>OY992785.1:21701508-22326508 GCA_963921375.1 Tiliacea citrago
TTCTACTCCTCCGTTAATTTGCCATTTATACTACAAAACGACTTTAGTATCCTAAGAACAAAGAGATTTAAGATCGATACTATAGAGAGGCCATCAGAAGTAATTTCATAGAAAAATTGTGATCCCTTGTCTCAGTGACGCCATCTAGCGTAAATATAGCAAAATTCAATAAAATCTAAGTTTACACGTTACACTTTTAATACCATATTGCACAATTAGACATTATACTTCGAAAATATTTTTCTTTTGGTGGACACGAATGCGAATTACGACTTGACATGCAGGCGTACCACACTAGACTGAGCGACTTTTGCCCACTAGGACAAATGTATCGGATTACGATTTTGTTCGCTATGTCCCGTCTATTGTTAAGTTATATAATAGTTTAATCTCTTTGCCTAAGAACAACATAAGACAGTTTTCGGTCTAATACTTTTTTTTTTTTTTTTTTTTATAACGTTTATTAATCAAAATACAGTTTTAACAGATTTTTTACACAATTACACATACCACACAAACCATCGTGGGTTTAACAGCGGTATGCCAGACACGGCAACTCGGTGCCACTACATAATAATTAATAATTAATATTAGTATTTTTAGTTAATTATTATTATTAATTAATTATTATTAATTAATTAACTAAAATTATAAATGCGAAAAGGAGTTTATTTGTTACGCTTTCACGCTAAAAAGGCGGATTTGAATGAAATTTGGCTCATAGGTAGACGATGACCTGGGTAAGGACATAGCATACTTTGTATCCCGGTAGTTTGTTCCTGTGGGATACTTTCCGACATTAACGCAGGCGAAACCATGGGCAAATGCTTAGTAAAATGATAAAGCTAAAAATCAAACCAGTATTAAAACACTTAATTTTACATATTCCATTGTTTCAGCAATTTTAATTCTCAATTTTCTAACATGACTCGGTAAATATTAGATTTAATAATACAAAAAGAGAACACTGTTGAAACCCCGACTATGTATTTTCCATCTGAGTTTGTTCTACCTTCCTTCCATTTAATGCATAAAATAAAAGGTGCCAGTTTAATTCAGCGGCTGTTTTGGTCCGGAGTTAGGGGCGACGTAACAGGAGCCAGGGCCTATCTCCGGATACAAATTACAAGGCACGTTGTTAGGCTGTGTGCTAGAGGTTGAAGCTAAATAACGTAATTTTCCACTAAGTTGATTAAAGCTCGGATGGATGTCCTATTGTTGCAAACTAGATTGCCTTTTGTGGCACTAATTGCTAAACGATGAAACTTTAGTAGGTAGTTTAGTATAATGATTACGAGTTTCGTGTAATTGGACCAGTTTTTAGTGTCGTGGCTTTTTAGGGATGTGACATTTTAATAAAGCAATGGTCGAGCAGAAAAACTATAGTCTATCTCAATCCTTTGAATTTTTTTTGCCACTTTTCTAACTAGTAATTGTGAAAGTAGAATTCATTTATGGATCTTTGACAGTCGTTACGGGTCGTCGAAAGCCCGAAAGTCTGACAACCAGTCTTACCAAGGGGTATCGTATTACCCAGATACTGGGTTGTGGAGGTCAGATAGGCAGTCGGTCCCTGATAAAATACTGGTATTCAGCTGCATCCGGTTAGACTGGAAGCCGACCTCAACATAGTTGGGAAAAGGCTAGACAGATTGATTTAATTGTGAAAGTAGAATAAGTACTGTAAACAAAGAAACAACAACAATATCGAGCTAAGTTTGTTAAATATCCAAATAATAAATACGTCATATCCGCTCTACAGGTATTGTTACACCTAATGTTTAAAACATTATCCTCTTTATAACATGACACAAAAATAACGGTGCCATCTATCAACATTCTTAGAATATCTAGTGCCTATAACTCTTTAACGCCTGTCATCGATCTTCCATTATGTCGCCTCATCTTCCAATGACTGTCACAATAAAAAGGGAAAAGAAATATACCCTCAATTGAGCTCAGCCCTAGAAGGATGGCCAAATTGTAGGCCATTTGTCTAGGGCCTAAGCTTAATGTGCTTACAATAGGCTTTTCCAGTTCAACCCCAAGCATTCTAGATCCCTGATTTATTTTTCAGACAGACTTATCAATGTCGTGATTTGGGATTGTCGTGATTTTTACAATTACCAGAATGTAGGCCAAATTTGGCAGTATAAATTGTATTGTAGTAAGCATTGATATACAGGGTCAAATTAGGTAGTATAATTGTATTGTACTAAGCATTAATATACAGGGTCAAATTAAATTAGCTAGCGGAACTCCTCAGATGTGATGGATATCGATATCAAAATACGATAAAACGAAAAAAAAAATTATTCATTGTTGTTTTTTTCGGGTCAACTACTGTAATTACTAGAAGTATCAGGTTATTTTTCTGTGTAAACTTCACAAACGTCGATAAAATAAAAGGTTTTCTCAACTACGTCAAGTAGCTTCACCACCAGTGATCACTGACCCCTGAAAAAAACATCAACACTTTTTTTTCTGTTTATCGAGTTTACGTCTGCGGAGTTTCTCTAGCTAATTAAATTTGACCCTGTAGATCTTTCATTCTTCTAGATCTTGTGGTGGCCTTGTTTTTCTATAACCTACGTGCCTCTTACTTGTAGTTGCTATCTTTTTATTTAATTAAAATAATAACATTGTGCAGGATAATATTAAATATTTGCACACCATATAAAATAATCATAATCATAATAATCATTTATTAATTTGCGAATATGGGTACAAAAAGAAGGTCTTAAAACAAGCAATAGTGTCCATTAGCCATATCCTACCGTAAGGCATGCAAATTTACACACATTATATAATATTTGTATCCTGTAAATATGCAGTGACAGAGTAATACGCTTTTTTTAGTAACAGTGTTTTGATATTGTTTTTAAATATACTTATATCACTTATCTCCAAGAATGAGTTTGGTAAATGGTTATATATGCGTGGAGCCATACATAATATACTTTTATTTGGTAGAATGTAAAGTAAAGGTACCATTATAGTTTTTAAGATCGTACAGACGCCAGCACACTAAGCTACTACAATTTGTCAACTTTATCCCTACAGCTTAAGGTTCAAGGTTGATTGGGAAAATTTGACAGTTTCGGGTAGCTTGACCTGCTGGCGTCTGTACTTTGTAAACATACATTCCGGCAAATAAATGGATTTGATTTAATTTAATACAATTTACAGTCAAATTCATTTTCATTACGCGACAAGAATTTAATCTAAAAGCCAAAAGGTAGTGGCGTATGGTGAAGATTAGGGAAGAAAAGCAAAACTAGTTACTCTTTAAAAAAATGGTTTCATAGCTTTTTGTTGACATTAATTAAATAACCGTAAGTATGTCTCCCTCTGCCTAACCCTTCTGGGATTACAGGCGTGGTGTTATGTTGTCATAAGTGAAGATGTACTTAGAATATAATTACTAGCAACCATACTTAAATATAAATTATTTGCAAATTAAGCAATAACAGATCAATTAATTAGGATGTTTTCTTATGAAAATTGTATTAAAGCGTTTGTATTTTCTAGAAATTTCTCATGATAGTTCAAAACCCACGCTTCATAAATCACTGCCCTAATAACTATTATTAATATTTATCAAATTACCATAATAGTCTCACAGACTACGGGTCCGTGTTTATGCTCGTCTCGTAATTTGAACCCGTTACTTGCGGTTGGCTAGTCTTGCGCGTAATATTCACTTTCTTATTCCTGATTACATTGTTTTCTTTAATTCTCTCACTGAAAGTGGTAATTTCGTATCAGAATCAAGATCCGTGCAATTTGCACCGTTCCACGAGCAGAAGATGATGCACGGAAATTTGGATCTTGCAATTTTTAAACGCAGCAATGAATTAAAAAACCGGCCAAGTGCGAGTTGGACTCGCGCACGAAGGGTTCCGTACCATTATCTATAAAAATGGCAAAAAAATCACGTTTGTTATATGGGAGCGCCCCTTCAATATTTGTTTTATGTTAATTTAATTATTTATTTTTAAAGTGAATATATAACTAAATATTCTGTGAAAATTTCAAGCGTCTACCTGTTGCCGTTATCAATATCGAGCAAAAACGAGCAAAAAAATCACGTTTGTTGTATGGGAGACCCCATTAATATTTATTTTATTCTGTTTTATCTATTATAGCGGCAACAGAAATATCAACAGACATAATCTGTGAAAATTTCAACTGTCTAGCTATCACGGTTCATGAGATACAGCCTGGTGACAGACGGACAGACAGACGGGCGGAGCCTTAGTAATAGGGTTCCCGTTTTAAACTTTGGGTACGGAACCCTAAAAATGAACTGAACTAACTGAACAGGTTTAAACTGCTGTAATGTGTGTGTATCATGGGTACACACCTTCGAACCCTTCAGGAAAACAGGCTTGATGTTATGTTGAATAAATAAAATATATATTATTTCCTTTCTTTCAGGTAAGGCCCATTTACAAAAAAAACCGGAAAAAAATTACAACGAAAGGAGCTGTATCCAAAGTAAGTTTCAGTTATTTAATAAAAACTTACAACAAGAAAATGAGGATGTGTTTTGAAGACGATTCAATTCAATGGATATTCCATTTGCGTAGCAAGTAGGTACCTAATCTAATTGTACCTAGAGGTATTCTAACACTAAGAATGGGCACAAAAATAGGAAATACAAAAGGATTTTATGTAGGTCCTCTAGGTTTAGTGAGAGGCATAAAAGCTAGACCTCGGGTACATAAAATGGCACGAAACCCTACCAAAATTGCTTATTCAAGCAATGTTATTATGTAAACGAAACGCCCTGATAGAAACATCTCTATTCATACCGCGAAGCAAGACTAAGCCGTGAATTTTTTTTTAATCAAAATATTTTGTCTTTTTTTTTGAGAAAAAACCTTCGAAATGGTTTAAAAACAGTACCTACGTTGTTCGTATATAACTTAAATAATAAAATAAAAATTAAATTACTTTAAGCAATTCAGGCAAAAGTTAGGATGGGCCTAACTATATTCCGTTGGTTTAGGTAGTTAAATAAAGGTAAACAAAAAAACCCACGTGACGAGAGAGCGGTCAAGTAACCGACTAAACGTAATACCTGGCACTTCAGTTGGCATGCTGTGTCACAGTTGTACTCTTCAATTTAGCAACGTTTTATTTCGTTGCCGTTTAGAGAACATGTATTTTTGGGCTCTTTACAATAGGCAGATTACAAAATAATATGTAAATCTAACTAAATAATTGTGCTCAAGCAATTACATCTACGAAGAGTAGTATAAGAATAAATGATAAAGTTTAACACACAGTAATAAAAGAGGAAACTATCGTAATAATAATAATAAAAATAATAAAAAAACGATTGTAAGTTACAACGTATTTTTAAACAAGAAAGTGTCATCTATAAAAACCCTTTTTATGATTTGTTTACCTTTATTTAACTACCTAAACCTATGGAGTATAGGTAATATTATTAAAGCGTAAGTGAGTGTTTGTTTTTCACGCTAAAACGGCTGAACGGATTTTGATGAAATTTGGCACATGATTTGATTTTTTTAAATTATAATTCTGTAAAGCCATATTTGTTACGGCCGCGAATCATATTTAGATCAACATACAACCTGTTACTGACCTGCAAATTGCAAAAAAAAACGTAATAAAATTTGAATTTCGCGGGCTACATTAGCGCATCCCCTTGGCATCCCCCTTAAACAAAAAAATCTATTTTATATATATAATCCAAATCTATATTATAGTCTGTGGAAGCGGAATAAATATATGTTATTCTTGAACATATTTCTCGTAACTTGGTTGTTACCAAAACACGTTTAGAAAAAAAATCTCGATACAAAATAACGGTAACCTAACCTAACCCTTGACTTTGAGTTCCAATCCAAAATATCTGTATTAAATATCAACGTAGGGTTGGTATTTAATTATTAATAAGAACGTCTTATTTGAATGCAGAACTTGGTTGTTTTTTATTTTCGTTACTCAACTCATTTTTGAGTAAATAGATAATTGATTCATATTTTGCAATAGATTACAAGCGTTTTGTCATCGCGCTTCTCTTTCTTTTGTATGCAGTCTGACAGTGACCGCGGTTTAGCTGTTGTCAGCGTCTTAAGAGAGAAGTATATTACCTATTATCATCGTACTGACATAATTATATTACAATAATATTACCCATTTTAGAACTGAACCCAATGCATACATCGATCGACAGGTCACTATTAATACTCCTCAGCTAACACCGTTATCAACTCTAACCATCCCCCCCCCCCTCGCCCTCTAACCCTCCAAAGACCAGGCTTTCCTACCTCACCAATAACCGTCACCTTTAATGGCAAGATCCATTGTCCTAATGACGTCATCAGGCGTCCTTCACGTTACGTTATGTTACGGAGTCGGTCTCGAGAGCGAAGTGATATGGTCTACCGACCAACCATACGCCACGATGAGCCACGATAGTTATACATACTTGTCTATTATGTCATTAGTTAATGACGTCACGGTTCACGCGTATTATGAGGCGAGAATGAGATTATATATATATTATATTTTGGAAAAGTGATGAAAGTTTACCATACATTATCTTTGACTTGAGACTAGAGATGATGCATTCCACCAGCTTTTATGACAGGACCTTTACAGTTCAAGCAGTACGGTTATGGAATGCTTTGCCGGTGTCGAATGTCGATAAGGCGTGCTCAATCTTTGTCCACTTTAAAAATTCTGGTAAAAAATCACTTCCTCTCTCCTTAAACATTATCATTACTTACAGTTCCTTGCTCTTGTTTCATGTTTGTTATTGTATGTATATATATATAACATTATATAGATAAGTGTATTCTTTACGTGTCTATGTATTTATTGTATATGTAAATGGTACACCACTGACTACCTGCAGTATTTTCTCTCCTGCTCCCTTTAATCCATCCAAAGGTTGTCTGTAAAAGATTGCTTTTAGCGATAAGACCGCCCATTGTGTCACCCTATGTAAAATTTCAACATTTATATCTGTAAATTTTATGGTGTACATAGTAAAGAGTAGTCTATTCTATCTTTTTAGGGTTCCGTACCCGAAGGGTAAAACGGGACCCTATTACTAAGACTCCGCTGTCCGTCCGTCTGTCTGTCCGTCGGTCACCAGGCTGTATCTCATGAAACGTGATAGTTAGACAGTTGAAGTTTTCACATATGATGTATTTATGTTGCCGCTATAACAATAAATCCAAAAAAAAACAGAATGAAATAAATATTTAAGAGGGTCCCATACAACAAATGTGATTTATTTGCCGTTTTTATAGATAATGGTACGGAACCCTTCGTGCGCGAGTCCGACTCGCACTTGGCCGGTTTTTTTTTATACATTATCGACTACACGACTGAACTGAATAAAAGACTGATAATAGATACAAGGAAAATTTGCATCGTAATTCTGCTTTTGTAGGTAGGTAGGTTATTAAGATGGACGAAAAACTGACAGTACTTTCAGGGTATGAAACGTCCGGTAGTCGTGACGTCAGTAGGTATGCCAAATACTTTCTGAATTGACCTACCTATGCCACTGCATAACAGGATGTCTCTGCGACAGTCAGTTGGGAATTTCGTCAAGCAAACCTTTTTATGTTCTGTGGCGAGCACAGTTATTGGATCATTCTGTAATTTTTTGCTTTGAATTTCCTTTCAAGGTAGGTTTCACTTCGGTACGTTTTCATGGGTCTGATTTACGTCGAGTATCGCCTATAACATGTTAACGTGACGTTTTTATTGAAGGCTCTGACAAGCGCGACGCGACAGCGTGACGCAACACTAATAAAAAAAAAACATGAAGTTTTCATAGAAAGTGTTCTACTAAAGTCGCGTAGCGCCTGTCTGCGGGAGCCTTGACTCAAGGCTTCATGTCATTAGTTCATTACATACAAGACAAAGAGCATTGATTTGTTTATACAGGTAAATTAAATATGATAATGCTTAGCTAAGATGGGAGAGTAGAGAATTCAGTGTACTGATAGTATTAAATAAATCGTACATAGAGCGTACCTACTTATGGAATGTAGGTGTTAGAAGAAAAACAATTTATGAGAAGATAATAAGGATAAAAGCGGTGTTCATTCTCGATTAACTGAACTGGATTATCTTGCTCCGCGTAACTGGAATCGTCAAGTCTACACTAGCTTAACAAAGCAATCCATTCTATTTCAAATGCGGCGTGGTCGAAAGAACCATGATTCCATTATAATAACAGAGATTAAAACATTACCAGAATAGATTTATAATTTAATCAAGATATAACTATCTATAATACACACTCACATGTAACTATCATCAATCAACTCAGTATCTACGCAATCGTTTCGTAAAACATTAGTATTATTAACAACAATAAAACAACAAACCTTAATAATTCTAAACCAAATAATTATATTAAATTATCAAAAACAAAGAATAAAGTAGCTCAGTGAACACCATCAAAAGGAAACTCAAAGAAGTGGCTCTGCATCCTGACCTGAGGCACTTCATAAATTGCTTTTTGTGTGAATTTGTTCACAAAAATCATTTAACTTTGCCCCAAGTTACAATGTAAACGGGAACTGAAAGACAGTCAGAGATATACCAACAACCAGGTATAAATAAAGGGATTTAATAGAATTGAGGTGACTTTAAAGACAGTGGGAGAGGGGTTATAAATGGTAAAATGTTGAAATTGAATCCATTTTACATTAGATAACAAAAGATAACTCTTTTTTTAAAGCAGTTACCGAACACTCTTTAGCTATATGAATGAACTAGCTGCGCCCCGCGGTTTCACCCGTGTAAGTCTCGATCCCGTGTTAATATCGGGATAAAAAGCCTATATAGCCGGTAGCCTATATGTTAATCCAGGGTGTCAGCTACCTCCATACAAAATTTTATCAAAATTGGTCAAGCCGTTTGAGCATGAAGAAGTAACAAACACACACACACTCTCGCAAACTTTTGCCTTTATGATATTAGTGTGATACTGATAAATCACGCCAGTTAAATGACAAAGAGTGTTTATTTATAAGTATTAATAAAAGTGTACAAACCTACGGGCACATTACAATGACACCGGGCAATACGAGAGTCCGTGCTAAAGAATTTTAAATAAGGGCCATATCTGATTCGCCAGGGGATGCAAACACAATAAATATTTAAAGAATTGTTTCATGCCGACGACGTGGGAATGGAAGAAAAACAGTTAACCAGATTTTATCAGTGTTTGCAGCTTGTTTGCGAAGTGAAACATGTTATTAAGTTGTTCATAGATGATAAACTACGCGGAGTAGATAGAACATGTCTTGTTATGTATTACCACAGGCGGCGGCGACTTCCTTGAATACAAAGTCGCCGCAGGAATTTTGAATAATCCTGTCATAACATAACACGCCTGTAACCCCGAAGGGTTAGGCAGAGGTGTACCTATAATAACATCCACATTTTACCAGTTATGTTTAAGATTGTCATGTAATAGGGGGCGAGCCTATTGCCATTAACCTTGTGCCCGACCTGGGAACCGAACCCAGGACCTCATGTACGCAGCAGTAGCGCTTGCGACATTACACCCACGAGGCAGTCAATAGTCCTGTCATAGTGTTTGCTTTGCACGTTTTTAGCTCCTTAGTTAGGCTTAGGCATTCAAAGTTAGTCATCTTTTGCTATGTTTAGAATTTTACTTCGAATAAACATATATTTTATAATAAACAGCTTGCAATATTTGCTATATTTCAAAATCGTTTGAAGTTATTTACATATTTGATACAATAAAATTGCAGATAAGATCAAACCTCTTTTGCTATAACTTCCACGAACTTTGAGTAGCCCAGGGCTATGAGTTTAATGTTTAACCAAAAGGTTATAATCGAAGGCTAACTTTGATTGATTGCGTTTCATTTCCTTGACTCCAGTCATTAACTGGACTTTACTTTGAAATGTGTTTATTGAGTTTAAATACAGGTTAAGCTTGAATTCATCTTTTCTTAGATTATTGCTTACAAACATTGTGGTGTTTGCTAGCAAATTAGAGCTTGTAACTGTGTAATATATACTTGTATTTATGTTTATTATTTTGCTCTAGATTCAGCCTTAAGCCTCAAGGGCTAATTTCAGTTCGGAGAATATTTCTTAGTTATTGAACTTCCTAGACTGATTAGGAAGTTTTACCTAAACTTCCCGTCTGTTTCAGTTTGGTGTCTAGTGCAGTAATTTGTACGTTAGGTATCCTTTTTAGACAAATACATAAAATTAGTGGATAACACTATTCCATAAAGATAATATTTGTTTTTGGGCCGTTCACCGAGTTGACAGCGTGACGATGCTGTGACGTAATGATTTATAGTGTGTACCTACTAACGTTATTTGGCTCGTGAATACTGTTGTACAGCCGAGATTGAACGATGTTTTATCGTTAGTTACCAGGCCTAGGGGTTGTTAAAATGTGAATCCCCTTAAAATCCGGCCATTGCTTTTAAGTGACGCCTGTTCAAACACGCGAAGACTGTAAAACGATGTTGTTTTAATATTTAATGATGCCACGTAATTCAATTTTGTTTGCGAAACGTTAAGAATTCACTAAGGCAGAAAGTACCAAATATAAATTCAGTCTTTTTATGATGTACGAAAACGTAGCGTTGGAAGGCCTCCTACAAGGTGGACCGATGACCTTGTGAAGACCGCAGGAATCCGCTGGATGCGGGAAGCACAGAACCGGTCGAAGTGGCGGTTCTTGGGGGAGACTTATGTCCAGCAGTGGACGTCTTTTGTCTGAAATGCTGATAGTGATGATGTACGAATATAGGTTGATGATGATGACACAAAGATTGAGGGAATTGACTTAAGAATGTATACGTATAAGTTTCATCAAATTGCAGAGTTTCCGAAACAAACTCTCGGAATGATATACGGGTACGTTAAATATCCGAACAGATGTAAGAAACCTTGGTTACAATGTTGAAGGCGTACAAACTTTTAGTAGAGCTCTGGGCACGCTTGTTGCCACAACTTTTGAAATTTCAGTTGACAATTTATTACCGACGAAGCAATTTAACAAACTTAGCAAAGACAGTTGTGTCAGATCTTAACGTTGTACAATTGCACGGGGGATTACATATTCTTCTGTACCTCGGAAAAGTGGAACACGGGTACTGAAGTCTCGTCTTTCTTACCTGAAGTTTTAATGATCAGTTGTAGTGGTGAATATTTTATTACAGCAAACTTCATTATCAAGAAAGAATAGACTGATATTCTGTTTTATTTTTAGCATCATTTTCTGCATTGTTTCCGGACTAGGATTTTTTAAATTCATTACGGAATTGCAGATCTTTGCTTGTTTTATGAAAATCTGGAGCATGCATTGTGTAGCTGCATTATTTTTTTTATTTGTCAAGTGTGCAATTAAATTTCATTTCTTTATTGTATTTTTTCTAACGTTCAATTTTATCCTCATTTTCTCCTTACAGGTTATTTAGTTCGAATTCGACTCTCCTAATTGTTTTACGCCGCAATTTTCCTACATTCTCTATTTAGCGTAGAAAATCGTCTCTTTATCTGATAATGTTTGTGGGATCCAATTCCCGTTAACTGATATGTGACTAATGAACCGGGCATGGCTGTTATCCGGGTATACGACCGGATAGACAGGGATATCCTGCGAAAGGAGATTATCCTCACCCTTATAAGTGCGTGTGTGGCTATGTATCGAGTTTCTTTTGTTTACTGCCTTCTTGGTTTGTCTAATGCGATTTAGTGCAGCCGTTTAGAGATTGTCTATCTGCATGTATGGTTTCGGAATGTATTACTTGTCACAATAGTCACTGCTTCATTAATTGTTCCCAACTAAAATCCAATCCTTCACTCCACGATTCCCACCAAAAATATCGATCCCTAACATTGTATATTCCGTTTCAGCTGATCGACTTAGCTGAAACTTGGCCCATGTTACGTCAAAGGGGTCTAAATTTTGAACTTGATATTGAGTTGTCGTCTGCCGTCGCCGGCTTACGGCAACTCACGGCATCCGATGCAACCATGCCGTAATACCGGCCCGAACCGGTTCCTGCAGACTTTAATAAAGTCGTCGTAGTTTACGATAGCGATCGTAAAAGTTTTGCCACGAGTAAAATGTTTTGGATTTTACGATACCAGTTTTCTTTCTTGAATTAGTTATTAGTGTTATTATGTTTAATAAGATTAAGTTGTGGATTTGTTTTTTGGATTATGCCATATGAAGTTAATTTATTGAACTCTTTATAACCCGATGACAGTTTATTAGAAAGGATTAAGTTGCATTGATTGTATTTATTATTCAAAATAAACGAGTTGTCCAACGATGCATAGTTTAATCTGAGTTTTAGTTCTATTGTAATTATGTTACAATATATTAAATTTTCCTCGTATTGATTAGGTACTTACTAAGTTACTACTGTTCTTTGTCGCCAGCGAAATATTACTGTTTCGCTGGCGAAATTAATAATTGATTCGGAATTTTATATTTATATAAAATTTATAATAAATATCCATGTGACTGTCACTTAAAACAGAGTAGCACCAATAATAATAAATTATTCACAATAGTAGCCCCAATAATAACATATTATAACTTAATAAATATCCAATACGGGTCCATATTTACACCAATAACCATCAATCGGAAAATCAATAAAAAATTCATTTATCTGCTAAAAGTCAGCGAGAAGACTAGCAAGTATTTTCCAATGTCGCATTCCCGGGGGTGAAATAAACGTGAATTTTATACCTACATATCGTGGGTCGTCTGTCCCGACATAATTCAAATTAAGCTCATGACAGAAGGGTCGGCCAAACGGGGTAGCATTGGATGGAGGGTCGAAAATGTTTGGAGAAGGCTCTCGTCTGTATAATTTATCTTTCAGATCTGTTGGAACATCTTCTTGCCTTGTCGGATTCTGAAGTGGTAAATATTTGGATGTCCTGAATAATGAGATCTGGATGATACTTGATGTTGGCGCCATATGAAAGTGAATCCGGAGTTTTAGCCCGCGAAATTCAAATTTTCTTAAGTTTTTTGCAATTTGTAGGTCATTGTCAGGTTGTATCTTGATCAAAATATGATTCGCGACTATTACAGAATTATAATCATTAGAATCATAAATACATCTCTCTAAGTTAGATTTTGTTCCATTGAATGACTTTTTCATGACATTGGGGAATAAATTCTTCAGGTGAATATCAAGTGGGTTTTTATAAAGATACAGAGACAGAATTCCCTGACTTATTCTTCCATAAGTCAGGGAATTCTGTCTGTAAGTCACTGAGCTAACGTGTTTTTATTAACTTCTCAAACTCAAAGCATTAATTTCAATTAAAGGCTCTTACATACTCACGCGATATCGCGGGCGCGACAGGCACCGACAAAGGAATTGTCTTTGTCGGTGCCTGTCGCGCCCGCGATATCGCGTGAGTGTGTAAGAGCCTTACACCTTGTACAGGCACTTTTGAATTGTCAAGGAGTCGGTCAATTAGAAATATGAAGTTAGTTGCCCATTCCAAAGAGTAGTAGGTTCCTATGGAGAATAACGGGCAGAAACTCCACGGACACTCTTATAAATTAAAATATTGACACAAAGTATTATTTGCATCATTTATGTTGAAAGTATACATGTGAGAACGATGCAAAACGTCAGAAGCGTCCGTGATAAGAATATTAAAAATAAAAAACAATTAAAAACTAAAATAATTAAAATAATTCGTGGCAGCTAACAGATGACCAGTCCCAACTCACAGCGCCCGTTCACGAACATGACGCATGGATCAGTATCATTCAGCTCAACCATTTTGACGGGACCTAAATGATCCAAGACACGCGACACCATCAGCGAGACATCTGAGTGAGCATAATATACTCTCAGCCGCCAGGGCACATTCACGTCAATGAAGGACACTTGACACACACAGACTTCTGTTTGTTACTTCTCAAAATAGTCTTTGACAGACATAAACATTCCTAATAACTGTTAGGTACTGACTGTATGCTATAGATCCATTTACATATCAATAGGTACACATTTTTGAGCGCAGGTGGACGCCATTCCCCCCCCATCCATCATCCACTAAAGTACGGTCCCCTATGCAACTTTGAGTTGTATGTACTCACTTGAATTAATAACAGAGCAATATAAATAAGTGGAGAAGTGGTCTATACATACAGCACAGTTATTTTTTTACCCGTTTTGTATTAAGGCTCGTTCAGACGGGCGCGATATCGCGGGCGTGACAGGCAGCGACATAGAAATTGTGCTACTAGTGTCGTGTCGCGCCCGCGATATCGCGCCATTCTGCACGAGCCTATAAGGCATTTACAGGTGTCAATCAATTTTTATTTACTTACCCTTAATATTAAATTGGTTTCCCGTAAATTCTCTTATCTTATTTAAAACTTTAGACTTTCTAAAGTAGGTGCGGTCAAGGAAATTAATTGTTAAGCAAATTGACACACTAAGTCAACTTGCTGTGTTATAGCTATTTCATATAACTGTCATAGAATTACTGTTGTGATTCGAATATATATGGACAATTTTTAAGTTGGTAGTGAATTTGCTTTACAGTAATTTATGTACCTTGAGTCTTAATCGAAATTAAATGGAACTTTTTCGTTCTTGGCTTTCAATAAGTTTTCTATTCGGTTTCAGTTTATCAAAACTTTCATTAGTTCATGTCGAGTTCACAGTGATCGAGAATGCGTATCCCGTGTCGAGCAAATGGAATAATCCGACTCTAATGAGTATGCAGTTCTCAGATGATTATCCTTCTAATTAATACAATTCATCAGAAATGCTTACGTGATTTTAATAGTGAACTGTTCACTAGTAAAGGTTCACAAAATCTTGTGGGAAGAACATTTTCGAAAAATAGTGTAACAGCCAAATTAGACCGATTTTAAATTTTCCATAGAAACAGACCTCCAGTTATCTGATTTTAAATAAGACATTTCGAAAATGTTCTTAGCTAACTTTTTAGACCTTACAAAGGTCCTGCAGTGGTATGAAGTTTCATTAAAATCGGTTCAGTCATTTCGAACAACAAGGGCTTGAAATTTTGTATGAAATGCTGTACGGCGTATATAATATATTATTTACGCTCCCTTTGGATTTATCCCTCTAACTATAAAATTAACGTTGTCATAGTGAGTATAACTATTTATTAAACATACATACATAAACTCACGCCTCCTCATGTTTTTTTTTTTGGTGGGAAATTATCAAATAACTTCTCCCGCCCGGAGCGGGAGCGGGAGGGCGTGTCAGACTTTGACTAAAACCCACCCGTGTTCCTTCAAATGCCTGTGTGCCAAGGCCCCGATATCCCTTTCGGACAAACTTGCCGTCCTAACATACAACTCGTTCGTATAGCTGTTTATGTCATGACAATAACAAAACAACGAATAGGTACTTATTTCATTAATAATATAAATAGTATAAATAGGTACTTATTCAATTTAAGTACCGAATGATAGCGCCAACTGTTACAGTGCCGTCTATAAAGTGTAACAAACAAGACAAAGGTACCTACTAATTATTATGAAACCTAAAAACAATTAATTTTTTGTACGAATAGAACGATGAGATCCGTATGAAACGTCTTTGAGTTCATAAAGAAAGAAGAATAAAATTAAAGGTACAATTATATCGACATAATACAACATCAGACGAAATCTACCAACAAATTGAAAAATCATCTATCAAAATTGAATATAATAGAAAACTCTTTAATGTACACCATTAAAATACCATACAGATGTAAATGTTGAAATTTTACATAGGGTGACACAATGGGCGGTCTTATCGCTAAAAGCGATCTTTTACAGACAACCTTTGGATGGATTAAAGAGAGAAGGAGAGACAATACACAATAATATAGTCCTAAAAAATATAGACCTGAGATTAGGTACTATAAAATTAGAATTCTAACAACAACAATAGGTGCGTATTTTAGTTAGCCAGTTAAACACCTGTATAACATTTTAATCCAAGCATAAATTATAAGGGTGCCGAGGCAATCCCCAGACCTGCCAAAACTCATAAATACTGGATACGTATCTGGACATTGTCCTGGATATAACACAAAATATAACATAAATATTTGGCCACCACAATACGGCTTTAATCTGCACCGACATTGTTTCGCTTTATGAAGGGTCATGTCGGACTTATCGCTGTAAAAAACTCGACAATGTTTAGTAGACCAAAAATGTATTAAAGCCCTACCAACAGTACCAACTATACTTTTATTCTGTAGTACAATCAGTCGAGGGTAACTCTTATTTGATTATCGAGTTTTCGGCGTTTCATAAATATTCCGTTCATTACCGAATCACTCGTGAAAACATGAAAAAGTCATCACTCACAAACGCCAGATTCCAGTTGAAATCACTGGCGAATTCGGAATATGCATGTGATGAGTTTACGATTCGAAGCTTCGACATCGACCAGTGTCGTCTGAATTGCTGAAAACTGTGCTGAATAAAATCCTCTTAGTGAATTCGAGAGCGGAGGTAATAGACATGCCATTTATCCACTAAACCTGCCACAGTTTAAGCCTAATGCAATGCTAAAGAGCGGAGGATGTACTACATAACTCCTTGCACACGCTTAATCTGCTCGAAGCTGTTTTGCATCAATTGTTCTGGCTCCAAACGTTTAATGTTGTAGCTCCCTTGATTCATGCATAATACTGACGCTAGTAAATTCTTCTTTATTTTTCGTTCCCACATTGTCATCCCTGTTCAATTAATCTCCACTCAGCTTTATCTGAAGTCGTATCCAATCATGTGCCGGAGCAGGTCTGACATCCAATTAACAACGTTCTGATGACAAATCATTAATACGCTTGTTGTATAAAACAGTATAAGTACTGGGAGCGAGAATGACGGGCCATGAATTATTCATCGACGGCTCCCGTTAACGTACTGCAACAGATTTCGCCATAGAGGGCGCAACCCTTACCGCCGAATGTTTTTTATTCGTCACATTCACGAGTGGTTCGTGGACGGAAAGGTTTTAATTAATAAAATGCAAACTGATGTCCAAACTCAAGTGTGCCCATTGCGACTGTATTTTGTTTTGGTTTTGAAAAATTAAAATGTCTTGCCAAGTGGCTTTTACCCAGATTACGCGGAATACCGGAATTGAGATGATATTTCTTTTAAAAGGTAACTTTGCATATAAATGAAAAGTTTACCAGCATTTGTTAATTTCTTATCGATTAATTTATAGAGCACTTTTGGCAAAATCAAAATCTAAGCCAATGACTCGTAAGTTCTAATTAATTAATTAATCTTCTACTAATTCCAAGGAAATCTACATTTCTGTAGCACCTGACAGGAAATCGATGAATGAAGTAATGCTGTGAGCACTTAGGCTTGCCTCTAAGCCCTGGTTTCAAGGCTAGGAAGGAACCAGCCGTTATTAATGGTCTTGGGGAAGACTTACGTCATTTCATTGGGTAGCTAATTAATCAGGACCCTCCTCATGTGGACGATTAGTCTTTCGTTCTGTCGCACGTAATGATATGGACAGGACGGGTTATCAATCGCCTTCAATTTATTACGCTCACCTATGGAGGACCTTTTTGGTGAGGATCTCGTTTTTTGGGAAACTCTTTGGATATAGTTTTTGGTTTAGGCTTTTTGCTGTGTTTTTGTTTGTTTTTGCCGTGTATTTTTCGAGACTTCTATATAAAATGCAAAATTCTAAAACTATCTAAGTTGTTTTTTTCTACTTGTATTTATACATTCGTGTATCTATTCTTGTATGCATATCTGGTAGAAAATACACCACATATGCATAATGAATGTAGGAACGTGTAAGTTTGCTTCACTGCTTCACGCGCGGAGATTTTCATTACGTCAATATGTAACAGGAAAATCTCCCGGATACGTCGCCGGATGGGCACTCTCTCACATTTCCCCATTGTATTTTCTGAAACAAAAAGAGGACTAAAAAATTCACAAGTTTTCATAAGGAAGCCAAGGGTAAGGTATTTTTTTTTAAAATAATATCAAGCTAACGTATAGCCGAGACTCTTAATGCTAATAAGCAGAGTGGTATAAAATTCTAGTCCCATTCTGATACCTAATCAACGCGCTGGTACAAACCAGTCTAATAACGCTTTAAGAGAACTGGATACTTAGATCTGATTTATAATGATTAGGTATATAGTTATTTACTTGCTAGTGAGTATAGTTCTAAGTACTTGTAGATACGCATAAATAATTGTTAGTTTACCCGTCATGAAATCCAGAATACATCCGTGTGTTTTATTAAAATCTGTTCTGACAGTACAGCTTTGAATGACGTAAGAGGACGGTACGGCGTCAGAAGAGAATTTATAAAGACCATTTAAAGACATCAAAAAAATTACAGTATTAGTTAGATGAGATGTAAAGTAACCCTTCCAGTCATTCTCTAAATGCTTGTGATAGTACCTATATAAATACAAGCTAATAATGACAAGAGTCATTATCATGCAGCATAAACAATAAACTTACGCACACAACTTATTTATATCACATCATACATGGTGAAAATTACTGCTAGCTTGCTAAGAAAGTAGAACGTCGCAATTTTCTAGACCCTGACCAAACGGGTTAGGACGACTCCCGGCTACATTATCTTCATTGGATTTTAAATTATTGTTTCTCGCAAATGTCAACTGGAAACAGCGCTTAGTCCATCCATCTGTGCCGTCGCCAAATTATACCCCGCGGGAGATATAATTTGTCATGTCTATATTTAGTTCATTTCCTATAATTATCTAGAATTATAGGAATCAAGTTTGTAGGGAAGCAAAAAAATATATTCTGTTACGTAACGAATCCAATTTTCCTCTCTCCCTTTTGTAATTTTCTCTCGTGAAAATCACAATCAATGCTTTGTACTGCAACAAAGTTTCTCTGAAAACATAGGAATGAAAAAACCAGGACACTGTGAACAACAATTTTAGCCTTTGACTTTGAAGCTAACCCGATTCCAGCGGCGAATATTAAAATCCGTGTGTTTTTCTTATTTCTACAGCCACTAGAACATAAAGCTGACATTCTGACAAAGATCTATAAGGTACCGTTTTAATGGATGAAAGTTATTAATCATGAACATGGGCTAAAAGCGAGGCTTCTATAGACAAGCCTCGCTTTTGCTTGGATAGCCAAGCCCATCATTGATTGTACCTTTACCATTATTATACCAACTACATTATTATTGAAAGATTAAATTGTAGCTTCGGATTCTTCAAGCTTTATAGTTATAGGAACCATTTGAGACAGTCCACGGTAAGGTACAGCAATATCTTTTACGTCTGGTTTTCTTTTTGGACCGTTTCTGATCGTTTCTGTCCAATGTTTTTCGTACTTGTGAAATATAGCGATTGTTTCGTTTTCTACCTCAGTTGTTGTCCTTTTTATTTAGTGACTCTTATTCGAGATTACATTTTCCATTTGATCCTTATCGAAGTGATTGGAGTGTATTTTACGTGTTTCTATTTGTCTAATAATAATACGGTCTTACTGTCTTGATTTTGTTGTTTAACTCTGGTTTCTTCGGGGTCTGATATCAGATTTAAATTGGATTTTTGGAAATGCTATCTCTTAATTTCAAAACATAATTTACTTTGTAACTCGATACAATCTTTCAATTTTAGGAATATTATCGTGACGGGTCCTTCAAATGTATCCCGCTCTTTATCACCTTAGCTGCCATTCCCATGGCTTCCTTATCCAAAAGATGAAGCCATTCAGACTGTATATTCTTATCTTTATTATAATCTACTGTACAGTTAATAGAGTTGAATATCAAACTGACACGGTATAATATTACGTCGAGCATTCCTTGCGTTGTTCAATAGACATTCTAATGTGTAGAATAGAGCCATCAGCTACCTGTTTTTTGAATTTTTATTGCGTAACGTTTATTTTACCGATATGTAGTTTTATTACATTCTTGTTTTTCTTGTTTATTTCCATAATCGACGATATTTATGACAAACATATTTAAATACCAATTACAGTTTTGACATTTATTTGAAAGCGATAACTTCTTACTATCCGTGTAATTTGCCGACGTCCGCGCCTACGCCGACGGTTATGTGAACAAACAAGTATTGTTTTTCTACGTCGAAACTGGGTATTTAAGTACCTACTTTAACGACGGCAATAATTAATTTTTGTTGTTTAGTCAATAGTTTTGGTAAGTCGTTCATTGATTTTTATGAAAATTCCGCAAAGAAAAGTGTTTTTCTACCGACCCACAACATGGCCGAGCAATATACTGGCGCGCGTTAATTTACTAACATGAAAATACACCTTTATTTCGTCTTGAAATAAGCCAAAGCTTTTTAACCTAGGATTTATAATAGACATAACTTCATTAGTTGTACTTTAACATCCTTTTACCTTAGCTGTTTAGAAACGTGAAAGTGCCTATTCATAAGACTTGTAATAGGCTCTAGTATTTTCTCTAAATTAATAAAATTATTGTGCACGTTCGAGTTTATTTTCCATTTCTTTGCAACTACAATCCCCTGGGCCTGCAGTCTCGACATACCTACATTGCGATCGCTTTACGGCCGAATTCGGTCGCAAATTCCTAATGGAGTCCCTAGACGGTCAAAAATGCTTGACAAGATTGTGACTTTTCGTGCTTATCAAGCAATTTTGACCGTCTAGAGATCCCATTAGGACTGCGATCGAATTCGGTCGTAACGCGATCGCTATCTAGGTCGAAACTGCAGGGCCTGGTGTCTCTTTCTCATTCCGTACTTAAACGTAGTGCCCATTCTATCAATTAACGGCAAGTGACATTTATCTCTGTTTATTTAAAAAATATCAATACTCAATATCTTTATTGCTTTACCATAATGTGTACTTAGGTGGTAACTATATAATTTAGATCATTATGGACCATTTAGGGCACAGCAAAAGGGTACGAGAAAGGAAGCCCTGTTTTAGGAGATCATTAAGTCAACCACGTCATT
This sequence comes from Tiliacea citrago, assembly GCA_963921375.1. Lineage (NCBI taxonomy): Eukaryota > Metazoa > Arthropoda > Insecta > Lepidoptera > Noctuidae > Tiliacea > Tiliacea citrago. Next base: position 21,722,521 of record OY992785.1, read on the forward strand.
CCTCAAATATCTAATCACTGTTGTCAATATTTTCCTGGTTGACTGTTACTTTTCTTCCTAACTCTATAGCCAAACTAAAATGCCCTTATTACGGAGCATACGGCCGGGCAAGCGTGTACTCGTATATGCAATGTTTATGTCTACATGGAGCTACAGCTAACAGAATGCAACCAAACAATACTGCAGCTGACTAAATTAAACGTTCTTCTTTACAATATCAACCACGAAATTCAATAATCCTCATAAGTTAGCCTTACTAATATTTTTGGTGAACTTCTACATTTTCTTTCATACTTTATGGCCAAACTAAAATGCCCATATTGCGGGGCGTACGGCCGGGCAAGCGTTTATATGCAAAACTCTGTCTACATGGAGCAACAGCTAACAGAATGCAAAAAAACAATACTGCAGTTGACCAAAATGTGTGTTTCCTCTTCACAATATCAACCTTAAATTTTGTAGTTCAATAAAGATTTTCCTCCAGCATCATTTGGAAACTGCTACATTTTCTTCTTAACTCTGTAGCCAAACTAAAATGCCCATATTGCGGGGCGTACGGCCGGGCAGGCGTTTATATGCAAAACCCTGTCTACATGGAGCAACAGCTAACAGAATGCAGCTAAACAATTCACGTCGCTCGCCATTAGGCGGCCGGCCAAAATGTCTTCGTCTGTATTTGTAGTTTGTCTGTATTAAAGTTCGGAAGTCATTCTAACTTGTGAATGGGATTGCTTTTGGATGTGCACCGAGAGATAGGTTTTTTGATTGGTAGAATTTAATTGAAGTTTTGCAGTCGGTACTTTTTAAACTTCATTATAGAACGCTGAGTATTATAATGCCCTATGAAGATTGACAAATCCAACTCTGTCTTTTCTTGTGAGCTTATATAAGCTCGGTCGCTTAAATTAATGTCGTTTTTTAAGTTTTAAATACCAATATCGTTTCCGGTCATTATCGTACCTACTTTTCGTCTGCAGTGCTACCTTCTAGCCGAGGAATACTAGGGGGAATGGTCTGAGCAGCTACTCGTTTATTGACATAAGAATCAGGATCACGTAGAAAAATACATTTTACCTCCTTTTATCTTTATTATTAAAGAAGGCACCTTATCTTAAAGATCAAACGTGTTATTTAAATTGCAATAAGCAGCAATTACACATAATATTACGGCCACCATAAACCCTATATCCTTCCCAACGATATAATTATACCTTCTCACTGAAATTTTAATGATTCTGGTTTCCAAGTGGACGATTATGGCCCATCAAAGTTAAACAGTTTTACTGTACGTATTTTTGATATTCACACATTTTATGTTAAAGTTTGCTGATATTATGAAGATGTTTTCAATATAAATAACCCTGACATAATAAAAGGCAGCGTCTCTCTGTCCGCTCTTACATCAGAACCACTTACTATTGAGATTTAAACTACTACTCCTTTATAATATTTATTATATTTTCGACTACGTTCTAATAATTATTTATACACGTGAGCGAAGCCGCGGGCACAGTAGGTGTTAGATAAATTTGTCTTGCACAGACATCCCTTTATTTGTGTCCAAAATGCACCCCTGTAGGTACTGAATACCAAGCTGCCTAAATACTCGAGTTTACCTTTCTGCAAATTCCTGTGTATGACAACTGACCGCCGTATGCGCAGATTGTGCGATGCATACCGCAACTATGCAAAAGCACCTCTTCCGCTGAATGGTGACAAATGTGACAAGTATTATTCAAAAGTCGTTTATACTCAAGGAGCGCTGGGTATATGGACTCTAAATATACTTGAGGTATAAGTCCTGCATTCTGACGAGGCTGACACTATCGTGTTATCATAATTAAAGCCACTCTCGCACCAATAGCATTGACATCTTCTCCAACACCCTAGCTCAATTTCGCAATCATCTTTTGCAATTTCTAATTTGAATTCCATCATTCATTTGTTATTCCATAATTTTCATCATTTATTCTTTGCTAGAAAATAAGCTTTTTAATGAATGCATTTTTTTTGTTAAATGAAATTTAATTTGATGTATTTTAAATAAAATTGGTTTATATACCAATATAAAAATAATCTATATAATACATATTTATTGGTTTTTGTTTTTTTTCTTTGTTTGGTTTTATTTTGTTTATTATTTTATTGTTTTTTTTTTTGTATTATTGATTAATTTGATTTTATTGTTATTATAAATTTATTTGATTTTATTATTATTATTAACTTATTTGTTTGTATGATTATCTTTATGTCTGATAGGCAATCTATGTAAGTGCTGTGCACACCTTTAAGTGATAAGTTCACTGTAGTAATTTTAAAATAAGATTAAGTTCTCTGTAAGTATTTTTGTAAATTAGTCGTTGGAGTGCCATAATAAATAAAACACTATAGCGAAAAAATTTTCATTGAAAGCGATGTTCTTTTCTCGGTGCCAAGCTAATTCGCTGGAAAATATTAACTAAACAATATTGATGGTTGCCATGATGAACATCTTACGAAATAGTTTCAACCCGCCCGCCGCGGGAGTTTTTTGCCGTCGTTCTTCTCCATAGGTACCTACTACGCTTTGGAAGGAGAAACTGGCTTCATCTTTCTGAATGACCGACCCCTTGACAATTGCCTGTAATTGGTTTATTTGAAATAAATGTTTTGAGTTGAGTTGATAGGAACTCCCTTTTATTCATTTATTTGCGTAAGTCAATCAATCTGCCTAGCCTTTTCCCAAGTATTTAGGGGTCTGCCTCCAGCGTAAACGGGTGTATAACGGGGGTAAAGCAGTATTTTCATGGAGCGACTTCCTATCTGCCCTTCACAACCAACCTTTACTTGGTAACACGATACCATTTGGTAAAACTGGTTGTCAGACTTATAGACTACACGTAACGACTATCAAAGATGTACGAAAGACAGCCGTGACCAACGGCTTAACGCGCTTTCCGAGGCATGAGTTCTCGATATGTAATGGAACCCATCCACGAACCGACCGCGGCAAGCATAGCTTAACCTATTTCGCCACGACCCCCTTTTATTTGGCTGTAAAATCAATAGCTTCAAGTAAACATAATCGCTCTGCCGTCAAAGCTTTGAAACCGATGTGTTGGAAGCTATCATCAAGCGGTATAACAATCTCTCAAATAAAACAAGACCTAGTAACCTGTTGCCTTCGAGCATTAGTGGGCATTGCCCTTAATTGCCTCTCACGACTGCCTCGAGAAGATAAGTGAGTACTACTTATATTTAAGTTTATCTCTACAGCCAACTTAAGGAACCGGAGAGTTAGTTTACAGAAAACTTAGAATTTCTTCTGTCTTGTTTTTCTGCAATGTAATGTAGGTATTTGTTTTTTAAATACGACAATTAGTGTATAGTCTGTGCATCAATAGATGTTTTAATAAAGTAGATCTTACCTAAACCGTATAAGGTACTCTTTTGCTACCATTAAATTTACGAGATTTCGTCAGTGTGTGTTAGTCACCCTATAATCCATAGATCATACGTTTCCTCAATTTTTCTTTAAACAACGTTTTTATACGACATCCAATATTAAAAAATATGCTATATTTAATCTTAATTTGACCGAGATCTATTTGAGAGTATTATAAGTTTTACGTGTGCGCGAAGTCTAAATTCAACACCCAGATTACATGAAGTCCATTGATGGCCATACTTCTTTGAAAAACATTTCGTGGAGGGGTTCCGAGAAATCTTTTGCCAACATAACAAACTAACAAAGCCATAGCTATTGCAGCATGCACGCACACAGCTAAAAATTACTTCAGTTCAGCCATATGTCCACGTAGAGATTTCTCATTTGTCCAAGAACCATAAATACAGTACCGGGTAAAACGGGGTGAATATAAATGCAGGGGTGAATCGAGACGCAACTTTAAAATGGATTTTAACCTTGAAATAATAATAGTAGTTTGTTGCCAAGGCACTTAATCGTTAATTACAGTACAGGTAACACATTGTAGTCCTTTTTGGCAACAAAAGATATTATTTCAATGTTAAAATCCATTATAAAGTTGCATCTCGATTCACCCCTGCATTTCTATTCACCCCGTTTTACGTACATACTAATTCCATGCATTTGTCATATAAATGAAGCAGGGATTCTGCAAACTACCTTGTTGTAGTTTACTAGTACTTAAGAGATTATCAGACGATATACATTTATGTAGCTGTTCAGGGAATATAGCTGGTATATAATGCCTGTTGGACAATAGGCCAATATACGAGCCTGTATAGTTATGCAGTTAGTAACTGTCCTACAACTTGCCTCGTCTATTTGGGACAGTCTAATGACATAAGGCAGAATAATGTTGTGTATATTGACTAACAATTCAATCAATATGCCAAGCCTTTTTCCAACTGTATTTTTAAGTTGCCTGTTGGGGTCAGTTTCCAGTCTAACCAGATGCAGTTGAATACCAGTATTTTACATGAAGCGACTGCCTATCTGACCTCCACAAGCTAGTTACAGCCCAATTAAAATTTTATGGCGGCTCGGAACATGAGGCGAGTCGCTGCGCAGTTACAAATTCACATGTCAGCGGGGGTGAGGGGTGTGGTAATGCGCATTGAGTAGCATACTTCAGAGCCGCTATCAAGTTTGAATCGAGCTGTGCTAAGACTGTTTGTCAGACGTTTGGGCTTCTGACTACCTACTATTTATTAGCTCGTATTCATTGAGTTATTGTCCTCGAGATCGATACAACGAGCGCAGGCATCCTCACTTATGCAAGTTAAACGTAATTTATACTTAGCCAGCATGTTACCAAACAGCCAAATAGTTCAAAGCCTACACAATCGTATCCAAAATCTGAAACCAGTCTGAACACTCAATAAAGTCACGTAGTACATTTTATCTTGAAAGGCAGCAAAGCCGGACTTTAGATGTTAACCCGTAGCGAACCGCGTCCAACACCAAGTTATCTCTAAGTTGCTGCTAAGTTACCTTGGCTTATCTAAGTGGGCATCGAGGCTTGATAACACTCAACTTGCTACAACTTTGATTGTGGAATTCCGGGAAAAATAAAAGGGAGAAAGTGATAATTTATGGTTGAGGGAATTATTTAATTTGGAAGTTCTGAATTTGGAAGTGATGAAAGACTTTTTTTTTATCTCTAGCGAAATGGCAAAAACGAAAACCTTATAATTTCGTCATATCCATCTGCCCGTCTATCCGTCCGTCCGGATGACACACAGCCCTTTTACTCGGCAACAATTTTCACTATATCGAAGAAAAAAAAATACAACCGACTTGAGAACTGCCTCCTTTTTGTGAAGTCGGTTAATAATTGGAAAGAAGGTGTATTTTGTGCACCGCTAAACAATAGTGGAGTGAAATAACGAAAATGTATTAGCTCACTGAGCATGAGCGTATTGTTGTACCCCATAATTTAAAAAAAAAACTGTGAAAACATTTTTTTTAAAATTATGGTATAATTAAAAAAAAAATGTTTTTCACAGTTTTTTCGAGAAATACTATGAAATAAAACCTTATTTTTTCGGCCGACAATATCAACACTGTGCATGACTGTGTAAATATTCATCCCGACTACACTGTGCGTGGTCCGACACGCACTTGGCCGCTTGTGTTGCTGTTATAACGCTGATAGCACACCTCCGCCGCGAAACCATAACAGCGAAACCGCAGTAGTTCAATTGTACTGGTTCGCGTCATGTTCCGCTACTCGCATCCGATTCTAGTAGCGGGACATGCCGCGAACCAGGGGCCCAAGTTTGCTATTTTTATAAATTCAGTCATTCCAACACGATCACATTGTCATGCCATTGTCATTTTGCGAAAAGTTCGTAATCTGGTAAATTCATAATGGTCGATCATTGGTCGGTCAATGTTCTCATAATATAATTGTGTTATTATAAAGGCATTGTCGTATTGCCATTATTATAAAACCCATTAGTAAAAATGTCATTCATTTGTCATTATGTACGAGATTACCAATATATGCAATTTCTTTCAATGTAGCGTCAGTGGCCGACCATTGGAAAGTCATAATGACGCCATTATAATAGTAGATTACCAAACTTGTCAAAATCAACAATTATGAAATCAATGATCGACCATTCTGACACTATTGTAATAGCAGACTTGAGGCCCTGTACAATTGAACTACTGCGATTTCGCTGCTATGGTTTCGCGGCGGAGGTGTGCTACCAGGGTTAAAGAGGCTGTAGTCTGTGATCATCAGCCTTGTTTGTTGTCAATGATGTCAAAGGTCAGTGTCTTGGCTATCTAGATTTCATCGTTTGTTGTTGTTGTGGTTTGCGGTCTGATATTATCTTGCAGTCTTTTGTCCAATTATTTTCAGAAATAATTTTTTATCGTCACAGTCTGCTCTCAAATTGAGATGATTAGGCAATATTGTAGACATTTTTCTCTTATATTCATTTTTCTCTTAGATAAGAATAAGTTTGGTGGTTACGTCATCTATAGGTACTTACTCGTAATATATAATTACTTGTCCATCAACGCAGTGCCGAAAATACTGGGACTAGGAACGTGAAATTATGGAGCACTAAGAAGAGATTTCTGGAAATTCGATCTTTAAGGGGGTGAAAAGGAATTTGGTTGTACGAAAAATCTTATTCCTTGATTTAATAAATTGGAAACTTGTCATGAATACTATCTAATGTAGGTTTATGTGAAATAAAAATATTTTGGTTTTGTTTGGAAGAATTTTAACGCGCCGTCCAATTAACTCGAAACTTTGTGAGCGAAAATAAAGAATAACGTGTATCAGGGTTTTTAGAAAAACTACCCTAAACTACTAACGGGGTGAAAAGGGGTAGTTAATTTTGCAGGGGACGATTTTGGCGTGGCTTGGTAAACTCAAGGTATAAGTAATCTTTAATTGATTGATTAGATTCACAGGTGGAGCGTGTTGAACTTCGTAGGGTAAAGTACGTAATCCACGCGGACGATGTCGCGGGCGAAGTGCTAGTATTATTATATACGTACTTACCATAGATCATAATGATCTGTGGTGCTTACTCTGCATTGATACGTATGATACGGTAAAAAAACAGGTTTGTAAGTAAACATGCACTTCGATAACAATTTTCTCACGCCAAGTACAATCGAAATTCCTTCGCGTATTATTATTAACTTACTCAATTAAACCGTTTCAAATATTTTCCAAAAAAAAAATGCTGTGTCTATAATTTCTTTTATTTGCATTGCTCGTGTGAAAACCAATAGGTATTTTCCGAACGAATAAACATTTCCAATACTGCCGTGGGATATTAAAGTGTTCTGGTCATAGTTTTATGTTGCATGGATTTTATTGCATTTAATTCTGACAGAGAATAAAAATACATATATAAAACTGAGATTTTATTTTAATCTAGCAAACGCTGTATTGTAGCGCCATTTTTGGAACGTAGTTAATTTCTTTATCGCACGATTTAATCTGCACACTTGGAGAATGAGAGCTAGACCGATAAAAAAACGGCCAAGTGCGTGTTTGACTACGCACAATGAAGGGCTCCGTAGTTGGGATTACTTAATCTCAAGAACAAATGAAAAACATATATCCCCATACATTCACACTGCAAATGTAAGTGACCCAAACACGGACGTGTTACGTAAATAAAAGAATTTTGAATATGGTGTCACTTTTGGGGGGAAAATAAGCATATTAAAAAAAAAGTTTGCAGACTGTACCGTCACACCGTATGACATCAAATGAAAGGGCTTATTCTAAGGATTTCATATACCTATATTTTTTTATAATTTTAAAATAAATACTATTAAAATTATTTAAGAAAATAGCTGCTGAAATTTTACCATTATTCCCCACTTATCTCCAAAACTAATGAGCCTAAAATTATGAAAAAAAATACAGAAAATAGTTCTTTACTTATAGATTACAGGAAAACCTATAAGAAGTCTAAGATCTTAAAATAACATGTAAATCTGTGGTGGTAAATATTGTGCGTACAAACTTACATTTGCAGTTGGAATGTATGGGGATCATGTTTTTCAACTACAATGTTAAGTTTATTCTTGGTATAAATTCATCCCCATTACGGAACCCTTTATGGTGCGTGGTCCGACACGCACTTGGCCGGTTTTTCTTTTCTTCTTTCTTTCTCTTTCTTTGTTACATTTCTGTGCTTTGTTTAGCTCTCATTCGCCAAGTATGCAAAAGCGAAAGAAACTACGAAGTCATTCCAACAGGGTGTCCCACGACACCTCCAGTTTTTATTCATATAATAATATTATTAAGGTTCAACATTTGTAATAATAATTACTATGAATGAGGTACATTTCCATTTCACAGAATTTACAACTTTTAAAGGGTTTATGACCCTTTCATACTTTGTGTTGAAATAAAAACTGACTGAGTAACACTGAAACGTACTCATACAACATAATTCAAAGGATCTCATAAAAGTATATTCCCATTAATGCCGGTGCAATGCACGCTATAACAATGCTTCAAAGTGGGTCGTGTACAGTCTGTAGGTTTATCTAACTCTTTCGTTGACTGTACACGAGTACCTATAAGCTTTAAGACAGTTATGCATGTTATCACTAACACTAGGCGCAACCTAAACGAATGCAAGCTTGGTGTTCGACTTTAAAATTTCGGCGCTGAGCCAGGCGCTGAATGCGAACAGAACGCTTTTATTTGTGAAAAAGGGGCATTAAGGGTCGGGTAATCGCCGTTTTCCCTACAAATGCGCGTCGCGCTCTCGCCCGCCGCGCCCACCGCTGGCCATTCGGTACCATAGAGAATATTTATTTTATAGTAACGAAAATATGAATATTAAAAAAAACACAGATAGAAATATAGATAATAAAGTAAAAGTCTGTTCATATAAAAAAAACCGGCCAAGTGCATGTCGGACCACGCACAATGAAGGGTTTCGTAGTTGGGATGAATTATCCCAAAAACAAACTTAATGTTGTAGTTGAAAAACATGTTCTCCCATACATCGATATACGCCACGGTATTTTTTTTTTGTGTTTTGTAACTTTTTCCTTTACTTGTGCTGTGTACTTGTGTTGCTTCTTGCCAAATTTCAAAATTCTAGGTCAACGGGAAGTACCCGGTTTTGATTTACTCGCGAGTATCAAAATATGTCTCATAAATAGCCGTATTTTTTTTATTGCGTTAACCTAGAAGCTTGATTTTTTTAGAGCTCCAAGGGATCGTAGATTTACGTATTCAATATTAATTTCAACTTGATACCTATTGGATATACAAACTTTGTGTATATGACGTGCTTATGAAGTAAATTTTGAATTTAAAATGAATAATGTTCTTTTGTTCTTACTAGAGAATGGGCTGCAGCGTTCTCTATGCATTATAACACCATACTGCGATCGCTAACCCGCCTGCCAAGCTTGGCGATTATGGCCAACACCTCCCCTTAGAGGGAGGTCTATGTCCAGCAGTGGACGTCTTTTGGCTGAAATGATGATGATGATGTTCTTTTGTACTTTTGTCAAGTGAAATTGTCTGTCACTCTATAAAATTTCTCTGAATATATTTTTGCTACGATCTATTTCTCCCGGTCGTTTCTTTTATCTTACAATAACTCCACGCGTTCCTGAGAAAAAGGTTCTTGATAGACTGACAGACAGACGGACAACGAAGTGATCCTATAAGGGTTCCGGAGGAACGGACCCCTAAAAATCATGAAAATATTTTAAGTTGTTTGAAAGTAATATCGGGTAAATGCTTTGTACTTCCTGAATTTATTTCATAAAGTATCTTACTACAATACTTAAATATTTACATATACATAGAATTGATGTGTTTGTGTTCTAGATTAACGTATTTTTTTGTTTGCGTATCTTACTTGCATTATATTGACAGATTTAAAAGTCACTAAAATCATATATCCGCGCCTTGGACTTACTACTAAAACGTACTTTTAAGTTAGCTGCCTGTAGGTATACCTACCTATCTCTTTGTTTGACTGCATTCATGTACTCTCGCCACTTTAAACTGCACGCTATCATAAGTCGATAATAGTCTAGACTGACTATATAAATACATAAATTATTCAGTAATTTAATTACCTGTCAGTGCACCTGAATTTACTACGAACCGTATAGGAATGCTTTCAGCAGCTGTAATCATAAATATTAGCCTTTTCTCCTCTGTCCCTTCTTAGAACAACAAAACAATTAAAAAACAACTATAATTAATTTAAAATATATGGCTGTAAATATTATCACTCCTTCGTGTGGATTAGAAGTGTAAACAACAAGAACAATAAATTTTAATCACTTTAGAGCGGTTTGCTTTGGAGCAATTACTTACAGAACTTTTAAAGCGAACAATATTAAAATTAACAGGGCACCCGCTTGAGCATACACCCCAAGCGTATATAATGTATACCATTTCTACAAGTATGCATAATTATGTATCTATGCTGTAAATGACCTTATGTTTCAACAACTTATTTAAGGCGCAGTTATATGATTTTAGTGACTTTTAAAGGTTCCTGCAAACTGGTTCGACCCTTGTCGCGCCCGCGATATCGCACTAGTCTGTAGAAGCCTTAAATCTGTTATTATCTACGCCTCCATATAATGCTAGTAAGATATGCAAAAAATGTATGTTAAACTAGAACTTTTTTAAGTGAATATTTAAGTATTGTGGTAAAACACTTTATGAAATAAATTCAGTTAGTAATAATGTCTATGCAAAACATAAAAAAACCGGCCAAGTGCGAGTCGGACTCGCGCACGAAGGGTTCCGTACCATTATCTATAAAAAAACTGCAAAAAAATCACGTTTGTTGTATGGGAGCCCCCCTTAAATATTTGTTTTATTTTTACATAATTATTGATTTTTAAAGTGAATATATAATTAAATATTCTTTGAATATTTCAAGTGTCTACCTGTTACCGTTATTTTTATCGAGCAAAAATGACCAAAAAAATCACGTTTGTTGTATGGGAGCCCCCTTAAATATTTATGTTATTCTGGTTTTTAGTATTTGTTGCTATAGCGGCAACAGAAATACATCATCTGTGAAAATTTCAACTGTCTAGCTATCACGGATCATGAGATACAGCCTGGTGACAGACGGACAGACAGACAGTCAGACGGCGGAGCCTTAGTAATAGGGTTCCCGTTTTACCCTTTGGGTACGGAACCCTAAAAAAGATATTACTTTCAAACTACTTAAGATATTGTCATGTTTTTTTTTTTTGTATGAACAGAGTATTTTAGTATTTATATTAATTCTATCTGTGATTTTTTTCAAATATTCATATTTTCGTTACTAAAAATAAATATTCCCTATGAAACCGAAACGCGGCGCGGTGTGATAACGACCCGCATTTGTATGGCCACGGTCAACGGCGATTACCCGACCCTTAACCTATCGCAGTCCACTCCTGGCTGTACATAGGCACCTCTCAAGTGGCGCCACAACACTGTTTCTCCACTTTCCGCTTCTATTCTGTCTCAGCTGCCTCTTTATAGTCATTAATCCATCTAGCTGAGAGGCGTCCTGCATGTTGATTCGCAGTCTCCACCTGAGAACTCATCTGCTTCAAAGGCCATCGTATCTATGATAGACATAGCCGACCCTCTTTCCACTTTAGCTTGCTAATTGCAAGCGCCCATGTTGTAAGTATATCAGTGAACATAAAAACCAAAACTAAATTAACTTGTCAATTATGGCGTTTATTTCTACATCCGACTTACCCACAGTAAAAAAGGGAATACCGAGTACATCATTGAATCATAAAACAGTAATTGTCGTGCGTCTCAATAAAGCGAGATACAAATTTAATTCGGGTCTCTATTACCTCGAGTTTTACGGTCGGTAAACTTGAGATTACAATCGTAAAGCGTAGAAAAAAGACAAAGTGCACTTTGCGAAGATATTTGTATTCGAGTCACGTGTGGGTCTGCTTGCATGGGGTCAATTGCGACTGCCGTAACACGAGTGACACTTAGATTAAAGGATTCGACTGACTTTTCGGGACTTTTCTGCAGTGCTGAGCTGTCTTTTTGGGTGGTTTCCGGTTGAAGGGCTCTAGAGGTTTAAATGGTATTGATGGCGCGAAATTTCTTTATATGTGACTGGGTATTCGTTCTGTTCAAACATTTTTTTGTGGGTTTTTTTATGGTTTTGTCCGCGTATTTATTTTGGTTTAACCCGATTACTTAATTTAGGTCCGCTCCTATTCGTGAGCTCAGAGGTAGCTTCAAGCTTGTCATACAAACACTGCACCTTTTTACCCGACTGCCCCAAAAAAAGCGTAACGTTTTTAACTTGTTTTATTACTTTTTGTTGAGGCCATAAAAAGCACCTACTTAATAAATTAAAAAGAAATACCGTCTATAATGAGCATTTATCATAATTAATTAATTAACCCGCCTGCCAAGCTAATATAAGTTAAAATTCTTAGAAGCTAAAATAAAGCTGAAACATTGGATCATTAATGTCTAATGTCAACCTTTATAAAACCAGTCACTCACAATTTATAAATGGGACCTTGGAAACAAAATCTCGCTTGTAGTAAATGTATTCCCTCCCGTAAAAAGAAAGAAAGAATGAAATTTTTTTTATTCTGCACAAACAAAATGGACATTACAAAAAAAAATACAATTATATTGCACACAAACAAAGTAGCCAAAAGCCTCGTACTCAGGCAATAAAAGTTTGACAATCTTGTTCATTGCTTGATGTCAGGGCCAGGCAGGTATAGGCATTACCCGATGCAAATTACGCCATTTTCATTGAATAATTTTATTCTATAAATTCCAGTTTCATAAAGTGCCAGACCAAACTTATACAAACAAGGGAAAGCTCTTCACAATATTAGTTATACTTTTTCAAAATAGTTGAAGTCAGTTTTCATTTGCAAGTTGCGACTGGGACTCGCAATAGTTTATTTATTTAAATTGTCAACGCCCGAGTTTCAATTCTTGGGGGCATCGAAGGAATATGCTGTTGTTGAAATATAATAATAAGTTATGTATGCAGCTGAACGCCTTTTATATCTTGTTCTGAATTAAAATAAAATATATTTTCAAATGTTAAAGGCGATATCGCGCCAGTCTGTACGAACCTCAAAACTTTTTCAAATATTGAATAACCCAATATTGTGAAGCTAGATAGAGAAATGTTACAGGCAGAAATAAAAGTCAATTAACAATGTTACTTTTGCGTACAAGAGTTTACTCTTTAAAATTTAAACCAGTAAGATTTTTAAAAACAAAACCGTTAATCGACGTTTGTAGCTAAACGGACCTACACATATTTCTGTTTACAAATTATAGATGGTTACATATATATTTTATAGGGAAAGCCCGCTAAGCCGTTGGTCCTGGCTGTCATTCGTGGATCTTTGACAGTTTTTACGGGTCGTCCGAAGCCCGAAAGTCTGACAACCAGTCTTACCAAGGGGTATCGTATTGCCCAGTAACTGGGTTGTGGAGGTCAGATAGGCAGTCGGTTCATATAAAATACTGGTCATATTCAGCTGCATCTGGCTAGACTGGAAGCCGACCCCAACATAGTTGGGAATAGGCTAGGCAGATGATGAGGTAGTAACTAACCTACTCTTCAACTTTTATATCAGTAATAAATCACAAAGGAAATCACTTAAATGAATGAAGACGTCCCCAAAAGTTGAGAAAGAAAAAATAAAACCAGAAACCGCCAAAGATCTGGGTGTCATTATTGACACCAATCTTTCATGGCGTAATCAGGTCAACGAGGTCAGTCGAAAGGTACATTTCTCCTTTCATTCGCTGAAAAACCTTCAAGGTCTCCTGCCCTTGAAGACTAAAATTCATTTGGCACAAACGCTTATTCAGCCGATTATAGATTATGCCGACGCCTGCTATCTGGATGCTACTGAGGAGCTACTGAACAAGCTTGAGCGCATGCAAAACTTGTGCATCCGCTTTGTTTTTGGTCTTCGAAAGTATGACCATGTTTCTCACCTTCGCAAGGAACTCAAGTGGCTCCCAATCCGCCTTCGCAGGAACACTCGGATTTGATGTCTCCTCTTCAACATCTTACACAACCCGTCTTATCCTTCCTACCTGCGGGAGCGTTTTTCTTACGCTCGTCCTAGCGACGCTCCATGTAGATCGCACCTTAGATCCCTCCTTAAATCTCATCCTCATAAAACTAGCTACTATTCTTATTCCTTCTCGGTGCATGCTGTAAGATTGTGGAACTCACTTCCGCCTAGCATTCGTGATTTAAAACAATTTCCTCATTCAAATATCAATTAAAAGAGCACTACCTTTCCTCTCAACTGTGAATATTTTTATATATATGTTTGTATATATATGCTTTATGTATTTGTTTAGGTATATGTAAGTTTTTTGCACGTGTGTACGTGTACGTATTCGTGTGTAAATTTTATATGTATATGGTATAGTATAGGTATATTTATCATTTTAGTTTAAGACTTCGAATATTCATATTTTTCTCTTCTTGTTCTCACACACTATTGTCTACATTTCTTTTTCATTTCTCCTTTCGCAGGTCTGCTGGAAGAAATTTCTTAAGAAATAAGCAGTACCTTTGTACTAGTATTATAATTATGTCGTATCTCTCTGTATTTTACTGTGTGTACATAAATAATAAAATAAATAAATAAATAAAACACATCAGTATTTGTTTGAATCTTAATTTTCTTTATGAAGTCCAACCACGCTTGAAAAGGAATCTTCAGGCATCAAAAATATTTTTACTTGTAAGAAAAGTTCAATGTTTCACGTTTTTGTTTCAACCGCCTACGACTATGCTGATAACCTTATTATTTTAAACTACCCGACACCATGAGTAATTACGGTAGTTTGCATCTCCCGTAACATAACCCTTGAGCAACATGATATGAAAAAAAATCCGTCTCCCATGTCGATGACAATGTATCATCCCAAGCTGGGTTAAAAAATGTCTTGTTAATTGTTCAAAAGTAGCTCTATGGGTACGTACCATTTCGGTTCATAGAAAATAACCCACAATTTAAGTGACTTTACAGTGTAGCAAGGCAACAAGATAGGTTCACTAATATCACTTCTCCATAATATTTCATGTTTTTTTCTTGGCCTTCAATTTGATCCGTTTCTTCCTTGGAAGTAGTAGTAGCCTCTAGTATCTATATGGGTTTTCTCCCTCTAGTATCTATATGAAGCTGGCAACAGTCATCCTGGGGCCCAAGTCTGCTATTTTTATAAATTCAGTCATTCCAACACGATCCCATTGTCATGCCATTGTCATTTTGCTAAAAGTTCGTAATCTGGTAAATTCATAATGGTGGATCATTGGTCGGTCAATGTTCTCGTAATATAATTGTGTTAATATAATGGCATTGTCGTATTGCCATTATTATAAAACCCATTAGTAGAAATGTCATTCATTTTTCATTATGTACGAGATTACCAATATATGCAATTTCTTGCAATGTAGTGTCAGTGGCCGACCATTGGAAAGTCATAATGACGCCATTATAATAGTAGATTACCAAACATGTCAAAATCAACAATTATGAAATCAATGATGGACCATTCTGACACTATTGTAATAGCAGACTTGAGGCACTGGTGAAAAAACGAGTAATCAATCTCAGTGCTTACGGAATTTTATACGTCTTTAAAATATTCCTCTACCTCCTAAACTACTCAAAACCAGCCCGCCTAACTGAAACAAAATCACTAAAGACTGAAACTTAGCGCTTACAGTCACAAGAGTGTAATGAAATTTAACTGTTAAGAAGCCGGCAGCCAAATCGTCTCGGCACACGTGTTCCAAGTTCCCTAACGTCTCCAATACCTTCATTATGCTCCAGCAGCGGGAAAACTGTATGAAATATAGCTTCGGAGGGGAAACTGTATCTGCGGGCGCAGATAACAGGTGGACGTAGGGTTAGGGAGATTGGGGAGCAAGTTGGTGAGCATCCCGGGGTAGAATGTTTATATTTGGAAGTCTTCTCGAAGTTCCATAGTGTTGTGAATTCTAGGAGTATAAGTTTTACAGCTTTCTATAATATTTATAATAAAAGGTGGCAGGTACATCGACGCGCAACCTGTTACCATGGATTCAGTACATGATTCTGAACCCATATTTTTTTTAAATATATAATATAATAATATAATTATATATATAATATAATTAAAAAAAAAATAGCTATTCCATACATGTTAACCGCGTAGATATCCATTTTTCTATGAAGAAACAGCAGATTTTTTAAGTGGTAACTTATTTTTTTGGTAGGGGTAAAATTTATGAGTTCGCGACACCGACATGCCCGTGCCGACATGCTATAGTAGCAGTAAGTGAAGTTAAATTGACCACGTGAATTTATGTTTACTGTGCTTTGCTTAAATTGTGCTCTAGATTAGATAATCAATATTTCATTAAACTGAAAACTTCTTCAGGCGCGTTGAGCGATAAGTTTTCATTTCTTTCGGCAGTCCCCATGACTTTTTTTTAATAACCTACGAATATTTTTTACGTTACCTAGAATGTTTAGTATCATATGCTGAATTCATGGATAGTACTGCTGCTAATATACGGCCTTTGGCCTATTTATGTTAAAGTAAAATAAATAAATAAAGACAGCGAAGTATGAGAAGTATGTAAAATTTTCAAAAGATCAGGGCCTCAAGTCTGCTATTACAATAGTGTCAGAATGGTCGATCATTGATTTCATAATTGTTGATTTTGACAAGTTTGGTAATCTACTATTATAATGGCGTCATTATGACTTTCCAATGGTCGGCCACTGACACTACATTGCAAGAAATTGCATATATTGGTAATCTCGTACATAATGAAAAATGAATGACATTTCTACTAATGGGTTTTATAATAATGGCAATACGACAATGCCATTATATTAACACAATTATATTACGAGAACATTGACCGACCAATGATCGACCATTATGAATTTACCAGATTACGAACTTTTAGCAAAATGACAATGGCATGACAATGGGATCGTGTTGGAATGACTGAATTTATAAAAATAGCAGACTTGGGCCCCAGGTGACAGTCTCTAAGGTGACTTCAAAAAGACGCAGAAACGTTAATTTAAAGTTAATTTTGGCTATATATTCTAACTCGTTATTATCCTTATTCCCATTTCATGGCAAAAATACATTGATCCTAGATACTTACATAACGTTAAACCTAGCTTTGCCTATAATATGTCATGTTCTCTATTCTGGCAAATGCAAAAGCTTAAAAAAAAAATTGCGAACCATCTAAGTATTTATAAAACACTATCACACAGCTACCTCCATACAAGATTTTATCAAAATTGGTCCAGCCGTTTGAGCGTGAAGAAGTACCAAACTCACACACACACACACTCACAAACTTTGGCCTTAATAATATTAGTGTGATGTGATACTGTTACTTTAGTTAGAACAACGGATTTTAAAAGAAAACTCATGTACAAACAAAATTACACTCCACACTACACAGCAGTGTGTCTCTAAGACGATGTCCCGTTGCGATTACAGCCCGAACAACTTGATAAAGGCATTAAAATATGCAAGTAACCGTCTAGGAAGCTCTTAATAACCAGCTCTCTAATTAGTGGCAGGCCGCACAAAGAACCCCGGACTATTATATCGTAAATAACTGGTTTTACCTAATAAACGAAGGGTATAAAGGTAATATGATGACTAGACAGGTTGTATTTACCGATTTCATACTTTTCTGAAATAATTTGGTTATTACGTAGGCAGTATTTTATTTAGGGTTTCAATTTTTTTGAACTTACAATATAACATACACTGAGATAAAAATGTTTGAACGAAGTGGCTTGTCTTCAATTTGAACACTGGGCTTGAAAGAATCGTTTTTTTTTAATCTAAGAGTACATAATAATAATAATAATAAAGTTTCCAATGCATCAGATGATTTGGAAGAAAAAGACAAGCTCCGCCCTGCGCCTAACGCAAATAAATGTGAATAATGAATCTTGCTTATTCTCTTGGATAATGATGATGATGATTCTAAAAAGGCGGCTACCCACGGTGCGTGATATTGATGATGATTCTAAAAAGGCGGCTACCCACGGTGCGTGATATTGCGGACGGACGCGGACCAGCCCGCACGGCCGACGACCACGGACAGCCATGCAACGCAGTCTTGAGATTCGAAGCCATTTTCATTCCAAAATGCAAAGTGAAAGAGAACTCGTAAAGGGAGCTCTCACCGCACCTTTGAAGTTCGCCGCGGATCGGACGCACCGCGACGGACGTGTCTGCGTCTGCGCTACCATGGACGATACTCTTTCCATGGTTTGCGGGCTGATCCGCGTCCGTCCTCATTATCACACACCGTGGGAAGCCAGCTTAATGCATCAAATAAATTCTCTTACCCTCTGTGTGTGGTCGGAAAAAGATAATGTATTTAAAAAAGATAAT
This sequence comes from Tiliacea citrago, assembly GCA_963921375.1. Classification (NCBI taxonomy): domain Eukaryota; kingdom Metazoa; phylum Arthropoda; class Insecta; order Lepidoptera; family Noctuidae; genus Tiliacea; species Tiliacea citrago. Next base: position 21,740,928 of record OY992785.1, read on the forward strand.
TACAAGCTAGGCATCGGCAGCTCCGGTGGCAAGTACATCTGAAAAATATCTTACACCAGTCTGTTTTTGTCTACACTATAATAATATTATAAAGACGTAATGTTTGTATGTTTGGATGTAGGAGGTATCTCCGAAACTACTCTTCCGATTTCAAAAATTATTTCACTGATCAAAAACTAGCTACTGCCGCGTGTATCTATCCTAAAAAAATATATATAAATATTAAAAAGTTTAAAAAAAAAATATTAAGAGTTAAAATTTTTTTCTAAGTTTGTATGTAGGGTTTCTACCAGTCGGATTTGAAAATATATTTTTCACTACTCTCTGCTCAAAAAGTCCGTCATTTTAGCGTACCAGAGCGGGGCTAAAATAGCATATCTTCCTCTAGGGGAAAAAGTTTTTTTTTTTTGTCTGTTACCAACGACAACGAGCCTACAAAAACGAAAGTCATTATTCTTAAGGTGAATCCGCAGGTGTAACTATAGCTGTATTAATGATTTTAATTATGTAAATATATTACATATCTGTTATTGTCGCAAATCATATTGTGATTAAGATACAACTTGACACTGACCTGCAAATAGCAAAAAACGTAAGAAAATTTGAATTTCGCGGGTTGCAGCTGCGGATTCACCTTAACCAAACACAAAATCCCTCAGACTTACTTACCAGTTTTACTATTAATCCTCATTACTATTCCGTCAGTAATTCTGCAAATCTTGGGATTACTATCATTAGCTATTAGTATTATCGTACTGCTTCGTAGAGGTGAACCGAGCATCAAAGGCTGGAAAACAAGAAGAATATAGAATTAGATGAGGTACCTAGGTGAGTTAGTTTATACCTTCATTACTTTTGACTACCGATCCCTTTTGGTTCTGTGTATGCCTGTACTTCTGCACGGGTATGTAACTAATACATAATAAGGCTGGTTTTAATGTTACGCGTTTCGGCAGCGCCTTGGAGCGCGCGCGTTCGGAGATGTATGGGGTAGTAGCGTTTTAAAGTCGCGCGCTTGAGCAGCGCCGTTCAGAAAACGCGTGCTGTTCGCCGGCGCTGCCGAAGCGTGCGCCGCTCGTGCGCTTCTACGGCCAGTATGCGTTTTAGTGTGACGCCGTTGAGACGCGCCGTAAGCCACCTCTAACCGCATTAAATGCTTGTACAGACTGGTGCGATATCGTGGGCGCGACGCGACACTAGTAGCACGATTTCTATGTCGGTGCCGTCGCGCCCGCGATATTGCGTGAGTCTGTAAGAGCCTTTACGTTCATATTGTACACGACTGTCTCAAAGCAGCGGAACGCGCGGTACTAATCTCGTTTCACAGTGCACCGCTGTTCAAGCGCGCGCTGTTAACAACGCGCTGCCCAGCGGCGCGTCTAGCGCGGCGTGACTATAAAACCAGCCTACTGGTAATAGTGATGTTCCATGGGGAAACAATTTCGGTGTATTTATTTAGAATTACTTTGCTTTTTGGTTAGTCATACTTATAGCAACTTTCGTAAAAAAATATCTGCTCTGGAGCAATGTATTTCATCACCGAGCTAGCCATTTCCCAACTACGTTAGGGTCGGGTTCCAGTCTAACCGGTTGCAGCTGAATACCAATATTTTACATGGAGCGACTGCCTATCTGACCTCCACAAGCTAGTAACTGGGTAATATGATACCCGTTGGTAAGACTGGCTGTCAGACTTCCGGGCTTCTGACTACCCGTAACGACTGTCAAAGATTTACAAATGGCTGGTCACCCATCCACGGACCGGCCTCGGCAACCGTAGCTTAACCTTCGGTCAACCCGTGCGGCTGTTATTATTCAATCATGGGCCCGTCGTATTTGTTGACGTTTTAATACATTATGACATACTAAATATAAAAAAAAACTATATTAAGTTACTACCTATTTCAGCCGTTTATTATTCTCATAAAATGGTAAAGGTTTGTGCACACCGGCGCGACAGGCAGCGCGACCCGTGTCGCCCTCTCTATTTCGCCCCAGTCTGTACGAGCCTTTACATTCTATTGTAAAATTAATATGATAATATAATTCATACTCAACCCGAATAAATAATGTATATTGTAGAAACTTACTAAATTATTCACAAAAGTAATTTCACGACTACCCACAATACACCATTTTATTCGTTAAACAAATTGTATTACTACCCGCAGGTTGCAAACTTTTCATTTTAAGCAAATATACCGAAGTTAATTTAAGAAAGGGAATGTTACGTGTAAGTAACTACATATACCTACAATGAGTAAGTAGGTAATTTCTGCAGGTAAACCTAAAGTAGTGTTTATTAAGTTTGAGGTTCCAACGTGAAATTAAATAAAATGCAAAGAATATGGTTGAAATTCAATCCATCTGCCTAGCCTTTTCCCAACTATGTTGGGGTCGGCTTCCAGTCTAACCGGATGCAGCTGAATACCAGTGTTTTGCATGGAGCGACTGCCTATCTGACCTCCACAACCCAGTAACTGGGTAATACGATACCATTTGGTAAGTCTGGTTGTCAGACTTTCGGGCTTCTGACGACCCGTAACGACTGTCAAAGATGTACGAATGACCGCCGGGACCAACGGCTTCACGTTCTTTCCGAGGCACAGCAGTCTCGGTATGTAAAGATGGTCACCCATCCACGGACCAACCTCGGCAAGGGTAGCTTAACCTAATGGATCGACCCGTGCGGCTTTTATGACATAGCCACAAGCTCCTCAGTTACCTGTAAAAAGATAGAAAAAAAGCTCTTACTACGATGCGGCCGACGAATTAAGACCGGTCCGAACTTTGCGCAGAAGGCTGCGCAATACCAAATTTTTGGAACCAAATGGTGAAATGAAGCGAGTGTGAGAGAGAGAACATGCGCGAAAGTTCGGAGTGCCTATATTCAGACCGGCCATGATTTATCGGTCGTATTGGTCTTCTGATGCATTTGAAAAGCGCTGTTGTCATGTTGTTTAAAGAATTGTTGCTACATAAAATATTATATCGTCTTAAATTCGTTTCCAATTGCAGTAAAAATTCCTTACAGCGTGACCTACCAATATAACAGGACCCACAAAATAAAAAGCTGTCTAATATTTCTTGAAGAAAATAAACTTACGGTGAATCCGCAGCCAGCAAAATAAAAATTTTAATAAGTTTTTTTGCAATTTGCAGATTTATTCATTAGATTTGTTCCAATGTCATAATTTCATAAAAAAGTCACTCAAAGGAACAAATTTAACTTAGAGAAATGTATTAATGATTCTAATGATTATAATTAATTCTTGTAAATACATCTGAAGCCGCGAATCATATTTTGATCAAGATACAATCTGACACTGACCGGCAAATAGCAAAAAAGCCGGCCAAGTGCGAGTCGGACTCGCGCACGAAGGCTTCCGTACCATTATCTATAAAAATGGCAAAAAAATCACGTTTGTTGTATTGGAGCCCCCCTTAAATATTTGTTTTATTTTAATTATTTATTTTTAAAGTGAATATATAACTAAATATTCTGTGAATATTTCAAGCGTTTACCTGTTGCCGTAATCAATATCGAGCAAAAACGAGCAAAAAAAATCACGTTTGTTGTATGGGAGCCCCCTTAAATATTTATTTTATTCCTTTTTTTAGTATTTGTTGTTATAGCGGCAACAGAAATACATCATCTGTGAAAATTTTCATTTGTCTAACTATCACGGTTCATGAGATATAGCCTGGTGACAGACGGACAGACAGACAGACAGACGGCGGAGCCTTAGTAATAGGGTTCCCGTTTTCCCCTTTGGGTACGGAACCCTAAAAAACGTAAAAAAAATTGAATTTCGCGGGCTACAGTTGCGGATACACCTTAAATATTTATCATAGTGATCCATCACTATCGTAAACTTCCTTCATCAATCTTCAAGAAATAAATAAATGAAGAATATTAGAATTGTCAAATCATGTCTAATGATTACAAATTGAGCGTGTACCAATGGACATTGACAAACGACACGTTTTCCATCAGATATTCAAAGCGAGGGTCCGGGTTCGACTCCCATCTGGGGACACAGATGCTCCCTTCTAATTGCGCGATCACTGTAATAAATTACAATTTGTTATGTAAACTAATTAGTTTATTTGACCGAGCTTTTTCAATCAGATAAAAGCTTTTTGTTTATTTTATATAATTACACTAGCTTTTGCCCGCAGCTACGCGCCTGGAGATTGGAAATAGTCCCAACATACTACCGGGATAAAAAGTATTATATTATGTCCTAAACTAGGTCGTGGTCCACGATTCCACTGGTAAAAAACTTTTTACAAAAAAAAAAAACAACCGGCTTCCAAAAAAACACTACAAAATGAAAAATAACTTTAATTTCGGAAGTCGGTGGCAAAAAACTAAAATACAGATCAAAAGCCACCGACTTCCGAAATTAAAGTTATTTTTCACTATGTAGTGTTTTTTTTTTGGAAGTCGGTTGTTTTTTTTTTGTAAAAAGTTTTTTATTTTTCACTTTTTAGTGGGTCAGTTTGTAATTTATCCAATTTACAATGGCCTAATGTCAAATGCTCATCACCTTTTACAAAATATTGCTTTTCCCGATGCAGGGGCGTTAATTGTTGAGGAGTTCTCCTGGAAAGAACCAGGAGAACTGATGGTGACTTCACCATATGCATTTTGACGAGCATAAATTGCTTAGCAACCATATTAAAGTACCTAATCGAATCGCAACGGTGAAATACTTATTATTAAGTAGTTCCGGTGGCCATCTGTGGTCTTCATCATCAGTTCCACTTCACCAAATGGTGCTTTTCGAGTGCAAATGCACGAGTTACTATAAAAAATACTCAAATCGCTATAGGTATGCCTATAAAATTTGAGGATTTCCCTCGATTTCCATGGGATTCCCTCATCAGATTCTGATTTGGTGGCAATGGGACCACCTCGGGAGCATACCCTTCCAAACAAAAAAAGAATTTTCGAGTAATCGGTGAACATACATAAAAAAAAAAAAACAAACAAACATACAGCCGAGCATATAACCTCCTCCTTTTTGGAAGTCGGTTAAAAATCTAAAAGTGAGCAATTTACTGCATTTTGAGGAGCTATTCTGGTCATAACGCCGAAGATCCTTATCAGATTTCACCAAATTTCTATGAGACCAACATAATGCTACCTTTCAAATAAAAAAAGAACCATCGAAATCGGATTTCATACGGCGGCGATATCCAGTAGCCCTTTTTGGAGGAAGAACCTCTCCAATCAAAAATCCCCGACGACAATAAAATCTATAAAGTATTAACTTGGTATACAGGTTGTATACCAAGTTTCGTCCAGATCGGTTGGAAAATACGACCTGTAGAGGAGTAGCAACAAACTGACAGAGGAAAGCAAATTTTGCCAGACTTGGAGCAGACGCTTGGCTCGCTCGGTCAATTAAAGGCTAGTAAAAAAACCTACCTTTTAGTACATAAATAACATTAACTAAAGCAGAATTCCACTTAATATTATATCAGACTTTAGTACTCAAGCAGAAAATCTAGATTTTTATATTTTCTGGTTTGTAGTCTTACATTTCAGGCTGGGAGTACTAAACTATGTTAGTTATTCAGTGAATTGTTTTAGTGATAGCGAATCTCGGGATTGCGGTATGAATAATTTCTTTAATTAAATAGTTTGTAGTTTTAACTCTTGTGTTAGGTATGCGGGGTATTGCTACCTACTGTAAACTACTATTGAAAAATAAACTAGTTAATAGATTTCAAGGCATTTACGTGTATTTTTCATTTCTGTTTTAATAGCAGTTGTAAGTAAACTGCTATTGAAACAGAAAGTTCGAGCAGATTTTTAGGTATTCACATGTTTTTTAAATCTCGGGATTGCGGTATGAATAGTTTCTAGTTCGTAGTTTTAGCTCTAGTTTTAGGTATGTGGGTTATCGTTACTGTAAACTGCTAATGAAACTGAAACTTCTGAAGAGATTTCTAGGCATTTACGTTTATTGTTAACGAACTGCCTACACCTTGCTTATAAGCATTAGTCCTATATGTGCAACCTAATGTTTTATTACTCATCTATTTATTTTATTCTTTTGTATATAATTAAAATAAATAAATATTATAATCTATCTACGTACTTGCAAACTGCATTTTGTGGTGTATTTAGGATGATTATGCGACCATATAAAAACCAAAACTAGTCAAAAGAAATGGTCGCAACATACTTCACAAAAGTCACCAAATACACCCACAGCAAAATGAGTACTCTAAAAAACTAAAAAAGAAATACACATAGTACCTATAATATAATAGTTAAAAAAATTGTGGATTAAGTTGTAGGTACCTACCTAATTTATTGAGGAAGGTACCTACTAATTTCAGACGATGAAAACCAATCCAAAACTAGTGAAAAGAAATAGTCGCAACATACTTAAAAAGTCGCTATAACATCAAAAGTCAACGAAAAACACCCACAGCAAAATGAGCTTACTCGAAAAAGCTAAAAAAAAAAAAAAAAAGTTCGCTGCACGTTAAAAAATCTGCGGGTAACTTTGATTGCGGAGGCGAAGCGGTGCGGCGTACACCCGTAGTGGGGTAATTCTGTGTCGCTCCCTAAGAATATAATAAAGTTGTCAATTTGCGCTTCGCCCCCCTCTCTCTCCGAAGCCCTGAATTGTAACCTGTGTTGTAACCTCTGAGTTTCACTTACATCTCGTATGTTTTGAAACGAGTTTAACTTGGTGGAAATCTTTTAGGATACTTCGTTATTTTGCAACAAGTTGATAAAACTTAGTTTTTTCTACGCTTGAAGGGCAGGTTCAATTGGAGACATCAGAGTTCATTATTGTTGTGGTCTGCAGATTCTTCAGTCGATTAAGTTCTCTCTCCAATAAAATAAAATCATATTCCACAATAGGTCGCTTATAGCCTCTTACAACGTCAATTTTCTTTACCCTCCCGCTGCTGTATATCATTTATAATACTTAAATAAAAGCTTCCAAATAAATAACACAGCAGCGTCCTATTAAAATAAATTCACTCAAAATCCAGCCATTTACCTTTGTATGAAAACCTCCTTATAGAAATGCCCGACAATTTCCTTAGTCTAGATAATTTTCAAGATGTGTGGGCACATAAATTCTGAAGGGTGGCAGCACTGTTCGGTCCTAATTAAGAATAGGCCACAGCAAGCACTTAAAACGTAAGGTCTGGCAGAATAGGAATCTTCATATTATGTAAATATCCTGGATTATGTTACTAATTTCGGGCGATGAAACATCTCGGTGTAAAATTAATCACCCTTGGAGCAGGTTAATGTGTTCAAAGATGGAGGTGCAGCTATTAAACTAGTTCGTTATGGTTGAACGGTAGTTTCTAAGTGTTAATACGAGGTCTTGATTGCGAATCCAGCTCTTCATTTCCTCAAGCCGTAGGTAATTGGTGATAATCTAAGAGATTATCTTGATACGGTTATAGGTATGGCCATCAAATTGTGATCATGACAGCTTATTATTTAATAAAACTTTAATGTTTATCTTCTCTGGTTAATGATGCATTCCGACACACAACATTCAATTAAAACATACATATTTTATTTACCTCGCATTTAATAATACATTAGTACATTGTGATACAAGGGTGGAAAGTAAAAGATTTTTAATGACACGAGTTTGCAATAACCTACACACCCGTGTATCACACGCCGTTTTTCAATACACTTGTGGGAAATAGAAACAAAACCAATCAAAGAATTAATTAAAATTTTCAGAAAATGGTGCGTTTTTGCAACTGGATATACTTTTTTTTTACAACGAAAGCAGCCTATGCAGCCTATTCGATTTTTGACAAATGTAGATGTGAAAATAATTAAATTAAAACTGGTAATTAAATATATTAAAGAACCATTTAAAAGACTTTTGCGAATTCAATGCTAAGACGTACGAACTCATTCATTGTTCCTCGTATACAATCTATCCCATTTTGTTCTATGTATGAAAACTCCTTGCTACTAAACTTTTTAAATTGACTTATAAATTTAAAACTCAACTGCAAAACTAATGATAGAGCTCGTAAACAAAAGTCACGACCGCATAACAGAAAGATGCCTATGCAAAAGATTTAATTTTGAAATCATAATTATAGCCTCTGAAAGTACGCCATGTTTAACAACTGTATTGAAAAATATATTGAACATATAATTAAATGATGAGGTACGTACAGTCACGATCACCAATATGTATACACTTAGCCACTTTTAAAAGTGATTTCCTCCAACTATATTGATTGAAATTTTATTTTACTACGAACATAGTATTTTGGAACCAAAACTATTATAAAATAGATCTTTTCTCAAAGTTGCAATCGTTATTCCACGAGAAAATCGGTTTTGAACTCTCTTAAGCGTTTACATATTAGTGCTCATGACTGTACACTGTGCAACACAACCTTTTTTTCGTTAAAATCAAATTGCCGCAGACAAAGGCATAATATTAATCAAATTAAAACTGCAAATATAAGTACCTCATAAATCAATTAAAATATTCATTAATTAAAACACTCGATCTATTCAAACGGTCCGAACTCCGATTTAATCAAGATAACTTATCATAGAATCGAATCGAATCGAATTATTCCAGTATTTTCCAGCAGGAAATGGAATATAGTTCCCTAGGTGCGGAAATGGAGGTAATAGATAAACTGCGATATTAATACCTGACTGTGAAACAAATCTAATTGAGAACGATCGCATACAATGCCGCGCCAACCGGCGGCGAATGCGATTGTGTACGATTTTTATATTACCTACTGTAGATACACAGTTGAAAACGTAACTGAAATACTGACTGGCTGGCCGATTAATTTATATACCGGTAGCTACCGGTGTATAAATAATCAATTAATCAGCCTTTTTTAGGGTTCCGCAGTCAACAATTAATCCTTATAGTTTCGCCATGTCCGTCTGTATGTCTGTCCGTCCGTCTGTCCTCAGCTTAGCTCAGAGACTCTTAGTACTAGAAAGCTGTAATTTGGCATGGTTATAGATACCTATTAATCACGCCGACAAAGACGTAAAAGAAAACCTTGAAACAAAAAAAAATTTAGTGTACCTCCCTTGTACTTAAAGTGGTGCTGATATTTTTTTCTCTCGTCTATCCTATAGTGTGGGGTATCTTTGGATAGGCTGTTCAAAAATATTGTGGGTCTGTGAAAACCATTTTCCAATTCACGGAGTGCTATTTTTTGTTAGAGTCAAGTGTCCCCCCGCCCCCTGCCAACTAAATGGTTGGTTTTGGATATGTGAAAAAAATCATAGCAGTAGTATATATGTATAACAAAATTAAAAGGAAAACTATCACAGATAAGTAGGCTTTACAAGTTTGCAGTTGGAGAATTTGCCGTAACGTATATCGATGTACGGGAGAGCATGTTTTTCAACTACAATGTTGAGTTTGTTTTTCGGGTGGGAAATTATCAAATAACTTCTCCCGCTCTGGGCGGAGCGGGAGGGCGTGTCAGACTTTTACTGACTAAAACCCACCCGTGTTCCTTCCGTTGCCTGTATGCCAGGGCCACGATAACCCTTTCGGACAAACTCGCAACCCTGGCAGGCATTGGCCCTAATGGACCCCGTCAGTTGTTGCTGACATCTCTTTGAGGCGCGCGTGGAACACAACGCGCCATCGATCCGGGCCTGGTTCTTATCGGACGGCGAGATACCCATTGCTCACCGTCGGCAGGCCCGCGCCTACGGTGGCCTGAAATCGGCTTGCGATACCCGACTCCCAGGGCGTTTCCTGCGGCGACTAGGGGCGTGAGGGCGCGAGCCCTGCCTTTCCCTCACGCATTCCACCTCCTCCTTCGCGAGCATTACTGCTTCGCAGAAGGAGGTGACGGCCTCCCATGCACTCTATTTTATACAATTTTTAATATATTTTATGAAATATATTACAATTTTAAATCTGAATTACAGCATTCTAGACATACAAAAAAAAGGCAATGAAAATCAATATCAAAACTTATTTCATTTCTAACGAAATTACGTGCCCAAACTGTTACAACTAAAATCATAACTAAAAAAATGTAATCATAAAGTTTTGACCATCTGTCGACGGCGACTGTACCGTGTAGGGCCGCCAGGCTGGCATGTTTGTATTGTATTTCATGGCCCGACAATTAGCTAACATCACGGCTTTGTTTGTTTGGGATACTCTCCCTACAAATTTTAATTTCAAGCGTGTTCACTCATACATTTTAATATTTTATTATCTTGGTACACAAATTGGGACAGTGACCTTTGTTTATTTAAAATGTTAATAACGAAATAACAATATTATTCTGACCTTTTAGCAACTGTATGTAACATTGTTTTTCTTTTTTTCCAGTTTTCTAAAGACGGAGATTGGCGGTTTTAAAGGTAAGAACCTCATTTATTTTACACACTGGATTTATTTTCTTCAAAGTTATTGCTGCTTTGAAGAAAATAAATCCAGTGTGTACTCATATACTTACCGTGCAATATACCAGCAATTATATATCAAGAATTGATTGAGTAGCCATAAAGCGAGGTAATAAATATGGGTAAAGTGCATTACGTTTCTCTAAGGCGCTACATGAGGTTAATATCTTTAAAAGGTTTTTCATTAAAAGAGGAAGCTTCGTTTATCACAATTTGTGGACAACGCACCAAACTCTAAGTTATACGATGTGGACCGGTGGTTACCTTACGTCCCTACCTACCCTCACTCAAGGAAGATAAAGTCAGGGAAATTAGGTGTTAAGCAAGTCAACTAAGTATTAACTTAAATTGTCGGTAGGTACATATATTCAAATCACAACTGTCAGTCATACTTTGACAGTTAAAATGATAGTTGTATACCACGACAAATTGACGTAGGGTGTCAATTAGGTCAACAATTAATTTCCCTGACTGTACATACAGCCCATCTTTAAAAAAGTGTCTTAGGAGCGCCATGAAGTGACGTTTTCAGATAAATATCTCGTGTAAATATGTTGCTGGGTATAAATATGGTGCTGGGTTCGATTCCCGGGTCGGGCAAAATGTAATGTGTGTTTTTCCATCTGGAATTTCTCAGTAGCTGCCCGGAGTTTCAATTTGTGCCCGGTTCCTCAGGCTCGCCCCGTATAACATGGGACTTAAGGGTCGGGTAATCGCCGGTGACCTTGGCCATACAAATACGCTTCGCGCTCACGCTGCGCCGCCGTTCGGTTTCTTAGGGAATATTTATTTTTAGTAACAAATATATGAATAATTGAAAAATATCACAGATATAATTATAGATAATAAAATAGTCTGGTACATACAAAAAAAATCATGAAAATATCTTAAGTAGTTTGGAAGTAATATCGTTTCTTATGCTTTGTGTAGACATTATTTCATGAATTTATTTCATACAGTAATATACTACAATACTTAAATATTCACATATAGAATTGATGTCTATGCGTTCTAGTTTAACATACATTTTTTGCATAACTTATTTGCAATAAATGAAGGCGTAATAACAGATTTAAAAGTCACTAAAATCATATATCTGCGCCTTAAACATAACTGGCGAAATGTGATGTGGGTGTAGGCGTACCTCTGCCTAACCCTTCGGGGAATGCGGCCGTAATGTTACAAATAAAATAAAATCTTTTATTGATTTCTTACAATTACAATACATACATTACTAATAAAAAACAAAAAAAACTTTTTACAAAAAAAAACAACCGACTTCGGTGTCTTTGGATCTGTATTTTAGTTTTTTGCCACCGACTTCCGAAGTTTAGTTTCACTTTGTAGTGTTTTTTGGAAGTCGGTTGTTTCTTTTTTTGTAAAAAGTTTTTTATTTTTCACTTTTTAGTGGGTCAGTTTGTAATTTATTTAATTTACAATAGCCTAATGTCAAATGCTCATCAACTTTTACAAAATATTGCTTTTCCTGATGCAGGGGCGTTAATTGTTGAGGAGTTCTCCTGGGGAGAACTGATGGTGACTTTACCATATGCATTTTGACGAGCATAAATTGCTTATCAACCATATGACAGTGCCTTATCGAATAGCAACGGTGAAATACTTATTATTAAGTAGTTCTGGTGGCCATCTGTGGTCTTCATCATCAGTTCCACTTTACCAAATGGTGCTTTCCGAGAGCAAATGCACGAGTTACTATAAAAAATACTCAAATCGCTATAGGTATGCCTATAAAACTTGAGGATTTCCCTCGATTTCCATGGGATCCCCTCATCAGATTCTGATTTGGTGACAATGGGACCACCTCGGAAGCATACCCTTCCAAACAAAAAAAGAATTTTCAAAATCCGTCCACAATTGACGAAGTAATCGGTGAACATAAATAAAAAAAAAAAAAAAAAATACAAACAAACATACAGCCGAACATATAACCTCCTCCTTTTTGGAAGTCGCTTAAAAAAATACAAATCAATTCTAATAAAATCATAAATATTATTGTTTACGTTATATCGGCATCAACATCGCCACATGAGAACTACGCGTCACACTGACGTCACGCAAATCCTGCATCGCGCAAGCAGAGTTTACCGCGCAACTAGCATATATACAACGTCCCGACATCAACCGTCGGGCAGTTGCCCACCAGACACAACACCCGTCTGGTCGGAGGATCCTCCCTTTTCTATGGTGGATGAGGGAACTTTACACCCTGTTCCTCATTCCACCAAAACGTATTATCACAGATAATATAGTAAATCGAAATTAATTCATTCTTAACTTCATCCCAATCAAAATTTGAATAAATATTTAGTATAAGTGTGAAGAAAAATGTCAGAAATAAATAAGTGTATGCGTGATGTATGTATGTTAATACAAGCTTTTGTTGTGACTACAGTTTTAGACATAAATAACTGCACATTTTCATGCTTTAGGAATTAGGAGCATGAAAATGCGCAGTTGTTTATGTCTACATAATATCTTTTAAGTAACCGTTAACATTACAAAAATAACTGAAAGGCAAACTTGTTGTCCCCAAACACAACAGTCTAATGCACTCACCACTTAAAACAACTCACCACCTTCTACAAAAGTCTGCTTAAAAACGTTGGAGAAACAGTACAACGAGCTTAGTTACGTGGTATCGCTATCAAAAACATACACTCGGACCTACATTATTCATAGGAGCTTCCTTTGGGCTCGCCTCCTTGCTACTATTGTGCTCCTAGTACTTCCAGCAAAGAAAAACACCGTGTAAGTGAAATTGTTCACATTTAGTACTTGTAACGTTTTGTTTTATTAGTTTTGCATTTTGAAGCAGGTATGAATAAAAACGGTGAAGATCTAGAAGAAAATATCGTGAGAAAACCGGCATGTCCTAATACCAAAAAATCGAAGATATGTGACATCTATCAACCCGCACTGGGCCCGCGTGGTGGATTTCAGCCCACTCCCTCTCACAGAGAGGAGGCCTGTGTCCCAGCAGTGGGAACATTATAGGCTGACTATGCTATGAATAAATGGTAAATTATAATAAGTTATTATTGTTAAGATAACTTCTAGTTGCGATTATAAAAATATCGACTTTGTCTGTACGTGAAATTATATTTCTAAATATTTTTACTCAAAATTGAACTGAATTGCTTTTCTTACTGAAATTCAGCTTCAAAGCAAATATAAAAATTCGCATACGTTAAAGCACTCTGCATTTCCGAGTGGTTGCCTTTCAGGCTCGTGCAGACTGACGCGATATCGCGCGATTTTGTACGAGCCTTTAACGTGGGAAATCCGTGTAGGTATGCTTAGTTAAACTTTGTCATTTCTTATGGGATTACTGAAACCCTTCACTACCCAAAAACCCTAAACCCGAGCCTACCTAATTAAGACCACAAATGAGACTTATTTACTTGTATTTTCTCATCAAAATCTGTTTTGATTAAGAGTCATAAATTCTTCAGAATACTACAAATTAGGCTGGATGGAATTATCCTACGTTACTGTAAACGATTACTTTAATCCCACATCCACAAGCGTAAATAATGATAATCCTCCTTTCTCTCACTGTTCTCCTCTCGCTCTTAAACAAAACAAACAAACATCGGACTCGCCTCATTAACTTTTAGCACAATGAGAACCAACTCTTTTAAATTAAACACTTCTTCTTGGTAACAGAAAACAAAATGTTATTCTGAAATTAAAATTTGTAAAAGACCTGAAGTCGACGAATTGGAACGAATTAAAAGATCGTAGAAAAGCTGGACAGCATTAAAGGCTTTGGTTTTGTAAAAGAAAACTATTTTTGCTCAATACCTTACCTTTTTCCAACCCACATTTTAATTGCTATGGAATATTGAGTCACATGGCCAGTGCAGCCTTCAGTTGAGAAAGTTCCTTGGAAAATAGACGTAAAATAAGTGAACCTATGTATGTACACTTATTATAGAACCTCCACTTACGTCCGGCGCAACGTGCCGGTAATGCTCGGACCGAATTGAGTGCGAACTTCCACGAAAACGATTAAATAATTGCCAGAAAAACTTTAAAATAATAATGTAATTTTTGTATAAAATCTTTATCAGGTTTCGTACAATGAAAATTATTGTAACAACTAATTTATTTGCCTCTGATCTCTTGACAACCTACATTTGAGTGAACGACCTGAACTTTGATCATTATTACTTTGGTAAGTATTGTTAATATATACAATATATATTATATATACCTCCCTTACACGTAAAGTGGGGATGATTTTTTTTTTTCGTCTGTCCCATGGTGTGGGGTATCGTTTGGTAGCCCGTCCAAAAATATTGTAAGTATGTTATAACTATGTTTCGATGCAGGGATCCGTTTGCAAAATTTTGTTAGAGTCAAGTGTCGTCGTCGTCCCTGCCAGCTAAATGGTTGATTGAGGATATGTGAAAAAATTCATGGCGGTAGCATATATAACGAAATTGAAAGGAAAACTATCACAGGTAAGTTCACAGGCTTCACAAATTAACGAGTAATAGTCGACCAACTTAAATTTGCAGTTGGAGAATTGACCGTGACGTATATCGATGTATGGGAGAACATGTTTTTCAACTACAATGTTAAGTTTGTTTTTGGGATAAATTCATCCCAACTACGGAACCCTTCATTGTGCGTGGTCCGAGTCCGACACGCACTTGGCCGGTTTTTTAAAATGACGCAACTGATTTTGATGCGGTTTTCACTATCAATTAGCGAATTTATCCCGAAAGGTTTATGTGTATAAAATATTATTATTAAACTTACTTATAAGGCACGTGAACATATTCGTCAGAAGTTGGCCGAAGCATCTCAGCGGTGATTTGCTGGAGTCGTGTTCTTCGCTACCGGTCGTTATTTCTCCTGTAAAAGTTTATTTTGGTATATTATGTATGTATGTATGTATGTATGTATCTATCTATCTGTGTATTTGTATTTAACGTGTATTTTATAGTTGTTTCCGAGCTATCTATCCCGTACGTTGCACCTGCCATGTTTTGTCTCTGCATCACCCTAAGGTTGACTGGTAGAAAATGCCTCAGGCATTAAGTCCGCCTTTGTACAGTGTAGTTTTTACTTGTGCATAAAGTTTTAATAAATAAATAAATATAATAAAGTTTTGTCAAGTCGTAAAAATCGTGCGAAACAGGAGCGCAAATCTAACATGTGTATTTGTGTAACGTAAAAATAACCTCTTTCGCTCCTACCATTTATCAAGTTATTCACCTTCTATAATAATGAATAGGCATTTCTTTGCGGCTACATTACGGCTTGTGTCAATCACATCTATAAGCCCGACATTTATTCGTTCTACTTGTCAATCATAAGTCACTTTCTCTTTATATCTAGAGTTCACTATGTGCATGTACGAGTATGTACTTAATTATCTCTAAGTGAACCAGTTTACGGTATATTCCTTTGGATCGTTAGCCGATACTAAAACAAATGATTTGCTGACTCATCGGGTTTTACGCAGGTACCTGGGACTACGCATGCGGCTTATCGGTGTTTAGATATTAATATTGTTCGTTATTTATTACACCGTCTCATCATCGTTAGCAACATTTTGATTAGAATAGATATAATGAAGAACCTGATTATCAGTAAAATAATACAATTTTTTAAATGGTTTCACGTACACTACCTACTTAATGTTTTTTTTTTCGTTTTTTGTTAACGTATTTTATCCCACTGCTGGGCAAAGATCTGCCCCATATTTCAATGAATAATTAACGAAGGGAAATGTGTAGGTAAATATGTGGACAAATGATCTTACGTTTTTCAAACAGTAAACACAATTATCTTGTTTTATCAATAACTAAAAATAAATGCCTTCTTCTATCTAGTTACCATGTGCTAGACTTGCTATGACATCTGCAAATGGATTACTTAGTTTCTGTCGTGAGAATAAAAGAAAGTGATTTTGCAAACAGACATGCATTGTAGAGTAGTCATAATTTATTAGCTTGGAACTGTAACTCTCTAGTCTTGTAAAATTTGCTCTACATTCGTAATAGATAAAAGAGGGGCTCGTGGCTAAAAAATAACAGCCGCACGGGTTGATCTTCAGGGTTAAGCAACACTTGCCGAGGTCGGTCCATGGATGGGTGACCATCCATAACATACCGAGACCCCTCCGTGCCTCGGAAAGCACTTTAAGCAGTTGGTCCCGGCTGTAATTCGTGTAGATCTTTGTCAGTCGTTACGGGTAGTCAGAAGCCCGAAAGTCTGACTACCAGTCTTGATAAGGTTATCGTGTTGTTACCCAGTAACTGGGTTGAGTGGGTTAGATAGGTAGTCGTACATAATCAACCTATAATATTATTAGATATATTGGTAGTAGATGGAAATACATCATGTTTCTCTTCTTTCCGACTGATGATGTGTATGCGCAGGTGTGTAGCAGCATCTATATCGCCACATGCGAACTACGAGTCACACTGACGTCACGCAAAATCCTGCATCGCGCAAGCAGAGTTTACCGCGCAACTAGCATATAATTATACAACATCCCGACATCAACCGTCGGGCAGTTGCCCACCAGACACAACACCCGTCTGGTCGGAGGAACCTCCCTTTTATATGGAGCATGAGTGAACTTTAGACCCTGTTCCTCATACCTCTATACCCCCGAGTATGAACGTCAGCGCAGCCTTCGTGCAACTACTTCAGCGTGACGTCATCATCATCATCACCTCCTCAAGCTTTCGAGCGGCGAGTCACACAGTCAGCCAGCACCCACGGCAGGTGTAAATGTTAAAAATATGGTAGTCCCTAGGTTTTTCGTTGATGGACTACGCGAGTATCTTCTTCTCATTTTCGTAAGATGAGTATGAATTACATACCTGAAAGTGTCCATTATCTTACTTAATGAAACTATGAAATGATGTCCTGCAGACATTCCTCAAATCCTATCTTGTGGCACAATCTTATTGCTACGGAAACCGTTTTCCTTCCAATAATGGCAGTCATCTACCTCGCCTTTTCCCAACTATGTTGGGGTTGGCTTCCAGCCCAATAACTGGGTAGCATGATACTCCTTGGTAAGACTGGTTGCCTTCCAATAACGGCAGCATTTGTGTTTATGTTCTTATTACCTGTAAAAATTTGGTTGCGCATCACATGCATCAAACTGGAATCTTCACTATTGATTATAGACATAAGAACTATAATTTGTAATCAATAACGATCAATAAATTATTATCATCGCTATCTCCTGCTGCTACACATAAGGGATGAACGATGCACGTTATCAACACGATACCGAATACCATAATAAACATCAGATTAATCGAGAAAGCAGAAACCGCTACTTCGAATAATTGATTCGATAAATTCTATTGGATTATTCGAAGCAAATTGCTAACATCGGGGATGTAAACTAACATTAATCTAACAAGATTTAGATAGGCAAGTATGCTTCAGTTACATGCAAATCAGTCATGCCTTACCCTCTTTCGGGAAACGGATTTGAATGTTATCAGGAAGAGATATCGCGAGTTGAGGTTTTGTGTGCATAAGATTAGTGTTATAAATGGCAGCGATAAGTGAGTGAAAATATTAAATGGCGAGAGTTTTTCGTTCTATCTTAGGAGTTATTGGTGTGTCTATTGGTTTACAGATTAAGTAGTATGAAACCTACAAGTAAGGCTTTAAAACATGCATAATCTGCCACCGCTGGGACACAGGCTTCCTCTAGTGAGAGGGACTGGGCCCACTACGCGGGTCCAATGCGGGTTGGTACATCCCACATGTCTTTGAATTTTCTGTTCTAGGACATGCCGGTTTCCTCACGATGTTTTCCTTCCCCGTTTTGAGATCATTGGTGATGAAATTATTTACAACAAAGTAAAGCGCCTGGCTGGGTTCGAACCCAGACCCACTAGTAAGTTTTACCACTGGGCCACCCCACTGGTCTCTACCTAAAATATGTAATATTTTTAATTACGCCTCTACTGGTGTAAATGTCCTGTTTCCCCAACTCCGGATAATTTCCTGTTAAATTATCTAGCAGAAAATTACATAAAAATTATGTTAAATCTAAACAAATTAATAAAATTGAAGTGTATGTTTGTAATGTCAAAATAACAACAGCATAAAAAACCAGCCAAATCCAACCAGCTAAATGCATATGAAAGTATATACGGTACTTACTTATAACAAAAAAACTTTTTTTTTTGTCAGTCTTTCTGTTTGTTTGTTCCGGCTAATCTCCGAAATGACTAGACCGATTTTGACGGGACTTTCACTGGCAGATGGCAGATGACTGTTATTTTAGAAATGGACCTGGTCGAAGCCGCTGGCTGCAGCTATTATTTTATATATCTGGTGCATAGTTGGTATCCAGACTCTGTAAAACAGGACCTGATTCTAAAAAAAAATCATGTGTCTTAAAGTTACAAAGGATGAGGCCTTAGGACTAAAAGTTGAAGGGCAATTACTCATCCTTCTTTATATAATCTTAATGAAGACATAATCATAACCTTCTTTTATGATGAAGATAAACGAGCTTAACTTCATTCACGTATGTCGGGCTCATAACTTTTTATCTATTAATCAAATCTTCTCGTGTAAGTAATACGTACAGTGGTTCTATTTTCCTAATGTCGCTCGGCAAATTCCGTGTTTCGTCAGCCGTCGGATTTATATCAGTTGCCCTTTGCACTTGGTGCAGGCCGGACGCTCTCAATCGATGTTACTACTCTTTTTAATTATTATGTAATTTATTTTAATAAAAATGGGAGGATAGCTGCTAAAGTCGGAAATGTGATGATTGCCGAGAGACATTAAGAAAATAGAAACACTTTAAATAGCAAATCTTAGGGCTTTCTAGTAAAGGTAGTTCGTAAGTTAGTACCTACTGGAATAGAATAGAATATAAATTATTTCTGAGTATATGGTACAGGCGCCAGCACATCAAGCTACTACAATCAGTCAAACTGCTTTAAAATATTTTCAACTTTATCGTTAAAGCATAAGGTTCAAGGTTAATTGGGAAAATTTGTCAGTTTCGTGTAGCTTGACCTGCTGGCATCTGCACATTAAGATATTAATATTAAGAGCAGGCAATCTAAATCAAATTTCGAACGCAAGCTCCGCCCCTCGCCCCCCGCCACTCCGTTATGGGCTAAACGCTATTACATCAGTAATAAAGATAAATATCGCGTGCGCTCTTTGATCGTGTTCCAGCACAAAACTAAATAGCGTAAATCTCAATTCTTATTTCGTTTATAACTAAAGTAATAATTGATCTAGAGAAAAAATATCTTGTGTCGGGACAATAAACTATATTTTCTTGCTGTGAATATTTATTTTAGACAAAAAAAAGCTAAACAATCTTGTTTGTTTTTTATAATTATCCTAAAAAAAGACATGATTTTGAATAAAAAAATTTATTGAGATATATTGAGAAAAAATAGAAATATATTGAGATAAAATATTACAATTACGTAACTGTCTTCAACATGGAACAAAAAGATCCCATAAATCACATACTAAAACTTAATTTTGCTTGTATGTGTGACTGTTTCAGAATATTCATGCAAATTAACATAAAAATAGGGAGCCTCCTCTTAAGGTTGCCGGCAAAAACTGAAATACTGTAAAATTAACCATTCTGGATCTGACTGAGTTAGATTTTATACGGCACAATTAGGTAGGTATATCTATGAAACCATTTATATTCAAATCGTGTGCTGTATGACTAGAGAAAAAGGTAGCGGTTAATAAAAATCCGGAACAATATTCCATGTCGTATTTATCAAAATTATAGATTCTGTAACCTTCATATTAGCTCAGGCTGGTAAGACTTTCTTGGTAGCACTATGCTGAAACAGATTAGTTAACGCCAGTAGCTTACACAATGCAATCTAGTAAATAACAAATAGTCCACTGGCATTTGACTATAACTAGAATCCGACAGATGTAGTGTTTGGGATTTACTATAACTAGAATCCGACAGATGAAGTGTTTGGGATTTAAGTCACAAAAGATTTCCAACACCGTACTATCTGTATCGTCCTCACACACCACAGCCATATTGGTTATTTCAGACTACTTCGTTCTCTCACTCACTCAGTCCTTCACTTACGTTCCGTACCTCAAAAGAACAAACGGAACCCTTATAGAAAGATAGAAAAGAAAGAAAGAAAAATTATTTTGTTTGTCACAGAAACACGTGCAAAACATATGAAAACATAAACTCGAGTAGGTAAAAACAAATAGTCGGCAGCTGCACGTCATACTCATGACACACAGGATCACTCGTCTGTCTGTCTGTCCGTCTGTCACAGCCGATTTACTCCGAATCTACTGGACCGATTAAGTTGAAACTTGGTAAAAAGAAAGAAAGAAAGAAAAAGCATTTATTGGGACTCGCACAGATCACAAATTAAACTATACAAAAACACACTCATAGAAACATAAAGATCAAAAACAAAAATAAAGTAAAAACACACACACACACACACACACTTGGCACACTTTGTGTGGTACACATATTAATTTCTGTGACCCAAACACGGACGTGTAACGTACATAAATAAATTATATGAATATGGGACTTATATGTATGTAGTATGGGACTTATGTCACTTTTGGGGGCAAACTAGATTTTTTTTTTTTAAGTTTTACAATTGGTACCATATGACATATCAAATGAAAGATGCTTGATGTAAGGATTACAGATATTTTTTTTTAAATAAGTGGTTTTAAAGTTATTTAAGAAAATCGATGAAAATTGAGCATTCACCCCCTTATCTCCGAAACTAAGGAGCCTGAAATTTTGAAAAAAAATACAGAAAATAGTTCTTTACTTATAGATTACAGGAAAACCTATAAGAAGTGTATGGTCTTAAAATAACATGGTAAATCTCTCAATATTGTGCGTACAAACTTACATTTGCAGTTGGAATGTGTGAGGGAACATCTCGTTCAACTACAATGTTAAGTTTGTTCTTAGGATAAATTCATCCCAACTACGGAACCCTTCATTGTGCGTGGTCCGACACGCACTTGGCCGGTTATTTTAATGTCTAAATTTTACTTCAATCTTAGCAACCATTCTAGGAATTTCTTAGGAGCAGCCCAGAGTCTGGATTTGAGCCCGGTTGATGGCAATAGGCACGCCCCCTATTACATGATACTTTAACATAGGAACTGGCAAAATGCGGGTGTACCTACTATAGGTACACTCTGCCTAACCCTTCATGGATTGCAGACGTGATGTTATGTCATGTCTTACTTCATGTTCTCACGCTCAATTAACCAAGATGTCCTTTTTAGTGTCATATCAATAAACTAGAAGAGTTATCATCATGCAGATGCGAGCTATCATATTGCATAACTGCAGGATATGCTAATAATTGGCTAAAGAGTCTAAAACTGGCTAAATTCGCTGTTATGTCTTACATGACTAAGGGTCTGACAATTTAAAAATAGTTATCTTGTTTATTCAAGTAGTTTTGTTAGAGACGGCAGCTGGGAACAAATTGTGAACTGTGTTGCATGGTTATGCAAAAATATACAAAGTGAAGTGCACTGCAAGTGAAGGAGTTATTCTCGGTTTATTTACCTACTGCCTACTGGTATGCAAAAATTGCATCATATTACTTTACTGGTTGGTATACAACCTAACTATATTCGTCGTGGTTCTCTACCTCTCATAATTTCATCAGATTTTTCCACACATCACCTTGATGGATGAATCTGTATCAAAGCAGGTTTAATTAAGTTAGTACTTACTTATGCACGTGTTTCTGTGGCAAATAAACCTATTTTTTTTTCTTTCTTAGTTACCTAGTGATTTGGTTTTTTCTTGACATTTTGGCTACAATCAGCATTTTTCTTGAGGGTGGTGTAATTTGCATCACTCAAATTTATTTCGCTTTTTTCGTTGCGCCGCCATTACGCTAGGAATCTTTTTGCAAGACGCAATTGTGTTCTGAAAATCGTAAATTCAGTTTTGAGCGACGCAAATTACGCTGGGGTACCTACGCTCTTATTATAAATTTAGCATAGTTCCTACCTCCTGCCAGGGTTACGAGCCTGGCCGAAAGGGATACCGTGGACCTGGCGCACAGGTATCTGAAGGAACACGGGTGGGTTTTAGTCAGTAAAAGTCTGACACTCCCTCCAGAGCTCCACCCAGAGCGGGAGAAGTTATTCGATAATTTCCCACCCAAAAAAAAAAACAGTTCCTACCTACCCCAGTTCCAAAACGGCACGTATAACGCGAACAATACGGACATTATTCTATCGTTATTATATCCTGCTAATAAACCACCCGACTGCACAGCAAACTTCCGTAGTAATGCTAAGTGTGCAAGAAGTGCCAAAAAGTATCGATATAATTATATTGTATCGATATATAAAAAAAGTAAATTTAAAAAATCAAAAACCCGACTGTGTAAAAAGTGAACTTAAAAAAAGATGGAAACAAGATTTGTATAAATTAATACTGTAAACAGTCATCAATGCAGTCGGAGGCAATAGGTCGTTATTGTTAAGATGCCTCCTTTTCGATTTTTTTAATTTACTTTTTTTTTATTTTACACTTTTTAGTTAGGATTATAAGAAGGTAAATTAGTTTATTTACTCACTTAAAATCGGGTGATAACGGCCTTTTACTCACTTACTCCAAAAGTTCGGGATAGTTTTTTTTTTTATAATTGATACCCCACTCGATAGGCTTGGGTGATATTTTTTTAAACGAAAACAACTTTTTTGGTGCCAAAAATCCAATATTAAAAAAATAATAATATACCCAGTGACACTCTCGCAATCATGACGAATCTAACGACATATCATTCATCAAAATCCGTTCAGCCGTTTAGTAGTTACGAGAGAACATAGGGACGGACATACATACATACATACAGGTCAAACACATACATAGATCGCCCGGAGGACACGGTGGAGCATACGGTGGAGGTCGGCCTGGCTTGGGCGGAGCACCGCAGTGTCCTCACGGAGGCGATCGGCGGCGGCGATCTCTCGCGTCTGGCCCTAGTTCAGGCCATGGTTCGGAGCGAGAGTGCATGGGAGGCCGTCACCTCCTTCTGCGAAGCAGTAATACTCGCGAAGGAGGAGGTGGAATGCGTGAGGGAAAGGCAGGGCTCGCGCCCTCACGCCCCTAGTCGCCGCAGGAGACGCCCTGGGCGTCGGGTATCGCAAGCCGATTTCAGGCCACCGTAGGCGCGGGCCTGCCGACGGTGAGCAATGGGTATCTCGCCGTCCGATAAGAACCAGGCCCGGATCGATGGCGAGTTGTGTTCCACGCGCGCCTCAAAGAGATGTCAGCACGAATTGACGGGGTCCGTTAGGACCAATGCCTGCCAGGGTTGCGAGTTTGTCCGAAAGGGATATCGTGGTCCTGGGACACAGGCAAATGAACGAACACGGGTGGGTTTTAGTCAGTAAAAGTCTGACACGCCCTCTCGCTCCGCCTAGAGCGGGAGAAGTTATTTGATAACTTAACAACAAAAAAAAAGGTAAAACACATAACCCCCCTTTTTTGGCTTCGCGGCAATCGGGTAATAAGTTTATTTTTACGGCTCTGAATTCCAACAGTTTTAGTCAGTGGCGACAACGGAGTTGCTATTGGAAATATGTCATTTTAGATACATTCTCGATACTTGATATTTTATATCAAAATATCGATGTATCGAAATAATAGATATTGCCAAAAAAAGTCGATACATCGAACAAAAAATATCGATATATCGATACACCGATATTTTTTCTGCAAGCCTAAGTAGTGCAATTCCCTGTTATACTCATGTAGCGCCATCTACTATATTTACGTCGCTATAAAATGATAAGTTTAGCGCCGCCGACAAGCACACACCTAATACATGTAAATAGGAGTCCGTAAAGTCATTATTATACGTTTATACGAGAGTATGGATGCAATTTGAAACTTGAGACTGAGACAATCCTGTTAGAAATGTTGGTTGTTTTGTTTTTGGCGAATTGTGTTTGCAGTTATTATTCGTTTATTAACTTAGTGTTGATTGCGACGGAATTGCCTACTCTCTAAGTCCGTCAACGATAATTAAATTAATTTACCGTTCAAAAGTAGTTGACCCGTCAAAACAAGTGTTAAATTATTTTTTCGGTCGGCCATTAGCATATCGGGAGTAGGGATAACTGCTAAATCGTTTTGTCATTCATTCATATTCCAGACCCCGAACTAATCGAATGTCCGTAAGTGATACGGAGTAGGAAAAGCCCATAAGTTCGGGTGAAACTACGGTATTCGTGCTTAGGGAGTAGGCCCCCAGGGCTGAATGCTTTCGGCGAACTGATACGACAAATATAACAGAAAACATGTCCTAACGGTAACATACCTATCCAAATCACAGTCTCGTTTCTGTTGGACCTTCGAAAAGTAAAGGTTGGAATGTTGTAATAGAGTTCAAAATAACAATTCTTCATTCGTCTTCGCAATCCTTAACTAATCGAGATCACACTTAGCACAAAATTCCTATTCATAAAGTACAATCATCTCACAAATTCATTAATTTACAAAACAAAGCACAAATTCCCGATTCAGATCCGGTGCAAAGATGCAAATAAACCCTTATTCCGAGTATTTCCGAACGATTGCCTTCGTCCCGATGTCCCGAGCGGCGCCGACGCCAAACTTCTCTGGCGGAAATTAAAAATACCATTTGTTCAGCCATCAGTGTTGCCATGATAAATATTTCAATATTATCATTTCTTCTTTTGAATATAAATTCAATAAAAAGGTCATAACGATTGATGGAACGCTTTGAAAGAGTTTACGATAAATTAAATTAGGTAGCTACGAATAAATGGAGACAAAATTGGAATTCCATGATGATTTTATGATATAAATTTTTGTTAGAAAATTGTTATTTCATAAATACCTGTTAGAGGTATAATACACTACTACAATTTGTCACCATACACCTAATTCTTATTTTGTAAGATTTCTTTTATATACGTGGTAGGTACCTGTGAAAATTTTGAAACTGCATGTTGACATAATTTATTATTGTATGACTACTAGGCAGGACATACTGAATATGTAACTCTAATTTACCTAGCATCTGTATAAAATATTTGATCACAATAAAAAGATTTGATTTGATTTGCTAACATGCGATAACGAGCAACTTTACATTTAACTTTTAATTGATAGTATATATCTATAGGTACTTAATATACTTAATAAGGGAACATTTGTAAGTTTGTTTGTAGGGGTAATCTTCGGAACTACTGATCATATCCCGAAAATGTTTTCACTAATGGGATGCTACAGTGTTGCCGAGTGTCTTAGGATATAGGTAAAATAAGAAAAATTTAAAAGGGGATGTTTCGATGGTTTAGTCATGTTGAGTGGATGAGTGTCAAAAGGTATTTACAAAGCAGAGGTGAGTGGAAACGCCGGGTGCGGACGCCCTAGGAGGATATACTGACCTAATTGGTGATGTTCTTCAGTAAGGTCAGGTGCGTACTCGCAACCGGCGTGCCTGTATGACCAGATGTATGAACGTAGGCAAAGCAAAAGGAATAATTACGGAGCGTAGCAGGTGGCGTTCTATAGTTTCTGCCTACCCCCATGGGAAGAAGGCGTGAGTTATGTAAAACAAAAAATACATGCGGATGAAGTCGCGGGCAGAAGCTAGTTAATTATACTACATAGGTAAAGGAACATGGGAGATATTATGTGAGAGAGACTAACGGGCACTCCGTTAACCATTGATGGCCCCCATGGCACGTGACGGCTGGTAATTGAATCTTCCCTGTAGGATAGCCATGCATCCTGAACAGACCACGCTTTTGAGATACTTTGGTCATAAAGGTTGATTTATTTACCTCTGAGATCGTAGAGCAAACATTGCATTTGTTGAGCTAATTGTAACTAATTTGAGTGTATTCGTGGTTTTTATATTGTACTGATTAATAATAAATTCAGAAAAAACTTCTGGACCTATGCATATACTCGTAGTAGTTATAAATATAAGTAAATAGCTGCGGCCCGTAGTTTCACTCGCATACGTCTCGATCCCGTGGAAATATCGGGACAAAAAGTATATTATGTCCTAACTCAGGTCATGGTCTACCGGTGTGCAAAGTTTCATCCAAATCCGTTCAGCCGTTTTAGCGTGAAAGCGTAACAAATAATCAAAAATCGAAGTCACAGCATTTTGCTGAGCAAAGACCTGGGGGCCGATCGCGCTATTTCTCAACGTAATTACCGTTCGAACGGAACGTTTTTGGTTTTAGTTTAGTTTTGGTTTAGCTGGTGTAAGAAACGGTATCGCGCTTTTTTTTGTGAGAATATTGTTCGATCGATCGTTCCTCCAACGTAACTTCCAAAGTAAAGCTAAATCGTTTCCGTTGAAATGATTAGCGCGATACGAAATGTGTCTAACGTAACGTTTTGGTTGTGGTTTAGTTTTGGTATTAACGTTCAAAATTAGCGCGATCGGCCCCCAGTTCTTGCACAGATGTGACGCACGGTTATTGCAATTGTTCATAATTAGTATAGTTTGTTTGTTACAAAAGTAGTTACTTTTCCACTCGGCAATCGGCATTTTGTTTTTGTTTTCATTGTTTGTTTGTCGACTTTGTTGTCATCACATAGACCATAGAGTAATATATATAGAATGAGATTTTATACTAGTAAACACTTTGTAAATTGTCTTTGGTCCCTGACATCAACCAATGGACAACATTGTCAAAATGTTTTAGGGTATTGGATGCGAGGCTTTTGGCTACTTTCTATGTGTGTTTTTGATTTATTTTGTTGTACTGTGCGTTTTGTTTGCTGTGCAGAATAAATAATTATGCTTTCTTTTTCTTTCAAACAAACTCATTTTCGCATTTATAATATTAGTTATAGGATATCATGATTTCGTATAAGTTCTTACTTGGTTTGTAAATAATAATTATCAGGCTAGAAACATCTGGATTACCAGTACGTGGAAATTACTTAGTTTTCCACGTATGAGCATACCTAGGAATGTCCGAATAGATACAATACAGACGAAGTTATTTCAAAAACAAATTTTATTAATTGTAATAAGTACAAGCACGTTACGTACATAGGTAAACAGATCTAAAGAGATGCACAAATATCTATAAATATTTCCGTCTGGTCTGGCTACGCCACTCAAACTTTAAGGTCCAACAGATTAACTGGAGTGGTTCAAACAAGAGGCATATGTCATGTCAGAAACAGCTCACTTGCACAAACATGCGGAATGCTTTCACTTTATTAGATGACTAAGGGTAACAAGCCTGTAGCTAGGGTATGCTAAGCTATTGATACGATATTTTATTCGAAAATAATTATTCCGGGCCTGACAGCCCACGATGCGATTGTCCGTACTTAAATTCAAATCACTAATGCCTGTCATCTATACTTGTCAAAAAAAATAGGCCCGTTTTGACATTTAACTTGAATCGATTTATCGTGAGTATCGAGTACCGAGTAACCATACGACTCGGTACTCGATACTCGCGGTAAATCGATTCAAGTTAAATGTCAAAACGGGCCTATTATTTTTGAACAACTTTACTACAGTTATATAAAATGGCTATAACACGGCAAATTGTCGTAGGGTGTCAATTCGTTAAACAATTAATTTCCCTGTCTGTACATTCAAGTCGTGGAGGCTTTTTAATACACCCTACATTAGGTATCTAAGTTTACATTCGTCGTTAATTCCAAAAATCGTTGCGATTGTAACCTACATTAAGAGGAGGCTTCCTATTTTTTTTATGTTAATTTGCATCAATATTCTGAAACAGTCACACATAGGTACAAGCAATATGAAACTTTAGTATATATGGTTTATTGGTTCTTTTTCTTTCCATGTTGAAGACAGTTACGTAATTGTAATATTTTCTCTCAATTTTTTTTTATTCGAAAATCATGTTTTTTAGGGTTCCGTATCCAAAGGGTAAAACGGGAACACTATTACTAAGGCTCCGCCGTCTGTCTGTCTGTCCGTCTGTCTGTCTGTCCGTCCGTCCGTCCGTCTGTCACCAGACTGTATCTCATGAACCGTGATAGTTAGACAGTTGACATTTTCACAGATGATGTATTTCTGTTGCCGCTATAGCAACAAATACTAAAAACCAGAATATCATAAATATTTAAGGGGGCTCCCATACAACAAACGTGATTTTTTTGCCGTTTTTATAGATAATGGTACGGAACCTTTCGTGCGCAAGTCCGACTCGCACTTGGCTGGTTTTATTAAAACAAACAAGATTGTTTAGCTTTTATGGCTATTATCCCGACACAAGATATTTTTTCTCTAGATCAATTATTACTTTAGTTATAAACGAAATAAGAATTGAGACTTACGCTATTTAGTTTCGTGCTCGAACACGATCAAAGAGCGCACGCGATATTCAACTTTATTACTGATATATTAGCGTTTAGCACATAACGGAGTGGCGAGAAGCGAGGGGCGGATCTTGCGTTCGAAATTTGATTCAGACTGCCTGCTCTTAAACCAGCCATGAAATAGTTTAAAAATGCAATTGCACAAGTAAGTAGGCCAGTGCCCTACAGGCGCCATCGTCATAACAACCCACTTTAGCTGGTAGTTGACACCCACAGCTTCACGGAAAATAAGACAGGATGCATTCTACATTCGCGAGTAAACATTTTCATACTGAAGAAGAATGCAATAATAAAACGCTGTATTTTAAGGACTATATTTGAAGTGAAGCGAATTTTACTGTGCATAAATAAAACGTAATTGCGTCTGCATTTTTATTGAGTCGCTGAAAAAAATCTGTGATAATATTTTTATACTGACTAAAACGGAATTTTATTAATTCATTTTTATATGTTTTTAAAAGCTTTGCAAGGACCTCTTAAAAATATACTTATATTTTTTTTGTGAAATGTCACTTTTAATGTTTTCAAAAAACAAGATGGCGGCGTCCGCGTTAGTTCCGATTTTGGCCAACCTCCACAATAATCTTGTATTTAACGCTATAAACGAATATTCGTGTCATCATTCACTCACACGATCGAGACGTTCCGATATTATAACGACATACAACTCGATTTATACTTCGTTCAGGTTTTGTCATAAACGCTCTTAATTATCTAGAGATAAAGTTAATTATCCTGGGTGTGACTTAACCGAATAATCGATTACGACCGCTAAATAGATTATGTAACTTTTGCGTGAGGCGTTAAATTGTTCAAGGTCTATAGACCTTGAAAATATATTTTAATTGGTGTGATTCAACAATTTCCTTAAATTTTGAACACATGTTATTATAAAATCTTTAGGTTTTATGACGGTAACAGTCACGTACTCACGTAGGTTATTGTTCTTCACACTGACGAGAGAGTGTAGTGGAGTCTTTTTTTTTAATCCAACATATAGTTGCCACTGCGCTGGTTGGTAAACATTGCCTAACTGTAGATAGAATCCTGTTGATTCCGTATTTATGGTCATAATATCACTCACTGGCTCACTATCACACCACACCCTATCTTGCAGGCCTGCATCACTTTGTACCTTTTCCCGCCATTTCTCGTGACTGACAGATGACATTAGTGACAGCAGCTACCTCACTCTTGTGTGAATGAGACAGTGTTTACCCTTTTGTTTACCATGTGTTTACCTATCTATTAAATAGATACACCACACTAACTAAATTAGATTCTACTTCATTTTTGGTATCAACTGTAAAAGTAGTACATCACTATGAAAACACGCTTGAAAGAACCAAACAGATTACAACAAACACATAGACAAATAAAATACCGTCCAATTATTGCCTGTCAGAATCCCCGCCAGGCTTCAAACGCAGGCGTTTGCTAAGCTACTTAATTATAGACGCAATTAAAGGATGAAGGCTCTATAATTCCGACATGACTGTCTACCACACGTGTCCAGTATTACCTGACCTCCCGTACTCCTAGTTTCTAGACCAGACGTAGAACTTTTGGGGTTAATTTGAGCGTGGGTAGAGGTCTTACAAGCTGGTAGTGTGTTGGCGAAAAGTTTTGGCTTTGTGGCATATTTTCGGGAATGCTTTTCTTGGACTTGTTTTAACAGGGTTTTTATTTCACTACTGTTTTATTTTAGAAGTGACATATGTACCTTATAATTTTATGACTGGCGGATTTCATAACTTAGCTATTTATTAAATTATTCATAGACGCAATTAAAGGATGAAGGCATGACTGTCTACCATACATGTCCAATATCACCTGATCTCCCATACTCCTTGTTCTAGTACCAGAAGTAGAACTTTTGGAGTTAATTTGAGCGTGGGTAGAGGTCTTACAAGTTGGTCGTTTGTGGGCGAGAAGTTTAGCTTTGTAGCATGTTTTCGGGAATGCTTTTTCTTGGACTTATTTTTATAGGCTTTTCATGTAACTTTTATTTGGGAAGTGTTATCAAAGTTTTATTTCTTGAGAATTTCATTATATTAATACATGGTACTAACATGTTATGATTCCCTTGTTTTTCCCGAATGTAAGTAATAAAAAATATCTATTGAAAGTTATGAATAAGTATATTAAGTATGTAACTTCTGCTTGCTACACAAAGCTTTGATTCAAATGTAATATTAGTTTGTAACAAAGCATTTACGGGATGGAGTCTAGTTCCACTTTGTAGTTTTCTTCAAAAAGTTTGTTACGAATTTTGTTAACCTCAGTGTCACTAAAAGTACCCAAACATTCTCATTACATTATAACTATGTTTATTTTGTTGTCCCCCTGAATATTTTCTGCAGTTTATATTAAGTACCTATTATATTACAGTGGTGTACAAAATATTTGGAATTTTCAGCTCCTGCTTTCTCGAAAGCCTGTTCAATTGGATCTCTGAAATGAAATTTCACTACACTCAGGACTCGTCTTAAATCCCTCGCTTCGCTCGTGATTTAAGTTTTTAACACCCTCGCTACGCTTGGAAGTAAACCTCGAGTCCTTCGTTACGCTCGCGATTTAAATCGTCATCCGCGACAGAAGACACTACTTTATCCCCTTGGTTAATAATCTACTAATAGTCTCACTATATTCGACTTGCCAAATCTATTAATAAATCTATAAAAATAATTGACACAGCAGCAAACGTGAGAAATAAAAGCTGATTTACTGATTTGTAATTTAATCAGGCTTTTGGAAACTGCGGGGTAATTACGTAACGCACGTAAATGACATTTAATCGCAATGGGTTTCATTTTGACAGCTCATCCACGATCATTGCCTTATTTACGTTGTTGAGCAGACGAATTTTTCAAACCTAAGAAACAATGCTCTTAAAAGTAAATTGAAGAGTTTACTAACTGAAAGAGCATATTACAGTATAGCAGAGTTTATGAAAGAGGACAATTTTCTTCGTTTTTGAGATGACGATGTTGTATTTTATTGACATGTTATTGTAATCAATTGTATTTTTGTTAAATGATTGTAATGTGGAAATATGACAGTAATTCTTATTTTTGAATTAATTGATTTATGAATTGTAATGATAAGATGATTTGATAAGTACCTACATAATTTCTATAATTTAATTTTGATGAATATTATCACGGTTTGTGTACCATCTCTTCCTACCAATTTGTACGCCACGATATGCGGCTGAACATGTTGGAACTTTTCTGTATCTTGCATGCAATGTATCATGTACACCATGTTTATACAAATAAAATTTTACTTACTTACTTAATGGATTAGCAATATTCTTCAAAACTAGAGGATTGTGATTGAAACTGTGTTACGCAATCAGATCAAATTTCACCAATGACACTAAACGCGATCAGCGCTTAAACTACGTTGAAGAGCTCTCAGTGTCATTATTTTCTGTGGAATTTTGACACTGACAGCTCCTGAACGTGGTTTAGATGTACTGATCTTGTCAGTTTCATTGGTGAAATTCCCACTTAGGGTGCTGTGTGGTACACTCTCATTCATAATGGCTAGTCTAGACACAAACAAAACCTTATGACCCATTCATAGTTATTTTCGCCTTAACGCGACACTGCCAATGTCCCCGGACACACTCCCATGTATGTCGATTACATGTTTAGTTTATGGTGCGTGTAACGGAATAGGGCTATTCGGCCATTGGACGTCGCGTCGTTGTCCATTTAACTTCGGCCTTCTTCGGGACTATGTTCGGGTTTGGTTGAATTTTGAATTTGACTGAAGCTGCTGGCTGGTTGAATAACAAAAGACGAACTGAATCTATAAAGTAAAACGTCAGGGTTACCCCTAAAATACAGACTGCAGTCAAATTTCAGTGACAAATCAGACATTGTTAAAATTAACGATAACAATGGTGGCAAATTGAAAAAGGCTGATGCGTGATTGAACACACTATAAACTTGACCAACCAATTATGGACCCATGTGTCGCAAATAAATTAAACTTCTGATTTCTGAACCCTTTTAAACAACTTTAACTAAATTCGGATTTTGCAAATTCGGGCCTAAATCCGGCTTCATTGACCCTCAGTCAGGCACTACTCGTAAGTCATAACTTAACTCCTACTTCCGACATTATATTTGGTCAATCTTGTCTCGTACTAAAGTCGCTAAGTCGTAATGCCTAAGTTTGATTAAGTTGGCAACTTAACGCAGAAACTTTGTGTTAGAGGGTAGTAATAAAGTGTGTGTAGCACATACCTATTTGTTTGTGGCTTATCTGACTTGGTGAGATTGTCTGAGAATAGGTTTGTCATTCTACATTCATATAACAAGGGTCAGCCTCTGTCTGTCTGATGCTGATGTCTTTTTGGTTTCTAGTAACTAGTACCTAGTTAGTTCTACTTACATAGGTCATATTTTCCCTAGAAGAATACACATCCTATGTATAGTTGTACAAGGATATTTTGGCACGTGGCCAAAATCAGAACTAACGCCGCCATTTTGCTTTTTAGAAGTGAAATCTTCTTTAGCCGCGTTGAGCGATTCTTGGTAGGTGCAAAACTTATGGGTTCGCGACACCGATATGTTAACCGCGTCACTGACAAGCTAATGTGACGTGTTGTGCCAGACTGGCGACGGCCTGTGAACATGTATATACGCATTTATATATACAAGATGTAACATAATGTACTCACAATTATGAACCACATTTACTGTGGGACCAAACCTGAAATTGCGAAAAAAAAAATCTGCCGTTTCTTACATTTTGACGAGTTGAGAACAAACAACAACGAGATGAGAACACAAATGTAGGGAACCGCTGATTTTCTTTTCGCTATTTCAGGTTTGGTCCCATAGTAAAATTTGTCCACAATAATGAGGACAATAATCCCTAAAGAGATTGTGTGTTATAATATATAAGTTACACATTGTTTATGTCTGTTATTCCAAAGTTTTAAGTTTTCACTTCTGTCAGAAGTCCCCTTGACTCCCTTTTTTGTTTTTATGTGCGCTATCTTTCCTTTCGCTTTCTGTGGGAGTGATTTCGTGAAAAGGGACGGAAGTGTGTAACTGGAAGTGACGGCTTGAGCATGCAATAATTAATTTTAATAACATGGAATTAGTAAGTACTATATAGATTGTAAGTAGAAGGGGTCGAATTTTGACCAGTGGGCGACCACTTGTAAGGAATTAATATTTCAGTATTTAGTTTATTTTTAATTTTGAAGTTAATTTCTGTCGCTGCTCAGTTGCTTATTACCAAGGTGATATGGCAAATGTTTACCAACAACGCCCCCATGTCAGTCATACAAGCGCCAAAAGATGTTTGTCGCACATTAGTTTCGTTTCATGACTTCAGTTGTAGCTAGCAGTGGAGTTTCTTGCCCATTCTTCGCCACATGAAACTACCTCTTGGAAGGGGGGCACTAGAATCAATTCTCATCACCATCATTTCAGCCGAAAGACGTCCACTGATGGACATAGGCCTTCCCCAAAGGGGGAGAGGGGGTTGCCATAATCGCCACGCATGGCAGGCGGGTTAGCGATCTCAGTATGGTGTTAAAATGCATAGAGAGCGCTGCTGCCCATTCACTAGTAAGTCCATTAGTCGCCGTTTACGACACCCTCGGGAAGAAATAAATTCATTTTTTTTGTATTTTTGATGTTCAAAAGTGCCTTTTTGTGTCTATTAAATAAATCATTTGACCATGACTTTGCTATCATTTAATTTTACTGTTCCTGTCCCTGATTCTTGGTCAGGCAATTAATTTAAACATCTAACTGTACCACTTGACCGTACCTGTTACAGGCATGCAGTAAATGGCCACACGTTTATCTCCACTTATTTATTGAGCGAATCTTAAATCTTAGGGATGCCAAGGAGTTGACATTTAACAGGTGCATGCCCATAAAAAAAGGTATTGTAATAATTATCTTTGTTGGAGATCCCCTAGTCCCCTACACAACATTTTTTTCCATTACCACATAGGCGTCTTGACGTTGTTTTTTTCAATCAGATATCAATTCTAATCCAACTCACTGCTGTACTATCGAAAGATACAACCTACTTCTACCAACCAACCACATATTCAAAATCAATCTGCCTAGCTTTTTCCCTACTATGTTGGGGTCAGCTTCCAGTCTAACCGGATGCAGCTGCATACTACTAATTTACATGGTGCGACTGATGCCTATCTGACCGCCGTAACCTAGTTACTGGTCAATACGATACCCCTTGGTTAGAATTAAACTAACCACATATTAAATAAACAAACAGAAAAGATACAAAACTGCCAATGCTTCTTCAAGTAACCCGAATCGATTTTGTAAATCAACGCAATCTCCTCTGTATTCAAAACCACAGAGTAAAAAACTAATTCAATCCGTAACTAGCTCACGTCCACAGCCAACCAAACAAACCATCAGGACGTACATCGAGATGTTTACTAAAAAAGGGAAGGAAAAGACACGGTGTGCGTGCAGGTAAATACGAGTGCAACCGGTCCCCGAGCCTTGTATTAGCGTAAACCGTTTACCAAATTACCCTTTTCACACATCAAACTAAAATTAACTCACCGTTTCCTTTAATAAGGTTTGAATTAGATTGTTTTCTAACCGTCCCGCAGGACTTGCGTGCTCCAAACGCCATATTTTCGAATGATAATTTTAATGGAGTCAAACATGCATCTTATAATGTGGCATAAAATCATCCCTTTGGAATGCAAGGTCTATTTAAAAGCGAGCAGAAATATGGAAGGCGGAGTTCTGAGAAAATGTAGTACCAAGATAGGGTTGTCAAAAGTAATACCTGATGAATATAAATGGAGTAAGAGATAAGTAAGCATGGGTGGAAAATGTTTCCCCCTTCACTTTATTCTGAAGGAGACGTTGTGTGAAATATATTTGTAATTCTGAATCGGCAGGGTCTGGCGTGTTCCAACATTAAAGGGCACAAAGTCCATGGTTCATTTCCTGTGAGACCCTATCCGGGGCTTTCGACAGCCATTTTTATACAAACGACATGTCGTCTATAATATTAAGACGGAATAAAGTATAAGCCGAAGCGCAAGAAACATATTTTAGGTACCAGCTCGAGTATATTTATTAAATAATCATTGTAAATTATTACAGCTATGAAATACTACCTACATAAATGAAGTCAAATGGCTACTTCAGTTCTTGATATAGTAGCTAAAAGAACAGAATGAATGAAAAAAAAAAAAACAATATTGGGAAGAAAACCGTGTGTTGTGTTACGAAACTAAATGGTTATGCATGTTATGAAAATAGACCTACTTAGGTACGTATGTTGACAAAATTACGTTAGGTTTAACTTATTTCTAAAATCGACCCAAACTCCTAGCAACCTAAAATATTCGTTCTACTATCGCTCTCCGCTTATAAATTTCACGGAAAACACTCTTGCACGCCTCACATTTATTTCGGACTTTCCATTTTTCCTGGATATAACGCTGAAAAATCGGCTGTCATTTATATATCACAAATTATTGGGTATTATCGATCATACCATATAAATTACAGGCTCGATGTTTTTCACCAAGAAACGGACATTCATCATTTAACTTTGACAAAGGTTACAAGATTTAATATCGATTTGGAAAAGAGACCGCGACTTACGAGTAGAAATTCAATCAATCTATCGAAATGTAATCACAGACGTTATTAGACACTAATAAAGAGTCCCGAATTATCTCTACAGGAACAGCTTCCAATTAAGTCTTGCCAATGATGCTAAAGCGCGATTAAATGTGCCAATCCCACAAGAGAATAAAATAAACCCGAAAAGTCCTACCAAAAACCGCGTGTCAAAAATGGCGCATGAACAAATGTCCCGAATGAAACCACAGCCAATGAAAATAATCCCTCGGTATAATCCAGCTCAAAAATTGGCGGGACCGTTTAAAAATCTCGGGAAAATGTAATGAAACAAAGCGTGGTAGTCGATTGCTCTGATATAATTCTCTCCGGGTCTCGTAATAGAGCACATTGAGAGGATAATCCTGGGACTCCCAATTTGTCAAGCTCGGCCCGCCATCGTGCCCACGGTCATTCATGCACTGTGTGTCCGCTTATGAAGTTATTTCTTTACCGTCATTTTATTTCATTTATCTTGTGTTGCAATAGGGTTATTTTTCTCTATCACCGCTTTTGCTGTTGCTAGGTATTAATGTTCAGCTAGGTACTTACGTGTTTTAAGCTTCTCTCAAGATGTTCCTACAATTATTGTTCTTCAAAGTTATAGTTTCATGACCATGCAACCTTATTTCCTAATTGACTTTGTTTCTTTATGTTATTGGTTCTACCACGTGTTACCATGAGAAGCCATGTAAGCTGTACGAAAAACGTATTATCTTTTAACCTGACTTCCTTAGAGATTAAGTAACCTGTCGTATTAAGGCCATATAACTTCCTGCGGTTTGGTGTCCAACTTACAGTCCAGTGAACAAAACTTTGTCGTATATTCTACCGTCTTACACATACATCTTCTTCTTGAAACTTTCTTGAAACTATTTCATGCATAGGTTTCTCTATGGTAAAAAATTGTGTCAGGTAAATTCTTCTCACCACAAATTTTCTCTAAAACGGAAGTCCAACCCAGGATATTTTATCAAAAAACGTAACAGATACGGCTAATATCTCAGTAATTGTGCCCTTCATTTCCTTCGTTTTGTCCCGGCTTCAGTAATTTGATAATCTGTACCCACATGAGCTTCATCAAGACATTCCGGGACCGGAGCAAATATTTGTTCAGCCTCAGGACTGGTTTTAGCGGTACATCTGTGAGAACCATTAAATGCCTCTGATTTACTACTGGGCAGAGGCAGATTAAAGAATGAATGAAAGCAGATTATACACAGTTCACACATTATTATATAGCTCACTTGTCAGGAACTAGTTTTACCTTTTAACAATGCTTTTATAGACAATACGGAGCTAATAATAGCTTTTGTGACAGAAGATATTTCGGGACCGGAACAAATATTTGAACAATGTGTAATATAGAGTGCCTCTGATTTTAATGTACTTTCTTACTAAGAACTAACACGTGGTATAACATACATTTACGTGTAAGAATAGAAATATGGAGCTGCATTTCTCGTCGATGACGCGTTGAGTGACATTTACCTAAGTTACTGATAATAATTAATTAAAGCTCTAATGAAAATGGGCTAATCAAATAAAATAACCCACCAACATTCTATCCATTTTTTTTTTTCAGATTTTCAAGGCATCTGAACAGCGTTGAGCTCTTAGTATCTACATTAATGAACTAACAGATAGATAAGTGCTTCTAAGTAAGATGAATGCACGCAGGCAATACAGACGTGTCTGTGATTGTAATTTTATTGTTTTTCTATCGAGTAGGAAGCTGTAAATGCCTATTACCGACCTTATTGTTTTTAAGGAATTGCATAATACATAGTATTTTTATAGATTTTATTTTTATAAATGAAGGCATACGTTTGATCAAATTGAAATAAACCAGCTTTAAAACTCCACGCTAACCTAGTTCACTAACATAGCTAATTAATGTATGAACTAAAACAGACTTTGTTTTACATACACGATGCTAAAATTTTTGTTAAACTTTTCCTCGAACTACCGCTCCGTAAAAGTTTACCCCGCAAGCTTAAAAGACCACACTAACAATTTTGTAAGCAAATAAACAGACAAAAAACACAAGCAAGGAAAATCTCCAAACACGAGAGTTTTCAAAGAACATCCATCTAAAACCAGATCATAAAAGTGAAGTGCCTACATCGCAAATGTTAACTTTTTCAAGGGACACTTGTTCACTCTCACGACACAAGGAGCCAGCCCTCACCGAGAGGCGAGAGAACCGGTGAACTCACACTTGACATCTGAAGACCCTCTATACTTCCAATCCTTAGATCCTCGACTGTCCCCGATACTTTAAAGCTATAATACTTTGAGTACTCCAGTAAAAGTTTTCTTATGCTAATATTATGGAGGCACGAGGCGTTGTAAAAATTTATTTCAGCAGCAATTAAGAATTTAAGAACCGACTGCATTTTTGTCAGTTTTATGTTGTGAGACTAAGTTCCTGCTATTATGATTGAGTGTTCCTGAGGGGTCTTGGAAGTCTGGAGCAGATTCTACGGCTTCCATTTAAGGTAATTGTTATGTTCAGAAATGTAAAATTTATTTCAGCAGCAATTAAGAATTTAAGAACCGACTGCATTTTTGTCAGTTTTATGTTGTGAGACTAAGTTCCTGCTATTATGATTGAGTGTTCCTGAGGGGTCTTGGAAGTCTGGAGCAGATTCTACGGCTTCCATTTAAGGTAATTGTTATGTTCAGAAATGTTCCGAGAAATACAGAATGGTTTGGGAGAAGATTACTTCAGTCTGCCAGTTTCTTGTAGTAGTTCTAAGCTGAGATGCAATATGTGTTAATTATACAATTACATAAAGCCCATGTTTAACGAAAATTTTGAAATTCTTCTTCATTTCTTAGAACAAAATTGTTCTTGTATAATTGTCTAATAATAATAATATTCTAATTATCCTTCCCTACATTAAGAAATTCTTATATACTTTAGCTTCAGGAACATTTCTATATCAAAATGTTTCATTGCACATTCTTTGTTGTTTTAATAAAGGCACGAGATATTATCAAGAAATTCCATTCAATTTGTACAATAGGAAATGGCCGTTTGAAATTCAGGAGTCCTTTAATATTTTTCATTTTGGCGGCGAGCTTGCAACATCTCCTGTGTAAAGTTATCAAATTGTGTAAGTAAAGAAAATTAAACTTTACTACTTGGTCCTAGGACTCAGTTTTCAAATAATCCACATTTCGTTGTTTTAGCCGTGTTCTTTTGCTTCATCTCTCTCGTCGGAGGATTCCTTGGCTGCGTTGCGAATCATATTTTTGAAATCTTGAAGCTTTTTATTGCAAACGATAGAAGTCGACAAAGCTATTACGATATTTTTATCGTTTTTTGCGCAATTTATTACACGTCAGTGTTACGACTTGGCGCCGTAACGACAATGATATTTTTGTTTTAAAGTTCTGATTTACTAGTACTGTGTTCTATTTGAACAAAGACATTTGTTGCACTCAATATTTTAGTACATTTTTCGGTATATTACACGTCAATGGTTTTGTTCTCAATACATTAGAAATACATAAATCATTGTGATGAGACGTCCGCCTCGTATTGATTTTTGAACGGAAACAAAACAAGGCATAACGTGCGATGAAATTCTCTTCTGTATTGACTATTGGATCAGTTACAATTCCGTCGAATTTCTTTGTCAAGTTTTCTGATACTTCACTTCGATCACAAATCGCTAAGTAATTTTACTTCGCTATACAGTTTTCCGTGTTTGACTTTTCTTGACACTTTTTCCAATGTAAAACAAAAAATATAAATCACTAAGAAACGTTCTCTCAACGTTCTAAGTAGGGCAATAAAATATCAAGCTAACATATATGTTCGTTCGACCCTTGAAAACATTTACCAAGTTCTCTTTCACCGTATGGTGCCAACTCGTGTTTCTTCATTGCAGAAAGAAAAATAGGAATAGTACCTTATTATAATAATGTTACGGTTTAAATTAGAAAATCATTTGGAAATGTTAATTCGCATGGGTAATATGTGAAAGCGGTGTGGCGATCAATTAAGCGAGATACCTAACTAGTAACAT
This sequence comes from Tiliacea citrago, assembly GCA_963921375.1. Classification (NCBI taxonomy): domain Eukaryota; kingdom Metazoa; phylum Arthropoda; class Insecta; order Lepidoptera; family Noctuidae; genus Tiliacea; species Tiliacea citrago. The sequence continues at coordinate 21,781,467 of OY992785.1, forward strand.
ACTAGTATTAAGTAAAAGCTCCGTTTTAATTGGACTTTACACGTAGCATATCTAGGTTTGTTTATTTCACTTTCTGGTTATTATTTTAGCGTTTAATGTTTTTGTTTGCGCTGTATAATATTTGCGGAGTGCAAACTGGTTAAATAACTTCGTTTGGTTATTTCAGCTCGGACGCTTATGTTAAGTAGGCGCTAGCTAGTGACACTCTTGTCTATGTCGTGGTCCGATCGTAGACATGGCCATATTGTGATCTGCCTGGCCATCTCACGATACGCCGCTATTTCATGATTTGATCATTATTGCCCAGCGATGCTTGGGCATATCGACGGCAAAAAAAGGGTTATATTTTTTACGCGTGTATGAATACGCGTAAAAAATATAACACTTTTTGTGCAGCCGCGCGCAGTCGGGTAATAATTCCTGTTCGACCAATTCCTACTCGAATAATTCCTATGTAACACATCATAATTTTAGCCAAAAGACGTCCACTACTGGACATGGGCCTCTCCCAAGGGGGGTTTGCTATAATCGCCACGCTTGGCAGGCGGGTTGGCGACCGCAGTATGGTTTTAAAATGCATAAAGAACGCTGCTGCCCATTCTCTAGTAAGTCCCATAGTCGCCTTTTACGAGCCCCACTGGAAGAAATAGAATGGTGCTATTCTTTATTTCCGGCACCACACGGCACTGTCCCTAATATAGGTCCCTAAAAATACTAAATAGCCTAAGTAACTGAGACCAGCTTGGATGTAGCGCTCACTCAGCTCGCGCGCGGTTGGTGACAGTTCTAACCTAACCAAACCCATTTGGTCGGGGTGCCACTAGCGGCATGAAATGCAACTACTTTGCGATATGCCCAGTGATCAGCTGGGAATATAGATAAATAGGTTGCTTTGGTCGATCCGTCCGACTTTCGATTAGGTGCATCATGCATGATATAACCGGCCAAATCATGAAATCGGCGTATCGCGAAATGACCAGGCAGATCACGATATAGATATTTCTACGACCGGACCACGACATCTAGGTATAATGACAATATTTTATTTTTTTATGTTTTACGTCGCCATTGATAGTCGTAAAATATAAAGATATAAAGTTACTAAGCTTTTTACACACAAATAAATATCTAGTTCAGATACTTTTAAACAATTCAATTTAGCATAACTTCAAAAAAATTCATTGCGGACTCACAAAACACGACGGGCATGGCCAAAAATTTCAACCCTATTTACCAAATTCACAAGTTGTGAATTCAATTTCCAATCTTGTGGCATGGTAGGAGTTTTAAAGGTGTTGCGAAGGTGGTGCTGGTGCTAGTGGTGGTGAGCTTTGCAACCTCAAAATTTGATCATAAAACTAACTTGAAAACTCCTACCATGCCACAAGATTGGACCAAAAATATCTTCAAAAACAGTCCCATTTACAAATATCTAGGAAACCACTTTGTGGATTTCAGCTATTGTGTATAAGGTCCCATTGAGCGCATTGTCCACCGGTGAATGCGAGCAATTCTTATTACCACCGCCGCAAATGACCTTCCCACCCCCCTTGGTCCACGACACTTCGCTACAAAGAAAGGACAGTGGGTGTTATATGAGGGGTCATAGTCCACTGGTCGTGTGATATGGCCATGTAATTCGTCCAATCATAGCAGATCGAGGTGCAAAAGATTTATATGCGTGTACACTTCCTTTGTTACGTAACGCGTGTTATTAGACTATATCGTTTTTACTGCGACATAATATTTTATGGTGTATCTGGATTATGGCCAATCGTGCTGTGCTTATGGCCGATTTGTTTTATGTGATGCTATTGTCCAGTTTGATAGTTTAGTGTTAAACTCGAGTAACGGTATCCTATCATTAGTTATGGTGGAATGCTGCCATAAATGAGTCGATACTCTTTGTACCTACTTCAGAAAGAGGTACACATCATTATTTTTGTCAGAAAACGATCGTGTCTCGCCCCCATAAAAAGACACTTAAAAGAATCACGATTAAAAAACTCCAGCACACCATAAACACTATTACCTTAAATCAATATTTTCCGCGTCTTTCACAAAACATCATACATTATCCCATTGAAGACACCCCCACACCGCATTGGTTTCACGTCACAACTCCGCAAGTGTAACTAAGGCTTGAATGGGACGGCCTAAACCCTCTTACACCGATTCAAAAGGAACCCTCTGATATGATTTTCACAGAAAATTGCTTACAACAAAAGAGTATTGGACGCTTTTGTTGATCCGGATTTATCTCGTCAACATACGTGATACTTGGGTTTCGGGGATATGATACTTTGTACCGCGTTTAACTCTTGTTGGACGCTGACAGTCTGAAATAATGTTTGGAGGGAAATTATTATGCCTGTATTTTGTTATGCTAAAACATACTACTAGATCGCCAACTCCAAATTGCCCCACTCGCATCTCAGGGGGTTTAATCCGAAGTATCGGCCGAATGCTCGGTCGTTTCCTGACTACGGCTGACTATGGCTGAATAAGGCGAAAGGAAAAAAAAACAGACAAAGAGATAAGTGAAAGTCATTATGTGATTATGTGACTTAAAGTCGGGTAAGAATTCAAAGTCAAAAAAGAAAACTTTGGAAGTCTAGAAACAGCCGAACATCGCGGCCGATACTTCGGATTTTCGTTTCAGAGTAGACAACCAGATTGTCACATGTATGTATCTTTGAAAGTTTTTTTTTTTCTACTTCTTCATGACTCCGCGTATCACTGTCACAGTTTATTTACTTTGTCAGTTTCGTTGATTAATCAGTTTTGCTGATTGGTCAGTTTTGCGGATTAGACAATTGCTTCAACTCGACAGTTTCTAATGGTCGCCAGTTTTGTTGATTCGTCAAAACCACAATATTTTATGACGACCAAAGAAAAACAAAAATCAAAGGAATGTTTTTAAAACTGCACACCTCACACAAAAAGTTCTTAGCAATTAAAAATAATTGCGAGCGTCTTAAAACGCATAACTACGGATATACACAGTATGTTCACAAAACTCTTTGTGAAGTCAAACTAGAGGCTCACTCGCTCACTCCAGGTGGAAACGCAAGCGATCCAAGAACAATGAAGACCCTCAAAACAACCAGGATGCCTAGGCATTGTACACCGCCGACGCTTTCAAACCACTCTTCGTCCCTCTTAATTAAGGGGGGCAATACTCGAATGCTTCTCGCCGACGTCAATGGAGGCCATTCAGACGTGTGCCGTCTGCGCCGAGATAACGAACCTCTCTCGGTTATTACCGTTTGCTTTTTTCTACTTAAAGTTGCCATATGTTTAAACATTTTGTTGCTTTTTTAGTGCGAGTGTCATTTCACATTTTGTACATGTTTCAGCTGAATATTTTGCTTCGCGGAATGTCATTCGTAGATAGAGCAAAATGTGAAGCAAACTATACAATATACAGTTCATAAAGTATACTATAAAAGGCACTTTAACACTTGAAAACTAAAAGAGAAAATTTTAAAGAGAATACTAACTTCAACATTTTTTATTTATAGCAACACTACGTACTTTTCAGTTTTCCTTTGCAAAAAAGTTCTTCCTAACTTGAAAAAAAAAAACGAAATTTAAAATATGCTTGGTTGACTGTAGGTACACGATGAAACAAATTCGCTTGATTAAATAGCATGAGAGGCTGAATACCTTACTCCGTTGCCTTCATGAAATTGGTATGAAAAAGATGATTGTAAAAAGATAACGCCGTTCCCGCCATTTATCTTTGCGCATGGCGGCCTCTCTGTAAGATTAAATGTGTTTCTCTCGTTTTAATCATAAGTCAGAGAAAGTAAAAGCTTTATTCACAACCTTTTCACGTAAGTACTTGTGATTTAATTTAATTTATAGGTGGGAAATGAATTTGAGTACTTAATAAAAAAAAATATTTTGGCTCTTTCAAGAAAAATCAAGATAAAAAACGGGAAACCCTTGTTGGTCTAATTGTCGCAAGCGCTATTGCTGAGCATGAGGTCCTGGATTCGATTCCTAGGTCGAACAGTGTTATTTAGTTTTTCCAACAGTAATTTCTCAGTAGCACCCTGAGTCTGATTTTGTGCGGTGGCAATAAGCTCGCCCCCTATAACATGGGACTTGAACATAACTGGCGAAATGAGGGTGTACCTATAGGTACACCTCTGCCTTACCCATCGGGGATTAAAGGCGTGATGTTATGTAAAACGGAAATACAGGTAAAATAAAGATGACCACTGAAAACGACACCACCGGCGGGCGGTGTCGTTTTCAGTGGTGTCGTGAGGCATGAACGCGTCTTTTTACCTATAATATAATTTCCAGTATCTAATCTCTCTTACTTTCCACACACCTAAGTAGTGATCCAAGGAAGACATAAACTTATGACAACTTAAATGAACATATCTCAAACTTCATCTGTCCTTCCATACCAAGCTTTACAAATTTACCCATTACAGTTCATATAGCGCTTATTACGTCTCAATTAAGTTTAATTTACTGCGACTTATTAGCAGGGCTTGTGGCAATGGATTCCGCACCCAGTATGGGAATACTGGTTGTAATACCGTTATGACTAGCCTTGAGAAACGGGATTGCCACCAGTTGTAGCAGCTATAAAATAAAAGTATTGCTAGCATGCTTTCAATTTATGGCTATCAGAATCCTTGTGTGGCCATATTTTTTGAAATTTTATTTACAGTGCCACAACATTTTGTATGGGTCGGTATCAGCTGGTTGCCTTTGCGCACGTTTCGTTCATTCTGTGCTGTAAAATAGGATCGTGTTAAAACTAGGAGTGTTTTCATAAAACTGAAAATATAGTTTTAATTTTCCGGAAAATTGGGTTCGTGTTTCGTGACTTCGTTGTTTAGATTTTTTTATCTCAGTAGTTTCTGTTTTTGGCCTACAGATAAATGATATATCTCCAAAATTCCGTCTGTGCGTAGTTTATTCAAAAATTTATTTCATGGAAACTTTCTCAGTGTTACCTAATAGTTTTGTTTTTATGATTGTAATTTTGTATATTCTATGGATACTTGATGTTCTTTCGTGGTTAATGTATTATGACAATATTAATTACAGGTAAATTATACCCACTGTTACTGTTATCTCACACATAAAATTAAGTTTATTACGTTCTTAAAGACTTGAGAGATAATAACATCTTTTCTTGGATTATAACACATTGCTTGGCAGTGCAAATCTTATACATATTCAAGTATTAAATAACGGAAGGCTGTCAACGTTATAATATGACTATACCATCGAGTTAAATGCGAGAATTTTAATGTAATTATTTTGTTTTTAACAGGTGCTAATGAAATGATGAAATTATTTTAAATTATTTTTATATCTGTAAGTTAATCTGTTAAGACACTTTTCATGTCAATTTTCATGGTACTTAAATATTTTAAAACTAGATGGCGGCGCCGCTAGTTATTTTGCATCAAAAAATTTACAGTTTCTACTTTCTGTATTTAAATTAATAATGTTTTGAATAGGAAACATGCACGAATGGAATACTTAAGCCCGCTATCATCACAAATCATTAATGCTCGGTTTCTGGAGTGGAAATTATTGACGCGTCAAAATTAAACGCAAGTCATGCGATTGGCTGTTGATGATTCAATCAACCAATCACAGCAGGTTACGCGCGCTTGACAATTTTTTAGCAAATTTTTGTATTGATTTTCGTTCCAGAAACGGCTTAAGGTGATTCCTCAGCTGTAACCCGCGAAATTAAAAATTTCTTACGTTTTTTTTACAATTTGCAGGTCAGTATTTTTTTTTTTGGGTGGGAAATTATCAAATAACTTCTCCCGCTCTGGGCGGAGCGGGAGGGCGTGTCAGACTTTTACTGACTAAAACCCTGCAAATAGCAAAAAATCTAACCTGCAAATAGCAAAAAACGTGAACAAAAATCTGAATTTCGCGGGCTACAGCTGCGGATCCACCATAAATGCGGTTAGCGCAAATACAAAAAACATCATTCTGTCTATGTCATCTTCGAACAATTGACAGAAACGGGATGATAATTTAAATACCTTATACGTTCAGCGCTAAATGTATATAATGGTTTGGGGAGCGGGCCGTCGGTCGTTTAGTTAAAAATATTAATTCCTCAAGTTATTTACCAAATCATTTACCTAGTTGGTTTCCAACAAGCCTATCGCGACCGTGACCAAACTTTGTTCAGAATATTTCATGAAGGCTGAAGCTTACAGAGGAAGTGTTGTTATACAGTTGTTAGTAATTCCTTTGATCCCCTCACGAAAGGGAAAACATTTGATGAATTAGAAGCATGTTGCTTATTCACTCGTTGTTCCCAGGATGTGGTATCAATTATTTATTGATTGTTTTTGGAGCGTGTCTGCTGGAGATGAGTCGACTCTAAACTAGCTCATATTGTTATAACTCGTTTTTGAAGCTAAAACAGGAGGAAAATGTTTACTGTGTCTTACTAATTTTGTTTTTTTTTTAATTGTGAAAAGTAGGTAGTTGCCAGCTTTGTCTTACTATTTTAGTAGATGCCTATTTAATTCCATTAATATGTCAGTTTTTAGCTTGCATTTTTCATAGACAATGCTTCCTTGCTGTTGATAAAAATGCTTTCAAACATCATTTCAACCGAAAGCCATACACTGCTGGACATAGACCACGCCATAATCGCCACGCTTGGCAGGCGGGTTGGCGATGGTAGTATGGTGCTAAAATGCATAGAGAACGCTGCTGCCCATTCTCTAGTAAGTCCCTTAGTCGCCTTTTACGACACCCACGGGAAGAAATAGGATGGTGCTATTACGTCCGGCACCACACGGAATGCTGAAAACTGCGTTCAATATTCAGCATTAGTTCACCAGCAATAAATTCTTTTAAACAGTCGTGTAAGTACATACTTTTCCAAAATAAAAAATGGCTGCGAAGTCAAGAGAAGAACGAGTTTATACATTTCAATTTGCTGTTCTTAATTTATGTGGTTTCATCGACTTCTTGAAATTTTCTTCGAACTTACAAAAGTAAATTATTCGCTTTTGTAATATTAATACAGCAGCCTTTATGTACGATTTTATTGAAAGCTTTTAATAAACTTATCCATTCGTTCATTTCGTCGGTAATGCAATTTTGCAAGTCGATTTTGACCTATTTGCCGTTATCCGCTTGACCTGTAATAATTTTGCATACGAATGCGATTCCGTCCCCCATATTATAATCCTACCTGTCTATGCAAAGGCATTTTAATATACTCCAATTACAGGATCAACCATCAGCAATCCATTTAACGAGCACCTGAGTAAACAATAATTTAGGAACATTAGCCGACTCGGAATACTACGGTTAGTACTGTAATTTATCGAAGCAATCGATCGGCTTAAACGTTAAAGCATTCCTAGTCTGCCACACAGCTTGGATCGATATGGTAATAAAGAAAATATTTCGTAGAACCGTTGAAAATTCGAAACGCGGTGTTAAAAAGCTCGTGTAAACAGTTATTTTTCTGCTTAACACCTCAGCCATTAGCGGCCACAGACAATAAAAAGTACTCACTGCATGACACGTCATTCGGTCATTGACCGCATCTTGATTGATCTACGTATGGTATTCCGAAATACCGCTCACCGAAAGGACGGTTTTCCGATAACACTACTCCGACGGTTTGTTGAACGAAAAAATGATTTGCCGATGAAACGTTTCGCCGAAAATATTATTCATCGACGGTTGGTAGATTCTGGCGTAGGAGGTCATAGTTTTAACCTAACCTAACCTAACCTACCTTTTTTAACGTTCGAACGTTCTATCGACGAATCTCTCATTTTCGGCGAAACGTTTCATCGGCCAATCATTTTTTCGTTCAACAAACCGTCGGAGTAGAGTGTTATCGGAAAACCGTCCTTTCGGTGAGCGGTATTTCGGAATACCATACGTAGATGATCTTGATTACGTGTAAAAAGTTCAAGGTTAGATTAGCAGGATTCCAATTACGTCATACATAGGTGTTGTTTTAATTAAAATACAATTATGTATACTCATAGCAAAAATAAATTCTAGGTTGCATTCATATTTTTTTCCCCCCCAATTTTCATTTCCCGCCAAAAAGTTTTCATTGTGTCTGATTTTTAAATATTATTTGTGACTTTTTTTTATTCTTCAAAAATATGTATTGATTTTGGTTCTTGGCGGGAAAGCGGAGTGACATGTTCAGCAGTTTTATTTATTTTCTAAAATTTGTGTTTAGCCGAATATTAATGTGTAATAATGGAGGATTATTAACCGTTAAGTGTTCGTGAACGTGCATTAGTGTAGGCAAATGAAACAAAACAGTGCAACATCACTTCAAGTTCTCTCAAGAAGTCCGCGTGAGGTCTCAGTAAACTGCTACACAACTTTACTGAAACTCAAGGGGAGCGGGCGGGGATATCTTCATCATGCATTGAATATTTCATTTCATCAATATTTAAACAAAGTTTGTAACTAAATACAGACTTGGCTAAAAGGCCCCAGCAACCAGGCCATTAAAATATTATTACAAAAAAAAAAACATATTTTACTACCTATATTAGATGTCGTTATGTTTTTCTTTTACGTTTACGCATAGGTAGAACAATGTGTATTGCAGTAGCACATACGTCTTATTATTATGAAGAATCTCCGACAATATCAAGTGGGTGCTCGAACCAAGACGTGGGCTTCGCAGATAAACTCCTTGAAACGAATAGACGTTTGTTAAGAAAATATACGTGTAACAATGTTTGAGAAGAATGTTCCTTGAGTAAGCATTCGTTTCAAGTCCTTTACTCGATAAATATACTAAAGCGGGGTTTACATTATAAAACGAGTGTCGTGAAACAGTAGCTTTACTGTTCTGTTTCGGGCTATACCTAGCTAACTAATACCCCGTTTTTGTAACCTGATAAATTCAACTAACACGCTGTCATATCTCATGTTAACTATTCAGATTAGTTTTCTGAAATAATTGTTGAAGTAAAACTTCTTTACGCACACTTGACTTGGGGAGTAAGCTTGTGAATGCGTGACGAGAGCGTTACGGAAGCGAGCGAACGGAAGTTGAGAGGGAGATATAAGTTAGTGAAGATAGAAAGAGAGAGAGTTATTTGCAAGTTTTACTTCAGTCGTGTGGTCACAACTCTAACACTGTCACTAAACCACACCCGTTTTTTATTATTTCTATAGAGAAAACCTAAGCTGATAAATTCAACTAATACGCTGTCATAAATTATTGATGACAGCCGCGAATTAAGTAGTTGAATTTATCAGCTTTCGTAAAGAAAATTTAATAAGTGCTTACATTTTATTTGTAACGAGGCTTTTCTCAAAGCAATTTAGCAATCGCAACATTAAAAGCAATATCGCAATATCCTTTAATGCATGAAAAGAAAAGTGAGTTTGTTTGAGTTTCCCTCACGAAGTCTTTTCGAAAAACATAACTTTGATGGATTGTTTTTCTGACGGCCAAGAATAGAATAGAATAGAATACTCTTTATTATGTACACCATACAAGTTACAGATATAAATGTTGAAATTTTACATAGGGTGACACAATGGGCGGTCTTATCGCTAAAAGCGATCTTTTACAGACAACCTTTCAAGAGTCAGATTGAAGGCATTCGGTGTTTACACAATCGATTTTTTCTGGGAAACTCCGGTCGTACGTTGTTGTAGGTATGCATTAACAGCCATAAAAATCTATTGCTGACCATTGGCTCACCAGGAATTAGTTAAAACATAAGTTGTTGAGTGGAAAAAAAATGTAAAATGTCTTCCGGCGTTCAGGATAACAAGCATTTAGCATACCTACATAAGTACTTCACTTCGTAATTGGGTAGTAGCTAGCTTAGTTTATCACTTATTTTAATCAGGTACAAATCTAAATCTAAACTTCCTAAAACTGAGATTTTTCTTAACGGAAAACCCCAATTAAACTTTGGTGAAAAAAGAAAAAGTTTGTGGATCTCGCTTACCAGCTCGAGCTCGTTTATTCTATCTGTTCCGAAAATAATGTTTATGCAATCGTAAACCTGCAGTCGGGTCAAATATATCCTTGGTTTGAATTTAAAATTCTCGTTAAGTGCCACTGCGTCACTGAAGCTAGCAATCATAGGCCGGCGACCCCTTGCGGTCGATACTGCTTTGTGATATAGTGTTTTTTTTTCTTTTGTGCACCACTTTCGTATTGTCTATGAGGCTACGATCGAGTAACGGATAACCATCGATTGATTATCATCGATTATGCGGACGAATCGAATCGATGTGAAGCGAATGTTGTTTTAGTTTCGTCACACTGTTCGTTTGAAAAACAACCGGATTCTTTAGCCAGATATTTTTACTCGACGATTTTTCTTATCTGTTTCCTACTAGACGATCGTGTTCGTAAGTAATCTTACAGTGTATAAAGTATAGGATGCTGTCCATTGAAGACTCGTTGAGGAGATTACAGGGTAGATATCGTCTAGTATGAATTGACAAGGCCCTCCACGTTGGAGGTTTCTTCGCTATTTCTCACACATTCTAAACAATGAGAAAGTTTATTTTTGTGAAGACCCGCATTAGTTCACTTGAAATAAACGAAATTTACACTAAAGTAGTATTAGAGAGCCTTAAATGGGCAATAGCACGTGAAATAAATTATCTTTGTATGAGAAAAAGCCTTATTATTCTAATAATAATGACACAGATTTTTTTCGTTTAATGATCTGCATCGATGGGACATCTCAACCGTTGGACATTCGGCTTAGCAGAATTAAAAGATGTAAAACTCTGGAACTAATGTCTTCCATGTATGTTGTGTGGGACGTTGATAGCTGAGCCACATTATTTTACTTTTGCAACCATCTACTTGTCTTTTGTTAAGTTATACCTAAATTGTTCCTAATAAATAATAAACTTCTTCCACTTAAATGCCATTTAAAACTAGCTTTTGACCAGAGTCTATCGGTCTGCATGATAAAAATAAAACTTCCCAAATATTTTTTTTTTTTTTTTCAGTTAAAACCTCAGGTTAAAACCCGTGATGACATAACGAAATGAGAGTCTTTTCCCCAGCTCCTGACGCATCATAAGTGCCTATAAAGATTTATGTAAAATAGAATATATTGAATTTGTTTGATGAAAAAAAAAACACCAGAAGGATGTTGTCAATCATAATCTTTTTTTCCAGCCACTTAAACAAGCCAATGCCTTTACTTTCATCTTTCATAAAAAGCCATCATAAGCTCTATTAATATCATAGCTAGAAGCACTTGTGTGCTGTATATAGTCATTCTGCCAGAGGCGGGCGGCAGAAAGCCGATGATCCGAGGAACGAGCCAAACGGGTCCTCTATTTGATCTACTTAAATAAATAACTGGATACACGTCGACGATATATAGAAAGTGCAAACATTGTAACGTGGAGACATGTTCTAGAGGTTTTTTTGATTATTTTGAACTGCTGTAGTAAAAAAAATACCTAGATTTTATCCTCTATTAAAATGAACCAGGTTGTTAATAATTAATTACTATCTAGCCTATAAGACTAATAAGAATTTGAATCAAACTTGTTACGTGAAACTGTTACGTGATAATTATTTTAAAACTTAGAATAGTGTTGATTGTACTTTACACAAGTCTGTTCTACTTTCTTAGAGTCTGGTATAATAATATAAACACTCTGTTCATGTGTTATATTATTATGTGTGTCATTGTCACTATTATGTCTACACTTTTTACACTACACTAACTCAAATGGTTTTGTTCTTTTTAGTCTTCGCACTATATTTGTTTGGTCTAACAGGAATTGCCTCGATGTTCACATGTCGGTGGAGTCGGTGTTCAGATCATATTTAATAAGATATTTTAGTAAGAGAGAAAATCTAGTTTTCCAAAACTTCATTTTAATAATTAATGGTCAAAGTACAGTCGTGTGATCAAACAAGTGTAATTTCTAAACATTTCTGTTCTAGAGGATAAGTCTGCTTATGTACCTACCAACTGAACTTACGCTGAAAAGCCTTAATAAATAAAATACTTTTATTTCGGACCTAAGTAGTCCATAAGTTGTTAGTCGTTAGTAACAGAGTTAGTGGTTAGTAACTTATATGCCATGACAAGTTTTTAATATTTTTTTATAGCGGAGCAAGCTATTTAATTAATAAAGCGACAATGCGCTATCATTAAAGCTGAGTACTAGATGCCGATTACTAGAACGAAGTAAGTACCTACCTACCTGCCGTCCATAAGCTAGTTATAAACCAGAGCGAGTACATAAAGTCATAAAAATATCAGAGCGCAATAAAAACGGTGCAGAACTTATATGAAGCCATCAAAATATCGTATTTTTTACTGTTAGGTACTTGAAATAAACGAGCTTGTTTGGGTTCCAATTAAAATCCATGCCATATTATGATATTCTTTTTAATGATTTCATAAGGAATGCAAATATTTTAAGCGAAACTGGTTTGTTTTGTCGTTTTATAGAAGTTGTTTTGTATTTTGTGCATCTCTTTAGTCATTTCGCGAGGCTGAAGTACTTTGAATACCTAATGAAAATATAATATACGAGTAATACATGCTAATCCAGTAATAGATTAGTAGGTAGAATTATACCTGAAATCAGGGGTAGATAAATGGTTTCTAAATGTAATAGAAGATGTAAGGTATTAAGAGGCTGACAACAGGTATACCGCTGTCACTGTCAGATTGCATACAAAAGAAAGAGATGCGCGATGACACAATCACACAACGTATGGCGTAAAAATGCAAATAAAATCGTATAAAACTAGATATTAACTAATTAATAAAAAATAATCCATCATTGGATGCAGTATGGCGTTTGCAATTGTATGGTATACTTTTAATTATAATTACAACTGTTCACGAAGGGATAAACTGCTTTTAAAAATAATTAAGAGTTGTCTTTGAAGATTTTTTTGGTGTATTAAATTATGTTTAATTATGTTTTGAGTTCCATCACCGTATGCACAAGACTTGAAAATATCATACTGTTTTTATTATGGAACAAATATTTACGGTTTAAGAGATACACTGCTTTAAAACCACCTTTTTGACTATTTTCAACTAAGTAATCTCCGCCTTAAATAAAGTCTTTTCAACTGAAAATAGGACAATAACTTTTAATAGACCAATAAGCTACATTCATTCATTCATTCAACCGGTTTAAGACTTCAAGTGGGTAGGAACTTATAGCTTTTCATTACAAACATTACACAGTAATAAATATAAAATACTTACCTAATACTTTGATTTTCTATTAAAAGTAGGAAGGTAAAAACATAAAAGTTCCAAGTATCAAAAAAATCATCCCGAATCTCTTGATTCAATTATCCATTCCCGCCCCGTAGTAAGGAAATGAAAAAGTAAATCAACTCGAGATCTCGAAACTTTGTCTCCAAGATCGTACGACTTCCACGGAACGTCCCTATTCATCAAACGTACATGGGAGGGTTAAATCTCCCGATTCGTACGTCCGTACGTAATAGTACGATTTGTACGATCCCCGCGTTAGAGAACTTAGTGCGTGAGCGGCCTAACAAATCACGCTGTATTTTTTAAAGTGAAAAAGAGTTGAGCTGGGATAACAGTTCCGATGTGTGTTCGAAAATGTATGCGTGCCGAATTCGCGTTTTTTTAGTTTTTTTTTTTTTGTTTTGGCATGAAGGACTTTTGATGCACAGTAATAAAAATAATAGACGATAGTGCTTTATTCAGAATTAACTCTTGTTTTAATGCACGTGTTATGGCAACAAATTTACTAAAGCTTTTTTTTGGAAATCAAATTTGACCTTGCGCTCCCGCTTTATAACCCAAAAACAGACGATTCAATAACAGAGGAAACCTCATTTGCAGCTTGTAAACGACCTATAAAATGACAATAATCATTAATTACATAAATGCCCCTATTTTAAATCGTTACCAAGGCCATAAAAATCTTTAATTAAAGTAAACTCACTTTACTACTTGAAACATTTGGATTTATCTTAGGCAATTAATGATTTGTGTTGAATGGCTATTATAAATTAAGTGATAATTTATATTCCAGTTACACATTTTCAAAATATTTAATTTAATAGGTAGTTATTACGCTAGCTATTTAAGCTTCCTGGTAAACATAAAACTATTTTACTGGTAAACGTTTCTACGTAAATGTTAGTTCTAAATTTATTACGTATCTACGAAGGAAAGGAGTTAGAACAAATGTTACCTTTCCCACAAGCAGCGTCAGTCAAAGGTAATATCGGTTGCAATTCCGGCAGCATACATTTAATTAAATTTATTAATTTACCTAATTGATTCTTTAATAATCCCTCAGTATTGTTATTGTGCTACTTATAGTACAGAAATTGATACATGTTTGCCGTAAAATTCTCCTAAATTATAACCGTGTTGTATAACTCAGGCATAAACTGAGGAACGCACCTCCCATATAAAAACATTACAGAAAAAAATGAAGCCAACGTAAAAATTTAGAAATAAAAATAAAACGCGTCTATAAAAATTTAATATCGAAATGAAACCGTTTATCCCGGTTCGGAATAACGCGCGGCCCTACGTTGCATGCAGATTAGGCTGACTCCCCACTCCCCACTTTTATTTGCCTACGTTCAAACCTACTGTCTTTCAAACACGTGTGAAAGTCGTATAACGATATTATATTTTCTTAGTATTGTAACTGAGATCAGCAGTTCAGGATTGGCGACGCAGTAGGAAAAATGTGTTAAGAATTTTTCCTTCAGGTTATACTTACTGGATGGATTTATGCTCTAGCAGTGCTGGCCCAGAGGTAACGGGAGCGACTTACGAGTTGTAGGTCGTAGATTCGAACCCTGACAGGCGCTTTTTTTGTTTAAATTATTTCATCGTCACTGCTTAAAACGGTGAAAGAAAACAACGTGAGGAAACCGGCATGTCCTAGAACCAAAAATTCGAAGACATGTGACATCTACCAACCAACAATGGGCTCGCGTGGTGGATTACGGCCCACTCCCTCTCAACAAGAAGAGGCCTGTGTCCCAGCAACAAGGTTAACCGTTGTAACTACAGGAAAACGGTCTTAGGAGACTGTCCTTAACTTTTTGAGAAATGTTGATCTGCATTCACAGATTAAAAATATATACGACATGTCCCGGAATTACCGCACAACCTCTTAAGGGGTCATTGTACTCATCATTATGAACAACTGTTACTATTGGACAAAACATGAAATCGCGAAAATAAATACGCTGTTCCCTATATTTTGACGAGTTATGAGAACATAAATGTAGGGAACAGAAACGTGTTTTGTGTTAAATAAACAGTAGGTACCTATATTGGAACGATTTATGATTACTGAAGATAATAATATAAATATTCAGAAACAGTATAATTATACCCCAAAATACAATTCATTTCATCTAGGCAATTTCATGTTGAACTAACTAAATAAGTAACATATACATTTCACGACTTGCTGTCACGTGAAAATGGGTAATATATTCCATATTATAATACATTACTCTAATGTTCCAAGAATAACAGTATTATTGTATTATTACCTACCCATTGTAATTTTAGCAAATGTGTTTTCATTTTATGAAAATTGCTTAAAATAATTTATTGCGTGGCATTAGTTTGCGTTGCTATAATGGAGTTATTAAGACTTAAAGTGTCCACTCTAGGACAAATGTGCTGAACTCGACCCTCTATTGTATCGATTTTAATACCAGTCAACTATTAACTGCAGTTAAGGCTCAATTACTACAGTAGTTTGCGTGTACCGGGAATTTCCACCCAACTTGAAATAAGCAAAGTTGGACAACGAACAAAATTAGACTTCTTTACGTTCTGTCTATGTTATGAAGACAAAAAGAAAACTTTTAGAGTGACAATATAAATATTTTACCGAATAAAGATAATAAATAAACTGACAGGATAAGCAAAGCCATCGTTCTTCCTCCGGATGCAGACTGTACCATTCCATTCATTCGTTTCATTCGTCCTCTCCTTCATTCATTCATTCATTTGTCAAAATTACTAGCCTTTGTGCGTCGAGCAATTATTTTCATGACCACCAATTAATGGAAAAGTAAATTATGAAACCCTCATCTTGCATAAAGATTTCAAAAGAACACCGACCAATTTTCCTTTTAACACGGTTTTATTAACTTGCCTTATAACTTTAGCGTCTTAAGAAAGATAAGTACGATATTCAAATTCATAATTATTGGGCATTGTTCTGTCATTATTAACTTTTCTTTATTTCAAATTAGCTTGTACTATAATATACTTCAATGCAAAAACAATAATTTAGAAACTGTGTGCTTATGATCACTAACTTTTGAAAATCTTTGCGATTGATTTATTCATAAACTTGGAGCTTAGTAAATTCTTGTGTTATCTGTTAACCAACTAAACTCAGAAAATCTACATAAATTGAGATAGAGCTCTAAGCGCTAAATTATGTTGAGTCGCTACTCCCAACAGTTTACTATCGTTACCTATTTGCGAAGGACAAATAATTTATTAATATTCCAGTCATTTGATTTAGAATATATTAGGTTGAGGAAAAAGTCTTTTCGCATTATAGTATGTATGAACTTGTAATAAAATCTCTTTGGCTATACTATTTGTATCTGGCTGGTTTTGGTATCATTGAAAGTTTAAATTTTAAAGAACATAATTCCAAATTCAAATTAGGAAAATGTGTGATTTTCATTTGTTTTTCGTACTGTCAAGATGAGTGAATCTAATAAAGAAATTCGATACATTTTAAAATTTTACTACAAAAAAGGTAAAAATGCAACGCAAGCCACGAAAAAAATTGCGATGTTTATGGACCTAGTGCAGTGTCTGTGAGAGTAGCACAAATTTGGTTTAAGCGTTTTCAATCCGGAAATTTTGATGTCAAAGATGCACGTCGCTCTGGTCGCCCTATTACGGATAAAATGGATGCCATTTTTGAAAAAGTGGAGCTAGATCGGCAAATCACTAGTTGCGACGTAGCTGAAGAACTGGGAATTGACCACAAAACAGTTTTGGCACATTTGAAAAAAACTGGGTAGGTACACAAAAAAACTCGATATTTGGGTACCTCACGAGCTCACTGTTCTTTATTACGACGTTATGAAACCGAACCATTTCTGAAGAAGCTGATAACTGGTGATGAAAAGTGGATCACGTACGACAAGAACGTGCGAAAAAGGTCGTGGTCAAAGGCCGGTCAGGCTTCACAGACTGTGGCGAAACCCGGGTTAACTCGCAACAAGGTGATGCTGTGTGTGTGGTGGGATTGGAAGGGCATTATTCATTATGAGCTGTTACCACCAGGCAGGACCATCGATTCTGAACTCTACTGCGAACAACTGATGAGATTAAAGCAAGAAGTTGAGAGATAGCTGCCGGAATTAATCAACAGAAGGGCTGTGGTTTTTCATCATGATAACGCTAGACCTCACACATCTATAGCCACTCAGCAAAAATTAAGAGAGTTTGGCTGGGAGGTGTTAATGCATCCGGCGTATAGTCCTGACCTTGCACCTTCAGATTTCCACCTGTTTTGGTCTCTTCAGAATTCTTTAGGCAGTGTCAGGTTAACATCACGAGAGGACTGCCAAAACCACTTGTCGCGGTATTTTGATCAGAAGTCCCAAAATTTCTTCGCATTTTCTTAAAAAATGCGAAGAAACTTTTCCCCAACCTATTATGAAACAAGTTGCTTAGAGCTTAGAGAACGGACGAATAACTCACTTAAAATCATATAAAACCTTTGATTTCAATGAAAAGGTCTACTTTTATAGCCCATATCTCTTAAAAAGTACCCCGATAGGGCTTGACCGATAACACGGCTGTAAAGTTTAAATACTACGTGTTTTTCCGACACTTATATTTGATTACCATTGAAACGACGCATGATATCGGGAATATTGAAATAAAACCAGTAGCCGACGATTAAATCTGAATAAAATACCTTTTAAGTGAGCTAGTTGGGCTGGTCATACTGTTTATATTATCAATTTATAAATAAAAAATATAATAAATGTGCAATAGTTCAGCTTCGAAACATGCCCGAGCCTTAACTGTCAAAGGGAGAGTGTAATCATTTATTTTGTCGTGGGATTCTTGAGTAAAAAGTTTTATTATGTTCATTTTATTAAACAATATCGGGAATGCACTTTGAAGTGAATGAATTGATGGTAATTAAGTGGAGCGTGGTTGCTGATAAGAAATTCTAATTTAATGTTCGTTCGTTTAGTTTTTGAACACTTTAATTTAATTAACAGATATGTATCAACGTTCATTTTTGTTTTGTAAATTACAAACTCCCTTAAAATCTTACTTATTATTTCTTGGAACGATAAGGATGTGACTAAACTAAACTCGGATCTTAATTTACTATCAGCAACAATAAAGCATTAATAGGTTCGCTAGAGCAACATAATCCTATTCACATAAAAGCATACCATTGATAAAGGGTGCCAAATCGAATGACCGGCAAAAGGGACGCGATGGGAATCCAATCGACTATTCGTGGCACGTTTAATTGATAGCACCATTAGCACTACAGTGTCTACAACATTGTGTAGATGTCGGATAGAAGGAAATAAAATGTAATTTAAAGCTTCCTTTCTATATAACATAGCACTTAATACTACTATTGAGAGTTGAGAGATATCCAATTTATGTTGGAAAAGGCTAGTAGCTTAATAGTGCTAGGTCTTGTCTGAGTAGGAACAACTCTCAATTATTGCTGGTGTGGCCTTTATAATAAACTGTATTCAACATGGCGGCGGCGGCGTGAGAACAGAATCTGAAAAAAGTTTAAGAATTTTTAATCTTTATTAAGTAACCATTTACTCGGGCTCTTTCAGCTTTATGACATCCACGATCACTGGTATTGTCAATTGAAAAAATAGTTTACGTTATTTATTATATTACACACACTGGCAACAAAAAAAAGATAATAGAGCTCTATTATCTTTACAGACAATAAAATTAGGTAAGCTCTCAAATAAAACTTATTAACGTGACCCTAAAAAGAATATCTTCCTTTTTAAACTCCACGTTTTCTGATAAATGCGTGCATTTTCTAGACAGGTCCACTCAATCTGTGTGTTTCTTTCCTCAAAAGTGCATTTCAGACACCAATCTACATGGTCTTGACATGATCTGACCAAGATTATTGCTGGACTTTAAAATAGACCTCTGAGTTTGTTTCGGCCTTTCTTCTCAGAGTAGTCAGATAGGAAACGCCGACCTCATCTAGTTTTAAAAATATGATTGATGTGTAAAAGTGTGTACCTACTTACAGAAATAAGACCATTTATCATTTATTAATAACTTAATCTGTTATCCCTTTAACGGTGGCGGCCAATTTACGCGGATGTGGCGCATTTGTGGCGCCACTTCGCGGATGGTGCCGCGCGGATCGGTACATGTGATTAAAATGACGATAACTCTAAAGTTAAACTACTCGGTAAACTGAAATAATTAAAATATAAAAGGCGAAGTAAACACACAATACAGCGCTCTTCATTTTATTATCCCTAAACACAATTTCGTTAAACAAAAGTTTCGGAATCATTTTACCGAGTTGTAGTTGTTCAGTACTCTGGGGTTTACAAAACGATTAAACAGTTTGCTTAAACGCTTACCTACTGTTTCACTGAATTCCGTAACTGAAATGAGAGTAACAATTTATTTCCCGTGATATATCCGAAACCAGTCGTTAAACGGTGTTGCCTGCTTTAAAAAACACAGAGTTAACTCTGAAATAAAACTCATAAATCAATGCCATGTCTACAGTATTTCAAAATAGTGGATTATACTGTTCTACATTTACTAAGCAGGCTCCTTTTGCTACACTGCACGAAAATATTAATCTAGCATTCTATCAAGCAGTGATAGCTTAGTGGTGTGACCGTCGGACTGTCAAGTCATAGATCTGAGTACGAACCCAAGACACGCACCTCTGACTTTTCTGACTGACTTGTATTGTATAATTATCACTTGCTTAATAAACGCTGAAGGAAAACATCGTGAGGAAACCGGCATGCCTATGAGATATTTCTCGACGGCATGTGAAGCTAAGTCCGAGAACCATGGGCGGCATAAAAACTCTGACACCAGGTTAGTCACTAACCACACGAAAAAAAAAAAGAAGACGATAATATTAATTTATTTTAATACGTATTTTTTATTGATGGCAATAAAAATTGTTTCTTTTTTTCCGAATATGTCGAGTCTCGGAGTCTCAGACTGTCTACATTAAAAAAAACACAAATTAAAAAAAAAACTACACGTCGGACTTTGAAACGCCTTTCATTACTACTCAAAGCGCTTTGCGTGGAACGTTTCAGAGTACCTACCTACTCTTCTACGTGCAAAGCCGCTAGTAAAACATAAGTAGGTATGTCCCCTAGTAAACTTCGGTCTCCACTTCTATACCAAAGGACTAGTTGTTTCGTATTGCCGTCTATGACTTCAGTCGGTCCATCGCAATTCGCAAGTCCAAAGACAAATACGCTTTATTTTTATGTCTTGCGTTCTCTTTCTAAAAGCATTTGCAGTTGAAACTACACAAGCTTTTAGGTAAATGGATCTAGGTAGATAGTTTTATGGGTGCGTAAAAAGGTAATATAAGTTGATGCTTTCATAGTTTCTATTGGATAGTGGTCGTTTGAAAGCCACAAAATGTGCTCTCTCTTAATGAAATAGCATCAAAAAATTAAGTTCTTAATTAGGTATGAATTTTCGGTACAGAAACTTGAAAAATCGGGCAAGTGCGGGTCGGACCACGCACAATGAAGGGTTCCGTAGTTGGGATGAATTTATCCCAATAACATAGTTTAAAAACATGTTCTACTATACATCGATATACGTCAGGGTCAATTCTCCAACTGCAAATGTAAGTTTTAATAACAATAAAAATAAAAAAAAATACAAATTAACGATTTTCAGACTTTTCCTTTACTTGTGCTATGAGACCCCGCTTCTTGCCAAATTTCAATTCCGTATTTTTTTATTGCGATGAATTAGAAGCTTGATTTATTTTAGAGCTCCAAGGGATCCTAGACCTACGTATTTAATATTAATTTCAACTTACCTCCACGCGTTCCTGAGACAAAGGGTCTTGTCAGACAGACGGATGGACGGACGGACGGATAATGAAGTGATCCTATAAGGGTTCCGCTTTTCCTTTTGAGGTACGGAACCCTAAAAATATAATTTATCATAGTAAAAAGCTTTGAACTTAAGTAAAGTAAACGAAACACATTTTTTGCATTAAAAAGTTCCTGTATTTAACATTTTGCGTAAAGCATAAATCATGTAGCGTGCAGCAACCCATATTTTAATTAATAAAACTGTCAACATTGTCGGAAACATCTATGCCCAGGTGTAAAATGATCTTCCCCTCGTGGAAAATTGGAAAACACGGATATTGGCGGGAAAGAGACCGGCTCCATTAATTGACGCCATTAATCTTTAGACCGTAACCGACACCTCTGCGCGACCGTCTACGGAATGGGCCGACAAAGCCCGAACACGCGTAATTGCCTGTATTTAAACAATGTTGTTAGGTAGCGCTCTCTAAATGATATTAGCCCTGTTTGCTTAGGAGTGTTTATTCGGTCACTTTAAATAGTTATTATTTCTCACTTACACGTGTTTCACTCTAGGTTGTATAAATAATCCACGGTATATGTAATTTGGACACAAACTCAATGCACAGGTGTCCGTATTTTCTTTCAATTTTCTTTCCCAAAACATGTTGAAGTTGCGTTGTTTCCACTCGATTTACCTCGCGTTTCCGTTCACTTTTACTTCGCCCGTTGTATAAAACTTCTTTGTAAGAAGTAGCTGTGTGTTACGGCTAAATAATAAATTTTACGATACTAAATCGACTGCTTTTTTATGTGGAAACATATTCTAGAATGTATATCTATTTGACGATCGTTTTATTCGTCATAAACTACAACGAGCGGCGATAAAAGATAGATTATTGTGTCTGTCTACTAAGTTTCCATTGTAATTTTCTCCTCCGGTGTGAAAGCCACTGTAATAACGTAGAGTAACCTTCGCTTCTTATTTAGAACAAACCGATAAATGTATCTTTAGTGTAATGTCATCATAGTGTAAATATTATCTTTTATAAATACAATTTCTTTTGTTTTAGATGGAGAGTCGAAGCGGTTGGTGTACGCGGCGGCACCGCTGTAGGTGAACAGCGAGCAATATGGCGCGGGCGTGGGTGTTCGCGGTGGTCGCCATCCTCACGCTGGTGACCACTCACGCCTATCTTATCCTCATCCCCGACACCGCTCCGCCAGGACACGAGGTCCTCGATGCCGCCGTCTACAAACTAGGCTCCGAACGAAATTACAACATCGATGTCCACCGAACAGCTAACTTCGTCCATCACATACTCAAAGTCAATAGAACCAGTGGCCTCGTTACTTTGAGAAAAAGGCTAAGATGCGACGGAGTCCTCTACCCAAACCTCTTCACTTTCTACGTAGACTCCACATCGGAACGTATCCGCGACATCGACTACTACAGTCTACCTATAAGGGTCCTGGTGACCGGCGAGGACTGTATGAGGAGACACGCCGAACTGTATGACATAGATTTTGATCGCGTCTACGACCAAAACGATGCAGCTCTACAATATGAGGATTTACCGATCAGAGATAAAAGGGAAGCGATATATCAAGAGAGTATAGACTGGAGGTTGTTAGAAGGAGAAGAATTAGTCTCTAGTCAATATAATGTCCTTTCTACGGCTTATCCGTGGTCGAACATGATGTTCGAGGACTTCGTAGCGAAAAATAGTAGTAGGAGGAAACGATCTCACAGTTTAATACCCTTCGATATGGCCATAGATGTAAAAATAGCTGAAGCGAAGCAATGGATATCGGAAACATACGCTAGTTTCGCTATCCCGACAACGGATCGATGGCAAGGGATTTGTCTGAAGCAATCGCAATTCGTGAATTCCCTTACAGCTTTCTTACCTAGGACGGTTCAAAAGATGTGTAAAGTGCAATTTTTGGATGTGAGTGATCCGAGGTTTATGATTGAGGCAAGTCAAGGTGATTTGGTCGCGAGTGGAGATATTTGTATACAGGAACCTATGTGGAAAGTGTCCATACTCTTTACGTTTAACTGTGACAAGATCAACATTGTGGATTCCGATCACAGATTGAAGATAGTGTATCATCATCAAGAATTGAATGACACTGACATTGCGCGAAGAGTGAAAAGGGAGCTTCGGAACCAGTCGCCGTATTTCGAGCAGGCTTTATACGTCGCGTCTGTAGCTGAAGAACAACTACCTGGCGTTACTGTTACCACAGTTAGAGCTCGGTAAGCACTTAATAATAACCACATTAACATAGATACATAATTCGCACAAAAGTAAATCTTTCTATATTTTCACAAAATAATACAGAGTCACGAAGTCTAGGAATTAATGATGACTAATGACTTCTTAATTCTTCTCACTTCTTAATTCGAAGTTCCTTAAGCCTGTACTGACAAACAGGACGTGGGCATTATCCTAATCAACGTCAGGACATAACACCTAGTCATATACCATCTGTCCTTTTAATTGACTTTAAGCTGGGTCTTTATGGACCCATCTATTTTATGCGGTCCGGAACCGCTGTCATGGGCCATTGAACGCGTCGGCGAATACAGCGGCGCTTGTGCTCGTATGATCACATCATTTACTATGATGACGTTGTCATTTTAGTTGTTCCTAAGGAGATCATTACTTGTTGAGTTTAACTCTATTAGGTGCTTAAAGGGGTCAAGTCTTTCTCTGAATGCCTTATTGGATGTGATTTCTAAATCTGAAATGTAATGATCAATTTTGTTGTTGTATTAAGGTGAAGCTCTAAGGTTTCTAAATATACAACCGCTTTGAAGTCGATGAATGATCCTTTTCACGAGAGTTGTTTCTATAAATGTTCTTGTTTAAGCCCAGACAGAGAAGTAACCTTTACAGGACAATACAATCAGAAAAGTTATTGTAGAGTTGTCAGAAAATTTAAGTTATTTAATAGATATCTGCTACGAGCCACAGTAGATTAATAACATTTCCCCTTCATTCCTCTATTTCCGAGGTTTATCACGTCCGAAGAATTGCAGTAATACGTGTGTAATCAGAAGTTATTTGCTTTCAACATTTTTAAATTGGTACTCCCATCTGTTTTGCGCCACAAGACTTAATGTTATTGAACTCACTTTATAAATTACTTGCCGTATTTCGTAATTACTTCTCATCCCTACCGTTTGATAGTTTTCTTTCTCTGTATTATTTTATATATTAAATCTCTTAGTCGTTCTTATTTTATGCTTAGGATTTTATGAACTTAGAGAGTTGTAATGCTGATTTTAATGATTATAATTCTGTAAAGCCATATTCGTTACGGCCGCGAATCATATTTAGATCAACATACAACCTCTTACTGACCTGCAAATTTTAAAAAAACGTAATAAAATATGAATTTTGCGGGCTACCTTAGCGCACCCCCTTTAAAGTATATTTTATACGTTATGATATTTTTTGCTTAATAAGCCTACGTACATTCAGGAATATCTATCGTTTGGAAAAAAAAAGAAAGACCAGGTTAAACATATAAAAACTTGATCCTCATCAGTTTAATAAAAGCATGGGTGTTAATTTAACAAACGATATATTCGCAACTGCTCCTTTTAACTTTAGCAGGATAAATACCTTTCATAGACCCTACCTGACTACTCACATCAACAAATCACCCGCCCGTCTTCACGGTCGACTAACTGCCGATCATATCAAGTCAAGAGTGGACACCCCTGATCCCTATACATTCCTTACTCATCGGCTAAAATTTCTGCTATGGGTACTCTGAATAATATAATATTTATTGCATTCAATATATTTTTGAAAAGATAAGGGGTACCAATGCTAGTTGCGTCTTCAAATCAGGTTTAAATTCCATTGTCTGTTTAAAAATCTACTTGTACTTTTTTGTAGGGATCCAGAAAACAGTCCAGTAACCTACTCGATGTCGAGTCTCCTAGACTCCCGGTCTGCGGGCATGTTCGCAGTAGACTCAAGATCTGGTGTGGTGACCACTCAAGCGAGGTTGGATAGGGAGAGACTGGATGTGCACTACTTTAGAGTCGTGGCTCAGGATGACACCTTCCCGCCTAGGAGTGGTACTACAACTTTACAGGTAAGCTCAGGTTTCTTTGCTGTTTGTGTCTGATTGATCAGGGATTGTTTTCGTAATAGAATTACCTTATTTGTAAGATCTAATTGTATTTCTCCAATATGTGGTAATTAAATTCTGCTAAGCTTTATAAAACCAGGTTTTCACTACGTCATTTGCAAATTAATTCAGGTACCGTCCAACTATGGAAATAATACATTAGTGCCACATACGAAGATAACACTGTCTTTACTTTACCTCAATACGCCAAACTAATACCTATCTATTTATTAAACTAAACCCAAACTAATGTCTTTTTATTTATACTGTTAAGTTATAGTGTAAAAAACTCCATGTAAAATACTGGTATTCAGCTGCATCCGGTTAAACTGGAAGCCGACTCCAACTTAGTAGGGAAAATGCTAGTCCGACAACAATGAGTCCACCATAGTTGGTGTTCTCATTGTTGAAGAGCCTAATAAATTAATTATTTAAACGTATTTACAGATTAACGTACTAGACTGCAACGATCACTCACCAGTCTTCGAGATGCAGCAATACGAATCTTCGGTAAGAGAAGGTGCCAGTCCAGGAACTACTGTACTTACTCTCAAAGCCACAGATCAGGATATTGGAAAGAATGCTGAGGTAAGACATGCTTGACATTACTTAATTAAAATGCTCAAAATTACACGTGTATATGGTCTCAAGCATTACGGTACTGTCCCCGTTAAATTTGAACTAACACGGCCATATACCCTTCCTCGAAGCATGAAAAGTTATTACCATGTTGGGTTAAGACGTCCATAAAAACAAAATAACGTTCATCTTAGTTAACAATAACTACTTTTACAGGTGGAATATTCAATAGAAACAGTAACAGCAGAGACTTTAAACCCAGAAGACACAAACGAATCATTCGACAATTCGGAACTAATAGAAACACAGGATGTATTCCGGATAGACGGCAGAAGTGGAGCTTTGCTGACCAGATCACCCTTAGATAGGGAGAAAGTGGCTCGATATACTGTAATTGTGAAGGCGACGGATCAGGCTAGTCCTGTATCTGATAGATTGTCTAGCACGTGAGTTATTGTTTTTTTTTGTTATCAGGTTTAGCTACGCTTGTCGCGGTTGGTCCGTGGATGGGCGACCATATTTATGTCCCGAGACCCCTCCGTGCCTCGGAAAGCACGTTAAGCCGTTGGTCCCGGCTGTCATTCGTGGATCTTTGACAGTCGTTACGGGTCATCAGAAGCCCGATAGCCTGATAACCATGCCTTACTAAGGGGTAACGTATTACCCAATAACTGGGTTGTGGAGGTCAGATAGGCAGTCGCTTCATGTAAAATACTGGCATTCAGCTGCTTCCGATTAGACTGGAAGCCGACCCCAACATAGTTGGGAAAATACTATGCAGATGTTGATGTTATTGGTTATCAAACAAGCCCACGAACCACCTGAGGCTAATAGTAAATGGTCACCCCATCTAAGGACATTTACAATACCAGAGGCATCGTAGATACGCTTTAGCGCCGATTTGACATACCTGCCTGAAGTAATTCAGGCAGATAAGTCATATCGGCGCCCAGAACATAGTAATGTTGCTTCTCGACAGAAAAAGGAATAGTGATAGTATATTCACAGAAAGCTCTACAAACTCTAAAAAGACACCTACACAGCGTGGCGCTTTAATAGCGACATTAATTTACACACGTATACAGTTTCGCCTTTACGTTTTATGAAAACGTTTTAATTTCATTAAACGTTATTATTTGTTGATTTATTTACAATTTTCTAAAATAGCATCTTGGATCAACCTGTACTTAAAGAACTGTAGCGCAGAGGTAATTAGCCGGGGTCATGGATCATAACATCGAATCAATTAATTTTTATTTAGTTTGTTTATTTATTTTTTTCAATTTATAATTAGTTATCTTAATATAATAAATAAGTAAAAAAAAATATATGATTACTGGCCACTACCCGTGTGTTGAATTAATATCGCCATTATAAATTGTGGCGGCACGTTCTATAATATTCTTATATGAATCATATAAGCATGTAAACGATTTTGTTAAAGAACAGTCATTAGTGAGCCCATAAATACTAGGCTTGATAAATATGGCATTATTTCCTGCCGTCCCCAAATGTGTAGCTGAAGGCAATATGTTGTTATATTAGCACAAAAGGGGATGCTGTGTATGTGTATCCTATTGACATTTGTCTCTTAATAGCTCCCCCTTAGTGAATTTCTACCAAACAGGGTGACGTGTTCTATATATTATTTGGCTTTTTGATGTTTCAATATAAGTCCCATAGCGTCACTGGATACGACTCGTTTTATGTAATAAGATTGAAATCAGATAATTCGGCCTGCGTTGTACCTCGTGGCAGGATGCCAAACCAACCCCTACCACACAGGTTGACTTTATTGCATTCAATTCAATTTATTCGAAGGATTTGCTTAAGTTTCACCTATTATAGTGCCTTCCTTAACTATTATTGTTATAATATCATCAAGCCATGCATTACTATGCCGTTTCTGGGCAAGAACTCAATTCATTCCAGTTTTTTTCACGGCTTTTAGCTGTTGTAGTTCAATATTTTCTGGCCCAAACATCGCATAATGTGGGTACTTGACATGATTAACCGGTGTCCATATTAGATTCTACTAGGTACTCAAGTTTACCGCGTAATCACGGTTAATAATTAGGTACTAATTACATTCTCCAGAACTTCCACTTGATAACATTCCCAGCCCATTAATAGTGATCAACGTATGTCCTTTGAGTGCGCAGTATTCGCATACCGGAACCTGACATAGGTTGTGTTGATTAGGTCACTTTATGATAATTATTCTAGTTAGAATGAAGAACAAAGGCCAGCCAGTGGTAAATAATACCTAATAGAGGTAGATGGATATCAATGACTGCTTGAAACTTCTGACAACTTATACGAGAAGCTTGTTTTAGCTAGTTCAGTGATAAAGCCGACATTCTCTATGCATAAATCCTACTCATCTTTGCGTCATGCTCCATAATATTTAAGATTCTAATAACCAATCGAATCTCTTCTATGGATTAGGTTTATTCGATGATTCCACATACAGTTAAATTGTAACCTAATAAAAACTTTTCTCTCCAGTGCTACAGTCCACGTGAACATCCTGGATGACAACGACAACTACCCACAATTTAGCGAAAAGACCTACACAGTAACAGTCGACGAGGATATCAGTGCCAACGACAGCCCAGTCGTTGCGAGGATCAAGTGAGTTACTCAAATTCCCTTAGAACATAAATAACAGGAAGTATAAATATGAGTTATATTATATAGCATGAGTTTGTAATGACAATTTAAGAAGCCTCCTCTCCTACCAAATTTGTATTTTGGGCTTCGTAGTCCGTACCAACAAGGCCATAATTATCGTCGGCTCATTCTTTATAAGTTGTGAAATCCATAGGTTAACGAGGCTAAACCACATTATGATGAGCGTCAGTGCTCGCATAAGTTATAATTTATTAGTCTATTGTGTATATGTCTGGAATGAATTTTATGTTTTGCAATCAATTTTACTTATATGAAAGCTAGGCAGTAAAGGGTGAAAGCCGCTCCAAGACTTACAATCACAATATATCTTACACTTTCAAAACTCCGCTAAACGGTTTCCAATACAACATTGTCTCGGTATCCAACAGGGTCCAATAGCGCCATATTTTCAGCTGGCAATCTTCCCCTGAACACGAAGCACCGTCTGCTGTTCAAATTTGTATCGCCATAAATCGTTATAGAAATTGTTGTAAAAGTCCCGCGCTCATATTTATTGTTTTACTCCCGGACAACTGCAACTATCAATATTTCATCCCGCCATTGTGGTTAGCCGTTAGAAATTTATATTTGGATACCATTTCGACCGAATTTAATAATTTTGCTCGTGTTGAATGTTTGGTTATTAAATACTTTTGTAACATAACGATGTTGAAAATAGAATTTGTGCTGTTGTTTATATTAAATTTTATTTCGTTATTGAAACTGATAAATTATGAGTATGACACAGCTCTCGTCCTTCTGTATCCGGCTGATTGTTCCAGCTGTCTAAACTGCTTTGAAATATTATTTGGTTGCGATTCACCAATAGTTGAAACAAGTAAGAATTGTCTATAAATTCTGAGTGTTCAGACGAAGCATTTATTAAAATAACTTAGTGACATAGGAAGACTCTTTACATGTTCCTATTATCATTACTTATTAATACGTGAAGCGAAACCTTTGTACCCCTTTTACGAAAATTCCGCGGGCACAGTTAAAGTTTATAAGGAGGAGGAGTGCAGAAAGCTAATATTTTTATACAACATGCATTAAAAATAAATTAAATTATAAAAAAAAACACATTAAGTATACACACTACCTACGTTTGACATATGCATAAATAGGCCTCATGACTTGAAAATAGATTGGTGACAGAAGTGACATCTTGAGCATGGAATAAGTAAGTACTATATACAATATTAGGTTTAGTTTAAGCGAAACCCGAAACACGTGTCTAGTATTTTTATGTAAAGAATCTATGTACAAAATTTCAAAACTGTATCATGAAAAATCACAAAGTTATAAGGTTGTTATGTTACCGGGTTATCCGTACAAAAACATGCTAACGGCGCCCCCGATAATAATTTGGCAGTAGGTACCTAACCGTACGGCGATTGTATTGTAAGTAATTAAATGGTGATACATTTTCCATCACACTAAAATATTTTTGGGACAAAATATAACATGGTGTAAAAATTATTTAAATCGATTCAGTTCCTTATTCTGAACAAACTATATTCGGGTTTCGCATAATTATACTAATAATAATGTTGTAGATTGTAAGTAGCCCTAGTAGTCATAAAGAAGTTATTGGTCGCCTTCCAAAATATAGATTCCAATAAATACACCTGCACCTCTAATGACCTAAAAAACGTCACTAATACCGCAATTGACGTGGCCATCTACTGGGCTTAACTCATTTAACGAACAAATATATAATATATACATTTATTTACCATCGACTCTAAAAGAAGAAGACTAAATAAAAACACTATTATACCTAATACGTACTAGGTAACTTTCTATATGTCACTAATATATTGCCCTTTTCTTTAGAGCGACAGATGCAGATGTAGGGTCAAACGCAGCAATACGTTACGCGATCATTGGAGGAAACACTCAGATGCAGTTCTCAATAGACAGTTTGAGCGGAGATGTGTCGTTAGTGAAACCGCTGGACTATGAACAAGTTCGGAGCTATCGATTGGTTATTAGAGCTCAAGGTTTGTACAACATCCTTAAACAGTAGTTTTGATTTTTAATGTATCATACATAATCTTACCTAAAGCAAAACAATCTTTATGATAGACTTTCTCGAATAAACTAAAGTAATATGTCAAAAACTAGATTGTAAGATGGTTAAGAAAGGCTATTATTATTAATCGTACGTATAGGAAGACTACGGGCATCTCCCAAATGAAGGTTGGTTATTGCCTTCACATAAGTTACAGTAAACTTTTCGAGCAGATAATTACATGGACCTGAAAACTCTGCTACATTTATTTATTCATCGGATGATATTGCCTGTCCGGTCATTAGGAAATCGATTTTCATTATCTATAATATCTAGTTACTGTTGGAATCCATTTATCTTCTTATCGTCCCAGCCTTTTTTTGAGATGGACATTTGGGAGTAAGGCAAGATCATTACCGTTTTTTGGATGCCCCAAAAAAGTGTTTAGAATCGAAACTTGTTCTTTATAGTACCAAAGTCATCATAAACTGTTTATCTTCCAGATGGCGGCAGTCCTTCCCGGTCCAACACGACCCAACTACTAGTAAACGTGAAGGATGTGAACGACAATGCGCCGAGATTCTATACGTCACTGTTTCAAGAGTCCGTCAGTGAAAACGTTCCGGTTGGATACAGTATTGTTAGAGTGAGTGAAGTCAAATTAGATATTACATACACATACATGAACTCACGCCTTCTCCCCATGGGGGTAGGTAGAAACTATACGAACACCACCTGCTACGCTCCTTACATACTTATTTTGCCTCGCCTACGTTCATACATCCGGTCATACACACACGCCGGTTGCGAGTACTACGCACCTGACCTGAAGAACATCACCAATTAGGTCCCTATATTTCCTCCTAGGACGTTTCCACTCACCTCTGCTTTAGATAACACCTTAACGCTTTCACCTCTGTTATTTATTTTTTCTGTTTTACTATTAATATTATACCCAATTAGATTGGGATAAGGGCTAAGAATGATGATATTGGAAGATGTACATACCCAATAAAATAATTAAGTTTCGTAATGATGACCACAAGCACTATGATGATAAAAGTTGATGATTGTAGTAATTATAGCCACTTAGGTTCATGTACTTTACGAAGCCGCGTCTCAATGCAAGTGCAAATATGTCTAGCTTTAAAATTACCTTCATATGTAGATTGTTACGTGCAACTATGACTCATTCTTGGCCAGTGTTTTTATTCAGAAATGAGACATTAGGGTTGATCAAACGTCATATTTTTTTAGCATTTCAAACTT
Source organism: Tiliacea citrago (assembly GCA_963921375.1). NCBI lineage: Eukaryota > Metazoa > Arthropoda > Insecta > Lepidoptera > Noctuidae > Tiliacea > Tiliacea citrago. The sequence goes on from OY992785.1 coordinate 21,813,239, forward strand.
TGACATATCTGTATGTTATGTGATTACTTGGCACAGTTCTGGGACCTGGGATTTATTTTGCTCATGAACAGTTTAACAGATTCGCAATTTACCTGGTTCTCAATTTACCAGATTGAGAACAACAACACACCATGCCAAATAGCATAAACAAACTTTTGTTGAAAAAAATCTCCATCTCCAACATAAAATGACGTCACAGAACTACCTAAGTACCCGTATTTTTTCCAACGGAAGTTCTGACCAGTGGTAATTTGATTGCTACATCGATCGCTCTAAATACTACCCACTGCATTTCGTTCGAGCGCCTGTAATTGCGGTACTGTCGCCGCTTATTACAGGCCATGATACAGAACTTACAGTTGTCGGTTCAATGGACTTTTTATATCGTATTCGAACACTCAATCTTTAAAATTTAAGTCCACATTGTAAAATTATTTCTGAGTAGAGAAAGTTTGCTTTTTTTTCTGGATTTTAACAACATCATTTTATTTATTTAAAAAAGGGGTCCAAACGATCGACAGTCATTTGAAACATAATGCAGTGATCATCGCATAGCATGACAAATGATTATCGATCGTTAGTATAGAAATCAGGCTAGGTAACTGTTTTCAGAGTTCTCACATGTCACTGAAAATATAAAAGAGTTCTTACTAAGTTAATCTTCAGTATTTTCTCTTTTTTCCTGCTTAAGTACGAGATAGTTAGTTATGAGCCCGTGCGTAGGCATAAGATAGATAAATCCGTTCTGTGGCAGGCTGTATTGCGTCTTGTGATCAAACACGTACCTAACTATAGTCAGTTTCAAAAGTATTAGATGAAACTATTCAAGTTAACCCTTTCGCGGACAGTGAACGCCTGATGACGTCATAACAATAAAACTTCTATTGTGTCTCCTTCACCGCCCGTGAAAGCGTTAAATTCTTACGCAATCGAATAGTAAACTATTTAGAATTAGTAACATATTAATCTGTAGGTATATAGGTTTCAACTTTATATCTCACCAGTTTTTCTAAAAATTATTGATTGAATAACGGTATTCAATTATTCAGAACATTCGGTCGATACTTCGGATTTATCTACCGAGTAGACCCCCGGTTTCTTAAAAGTAAACAAAACACGTTGGATCTATTTAACTTACTTCTTTATTACGATAACTCTCCTCCCTTGGGTAATCTTTAAGTAATTTAACCATTTCTGAAAGAAAAGTGTAGGTAAACTTAAGTTTGAAACTAAAACAACGTCGAGACTCGACATGCAGCGCCATCTATCGGGTTGATTAAGAACTACATCACACACTACTAGCTAAGGAAAACAAGTGCGAGAACTTTTTTTGCTGATACATAACATCACGCCCTCTATCCATCGAAGGGACAAAGCAGTCATTACTGACCCACGTAATAGGAATGACCGATATGCTATGAAACGGGGACTAATCCAGACTCCGAGCTGTTAGTAAAAATGTCCTTCTGGCAAAACCTAAATACACTGTTCGGCCCAAATATCGAATCCAAAACCCGCCAAAATACGCTCATTATTCACACTTTTTTTTTAATATGAATCATCAATATCACTATAATCAATATCAATAAAACCGATTGCTGGCGGGGCGACGCATGCCGCGTGGCAATCGGCCACTATACACATATACAGTATATATGTAGTAGTGTGTGTAGTGCGATGTTTCAGTCTGTCCGTCTGTCACCAGGCTGTATCTCATGAAGCGTGACAGCTAGACAGTTGAAATGTTCACAGATGATGTATTTCTGTTGCCGCTATAACAACAAATACTAAAAAACAGAATAAAATAAATATTTAAGGGGGCTCCCATACAACAAACTTGATTTTTTTGCTCGTTTTTGCTCGATATTGATAACGGCAACAGTTAGACATTTGAGATATTCACAAAATATTTAGTTATACAATATTCACTTTAAAAATAAATAAATAAATTAAAATAAAACAAATATTTAAGGGGGGCTGCCATACAACAAACGTGATTTTTTTGCCATTTTTATAGATAATGGTACGGAACCCTTCGTGCGCGAGTCCGACTCGCACTTGGCCGGTTTTTTATATACAGCGGGGAGGCTCTTGACCTTCATCTCACCTGATGGTAAATGATGATATCAGGCCAAAGGTGGAAGCGAGCTTCACCCGGAATCCTCAACCACAGAGGAACTGGCAATGTTACCTCTAACTGCCGAAACACAACAAAGCTGCGACCATTAAGACCAATAGGGCAGCCTTTTGTGACTTTATCTTTATGCAATATAATGCAATTTACAGGTTCAAGCTTACGATGCAGACGAAGGTATAAACGCGGAGATAACGTACACGCTGGCTGACAAAGAGTATAACAATAACAATGATCTGCCAATCAGCATCGATCCTCGGTCCGGATGGGTGTACACGTCATCACAGCTGGATAGAGAAGTGCAGGCCAAGTATCAGCTGATGGTAAGTTGTGGTAGAAGGCATTTTATATTGAAGTTATTCTCGCCCCAAGACTAGTAAATTAATTAGATGAATAGAGCAAAATTTAAGCAAAATCTACGTACAATCATTCAATAAAACTTTAAATAGAGGTACAATTTCTGGGTATTAAAGGCACATCAAGTTTGAGAAAGATCACACAGTAATGATCAAACAGACGACACCTTTTACCCGTGACCGTTCTACAAAACCGAACACTGGATGTGCCATATTAACCGCCTGGGGGCCAAGTCTGCTATTTTCCATGATTGGTCATTATGACGACCATACCAAGGCTACGCCATGACCATTGTGCCAATGGTTTATAACCTCCTAAATTCATAATGGCGCGACAGTGGTCCATAGGAAAGTCAAAATAATAGGAGCTTGTCAGTACACTGACTGGTACTGTATTAACAATTCATAAAAGAACGAAAAATAATACAAAATGCTAATCTCTGCTCCAGATCTTACAGAAATTATAAAGTTATTTATTGGTGACATAATTTACTATATCTTTATTTAAGTCATTTTACTAACATCCATCTTTCAATTCTTACCAGGTAACCGCAACAGACGGCGGCTCCCCCTCCCGTTCAGCAACTGCCTCAGTCGTAGTAGTAGTTCAAGACGTGAACGACAATGACCCAGTGTTCTCTCCTCCACAATATGAGGTAGAGTTAGCTGAGGATGAACCGCCCGGCACTCCGGTCGTGACGCTCACTGCTACTGATGCTGATGAAGATAATAGGTAAGATAAAGGTGTAAAAGTCAGCTCATCGCTTCGGTGACAAGACAAAGCGCTGCGAATCACCGTGGTGTAGAAGGAAGAAGTCTCAGCCGTCGTTAAAATAGCTCCGACATCGACGGTGGCGGACGTCGGTGTCCCGTGTAGGTACTACCAACCGCCTTTGTGTTTTCGATCGAGATACCAGAGAACGTTTTCTTGTGGACGCAGGCGCCGATATTTCGGTGTTAGCCGCCACAAGCAAAAGAATGAAAAACTGCCAGCGCATACAGATTATATGCGGCGAACAATACTCCCATTAATTACCTACGATGAAAAGACGCTCAGACTGAATCTTGGTCTTCGGCGTAGTTTTCTGTGGCAGTTCGTCGTGGCTGATGTCAAAACATCTATCCCGAGAGCCGACTTTCTACGTCACTTCAAATTACTATCTACAACACTTGAGTATTATTTTACCAACCTTCTGACCACAACAAGTGTATGTAGATTTAAAAGTATTTAAATGTGGTAAAACCACAAGGAACTATGGCTAAAATAAAAGGCAATGACCGAATTTTGCAGCCGCTCTGATAGAAATAAATATAATGACGATAGGACCGAGCACGGTCTTATAGAAATTGACACTAAACATGTCAATTGAGTTTTTAGGTCTCAAGCGGCCACATGATCGATCGAAATTCTTTAATAAAATAGATAAATGTACCTGTATGCTACAGCAAATAACGACTTTCATTTAAATCTGTCACCTGAAGGCTGGACCCAAAATTTTGAATCTGGATTTGCTATTTGACTATTTCCAAATACAATATTATCAATTCCATCACATATTTTTTATAAAAAATCTACTTTCTAGATAAAAAGATGTATCTTTCTAAAAGATGTATGTATCTAATACAGATGTATTAGATACATACATCTTTTTAATAAAATAAGTGATAGACTTAATTTTAATACTAGAAATAAAGATTAAATAGATCAACCATTTTACAGATAATCTAAAGTAGTTACATACATACATCTTTGGGATACTGTGTCAAATGTTACAACAAAATACCTTGTGATATATTGCATTAAATAAAATATTTTTTTTAAACTCATATTAATTGTACATATACTTTGTAAAAAAACATATTACAAATTAGAGGATTATATCCAAGATAACAGTGCTTGGAAACATGCTGGTCCTACTCCACAGGACAATTTAGAGTCTAAAACCAACCCCAAAACCTCAAAAACAACAAAACTTTGAATTTTGAATTTAATTGTATATATATTTTTTTACATTAATTTTTCATTCTGTGATACTTTCTTAACTCACACACTGACATACTCAATAAAATTTGAGAAAAATCGTCTACTTTAACAATATTTGTAAATATGTGAGTGAGGACCATGTTTAAGTCGCAGCCAACTAGCTTAATTAGCCTTTTAGTTAACACTAACCGAAGCCTTTCTAATGTTAATTTGAAAGGCATCGTTTTTAGACCGCAGGCCGCTTGGCCTGACGGCCTGTAGGTTAGGTTGGAACTGTGACCAACAACGTGCTAGCCGAATTGGGCGCAGCAACTAAGCCGGGCCAAATGGGTTAGGTATACAAAATATTGTAAAATATTTTAAAAGAGTTAGTGTGGAGTTTCTTGCCCATTCTTCTCCATACGAAACTATCTTTTGGAAGGGGCAACTAAAATCAATTCATATTCTTGTTAATTTTGACGTTCAAATGTGCGATTTATGTGCCTATTTGAAATAAACCGACACCGACTTTGACCGACATAAAAAACCTTCAAATAATATTAAACTTTTTCTCCAGGCTACACTACGAAATAACAGGTGGCAACACTCGCGGCCGATTCTCGATCACCTCTCAAAATGGCCGCGGGCTGATCACCGTGGCTCAACCTTTAGACTTTAAGCAAGAACGTCGATATGTTCTGACAGTCACCGCGACTGACAGTGGAGGACGGAGTGATACTGCGATGGTCCATATTAATATCACTGACGCTAATAATTACGCGCCTGTGTTTGAAAATGCTCCTTATACGGCTTCGGTAAGTTCCCTCAGAAATTAAAACCATAATATTTTACAGGATGGAAGGGGACATCGACGCGAAGCTTGTTACCATGGATTCAGTACATCATACTTGACCCCCGTGCGTTAAAATTTCTCGTCGGTAATTTAAAAAAAAAACAGCTGTTTCCTACAGAAGTGCAATACCTACTCGGTCAAAATGTATGGAACAGCGAATTATTTTAAAATACCCGTCGAAAAATTTTAACGCAACCCTGCGTTAAAATTTTTCAAGAATGATGTACTGAATCCATGGTAACAGGCTTCGCGTCGATGTCCGTCCCTTCTACCCTGTATAGAATGTATGAACTACATAAACTTTACGAATTTTAAAATATAGAAAGGAGATGGCTAACGGTTCCATGCAAGCTTGGCCCAGAAATGAACACAAATAAAACAAAATGTATTCTGAAGCTATAATAGTGTTTCATAACCCTGTATATTTTTGTTTGTCGTAAAACTTTATAAATCAAGTTAGTTTTTGTTATTAGCAATTAACAGCATGTCTTGATATGAGCAGCAAATTATGGTCACAGGAAAGCTATGAAACTCTTTGCATGTTTCATCTCTTGTTAGTAATTATAATTATCTTCTTTCTAGGTATTCGAAGACGCGCCCGCCGGCACAACCGTCCTAGTAGTATCCGCAACGGACAGCGACGTGGGCATCAACGCACAGATCACGTACAGCCTCAGCTCGGAGATATCCAACGAGGCAGTCACTCATCACGACCAGGAGTTCATCATCAACCCGCAGACTGGAGCTATTACTACTAACAAGTTGCTGGATAGAGAGACTATGAGCGGTAAGTTGTTATGCTATCTTTTGCTTGTTTTAACTCACAAAGGTTTGGTGTTTAGTTTCGTAAAAAGAGTTCTCTACTAAAGAGCCCTATATCCATGTTCGGCTATCTATGCATATGTGTTTTTATTTATTTTTATTATTTTGAATGTGTATTATTTTTAATATGTGTTTTACATGGCACGGCGTGAACGTTTTGGCATAATAACTATGGGATACTGATGCCTCTCGAGTAAGCCTAATTATACTCGTAGTAGTACCCGTGCACCTAGCTTCTGACGTTTCATAAGTGCCCATGTACAGAGCCAGCAGGTCAAGCTACCCGAAACTGTAAAATTTTCCCAATCAACCTTGAACCTTATGTTTTAACGATAAAGTTGAAAACCTTTTAAAGAAATTTGACAACTTGATGTGCTGGCATAGTTTAGGTGAAATACAGAAATAAAATAATTGGATTTGATTTGAGTAAAGGATGGTGGAATGTAGGGGATGAAAAGCAGAGTGTGCCACACGGTACCAAAATGATTTAACCTCGAGCGACGTACTTTGAATCCATCGCTTCGCTTAGGATTCTACTGATTGTACTCTAGAATCTTTCGCTTCGCTCTGGATTCAAACAATCGCTCTCGCCCTCAATACATTATTTTGGTCCCTTATGACACAATCTACTATCGTTCCCTTCACCATCATCATATCCTGCCCTTGTTCTATGTTACTTGGGGTCGGCGCAACACGGTTTTCTCTTCCATTCTGCCCTGTCAACCGTCACGCTATGATTCACTCCCTTCTCTTTGATATCAATTATCATACAAAATATCCATCTTTTCTTTGGCCTTTCTCGCCCTCTCCATTCATGAACATTTATATTCATCACTCATTTAGTCAAATGCGTTTCCTCCCTCCTATAGGTATTCCAAACCAAACGATTTTCTTTCAACTTCTCTGTCACTGGCGCCACTTTCAAACTGCCTCTTACGTATTTACTAATTCCATACTTTATACATTCCCCTTATATACTCATTTCATACTTTCTCCATTTTCGTCACTGCACACATCCATCTCAATATTCTCATCTCCGCTGCATTCAATATTTTCTCGTTAATCTTCTTCGCGGCCAGTATTCCGATCCATACGGACCTGCCATACTGTATAGTGTGGCAGGTCTTATCACCGATTTGTAGATTTTCTCCTTTAACTTGAGGGGCATCCGCGGGTCGCAAGTTGTTCCTGTGGCCTGAGTTTTTTTGTCCTAAACCAGCCATTAATTATTTCTTATTCCTCCAGGATACCTACTTACAGTAACCGCACGAGATGGGGGAGTTCCATCCTTATCAGACACAACAGACGTAGAGATATCAGTGGTAGATGTAAACGACAACGCGCCGGTGTTCAAACAACAGCTGTATACTGCTACTATCATGGAGGACGCTTTAGTTGGTAAGTACCTAGCAGGAAGATTTTATTAGAATGGTTGTAGTTGACTTCATTAATTTTCTTGATTTACCGGTTTGTCAGAGACACCAATCCTTTGACTTCTTTCGTATATTCTCGTAAGCGGTGGACGTATTATTAAAAAAAAAAACGCAGACGAACGTAAATTTAACCTCCTCCTTTTTGGAAATTGGTTAAAAATAGGTGCCTCAGTGCATATCATAGCCATTAAACTATTTTGGAATATCACCCATATCGTTCTCTCCCTGTGCCAGATTTATCATCAGTATGGCCCAAGACTAATAATTGAGCAGAAATAAACGAATAGTCTTGTTGAGGGTAAAATCTAGTATTGGAAATCGTGATGTAGCCTTGAGGAAACAGAAACACGTCACATAAAATACTAAACCCTGTCAAGCTGAAAAGTAATCAGATAGCCAATTAAAGTTAATAACCCTACCATCTCTCCTGCAGGAACCTCAGTAACACAAGTGAGCGCCACGGACGCAGACGTAGGCCTCAACGGTCGAGTCCACTACGAGCTGGAACCACGAGACCGAGAGGAAGGTTCCTTTGTAGTGGACCCCGCCTCTGGGGTTATAAGGACTAACAAGGCGTTGGATAGAGAGTCCGTGGCCACGTACGACTTGAAGGCGCTGGCTATTGATGGAGGGACGCCGCCTATGAGTTCTACTGTAAGTTACAATTTTTAGTTTATTGAATTCTTTGTATTTACGATTAAGATAGACGCGGGTTTGATAATGGTTCATGTGAATTGTTTTTATTTGACTGTCCTCAAAAACGGAACTGGTGGACATTGTAATACATTGGACGCAATTTTAATCCCTTTAAAAGACAGGATAGGTTTTTTTAACCTATCATAACATCACGCCTTGTTTCCCCGAAGGGTTGTGCAGAGGTGTACCTATAGTACACCCACATTTAACCTATCAAGCCTTAATTAATCAATAATCAGACACAATTAGTCATCTTTCGGTCAATAAATTTGTGGTAAATTTTGTCTAGCATCCAGTAAAATTAAATTCTACAGTCGCTAAAATCCCAATCCGTTGTAGTTGTTGATCTCGTTTGTTCTACCTATGTGATGTAATGAGAACGTACATCAATGGATAATTGGGACAATTATAGGTTGTAACACTACAGGGATACTTTACAAAACCGTGTTTTTTCAGGTAATAGTCCACATAAAAGTAGAAGACATAAACGATTCCCCTCCGGTCTTCGAGAGCGACTGCCTTACGTTCTACATTCCCGAGAACAGCCCCATAGGAACCACTGTGGGGGAGATATACGCGCATGATCCTGATGAGGGACCAAATGCTGTGGTACATTATTCTATTAAAGGTAAGAGGATTTTTGAAGAGTATAAAGAAGCTGATTTCTGTAGATAAGAATTATAATATGCGTCGACTAGATTCTTAGAAGAAAATCGATTATTAGAGTCCAGTCATAGTCTCTGTGTTTCGATGTCTTGTTTGTGATGTGATAAATTACGATTAAACTTAAAAAAAATAACTTACCCAAGCTGCATTTCTTCAGTAAAATGTAAAAAAGATAGATACAACTTTATTAATGCAAAAAAAAAATCTTAGTACGCTGGCGTCACAATAAAGTACATTGAGTTTTACGCAGGCCACACACGTTACGACATACTTGCGGAAAATTGGACTTGCACAATACGAGTAGTATACATTAACATGTGTGGCATGAATTAGTACAAGTATATGAGCCATTCGGTGTCTCGCATACTTGTGAAAGTGCAAAACTTGCGCAACTATATCATAACGTGTGTGACTACCATTAGAACGAGATGACAGATGTCACTCATACTTGTAAAAAATGCAATTCTGTTCCGGTACCCATACACAGTATAGTTATACTGTGCATGGCCACCATAAAAGAAAAAAGAAAGAAAATACATTTATTTAGCACAGACCAAAAGGCACACAACACAGTATAACTACTAGGAAACAAATAAAAAGTGTAAAAAATTAAAGAAATTTGCAGGAAAGTGTGCCTCACGGCTGCGCCAAAAAGGCCCAGTTCAGCAAAACTGCCAGAAATAATCTTTATTGCAATCCATACTGTACACAAAAATAAAACTAAATAGAAACAATTATGGACCCTGTCGGGCACGGCAATATTTTAAATAGGTAGAGAGAGGAAGAACGCTTTATATTTTTCCTTGTTACTAAATATTAAATTATTTCCTATTTATCTGGGTTTTTACAACCACCAACCTTATTTCCTGTCGCAGGTGGCGACGATTCCAACAGCTTCTCCCTCGAAACCCGCCAAGGCTCCGACAAAGCCGAACTAGTAACAATGGTCGACCTCGATTACGAGAGTCCTCGCAAGAAGTACGAGCTCATCATACGCGCCGCCAGTCCGCCATTATGGAATGACGTCAGAGTGGAAATACTAGTGACAGATGTCAATGATAACGCGCCTATGATGAAAGATTTTCAGATTATTTTTAATAATTATAAGGATTGCTTTCCTGTGGGACCGTTTGGAAGGGTCCCGGCTTATGATGCTGATGTTACTGATAAGGTGAGGACTGGTTTATTACCCAACTGCGCGAAAGTAAAGACAGTGTTATGTTTAACTGAATTATTTTTAAATGATGGGAACTCACCCCTTCAAGTAAATCAAAGATGTCATGTATATCCTAGCAACTGACCCAACTTATTGATTAATTTACGTACAGCAACAGCTTGACACCAAGTTACTGGTTGGACACAAACTGTTGAAATGGTCTGCCAATGAAAAAAAATCACTCTTCACTACTTTCAACTATGGAAGCAAAACGTCATAGCAGAACACGTCATCATTATAGTGTTCCTAGGACACGTGAATCAAGTGTTTTCCCCTTAGCCTATAGTGAATAAGAAAGACGTTATTGGACGATTTCTTAATTTTATAGTTACTTAGCAGTTCATTACTTATTAGATATTAGGCTAGATTGTATTGTGAATAAAGTATCACAAATTGTGATTCTATATAAAGAAAAGAAAAAAAAGAAGTATTCCTAAAACTGCAGGATTATAGTGTGGCCATTAGTGCTGTGCACTCCCTGAGGTATGCGCGGCGAGGTGGGAGGCGAAGAACGCCACGCGCGCCACGAGCGTTGACGGCGCACTGACAGAGCGCAGCAGCCGATTCTCCCCCCTGTCTCGCCGCGCGCATACCTCAGGGAGTGCACAGCACTAATGGCCACACTATACCTATACCAATTTGTTTCTCAGTTATAATTTAAAGACTAACATTTCTTGCTTCTAGCTCCAATACCGTATTCTATCAGGCAACAATGCTAACTTAGTGCTACTGAACGAAACTAGTGGAGAAATGACATTATCGCCACAACTGAACACCAACGTGCCTAAACTAGCCACCATGGAAATATCAGTAACAGGTCAGTTTATTAAAAAATATACTTATTTTACTGGCAAAAGTAGTTACTCAATTAAGAGCAGCCAGTCTAAATCAAATTTCGAACGCAAGCTCCGCCCGTCGCTCCCCGCCACTCCGTTAAGTGCTAAACGCTAATACATCAGTAATAAAGTTGAATATCGCGTGCGCCCTTTGATCGTGTTCGAGCACAAAACTAAATAGCGTAAGTCTCAATTCTTATTTCGTTTATAACTAAATTGATCTAAAGAAAAATATCTAGTGGCTGGATAATAAACTATGTTTTCTTGGTGTGAATATTTATTTTAGACATAAAAGCCAAACAATCTTGGTTGTTTTTTTTTATAATAACCTTAAAAAAGACATGATTATTGAATAAAAAATGTATTGAGAGAAAATATTACAATTACGTAACTGTCTTCAACATGGAAAGAAAAAGATCCGATAAATCATATACTAAAGTTTAATTTTGCTTGTATGTGTGACTGTTTCAGAATATTCATGAAAATTAACATAAAAATAGGGAGCCTCCTCTTAAGTCTCGCCACAAATCCAAGAGTTGACTGTGGGTTATTGGTCACTATAATGGCAAAGCAGATTGAGTGGCGAACTATGTAAATATCGCAATCTCATAATCAATCCACCTATCTATAATCTTGGTATGAAAAGATGGTCACCCATCCACGGACCAACCGCGGCAAGCGTGGCTTAACCTGATCGATCGACACGTGCGGCAGTTATTACTTAGCCACAAGCTCCTCTGTTTTATGATGTGTATATAATAACAATATTTTCTCGACAGACGGAGTCAACGAAGTAAAAGCAATGATGCAGCTGTCAGTCCGCCTCATCACAGAACAGATGCTATTCAACTCCATCACCGTGCGACTGAACGATATGACGGCCGAACAGTTCCTGTCACCGTTACTAGGATTCTTTATTGATGGGCTCGCGGCTATTATACCGTGTCCGAAGGAGAATATTTATATTTTTAGTGTTCAGGTATAAATCATTTTCTTTTTACTTGGATGTAACTAAGATTCCATGCCAATAAATTGTAAGTTGAATCTTATATCAACGTCATAAAAACCATATTACGACGCGCGTTCGTCATTTGCAAGGAGTATATCAAGGCTGATTCTCCCGTTGTATTTCTTCCTGGAATCATTATGTAGTTCAAATCATCACTCCTTTGCATAATAAATCTGCAAGTCTTGTATGGCACCGTAAGATTGTGAGCACCTTTAGTTTATAATCTATCTAGGTATCTAGTGAACTGTTACAATATAACACATTCATTTTCGTTAGTTTATAATCTATCAATACCTATCTAATGGATTATAAACTAACGATGTTCATATTCATACGGTGACAACTCACTTACGCTGTGATTCTTAAAAGAGACGTCATTAAATAGTCTAATCTGCTATACCTCCGAATTTTTCACCAAAAATCTGAACCTAATTTTCATTTTTCTGCAGGACGATACCGATGTAACAGGCAACATTCTAAACGTATCGTTCTCCGCTCGACGTCCGGATGCAGAGGTTGGAGTAGCGGGTGATACTTCACAGTACTACTCGCCGACACACTTGCGGGAAAGAGTGTATCTACATCGAGCTACGTTAGCCAGGCTAGCTACTGTACAGGTTAGTTTGTAGGAGGACGTGGAGAACTAGAAGTGTTTGGAAGCACATGACGGCGTTTCCCGTATTTTTACAAACATATGTATCTAAAGCAATATAAATTTTACATATGGTGATACAACACAATGGGCCGTCTTATCGCTAAAAGCGATCTTGTAAAGACAACCTTTGGATAGATTTAAAGGGAGAAGGAACACAAGGAATAGAATAAGATTTATTCGAGCAGACTGGAAGCCGTTTCGTCTACTCAAGTTTCTTCCGGCACACAGGACAGTCTTAACAAGAGGCTGGTTGGATTTGAAGACAGTAATGACGATTCGACCAGGAGCGTACCCTTAGCTCCAACTTCTTTGCAGATTGATTAATCTTTTCATTATGAATCCTAACTCGTATAAATAGAGCAGGCGCAATAAGAAAAGAAAATCAATCTAACTTCCAATGTCCACCAGGTCCTACCATTCGACGACAACGTCTGTGTGCACGAGCCGTGCCTGAACTACGAGGAATGCCTCACAGTCCTAAAGTTCGGCAACGCGTCGGGCTTCATCAACAGCGACTCTGTGCTCTTCAGACCGATATACCCTGTTACGACCTTCTCTTGCCAGTGTCCGCATGGATTTACAGGTGATTATTTAGATGGTAACTCATACAGGAAAAAAAATAACTAGTGCAATTTTTTTTTTGGTGATTCAGTCAGTATCAGTTGTAGAACACATTTCCATTATTTGTTCAATACTTTTTTTTTCGACTTGAAATCCATAATGTAAAATAAAGAATGAAATACCTAAAAACGTACAAATCACAAATCGAGCGAGTGCACAGCTGTTTAGGTACCTACTTGCGTTCCGCTACACCACGTATACGCGCCGGCCGGCAAGTCACTATAAAACCAGTTTCAAAGTAAACATCTTACGTTAATGATAACTTCATTTTTTGTACAAAGACATATCAAAATAAAAAATGTATGTTTAATAAAACTCGCTTAAGTTTAATTTTACGCACTGGTTACTTTTTCTTCCTGTATATGTAGCATAAGCTAATCTGTCAGCTCAGTTTCAGATGAGCTGGCTATTCTCGTATATATACGTCGCTTCTGCAAAAACGAGAGATACTTTTCTAGACTACACAACATGATATCACGCCTTGTTTCCCCGAAGGGTTGGGCAGAGGTGCAACTATAGTACATTTCGCCAGTTATGTTTAAGTCCCATGTAATAGGGGGCGAGCCTATTGCCATTAACATGATATCACGCCTTGTTTCCCCGAAGGGTTGGGCAGAGGTGCAACTATAGTACATTTCGCCAGTTATGTTTAAGTCCCATGTAATAGGGGGCGAGCCTATTGCCATTAACCGGGCACAAACTAGACTAAAAGAATTTAAAGACCCTCCTCGAACTGAAGAAATTACTTAATGTAGGTATTAACGATTGACCATAATCCTAAAAAATATGGAAGTTTATAAAACGTTAATGCGTGACTAAAATCATGATCATAAAATGACCGAGATATATGGCGGGTAGTCACAAAACATGTAACTAAGTAATATGATTGACAATAAGTTTTGTTTTATCTAGGTTCCCGTGAGCATTACATGTGTGATACAGAAGTGGATCTATGCTACTCTTCACCGTGCGTCAACAACGGAACTTGCGTCCGTCGCGAAGGAGGGTACACTTGCGTATGCGCACCGGGATATACTGGTAAATATGCGTTACAATACCATAAGATTTTTGAAGTGAAAACATCTTTAGACGTGTTGAGCGATTTTTGATAGGAGAAAAACTTATGGGCTCACGTCACCGACATGCCCGCGCCGATATGCTGTAGGCTGTAGTAGCAGTGAAGTTAAATTGACCACGTGAAATTGTGTATACTGGGAATTGTTTAAATTGTGTTTTAGATAATCATTACTTTATTGAAGTGAAAACTTCTTTAGGCGCATTGAGCAATAAGTTTTTTCGCGTACTTATATGAATATTTTTGAGTTAGATAATTAAATTAAATACCAACCAATTTGTAACTTTGAGTCAGTCCTCTGCTAATTGATGCTTTCCTTATTTTTTCCAGACAGGAAATTTAAAAAAAAAATGTTTCTATCACGAATTCAACTTTATAGTAAACTAGCTTTTGCCCGTGGTTTCGCTCGCGTTAATTTAGAATTTGACAATCATTGTGGGTTGTACTCTGCTTTTGAAATTTAAAGTGCTATAAAATACATAACATAATTCAATCATGATTCGAAAGACACGTGGCGCCATCTATTATCATAACAACGTTATTGTTGTTTTCCTCGGGAACAGTACTTTTTTCGGGATGAAAGGTACCTTATGTCCGTTTCTGTACATCTGACAACGGATCGGTTCAGTCGTTTAAGCGTGAAAAGGTAACAAACAAACAAACATAGTTACTTTCGCATTTATAATAATTATTAATTAGGAAGTTAGGATTAGGATAGTTAGGAAGCCAACCTATTCGATTCCTACTATAGGATCACACACATGACGCGTTTCACGAGAACGCGTTAATCATTGTACTAATTTAAACCTTATGTCAATGGCAATAAAAGCCAGAAGATGCGACTACGGGCCAGTTTCTTGAACGAAAATGAATGTGACAAATTGTCAAGCTGCGATTAGCTGTTGAAAAATCATTAAACCAATCGTAGCAGTTTACGTGCGTTTGACAATTTTCGTTCGCGAAACTGGCCCTACGTCTGTAGTTTGAGTTCACAGCAAAATAACATTCAAAATTCTTCTACAGGTGTAAACTGCGAAACAATCCTAACATCAGCGACCTGCGCCTCCCAATCCGCCGTCTGCCGCAGTGGGTCTCAATGCGTGTCCGTTCGAGAAGGGGGGTTCGTCTGTCAAGGATGTGCTATAGAAGCTGATCATACAACACCGCTGTGTGAACTCAGAACTAGGAGCTTTCCTACGGCTTCGTTCTTGACGTTTCCGGGGTTGAAGCGGAGGAATAGACTGCATTTGAAGTTGAAGTAAGTACATTTTTCTTTACTGCTCTTTCTTTATAGGCTGTTGTCTTTATTTAACTACTAACTTTTTCCTGCGGCTTCGCCCGCGTGGAGATCGTAAATTGTCCCACGGGAACGTACTACCGAGATATAAAGTATCTTATGTCCTAACCCAGGTCATGGTCTAAAATGGTCGAAATGTCTTATTTAAAAACAGATAACTGGAAATCTCTGATCCTATGGAAAATTTTAAATTGGTCTAATTTGGCTGTAACACTATTTTTCGAAAATGTTCTTAACTAGCTTTTTAGACCTTTGTATCCTGATGAAGTTTCATTAAAATCGGTTCAGTCATTTCGAAAAACAAGGGCTTGAAATCTTGTATGAATTGCCATACGTCGTATACGCTCTTAATATTAATCCCTACATTAATTTATTATTATTCTTCCACCAGGTTCGCAACCCAATCCCCAAACGGCGTGCTCCTCTACAACGGGCGATACAACGAGCGTCACGACTTCCTCGCGCTGGAGACCGTGGGCTCGGGGGCCGGCGCGGCGGGCGGCCCCGGGCTGCGGTTCACGTTCGCGCTGGGGGGGGGCAAGGTGGACGTCTCTGTGGCCGGACAGGTGGCTGACGGGACCTGGCATACTGTGGAGATTGAGTATTATAATAGAGTGAGTAGAATTGCTGCCTTCTTTGGTGTAAATGGCGAAGAAGTCGGTAGGAAGAAAGAACAGAATAAATAAATTATAGCGATTAATAAATACATACGAGTAGGAAAAATAAATAAATGGTTTAATTTTATTCTTTGTAACATAATGTAAATGTAAATGTTGGAAATGTATAATATTATGTTTTTTTTTTTAATGCGCAATGCCCTGAAAAGGCTTCCGAAATAACTACGCAAATAAAATTTTATAACAACCAACCAATTTCTAATCAACTTGAAACTTTAGTTGACTTGTATTTCCTTCTTTAATACCAGGGTAGCCCGCGAAATACAAAATTTTCTCAAGGTTTTTGCAATTTGCAGATTAGAATTGTTTTAGGTTGTATTATTGTTGATTAACATATTATTCAAGACCATAACAAATATGTTTTTACAGAATTATAATCATTAAAATCATCAATATAACTTACCCATAAAGAAAATTATTTTCCCCAGATATTATAATCAATTATCTCTTGTAGACTGCTACACTGATCCTGGATGACTGCGACAAAGCTTTATCACTGGCTGGCGCAGCGGAATTCGGCCTCAAGTACGCGTGCGCTAACTTTTCTAGAAAGGTCTTACCACCGCGATGCGAAATAGCCACGGAGACATGTCACAGGTAAATACGACAAAAGATTAAACTAACATAAAAAAAAATTACGTGTCAAATCTTCCAAGTTTACCTATGGATCTGCTCAGTAGTTTGTTTCACCACCTCTTCTTCCCAGATAAAGCACTAGGAAGTAGTCAAGGGCGGGGTTTTTGATGGACTGTCTTATGTAATTTTGTTGTTCGAAAAGTGCTGATTGTCAGCCGCTTTCATTCATTAATTAATTTCAGCCGAAAGACGTCCACTGCTGGACATAGGCTTCTCCCAAGCACCGCCACTTCGACCGGTTTGTGCTTCCCGCATCCAGCGGATACCTGCGGCCTTCACAAGGTCATCGGTCCACTTTGTAGCACGCCTTCTACCGCTACGTCTCCCGGTACGCGGTCGCCACTCCGGAACCTTTCGGCCCCATCGGCCATCAGTTCTGCGAGCAATGTGCCCTGCCCACTGCCTCTTACATTAGGCAATTCTTCGGGCTGTGTCGGTAACCTTGGTTCGCCTGCGGATTTCATTGTCAGCCTAGTTTGAATTTAAAATGACTTTTGATTTTGATTTTACAGATTGAGAAATACTGAGCTTATGGTTTTTAGGGTTCCGTAGTAAACAAGGATCCCTTATAGGTTCGCCATGTCCGTCTGTCTGTCTGTCCGTCCGTCCGTCTGTCCCCGGCATAGCTCGGAGACGCTTAGTCCTAGAA
Source organism: Tiliacea citrago (assembly GCA_963921375.1). Lineage (NCBI taxonomy): Eukaryota > Metazoa > Arthropoda > Insecta > Lepidoptera > Noctuidae > Tiliacea > Tiliacea citrago. Next base: position 21,830,833 of record OY992785.1, read on the forward strand.
AGCTGTAATTTGGCATGGTTGTACATATTAATCACGCCGAAAAAGTCTTAAAATAAAAAACATGAAAAACATTTTTGTTAAGGTACCTCCCTTACACGTATAACGGGGACGATTTTTTTTTTCTCATCTAGTACATGGTGTGGGGTAACGTTGGATAGGCCGTTTAAAAATATTGTGGGTCTGTGTAAAGCATTTTTCAATTCTGAGATCCGTTTGCGTAATATTAAGCTTTAAAGTGCTATTTTTTGTTAGAGTCAAGTGTCCCCCCCCCCCCCCCCCCGCCAGCTAAATGGTTGGGTTTGGATATGTGAAAAAAATCATGGCAGTAGTATATATAACGAAATTAAAAGGAAAACTATCACAGCTAAGTAGGGTTTACAAGTTAACGAGTAATAGTCGACCAACTTAAATTTGCAGTTGAATAATTGACCGTAACGTATATCGATGTATGGGAGAGCATGTTTTTCAACTACAATGTTAAGTTTGTTTTTGGGATAAATTCATCCCAACTACGGAACCCTTCATTGTGCGTGGTCCGACACGCATATGGTCGGTTTTTTTGCTACAAAGGGGCGGTCTTTCTTTCTGTTTCATGTGGTTAGTAACTAACAGAGTGGTGTCAGATTATTTATGCCGCCCATGGGCCTCAGACTGGGCTTCACCTGCCATCGAGAATATCTCTCAGGCATGCCAGTTTCTCCACAATGTTTTCCGTCACCGTTTTTGTATGTGTGATAATTATACAATAGACCTATGAGTTGGCATTCCAACGGTCACACGATTTGGCTATCACTGCTATAAATGGGCGGTAGTTTTATATCTATGTCGGACTTTAGCCATATTTAATTATTTCTATGGCCACCAAGCATAACGTGGGGCAATCCAGTGTTGCGAAAGTAAAAATGCTCTCTAGATTAAACTTATGTTAGTTTACTATCCATGCGTTACATGTAATGCACTGAAGACGTAGCGCTATAGGTACGTCCGTGCATAACATGTAATGCGTTTTTGAAAATGATAATGTAATGGTTATCTGAGGGTGCAGATAGACAAATTTTTTGCCATCGTCGAATTAGTAAATGACCTTATAAAACATCACAATGCTATTCTATTATTGGACACGAACATAATGGTGATAGGATTACCAATTACCTTGGGACAGTGAAGGTGTTACGACGAACATAATTGCCTGTTCCTTTTTGGAAGTCGGTTATAAAGAACTACAGACTCTATAGTCCATCTTCTTTAATCGGCCCCTCATTACTGAAGATCTTGGTCACTGGAACCCTTTAAGCGGACAATCTGCCACGATCGTCTCCGGTCCAAAGATGCCATCACCACCTGCTGAAATTTGCTTGAGGACGTAGCTTCCTTTACTTGGTCGGACCATCGTGTTGGCGACCGGCCTTGTGCTCTCTTTCCTTCAGTATTGCCAACAATGACTAGCCTTTGAAGGCTGCTATCTCCCCTTCGCATTATGGCCCATTAAAGCCTATAGTCAGTGGTAACTTACAACCACCTCCTTTACACATGAAAAAATACTGTGCAAATTCCAAGCATGACATTTATTCTTCTTTTCAGATTCCTCGACCTAACAGGCCCCCTCCAGATCGGTGGCCTCCCCAACATCCCGAGCAGCTTCCAAGTGAAGAATAAAGACTACCTCGGCTGCATATCAGACCTCTTCATAGACCACAAGTTCATAGACCTCAACAGTTTTGTGGCCGACAATGGGACCTTAGCCGGATGTCCTGAAAAGAGGTCGCAGTGTAGTTCCGCGCCTTGTTACAACGGGGCAGACTGTAAAGATCTGTGGGACACGTTTCTTTGTGATTGTACTGAAGGGTATACTGGAAAGGATTGTGCTGATTGTAAGTACTCTTAATTTTATGAATAACTAGGTTACCCCGTGATTTCACCCGCATAAGTCTTGATCCCGTGGTAATACCGGGACAAAAAGTATCCTATGTGCTACCCCAAGTCATGGTCTACCCTTATACCAAATTTCATCCAAATCTGTTCAGCCGTTTTAGCGTGGAAGCGTAACAAACAAACAAACTCACTATCGCATTTATATTATCAAGTTAGGATTAGGATGAAAGACTTTTTGACATTTCCTGATAGACTGACCTAATTTTTTAAAAATTTTATGCCAAAAGACTTAATACAATTCTGATTTAATGTAGTAGCTGAACTACTTTTCGAAAAATAACTAGAAATAATCCTTATGAAAATCTATTTCTTTCACACTATCAGAAATTAACAAATACTTCAAAAAGGTACAGTCAACCTCATGGTTACAATTTTACTTTTGACAGCAATTTTATTTCATAGCGTTTAAGGTGATTTTTGTAGTTCAAGTGTTACTCTTGCTATGCGATTGACCGTACTATAGTATCCATTTAGCCTCATTCTTTGACCTTTCGCATGATCGGGCTCCCCGCTAATCGGACGTCCCAGTCTGTCGTTAATTTTAGATAAATAAACAATGAAATTTATTGTTTTACGGAATGATGTCGGTCTATAACAACGAATTATGCAAACCGGTGTACATAGTTAGCTTTGTTATTAAATATACTATCATATTACGTGTATATTTTGTAGTTTCTATTTGTATTTTTCTTTAAAATATTGTGTAATATCGTGTAAGAAGAAAATTTTAGGTTATGCATGCAACTTACCAACTTTCTTTCAAAGTGTTTTCGAAATCTGCGCACACACACTTACACCATTTTTTCCCACTATAACACATTTATTTCCACATACATTCACATACATTTTTCACTTGTAAACACAATATTTACTTTACTATAAAATAATTACGCTATCATGGAATTCGCGAATCCGCCATTAGTCACGAGCGAGTCATTGCTTTTTTATTTTTTTGAAGTTTTCGTTCCGTTCGCAAACAGCTTCTAAATATCCAATAATGAAGCCAGTATTATTGGCATGAGGTTGGTATTGCGTTTCTAAAACGCTCCAATCAAAAAACAGTGGGAATGCAAATGTATTTTACATGATGCACATGGTGTATCATAAACAGTTGGGGACATTGAAATAACATGATGCACACGTGTGCATCATAAACACTCGAGGGGTTAAATATTTCCATACTATTAAACGTCAAGCCTAAGAAAATATTTGAATTTTGAATCCAGCAACTATCTAATTTTCTTTATCTCCCTCTAGCAACAAACCCACCATGGCGCTTTAGCGGCGACGGCATGTTGTCGTTCAACCCACTGCTGCGTCCCATACAGTTACCATGGCTGAACGCGCTGTCTCTCAGGACAAGACAGCAGGACGCCTTCCTCATGTCCATACAAGTTGGACAGAACAGCACTATTCTGATCACCGTAAGTATTGTAGATAGAACCTTATTTTTAGCTAAATAAAGATGTAGTTCAACTGTTGGCTCCAGATATTTCTTCAAAAGAACCCTGACTCGAACTGTAATGGTCTTGGTAGATGTTCAGTTAACAGAGGCCATTCCTGGGAGAGGTGTGCCACACCCATGTTCTATGGGTAATGACCACCCCCAGAGCTAGTCCTTGGAGCATGGATAGTGCCTTATTTCTATTCTGAGGCTGGTGGAAAGTTACCTTGGTGAAAATAAGTCACCTAAACTTGAGCTTGTTTCGCCAATGACATAACAGCTATCTGCATAAAATTAATTTAGCCCGTTATTAAAACCATCTCCTGTTGATTTTTCACCTGAACAAAAAGAGTTGATTAACCGATCATCAACGATTGATTTCGATCGACTTGACGTTATTTTTAGGGTTCCGTACCTCAAAAGGAAAAAGGAACCCATATAGGATCACTCGTGTATCTGTCTGTCTGTCTGTCACAGCCAATTTGCTCCGAATTTACTGGACCGATTAAGTTGAAATTTGGTACACATATTAATTTCTGTGACCCAATCACGGACGTGTAACGTAAATAAATGAATTTTGAATATGGGGGTCACTTTTGGGGGCAAATTATAAAAATAAAAATTAAAGTTCTTCAAACTGTACCATCTGACATATCAAATGAAACGGCTTGTTGTAAGGATTTTTCTTCCACAGCTAAAATCCGGCCACCTCCACTATTCCTACAACGGCGAATCCATGTTCCTACCCACGACTATCCTTTCTGACGGCCAATGGCACCGCATAGACATCAAATGGCTGGGAACCGATATATCCGTCAGTGTGGACTACGGATTAAGGATGGTACTACTGCCGATGCTAGCCAATAAGATTCAAGGACAGTATATTGGCAAGATTCTGATTGGTGGACCAGATAGTACGGCGGGGTTGCTTGCCTCAGAGGTTGGGTACTTTGAAGGTTGTATTCAGGTTAGTGTTGTCCTTGAATTAATTTAATTGAATACACTTTTGCTTTTATTTGCTTAGTATATAACTGATAACCGAGTAACTCATGCCATTAAAGAAATAATTGAAAATGGCGGCCAAACGGCGGCCCTCTCACTCGTACAGTATAATGTACGAGTGAGAGGGAATGATTAGCGCCGCCATTATTAATTAATTTCTATAACAGTAGGTAATAGTGAAACTAATTTTGGAACAATGTTTTGCTATTCAAAACCTCCCATTTGTTGTCATACTGTTCAATAATTGTCAATGATTTTACCTCGATTTTCAAAATGAACTGCGCGTATAATCCGATATATATTTTCATCAACATTTTGCTTCAGGACGTGAGAGTGGGAACAGCTCAATCTCTTCTCAACCGGCCTACAGTCAGAGAAAACGTGAGGGATGGATGTCAATCGCGTTCCGATTGTATGCTGTCCATCTGTCCACCTTATGTAAGTAATTTGTGTTATATTGTTTCATCTCAACTTCAGTTTATTGCGTAGAAAGTAATACCACAATCCATTCGACAGAGTTTGAAAACGATCAATTTGTTCGAAACTTCACAAACGTGATAGGTGTAGTGGCTTCACTACCAGCAGCCGTTCACCTTGTTATCATCGGTACCACTTTCACTACGAAAATCATCCTTACTGCTACGACATATAAAGGCGCTGTCAAATTTTAACCAATAATGTGCCGTTGACTGTACATAGTTGAAATTATGAGTACAGAACATCTGTCTTTTTTTAAAGACGACTATAATTGTTCTGTGGTGAAAAAGGGATGTGCACTTATTTTTATGTGGCACTATTTCTCTCTTTCTCTGGCTTTTTTTTTTGGTGGGAAATTATTAAATAACTTCTCCCGCTCTGGGCGGAGCGAGAGGGCGTGTCAGACTTTTACTGACTAAAACCCACCCATGTTCCTTCAGATGCCTGTATGCCAGGGCCACGATATCCCTTTCGGACAGACTCGTAACCCTAGCAGGTCTCTTTCTCTGGCTGGAACAATTATTGCTCTCATTCATCAAAATACTCTAAAGAATTTTAACATGTAATAACATCCACAGAGCACATGCGTAGCATCATGGGACAACACAGAATGCGTGTGTTCCCGCGGTCGAGTGGGCCCGCAGTGCATGCCCGCATGCGAGCTGCAGCCGTGCGGGCAGCATGCGGTGTGCACGCATCACGACACCGACAAAGGGTATAGTTGTAGCTGTGACGACGGGTACATGATGACTGGTGAGTTAAATAATAAAGACAAGACAGCATAAATAACTCCAATCTAACTAACTAACTAGATCAGAATTCTTCAGGCTGTCTTGTAACCAGCTCGTTACACCTCGATGAGTTATTACTGTCAGTCAACTTAGCTACCGTGCTAGAGTTGTGTTATATATTCTTTGGGTGACTTTCCCCTGATTCTGCAATTCTGAGTTTTGATCAGACAATCTGCTGTCAAATCTCATGTTTGGTATTCTGATCAGAATTACAAAAACATAAATAAGTTTACATTTAAATTAAAAACGTGTGCAGTTCGGGGTCCCCCATTAGGACCGAAGTTCCGCACGCACACACTTGTATACAGCGTGCCGCTACAGTAGCGACATTAATTTGACACACTGGTGTTAGGTTAGGTTAGGCCAGTAATCATAAAAAAATTATGTTTTCAAATATATTTTTTTTATATATTATATTAAGATAAATAATTATAAATTGAAAAATTTCAAACAAACTAAATAATAAAGCTCTCTCTTTCCTTCAAAGTCTCATTTCCTACGAAATGTATGGGAAAAGTTTTTTTGCGATTTATGACTTTTCTAGTACTCAAACCTCAATTGGTCCAATAGAGGTTTTTGATATATTTATAAGAAAGAGGATCGATTGGCATAAAAAAGTTTTTTGTGAAAATTGCTTATTTTCCTGCTGACTGTACATTTTTTTCAAAATCTGTGAATGCAGATCAAAATTTCTTAAAAAAGATAAGGATAGACTCCTAAGACCATTTTCGCGTAGCTGCAACGGATAAGGTACTTCCCCTTACTGCCCCGCTGAAAGTTTCCACCCTGTATATGTGATAGGAATACGATCACATTAGCTGTTCCGCCTTTCCTACATCCCCTTGTCGTGTCCCCAGCGTCGGGCTGCGTGCAGGCGGGCACGGAGGAGTGCCCGGGCGGCTGGTGGGGCGGCGTGGCGGGCGCGTGCGGCCCGTGCGCCTGTGACGCGGCGCGCGGGTACCATCCGCACTGCCACGCCACTACGGGCCATTGTCATTGCAAGGTAAACCATTTTCTTTACATATTTCATTTAACCAAATTTTGTTTTCACGTTTTCTGTCTCATTTCTGATGAAAAGACTACATAAATTAAAACAGATAGTTTTTAATTTCCCTAAAGTAAAGTGTGTGTTCAAATTGTTAGTAAGAACTTACAGAGCTTGTAAGGTACACTCACGCCACAGCTTACTCTTACGCTAGATTCAAAGGCTATTTTCTCTTCAATTATTAATACTTAGATTTTTTATGGTACGTATGTATACAAGGTTATTTTTAAGTCGTCAATAATCTCTTAAGGGGGCATTGTACTCATCATTATGAACAACTTTTACTATGGGACCAAACCTGAAATCGCGAAAAAAAAATCCTCTGTTCCCTACATTTTAACAAGTTATTCGAACATAAATGTCGGGAACAGCTGTTTTTTTTTTCGCGATTTCAGTTTTGGTCCCATAGTAAAAGTTGTTCATAATGATGAGTACAATGACCCCTTAAGAGGTTATTGACGACTTAAAAATAACCCTGTATATAGTGTAGCTGTCATTTGTGGATCTTTGACAGTCGGTACGGAGTCGTCAGAAGCCCGAAAGTCTGACAAGTGTTACCCAGTTAGGTAACACTTGTTACCCCTTGTTGTTTGTTGTTGGGTTGTGGAGGTCAGTTAGGCAGTCGCTCCATGTAAAATACTGGTATTCAGCTGCATCCGGTTAGACTGGAAGCCGACCCCAACATAGTTGAAAAGGCAGACAAATTGATGTAGGTATATATAGTATTATCAAAACCATACTATTATGAATTAGGTATTTTCTTAAAGTTGCAATTTTTATTTCACAAAAAAAAGCTTTCGAACAACTTTAGATAAGTCGACAACCATCCATACCCTGAGAAATTATGCAAAGCGGACCGCTCTGTGATCTTGCATTCTTTATAATATCATTGTCTTGTAGAAAACCCTTAAAGGAAAAAAAAAAGAAAATACGTTTATTTGTGGCGAACATAACGCAAAGAAAAAAAAACTAACACGAAAGAACAAGCCGGAGGCAAATATGCGTCAAATTCACACAAAACGGCATACGCTCAGCATAATGCTGCGAACCTATGCGAAACAGAGCCCCAGCGCTGGTTTCCCTTCTACTAACTTTTTTTTTTATGTTGAACACAAAACATTTTATGCAATACTTTCACTCCAAAAACTCACCTCACCAGGAGAACCACTACAAGCCCGAAGGCTCCGACTGCCTACCCTGTCAGTGCTACGCGGCCGGCTCAGTGAACAGCTCGTGCGAAGTACTGACCGGCCAGTGTCACTGTCGCGCCGGCGTTATTGGACGCGCCTGCGACTCCTGCGCCAATTTGTATGCTGAGGTCGCGCCTAATACGGGCTGTGAAGGTAACTACGATGGCTATCTGCTAAGGCCATGGGCGCCGGCAAATTTATTTTCAGGGGGGATGAATTGACGGGGTCCATTAGGGCCAATGCCTGCCAGGGTTGCGAGTTTTTCCGAAAGGGATATCGTGGCCCTGGCACACAGGCAAATGAAGGAACACGGGTGGGTTTTAGTCAGTAAAAGTCTGACACGCCCTCCCGCTCCACCCGGAGCGGGAGAAGTTATTTGATAATTTCCAACCCAAAAAAAAAAACAAAAAGGGGGTGCATCTTCATTTCCACGAAGCGAGCTCGATTTGTTTTGCAGTTCACTTCGGATATGTTAGGTTATCGTTTTTCCATTCATACAAGGAGTAACTTTGTCGAATTATGCAGGAAAACTTAACAATTAAGAGAATGTTCGCTCGCTCAATATTTTTTGCCTCCGCCTCTAATGGGATAGGTTTTATTTTGTCCATGCATACAGAAAAGAGACTAACTGTGTCGACTTATACAAAGACGCTTACAAATTATGACGGCACGGTTGGCGCAGTGGTTAAGCGATTGACTGCTGCGCTGCGTGTCGCGGGTTCGGTGATTCCCGCACGAACAAATATTTGTATGACCTACGAGTAGTTGTTCCGGGTCTGGCTGTTTGTGTATATGAGTTTAAATGTTTGTAAACGCACCCCCGATACAGGAGAAATTCCTAGTGTGGGGCAACTTTTATAAAAAAAAATTAAGATGGAGTTCTTACTCTATCTTATTTTTTTTTTTCAAGAGCGAGCGAAGCAAGCTCGATAATGCCTAAGGTCGCCCCGCCTAGGGTCGATTAGATTTTCGGAAATAGGAGTTCGGTACTTTGTCGACTAATGCACAGAAGCTTCAGAGTTGACAGGAAAATTTTAGGATCTCGCCTCGAATAGGTTAAAATCTCTATTATTGTATTAGGCGTTTTCGGATATTTTTATAGTTCTGAATGTTTTTACTCCTTTATTTAATTTTGAAGCCAGGGAGGTGCAAGTGCACCCTCTTGCACCCCGCTCCCGCTAAAGCTAAAGAAAGAAAAGAAATCTAAAACCCGACTGCAAAAAAAAAATGAGTGTGAACCACACGACTGAAGTAAAACTTACAAATAACTCTCTCTCTTTCTATCTTCACTAACTTATATCTCCCTCTCAACTTCCTTTCGCTCGCTTCCGTAACGCTCCGTCACGCATTCACCAGCTTACTCCCCAAGTCAAGCGTGCGTAAAGAAGTTTTACTTCAAAAGACAATTTTTTGAGAAAGAAAATTGAGAAAAGACTCTCACTAAACAGATAAATAAAACTATCATTGCTGTCGGGGGACCGTTCTATGGAACACTTTTTAATCTTGTTTCGTTCTTTTTAGTGCATTACTTTCAAATTGTCTTTTTTGCAGGCGGGTTTTAGATTATTTTAATTATTTATTTTGTTAATATTATTTGTAACATAATATTTTGCTACTAGTGGTCTACGATGGATGTCCCCGCTCCTTCTCACACGGCGTCTGGTGGCCACGAACCAAGTTTGGAATCGAAGCTGTTACTGACTGTCCTACTGGTGAGCTATACATTCAAATTAGAATACATAAATAATTAACAGATCTAACAGAAATGGTATGCGCAGTACAAAACTTAGAAGCTTTGCCTCTATGGGGGGTTACTCTGTTGCGTGATGTTCGTACTAATTCGATAACACGAAGAAAACCGAAGTGCATTCCTTTTCTGGTTTAAGGCGAAAGCGTCAGGGTAGCCCGCGAAATTCAAATTTTCTTAAGTTTTTTGCAATTTGCAGGTATTTCGTTGAGTTGCACGAAACCAACATTAGTTTAACGAAGACTTTAAATTCATGCCATCCCTTACATTTTGTACCAAAAAGAAAGTGACATCATCAATTTAAAGTCTCCGTTGAACTAATGTTGGTTTCGTGCAACTCACGTTAGTCAGGTTCTATATTTATTAAAATATGATTCGCGGCCGTAACAAATATGGCTTTACAGAATTATAATCATTAGAATCAGCAATACAACTCTCTAACTTCATAGAATCCTATAGAATGAGTATTTCATGAAATAGTCATTAGGATTCTACGAAGAGAGTTAGTTGTATTGCTGAATCTAATGATTATAATTCTGTAAAGCCATATTTGTTACGGCCGCGAATCATATTTTAATGACACAGAACTGCAAATTACAAAAAACTTAAGAAAATTAGAATTTCGCGGGCTACCTTAGCGCATCCCCCTTAGCTGTGTGATAATTGTGGTAATAAGAGATGTAGATATATTTTCTTCCCTTTTCTTTTAGGTGCAAGTGGTAAGGCAACTCGTATGTGTGATGAAACTCAAGTCGTGCCGTGGCAGGAACCAGATATGTTTAATTGCACCACATCTACCTTCTATCAATTGAGGAAACAGGTATTTATTGCCAAATATGATGTTAACACATTATTTAAATGTACTTACAGCCTACTTTTGCCTCGAATCTAAAGAAATAAGTGCTCTATGGGTTATTGACAATTCTTCTCAAAAACACTACGACGAGTATTGGAACCTCAAATGTTCAGTGCACACTCAGCATTTGTATAATCAATAACCAATCAATCTATATTTGAATTCAGAATCTAAAGTAATCGTAACAAAGTTCAAATTCCATTGAAGGCAAAATTTATTTGGGACCTTTTTGTTACTCAAAAATAAACTAACTTACGACTATATAACGCTAAAGTGGTAGTTAAGTAAGTCGCAATGAATGTAAATAATGTAAGATTCTGAATTCAAATAAAAACAAATACGGTATAGTTTGGCCCTTGAGAACCATTTCATTTCAATCTTTATTCCACAGCTAAGCAAGATCGAAACCGGCGAGTTATCAATGAACACTTTCGTGGGAGTCCGTCTGGCCGCTGACCTCACCTCTGCGTGTGCTAACACACCACTCCTGTATGGCGCTGATGTCCTGGTAGCCGAAGGCATATTGCTGGAGCTTCTGCAGTATGAGATGAGGCAGGCTGGCTTGAACCTCACGCATAGTCAGGATAAGGATTATGTGCGGGTTAGTAAATGTTCTTGCTGCGGCCTAACAGTATCATGTACTCATAAGTTCAGCATATTCATACCCTGTAACTGTGTGTACATTCTGTGCAATATATAAATTACTGACAGGACTACTGAAGTAATAACCAGCTGTGTGCTTGTAGAAGAAACAAAATAAACCTTACCTTCTCTAAACTATGACGAAAGTAGAAGAAAAATCTTCATTTGTCTTATTACTTTAACACGATCGCGAGCGCTCCCAAAAATTAATCAACCAACTGTTTTTATGTAATCCATTACTGGACAAAACCCAAAAGCATCTATGATACAGTAGTAAACTTAATAAGAAGCAATGCTTCATTTTAATAGGAAAAAAACTACATTTTATAAACATAAAAATATCCATTATCGTATCCCAAGCCGCGGTATGGCAACTCAGGACCTAGATAATTGCAAAAATTTGTATTAAATAGTATTCCAAAAGTCACGACCTTTGGAATTGTATTGTTTAGGTGTCCGAGCACCCGCTATAGTATTACTTTCGTTCGCTCATTATTCATCTCATGCTACAACAATTTGTAGTTTGTTGTCAACAAGCTAACCATTCACTATATTTCAGAACGTAATCAAATCTGCCAATACAATCCTGGATACTCAATACTCCAAAGAATGGCGTCGCATTCGAGAGCTGACCGGGCACGGCATGGAGCTGTTACTACAACGGTTCGACAAGTACATCGCAGTGCTTGCCGAAAGCCAGCACGACACCTACACCAGTCCCTTTGAAATCAACACTAGTGATTTAGGTAAGTTTCATTTATTAGCCTTGCACAGGTCGCCAATATTTAAGCGAATGGACTTCTCCAATACTTTAGTAAAGTCAATTCGCTTAAATTCCGGCGCCCTTTGAAAACCATCGTTGAGTGGATAGTCATTGCATTGGTAATAAAAATAATGGCGTCGGCAATGGTACACCAGCCCCTTTGAGATCAATACTAGTGATTTGGGTATGTAATACAAATTGGCCACTTTCGACATACTGTAGATTCTTGAATTCGTCTCAAGAAGCGAGACTAGCATTCTGGACCTATTTTTTCACACGTGATGTGCGTAACAATTTTTAGGGTTCCGTACCCAAAGGGTAAAACGGGAACCCTATTACTAAGGCTCCGCCGTCTGTCTGTCTGTCTGTCTGTCCGTTTGTCACCAGGCTGTATTTCATGAACCGTGATAGTTAAACAGTTGAAATTTTCACAGATGATGTATTTCTGTTGCCGCTATAACAACAAATACTAAAAAACAGAATAAAATAAATATTTAAGGGGGCTCCCATACAACAAACGAGATTTTTTTGCTCGATATTGATAACTGCAACAGGTAGACGCTTGAAATATTCACAGAATATTTAGTTATATATTCACTTTAAAATGAAATAATTATATTAAAATAAAACATATATTTAAGGGCTCCCATACAAAAAACGTGTTTTTTTTTTAGATAATGATACGGAACCCTTCGTGCGTGAGTCCGACTCGCACTTGGCCGGTTATTTTTGTCTCACGCTTATTGATAAGGACGAATCAGTTAGATTAGCAGGAAATAATTTGCCTACCTATTGTAATTTCGGGAAATCTTTTTATGTTATATCTATTTCACTTAACAAGTCTTTATAACATGAGACCTAGATCACATATACCAAAGTATATGATGATTTTAATGTAATATTTGTTTTCAGTAATCGGCGTGGACATAGTAACAACAGAATCGATCTACGGCTTCGAACCGACCCAACTAAATCGCTACAACATAGACTCTTACACGACCGAACGGGTCGTCCTACCCGACACGTCAACCTTCATACATTCTCCCATACAAACGCCGATATACCATGCTAATGGCAAGATCAATAAACATAGGAAACCATCCAGTCCTACTGTGTCGTTCCCGAAGTATAATAACTATGTGAGGAGTAAGAATAAGTTTGATAAGTATACCAGGGTGTTGTTGCCGCTTGATCTACTTGGCATGACTAATAGTAATATTCAAGGTGAGTTGGTTTTATTTCTCCTTTCTTTGGTTCGGCTAGTCGTTGAGCTCATTAAGTCTTGAGTTGAGCTGCACGATTACTGACAAATTCTTGCACTGATTGGACAGAGCCACTTAAATTTGTGGTTCTTTCCTCAAAAGACTATTTCAGACACAGATCTACATGGTCCTCACATGGTCTGACCAAGATTATGTCTGGACTTTAAAGAGACTTTGATCCCTGAGTTTGTGTCGCCATTTCTTCTCAGGGGTAGTCAGATAGGAAATGTTGACTACATCTAGCTTATTTTTAATTTGACGTGTAAAAGTGATTCTGATATCCTATTTACAGAATAATTTGAAGATTTCAATTCATTTCATTTAATTATTTTCATTTATTGTGCAGAAATCAATTAATTATGTATTTCAAGAACTTTTACCCCCGATTTCTGTAAAATTTTGGTCATTAATGTACCTGCTGTTGGCAAACTCATGCTAGATTTTTGAAGAGAAAACTTCTTTAGGCGTCTCGCAGTTCGTGTCACCGACATGCTGTAGTTTAGTAAGTGAAGTTATATTGACTACGCGACAAGTTAATTCGGTGTATACTGTGCATTGTTTAAATTCTTTATTAGATAATCATAGATCAGAATGTTCGGCCACAAAATGGATGAATGAAACGCAATTGCATGTAGCTGAGATGAGAATGCTAAAAGGAATGTGTGGTGTGACAAAAATGGATAGAATAAGAAATGAGTACATAAGAGGAAGTCTGAAAATGGTACCGGTGACTGAAAAGTTGTGCGGAAATCAGTTGTCATGGTATGGGCATGTGATGCGGAGGCATGAGAAAAATTTCGTGAGGAAAGTTTTGAGTATGCATGTCGATGGCTATAAGAGTAGGGGAAGATCAAAGAAACGATGGATGGACTGTGTGAAAGATGATATGGCTAGAAAGGGAGTGACTACCGAGATGACGACTAATAGAGAAGTATGGAAGAAAAGGACACGTTGCGCCGACCCCAAATCAATTGGGATAAGGGCAGGAAAATGATGATAATCATTATTGTATTGAAGTGAAAACTTCTTCAGGCGCGTTGAGCGATAAGTTTTCACTTCTGGCGGCTGTCCCCATGACTGCCTATGTGTTTTTGATTGGTAGACCAAAATCATCTACCTCTCAATCATTCTCCTTTTACCAATCATTTACCTCTACTAAAATAAGTTTAGTGTCGGATTCGATTTTTAACAAAAGAAGTAATAGAACTTTTTTGGTTTTCAAAAAACAGTGAAATGCAGAGATTTTTTCATTTTTAATTTTGCCCTACTGTAGGAATTCCTCCTGTATTGTGGGTGCGTTTACAAACATTTAATTCACATATACACAAACAGCCAGACCTGGAACAACTACTTGTAGGTCATACAAATATTTGTTCCGTGCGGGAATCGAACCCGCGACACGCAGCGCAGCAGTCAATCGCTTAACCACTGCGCCAACCGTGTCGTGAAAGAGATGAGAGATGTTGCGCGATGCCGAAAAGCTTGATTGGAACAAACACCGTTTTAACTGTATTCTCAACTTTTTGTTTCCGGAGTGACCTCTTCTGATATATTCTGTTTACAAACACATCAGATTTTTTTTTTTCAAAATACTGACAACACAGCTTTAACTGCCGGAAAGTGTCTAGAAATTTTTCAAAACTAAGAGAAAGTTAGCACTAAGGAGGGATTTTTAAAAATTCATCCCCTGAAGGGGTTAAATATCCCGTAGGGGTTTAGGGGTTATGGAATTTTGTCAATTTTGCCGATGGGAAAACCTATCGGGCGGACCCACGGCTTTCTTCTCATAAAACAATGATTTTATCACGGCATTAAAACAACAAAATTCTTGCAGAAAACCTCGACCTAAACTACGAATCCCGCGCCGTATTCTCGTACCTACAATACTCTCGCAACACATCACAACTGATGCCGCTCCGTATGGACGAGTCCATCAGTCAGCGCTGGGGCGTCAACATCACAGTGGGCTCGCCCATCCTACAGCTGGCCTTGTTTGTGCCCGAGTATGTGTGGACCAAGGAGGCCAGCGACGAAGATAACTCGCTGGAGAGTAACATGGATGATGTTGAAGGTATATATAATAATAATGTTTATTCAAAGAAACCTTATATTACAAAATATTTTAACAGCTAATTTAGGCCAGTATAAGGGGTATGCTCATCTGTAGCCGAACTAGGCAGAGCCTGTATTTGGGCTATCAGCGCCAAACCCCTCGAGTACTACACATATATAATAGCCATTAACATTTCATTAGTATCTTGTACATAATTTTAAGAATTTATAAAAATATTTAAATATTTATTATTTTTATTTAAATTAGAGAAAAAAAAAGTATAAAAAGAAAAAAGGTTTGTGTAGTGTTTGCATGCAGGTCCTTATTTGTGTGATATGCAGGTTCTCTTATATGGTGAACTTGTCATTTATTTATTTTATTTTTTTATTGAGCAAGGCTCACCAACGACGCATTTACAACGATAGTAACAGTAGGTAATTACAAGTCTTCATTACGGTGCAAATACATCACTTATGCCTGCATGCACAACAGTCTTATAAAAAGATGAACAACTATTCAATAAATTTTAAATTATTACAATATTAGCAAACAAAATTAAATCAAATTACAAATAATACATTTACATACAATACAATACAAATACAAAATCACATTAAAATATTCACACTTATGGTAATAAAATTAATTATGGAATAAAATAAAATAAAGCTAAGTATTTGAATGACGTGATCAAGGTTATGGGGTATTAGGATGTCCATCTTACAGTTTTCCTTCTTAGCATTAGCTTATTCAACCAATAATGTTCCGCGGGACTCAGGCTACCGCTCTGTGAGAGGGATAGACCATCATCCACTAAGCAGGCCCAGTGCTGTGTTTTAAGTTTGCCTTAAACAGGCTTAAAAATTTAAATCATCTAAATTCCCAGTGGTTGGGTTATAAAGTACAGAATAAAAAGAAAGTCAGAGACTACAAGTAGCCAGAAATTACTCTAGACAGAAAATTATACTTTCTGACACTAAAGAGAATAGGTATTTGTTACAGTTAGGCTAGTAACTGATACATGCCAATCACAGTAATTTGCAGGCTATTAAAATGACTAGACGTTCGTCAAATTCTGCAATTAACCATGATTACTTTCAACAGGCATAATCTACGCAAACAAAGGCAACACACACCACCAACAAACCAACCACATTAACCCGAACAGCCAATCGAAAAACATGTGGCCCCTCGAAGACTCACAAAACCACGACAACCACGGCCCGGTCCTCATACAACCAACGTTTAAAAAGCAAGAAAAATCGTTCACCAGCGACAACTTACAAGAAAACGAATCGTCTTACGTCGCAGAAAAACTAGAAGACAGTGACGGACCGAAAGTAATGGCCCTGATCATGGAAAGCGGGAATTTGACAAAGGATGGTGCGAAGAAAAAGCTGATGTATAAAAGCTTGAGTGGGATCCGTTTGAAGAGACCGATTAGGCTGCAGATGTGGCTCGATATTGATCGGGAGACGTTCGGGACTAGGACTAATCCCCAGTGCGTGCATTGGTCTACGCTGAGAGGGTGAGTTTATAAAACGGATTTTATGAAATACATAATGTTTAGATCAGCATGAGCTTTTCAGGTGTAGGAATAGTGTACTCGTAATTTATCAATTCATTCATCAATATTACCAGTTGGAATAAAGAACAGTTTTGGGCCGACCGAGCCATATTTTATGCAAAACCTTCAACACAATATCTTTTTGAGATGAAAATTTTCATGCAGTTTCGTAGCGTCATATGGTTAAGGCAACTGTCAAAATGGCGCTGTCGTAGCTAGTTCCCAGAACAAGCTAATAATGTATTATTAGGTTGTTCTGGGACCTAGCTAGGACAGTGCCATTTTGAAAAATAAAATAAAACCTCCTCCTTACAAGGTGAGAGGTGGTTTTATTTTACTTTTACGAGAATTATTCATTGTTGTGTTCCTAAATGCTCGTAAATTGGAGTCCACCATTTTCCGAAAGAAATTAGAGGATTGGAAAAAATTGTAATCAAACAGAATTTGAGGTTATGTCGTAAACATTTTCAAGAAAGTGATTACGAGGAAGAAAACAATAATTAAGGTTTTATATTCTGGCTCTTTTCATGGCGAATTTAAATTAATTTAAACTATTAAAATCATAGAAAATAACGAAATGGTGAAGTAAAACGTAACTCATTCATTACTGAACCCTTGAATGAACACGAAATGGAATGAAAGGCATTGAATGGACGAAATGTCAAATTTAGTATAGCCGGGAGGGCCTAGCTATAGTCACGCCATCTACAAATAGCTTTACCCGGCCTTCCCTATTATTGCCGTTCGACTGATTTCTTTTTATCTGTCCTAGATCTGGTGAATGGTCCCGCGTAGGTTGTCACACAGAGATAGACTACGACTGGTCGCCGTACTCTAATCAACCACTGCTTATCAACTGCACCTGCAACCATCTGTCCACATTCGCTGTATTAGTTGATGAAGTTGATATTGAGGTAAGTGACCCCCAAATCAGTAAGTTATACATAAAAATAAATCTTTTGGGAATTTTTATCAATGTTTCAAGAAGAGGTCCCAACGTACAAGTTGCAAATCCTAACTAACATTATAAATGCGGAAGTGAGTTTCTTTCACTTTCACGCTAAGACGGCTTAACGAATTCTGATGAAATTTGGCACATAGATACACCATGACCTGGGTAAGGACATAGGCTACTTTTCATCCTGGATCGCAAACGAAGTCGCGGGCAACAGCTAGTTAAATATTCTCTAGATATGAAGAAAAAAATAACAGAATTGAATTGTACCCGGCTCAAATCTAAACTTGTGCCTAAGTTCTATTCAGGGAACCACCCTGAGTAGAATAGAATACTCTTTATTATGTACACCAACAAAATCAGATATAAATGTTGAAATTTTACATAGGGTGACACAATGCCCAGTCTTATCGCCTTGAAACATAACAGACAACAATCATGAGCTTGACAAAGTGTGCAATTTCTAGTAAATACGACAGAACTGAGCTCGACAGAAACTGAAAATGTGAGGATAAAAGGGACTTTCCATTTTGAAGATTCTTTCAACAGCATTTAAAAAACCCTCAATTGTTTTAACTAGCAGATATGACTTCAAGTAAGCGACAAAAAAATCATTAAAACCTAATTTCTCACGTCAACCCTTTTTGCCCATACAGTTTATCCCAGAGCCCTCACTCCTAGAATCAGTAACATCCTACACAGCGTTCAGTATATCTCTGCCACTCCTCTTCATGACCTGGGCAGCATTATGTCTGATGCGTGGTGGCGCCGCCACCGTCTCCAACTCCATACACAAGCATCTCATCTTCTGCGTGTTTATGGCTGAGCTGCTGTACCTTATAGCTTTGAAAGCCAGGAGTTCTTTGGTACAAAATGAAGTAAGTAATTTTGTGGCCCTTCCTCTCAATGTTTTAAGATCATCGTTCTTCAGATGGGAAAATTAAAAAAAAATTCAACAATATCAGCATTTTTTACCTTTAAAACGAGTATATACAATTAACCCTTCCGCTGAAACACCTTTATTATGATGAGATACAAATCTCAAGAAGAAAAAAAAAACAACAAAACTCATTTTAATGCTACTTTTAGTTGGTTGGTTACCTATCTACGTGGAAGTAGCTACCTACATAGTATACACCTCGTCTTTTGTATGGCTATGATTAAACTTCAGAATAGACCATACATCAGTCCCTAAAGTGGGCATTGTTGTGTCGTGCAGTTCCTGTGCAAGCTGATGGCCATGTCGCTGCACTACTGGTGGGTGTGCGCGCTGGCGTGGTGCGCGTGCGACGCGTGGCAGCTGCGGCGCCTGCTGCGCGAGCTGCGCGACGTGAACCACGCCGGCCTGTGCGCGCAGCTGGCCGCCGCCTACGCCGCGCCCGCCGTGGCGCTGGCGCTCGCGGCCAGCCATCACCAGCAGCAGTACGGGAATGCACTCTTGTGAGTCCCTTTGTGCAAAACTAGCTTTTGTTGTACTGAACTAGCAGACGGGATCAGCAATACAACAACCTGTTCTAAAAACAAATTTGCCATATTGAACTGGTCTGCTGGACACATGCGTTACATGATAACATGTCAGACCACCAATTAAAAATGGCACAATGCATGAATAGCTCTTCGTACATGGCAAGCGATATTGCGGCGTACTCACAGTCAAAGAGAAATCTTAAATTCAAATTACACCATTAAATTCAATTCAAATCAATTCAATTTATTTAATTCAGTAACAATTCACATTGCGTTCGAATATACAAAAAAAAAGTTCAAACAAACCAAACATGCAACTCAATTTAAATGAGAAAATATTAGTTAGATAAAAAATAAAAATAAAATAAAACATAGAAATTATAGATTATCATTCAAACATAAATTATAAAACCATATTATTATGTCAATAAATTAATAGCATTATT
Organism: Tiliacea citrago; assembly: GCA_963921375.1. Lineage (NCBI taxonomy): Eukaryota > Metazoa > Arthropoda > Insecta > Lepidoptera > Noctuidae > Tiliacea > Tiliacea citrago. The sequence continues at coordinate 21,850,472 of OY992785.1, forward strand.
TACAACGAAACATAAAATAAAAGTCTGAACTCTGAACACATTATAACACCATAGGCAAACAATGACATGTCAAGTTAAGAGCAGTCTGCAGTAAGAATATTACAAATTATCTAATGAATAGAGACTGTTTTCTAACAGGAATGCCTTGAGTCTTAACTTGAATGAGCCTGTATATAGTATGATTTTTAATTCAATCGTTAATCTGTTAAATATTTTAACTGCCTGATACTGTGGACTATGATTAACGGCACTTTACTTTTAATTAAAGGCACTTTTGAACGTCAAAAATTACAAGACTAAAGAAAAACTTAATCTAATTGTGATTTCCTTAGTAATTTCGTATAGAGAAAAATGGGCAAAGAACTCCTTAGTAACCTACTTTAAAAAAAATGGTTTTATAATATTTTGTTAACATTAATTAGACTTTTTATGTGCCATATTATATCCATCCGTACGGTTTTATAATAAAGCTGAAGTTTGTCTGAACACGCTAATCTCTGGAAAAACCAGTCGGATTAAAAAAAATATTTTTGTATTTGATAGCCCAATTATTGAGGAAGGTTATAGGATAATTAAATTTAACATCACGCTACAACCCTTAAAAACCGAGCAAAAAGAAAATAAGTTAGAAAGAACGCTAAGCGTAAACGAAGTAATAGTGCGGGTAGTCGATGCGATGCGATGCGACGCGGTGGGTTGACGGCCAGGGGCTGCCGCCCGACGAGAACCGAGCATTATCGAAAAGAACCAAACTGTGCATGTCTGTCTCAACTAGGTACCATCCCGCGCGGCTCAGACGCTGTCATAAGTAGGTATAGATTATTGTAGTGTCTTACGACTTCCACGCAAACGAAGTCGCGGGCAGAAGCCAGTGCAAAATAAAGATATTCTATTCTGTTCTATCATAACTCCTTATTTATCCATACAGTTGCTGGGTAAGCTGTCACGAACCAGTTGTATGGTGGGTAGTCATACCAGCGGCAGTGTATGCTGGCGCAGCGTTAGTGTTCCTGGCGGGGGCCACTCGAGCTGCCTTCACTGTACGGGACCATGTCATAGGCTTTGGGAATTTGAGGTAAAGAAGATATTTCGTGTACTTTGCATACCTATTCATGTTAGTGATCATTTTCCAAAAACAGAGCAAATTATAATATAAAAACAAATTTCTATTCTGGCAACTTCCTTGATACTTAAAGAAAAAAAAATTGCGTTAAATAGGGAATATGCATGTATTTTTTTTTTTTCACTAAATCAATAATAGACAGTAATATAAACCTAAGAAAAGTATTGAAAGTTAAATTGAACTACTGATTGATGCTCATAAAAATGATGAAACTTCAACAATTTTCTACTACAGTTCAAACGTCCATTTCTGTCGCGGTCATGATGTGACGTCATTGTTCACGAAACTGCTTTGTTTACATCTGTTTTTCAGCCCCAAATCGTATATATTAAATTATTGTTTATGCTTTAATCAAGTAGAAATTGCATTTACATATTTACTTTAGAGAGATTTCAAGCATTTAGCAAAGAATAGATTTTATTCACGTGTATTGTTTCGTCACTTCCGGCATTTTCGAAGAGGACGCGTTTTGTGTTTGCGTTCCGTTCCACCAAAAAAACGCAACATAAATTAATTAATTGTAAAACAAGTAATGCATTAAAATATGTAAAAAATATTGGAATTTGTTTCTTGACTTCTAGACAATGTATATTAAAATAATGGATACGTTTTGAATTACGTGCATATTCCCTTAATTCGAAGGGTGTTTTTATGTTCCTACTTATGTATGTGCACTACATTATTGTGTATTTTTTTAGACAATTTATTTCAATATTCAGAAATTGAATGGGTAGTTGCAGATCAAAAGTTCCTTTCTAGCGTTTAGTCTAGATACTTTTTGTCTTAGAATAGAATACTCTTTATTATGTACACTATAAAGATTACAAATATAAATGTAGAAATTTTACATAGGGTGACACAATGGTGACACTTTTAAACAGTACAGTCGCAGACAGACAGTCTAATAAGTTGCATTATAAACTATTAGTACATGCTCCTGTTTCTGTTCGCGAACTAGAATGCTACTAGGCGTCAGCGTGGTGTGCCTGCCGCTAGTGTGCGTGTCGTGGGCGAGCGGCCTGCTGCTGGGCAGCGAGGCGGGCGGGCGGCGCGACGCGCTGGCGGCGGCGCTGGCGGCCGCTGTGGCCGCGCACGCCGCCGCCGCCAGTCTGGGGTACATCGCGTTCAATATACGCGTCAGGGATAACTTGAGGAGGTGAGTTATGTGTACCGCTTTCCTAACTAAACCCGGTAACCTACCTATAATACACCTACATTTCGCCAGATAAGTTTAATTCCCATGTAACAGGGGTGAGCCAGTTGCCATCAACCGAGCACGATCCAGACTCTTGGCTGCCACTGAGAAATTCCTGATGGAAAACTCATAACTCTTAGGTTTATCCTCCAATATTATTGATGGTATAAATAAGAAACAGATTTTAAAAAAAAAATGATTATTGGACAAGCAAATCTATTAAGATTTGCTTCAAGTTAAAATGAACGAAGTCCGTTCTAGCTAGTGCTAGAAAGAAAGAAAGAAAAAATATTTATTTGGAACACGCACAAGAAATACAAAATAGCATAACTAACAATATACACAAAACAAAAACAATCAAGACTTGTGCGATGCCAAAAAAGCTCCTATCTCAGCATAATGCTGCGATATTTAAAAAAATTAATACCACAGCGCTGGTATTCTGATAGGGCCCGACAGAACAGACTTCGTTTAGCTAAACTTATTTTCAAAACATTAGATATGCGGTTAGTACTTGAATAAACTTGTCTTTATACAGTCTCAACTAAGATTTCATCTCAAAAATCCTACCATGGACGTCAACAACATCCAACAAGATTAACTTTCAAATCTTTTTCAGGACGGTACTAAGATGTTTGGGCAAGAAAGTTCCTCTAGTCGACACTTCAGTCATAATCAGCAGCAGTGCTCAAAACTTATCACAAGTCAACAGGTAACTTACACAAACTAATTTCAACCTTATTACATTTACAATAAATACATTTTCCAAAAAAAACTTGTATCTTCTTTTAAGCCCCATTCTTACTAGACAATCTGTTTTCAACTGTATCACCTGCAGATTAAAGACAAAAATTAAATGTTATATTTTTTTTAGGTCTGCCCTGGCTTATCACAGTAGCACGGAGCCAGGACGTCAGATGAGGAACATCGGGATATCAGCATCATCGACCACTTCTAGATCTACCACTAAAACTAGTTCTAGTCCTTACAGGTAAGCACTACTTATATTTAATTGGTTTTTAGCCCTTTTCCCAGTTTCTAAAAATCTATTCAATTAAATTCGTCATGAAACCTTATGATTTATAGTTGTTATTATGTTCAACCAATTACATGAAAATTCTTAATTAAAACCTTTATGATTTTACACAGTCGCAGTGACGGCCAACTCCGTCACACGAGTACTTCGACGTCCAACTACAACACTAGCGCGAGTGACATGCCCGCGTACCTCAGAGGATTCGACTCTTCACTGCACACTAGGAAAGATGGTAAATAATTCTTCAATGTTTTAGTACTTGTCACCAAATAACAAATTCTCCTTTACAATAATTTTCCCTTCATAATTTCTACCTTATAATTTATTATAACCCACACTCTAATTAAGAAAGAAACGATACTCTTACACATATTTACAAAACAGCTGTGTATCTTACTTTTACAGAAACGTTATTATGTACTTAGTTAATGAATATTTTGAAGACTTCCTAAATACTACCTATTCCTTATATTTCTATATTTCCCTGTATTTCTTAGAATAGTTCTTGTACATTGTTTAGATCTCTATTTATCTTATCCATGTTAGAGTATTATTTTTATTTATTTTCTTATTATTTTACACCCGTTTTTTTTTTGGATGGGAAATTATCAAATAACTTCTCCCGCTCTGGGCGGAGCGGGAGGGCGTTTGCTGACTAAAACCCACCCGTGTTCCTTCAGTTGCCTGTGTGCCAGGACCACGATATCCTTTATTATACATCCTAAAGATTATACTATTTGGTTTACTCAGACGAAGGTCGCCGCCGTCGCAAAGCGGCCGCTGACGGCGAAACAACAGGAGAGACCGGTGAGGAAGCTACCGAGGCCACAGACAGTGACAGTGATGGCAGTGCTAGAAGCCTGGACTTGGCTTCCAGTCACTCTTCTGATGATGACGAGACTAGCACACGCCGGTCCAGTCACCCGCCGTCTACTAACAGTTAGTATTACTTACTTTAAGACCCTAACAAATCTAGTGCCTTTAGTTTAACCTCACCCAAGGTACAGTCAACCTCAAAAAGATGTATACATCTATATATGAATTATTGTTGATGTATACATCTTTTTAAAGCCGACTGTAGAAAGTAGACCTCCAGACGTAACACTGTATTTAGATTTATTTTTATTTGAGACTTATTCATGAACTACTTCCTGAAATAGTGGTATTCAACTGCATCCGTTAGACTGGAAGCCGATCCCAACATTTTTGGGAAAAGGCTGGGCAGATGATGACTTATTTAGGCCGTAAGAAGATCTACAAAGAAAAATTAACATTGAACTGAAATCTGATTCTGGATCTGATTCTGATTGGAAATGTAATGGATGAACTCAAAAACTCCTAAAAGTCATTATGTAGCGTGCGCTGCGAAAGCTATTGATGATACTTAAAATAATTTACTACATGTTTATAATACTCATCATTACCAACAAAAAATTCCGCGAGGCTGTATGTCTAACTATTATAGTTAAGTCACATTTTATGCTTTTAATTTGGTCTATATCACGACAACGATGATTAGGGTGGCAATTTCCGTATTTTTAAGACGTTCGCATACTAATCTAAGTCTCGATCTGTAACCTCTGATTTTCATACTTGATTGATGAGATTGCGAATGGATTTTTAACGTTTTCCTTTACGAGAATTGGTTTTCAGATCTTGTTATACATATTGTTTTAGGGGATCGAGCAACAAGTGGCAGTGCGGCGAGCTATCTACCAAACATCACTGAAGGAGCACCGCTAGCCATCCAACCAAGATGGCCGTCCCACATACGAGAAGGTACGACCCAAATCAGCGGTTGGTTTATGTATCGCAGTTTAACCAAACTCATAATATATAGACAATATTGTTTAAGTAAGAATAAGAATAGTATTTATTTACAAAATTGACAAAATATATACGGTAAGATTCCGTCATATTCTACTAGGTACCTCTTGTGCAAATCTTAAATGAAGGTTTTAATTAAAAAAAAAACATAAAAAATTATATAAAATCAAAAACAATCAGTTTAACATAACATCATTCAAAAATAAATCTCATCATTAATTGCCATTATGAGAAAAAGAACAGCGTCAATAATGGGTAGGTTGCTCGGAAGCTCCAACAACATCCTAACAACATTACTAGACAAAATGGACAGTCCCTTCGTAAGGCACTGGGTATGGAGGCACGTGCCAACGCGTGTTGGGCCACGTCGCTATTAGTTGTTTTAGTATGTAAAAGTTTACTAACATAGTTTTTAAGTCATTGTTACTAATAGGTTCTATATGGATTGTGTGTACATGTATGTATAGTCCGAAATAAAGAATATAATAATAATTAAAAAACCTGAATCTATTTTTAGGGTTCCGTACCAAAATGGTAAAAAGGAACCCTTATGGTGAGACTAAAGTCTGTCTGTCTGTCTGTCACAGCTGGATATCTCAAGAACTACTAATGCTATTAACTTAAAATTTTAAATAATAGGTTGGGGAAAAAGTTTCTTCGCATTTTTTAAGAAAATTCAAAACATTTTTTAATATAGTTTATTTACATTTAACTAAAGTATGTAGGTACGTCCGAAAGGGATATCGTGGCCCTGGCACACAGGCATCTGAAGGAACACGGTGGGTTTTAGTCAGTAAAAGTCTGACACTCCCTCCCGCTCCACCCAGAGCGGGAGAAGTTATTTGATAATTTCCCACCCAAAAAAAAAAAAAAAAAAAGGTACCATTTTGTTCGATAACTTTTTGCCATTTTGTAGGTAGGGACATGATCCCATTGCTATAGAAAATTTGGGACTTCTGATCAAAATACCGCGACAAGTGGTTTTGGCAGTCCTCTCGTGATGTTAACCTGACACTGCCTAGAGAATTCTGAAGAGACCGAAACATGTAGAAATCTGAAGGTGCAAGGTCAGGACTATACGGCGGATGCATTAACACCTCCCAGCCAAACTCTCTTAATTTTTGCTGAGTGGCTAAAGATGTGTGAGGTCTAGCGTTATCATGATGATAAACCACACCCCTTCTGTTGATTAATTCCGACCGCTTTCTCTCAACTTCTTGCTTTAATCTCATCAGTTGTTCGCAGTAGAGTTCAGAATCGATGTTCCTGCCTGGTGGTAACAGCTCATAATGAATAATGCCCTTCCAATCCCACCACACACACAGCATCACCTTGTTGCGAATTAACCCGGGTTTCGCCACTGTCTGTGAAGCCTGACCGGCCTTTGACCACGACCTTTTTGGCACGTTCTTGTCGTACGTGATCCACTTTTCATCACCAGTTATCATCTTCTTCAAAAATGGTTCGGTTTCATTACGTCGTAATAAAGAATCACAAATGAGTACATGGTTCAATAGGTTTCTTTCAGTGAACTCGTAAGGTACCCAAATATCGAGCTTTTTTGTGTACCCAGTTTTTTCAAATGTGCCAAAATTATTTTGTGGTCAATTCCCAGTTCTTCAGCTACGTCGTAACTACTGATATGCCGATCTTGCTCCACTTTTTCAAAAATGGCATCCATTTTATCCGTAATAGGGCGACCAGAGCGACGTGCATCTTTGACATCAAAATTTCCGGATTGAAAACGCTTAAACCAAATTTGTGCTACTCTCACAGACACTGCACTAAGTCTATAAACATCGCAAATTTTTTTCGCGGCTTGCGTTGCATTTTTACCTTTTTGGTAGTAAAATTTTAAAATGTATCGAATTTCTTCATTAGATTCACTCATCTTGACAGTACGAAAAACAAATGAAAATCACACATTTTCCTAATTTGAATTTGGAATTATGCTCTTTAAAATTTAAACTTTCAATGATACCAAAACCAGCCAGATACAAATAGTATAGCCAAAGAGATTTTATTACATGTTCATACATACTATAATGCGAAAAGACTTTTTCCCCAACCTAATAGTTTTAGATGACGTTTACCCAACTATTTTCCAACAACAAAGAAATTTAAAAAAATATTTTTTTTTTGCAACAGGGCCTGAAAGGGGTCTTTAAAATTCGAATGGAGTCTAGGGCATATGGGGTATCATTATGAAAGAGCGCTGTTTGCACATTCTCAAAAAATTTTTTTTAAGCATCATAGTTTTCGACTTTTGATAAATAATGTAAAAAAATACCGTCCCCTTTTATCTCCGAAGTTTGCATAGAGAAAATTCTGAAATTATTCTATGCGATAGAAGTTTATGTAAAGATTACAGGGATAATAAAACGATGTCTCTAAATAGCACAGTTTTTCAGAAATCATCAACATCATATAGACGTACGGAACCCTCGGTGCGCGAGTCCGACTCGCTCTTGACCGGTTTTTTTTTAATAAATAAGCGAAGGGAAGTATGTGTTAATGATTTCTGTAGATATTTAAAATCTCATTCTTGTCACCAGAATCAAACCGGGCCGACATGGGTCGCTGGTCGCAAGAGACGGGCTCGGACAACGAAGCGCACCCCGGGCCGGCCTCCCCGTCGCCGCGCCCGCTGCCCAGCCCCGACCTCACGTCCGACGTGTACCTCGGCCGGCACCGCCTCAAGCCCTCCATCCTGGAGAACGTGCACGACACCTACGTGGCCAGTGTGGACGCGACCAGACTGCCGCTTGATAATAGGTAAGTGACGTCATAATATCAGCCTGATAAATTATATTTATTTCTGTAAACTAGTTCAAAAAACACTTTTACACGTCAAAAATAAATTATATTTAATACTAGACGAGTTCGGTCTTTCCCATCTAACTACTCTGAGAAGAGAGACCGAAACAAAGTCAAAAGTCACAGTCTCTCTTAAAGTCTGGACACAATCTTGGTCAGGCCTTATGAGGACCATGCAGATAAGTGTCTGAGATGGTCATTTGAGGAAAGAACCACACAGATTTGAGTGTACCTATCCAGTCAGTGCACGCATTTGTCATATAATAGTTTCTTAACATGATTATTATTATACAAAAAATTAACGAGCATAAACCTCCGCGCTTGCTCACTATTTCCGAAGTTTCCGTCGTAGTATATCAGCTGTGTCTTAGTTCAAATTTATCGAAAATATTGTACGAAATTCTCCTGGCCATCACATAAACCTTGTTTGGTCCATATAGTACAGTACAGTAGGCTTTTAATAAATGAAACTATATTGTGACTCCTAGAAATAATATTCACTTTTCAGATACGGCGTAATGGATGACGAACTGATGTATGGAGTCCTTCCAACGGACACAGAGAAACAAATGCCGTACGATCCAAACTACCCGATATCGCCGACCATGTACCGACTGCCTGGCAATCCTTACGGGTCCAAAACTTACTTACCAACGCGAACATCAGACTATGGATACAGCCCCACTAAATACTTGAATTCAGACCAAAATGTATATGGATCCAGGGATTTTAGAGACTCGGGAGTATCCACAAGAGAACATGATGGGTATCCTCAAAGGGATTTTCGGGATTCTGGCATAGCAACCATGTTGAAGAATGACTATCAAAGAAAGATGGATAGTCATTATGGTGGGGACTATACAGATAGGATGTCAGAAGGATCGGATAAGCATCATGACAAATATTTGTTCCCTTATACAGGTAAGTGAAGGATTGAAATGTTGTTTTGTGATTGGTTTTGTATTTGTACAGAGTATCTGCTTCACTTGTTAAACATGAATATTCTCAATCCCATATCATTTTATATTGATTCGGAAGGAACGATACTTCATGACCTTGCTCTGGTCCTTGGAAAGAAATAAATATCGGCCAGAAAGATGCGTATCTTTTTAATTAATGATGATGATATTTTTCAAGTGTGTTAAAACCTTGACCTATTTTAATAGCGTCCCAAAATAAATTCTGAATTCAAAAAGCAGCTACACACAAGTGTTATTTTTAAAGCTGGCAATATGAAAACCGAATAATAATTATCCTTTGACGTTTGTACACACGGCTACAAATCAAGCTATACATTTCCAGTTTACGCTGATCTCGCACTGTACGGAAATCCTATACAATGCGAGATCAGCTTATACTGGAAATATATAGCTTGATGTGTCTGTACTTTGAGAGTGTGCTTTTATTTTTTGTTAATTTTTCATCACCCTAGCTTATTTAGCGTTTGAGAGTGTTGAACTGCTTTTGACCTTATTATTTTGCTTGCTTTAGCTGAGGAAGACCACGCTCACTTGCGTGGGATCAACCAGGCACCGCAAGTTCGTAGTAGTGAGATGATACATCCAGGTAACTGTTACAGCTAAGGATACACTTTGGCTAATCTAGATACTTAGTATGTTTTAGTGCACCTGTATGTTGGTACACGCGCAGAGACTTTACGTGACTTTACATTTTAACTTGACGCGTGATGCAATTGGTAACACTGAATTTTGCAGTCATGTGAGTAGTAGTTCTGTTCTGTCAGGATTTCTATTAGTATTGAAACTAAGACTGCAAAATTCAGTGCTACCAATAGCGTCACTCGTCAAGTTATAATGACCGCACAATAGTCGCCAGCGATTTCGAAATCTCACGTCCACACACAGATTTCGACAAATTTGTCGCTACCGATTTAAATAGTTGTATGTGGACGTGACATTTTGAGTCGCCGGCGACTAAAGTCGCTGTGTACGTGTCTATCATAATAGTGCTATCGTCGCTATCATAATAATATCTACTAGCTAGACTAGGTAAGGCCAATTTAAGGCAAAAGCTGGAAATACAGATTATACGAAACTTGGGTACATTTTGCACTTATCGTTTCTGCCATCTGGGGTTTAGATTTTTTATGTTTCGCTAGCCAAAGTGTGTTCTCGGCTTTTTTGTAAATAATTGCAGAATCGAGCCTCGCATTAGTTTCACGATAAGTGCAGTGTTATATTTTTAGATTCTAGGGATTCGATTAATTTTGTCTGTAAAAATGTTGTGTTTTGTTTTCTCTTAGCCGAGAATCAGCAACAGCAGATGGGGGCGCCACTAGCGAGTATGGGAGAGACGAGCGAGTAAGTGTGAATCCTGTTCTGTCTGCATGGTTACTGTATGCTTGTAAAACTTTTTAATTTTATGTTATAAGCTACTCAGAATTCCGTATAGCAATTTTAAAATGGTTTAAGGCGGTTAAAAACTAATTTTATTCGAACCATTTAATACAATCTTTCCTATAACCACGCCTTCATACAGAATTCTGCAAGGAACGTATTTCAAGAGTCACAATCCTACTAAAGTTCTTTTTTTAATCCCAGATAGTAATTTGACAGATGTAAATGTCAAACTCAAAATTGAAAAAAACAAACAACAAAGATTTGAAATGTCAAATTACTATCTGGGATTGTAAACCAAACTTAAGTTAAAACATACACTAAGATATTTAAAAAAATATATATGATGTAAGGGTTTTTTTATAAATTGTGTCCTGAACATCGTTCATAAGTTTTTATTATTGTTTTTCTTTAAATCCGGCCATAATGATAAAATTGTCAATAGATGGTGGCGGTTGTATGAGAAACACTCATTGTAATCATCTTTTGCTTTGCTAACCGGTGGTGTTGCCGCGCAATCATCTTCAACCATTTAGGGAGGAGGTAATCTAATGTTCTTTATTCATAGTCGGACCACATTCTTACCTACCTTATATTTAATCAAGCACAGAAAGTTTAATTTCAAAATTTAATTGAAGAAGTTGGTATATTGAATGTGCTCTAACTAAACATCATTTATTAAACTTTATTTGTAAATCTATATTTAAATTCAATTTTAATTTTCATGTTTTCTTTAACTTTATTATTAGGAAAAGACTTTTTAGAATCGAAATTAATGATAATACAAATAAATTGTCATGCATGTGCTATTCACTATTTCCCAGTCGGGTTGATTAAGATCTCTAGAGTCTCAGTTTTAGTAAAACATAGCAAAATGAATTTAATCAAAGTTATAACTATTACAGGAAATCTACTACTGAAGACGACGCGGAGACGAGAGTATAAAAACGCTAGATAGTACAAGATTTCCAATGAATCTCAATTAGTTATTAATTTAATTTTAATCTTCTTAGTACTTTTATAATGATTAGTGTTAATTTACGCAAAGACTGTCGTTCAATCAGTACCCACTGCCATAGTGTAGAATAACGAGTACCTATTTATTTTGAATTTATGTCTATGCTTTAAGTAGTAGCTATAGTGGAACTGAAGTAGTGTTTAATGAATTGAATACTCATTCTTTGTCGGGTTTAGCGTTTGAAAGTCTGCTCCTAGATTTAAACTTGTAAACAAATGCAAATATAGGTATTCATATACTTAAGTGTATCAAATCCACTGTGCATACATACCTAAATAAATGTTCCCAGCAACTGGGTACAATGCTATTATTACGATCACATACCTCTACCAATTTAGACGTGTATATAGTAATCTAGGAATCTTTATTCAAACACTCAAACGTAGTAGAAAATTTATTAAGAATTTATTTGAGCGTGCGTGGGCGTAAAGAAATAATGCATGCCTATAATGAAGTAAGAATGACATCCAAAGTCAGTCATGTAAATAGATAGGTATGTTAGCTTATTAGTAGAAGTTTGCCGAATTATTTTCCAATAGATAATTGAAAAAACAAACAACTTCTCACAAAACATGCTTTAATAAATATCTCGAAAGGAATTGGAATTTAATCCGGTAAATTTACTTCAGATATTTATATTTTAGTGCAAAATATGAATTAATTTTATTTTTATATAAGAAAACCAAAACTATCGTTTGTAAACAACGTCTGAATAAGAGTAGCTAAAGATAATGTTTGTGTAATTGTGAATGAAATTGTAATTTTACTTGTTTGTATGAAAGTGATTTTTTTAAACTGTTCGTAGATCCTATGTTCCTTTTTCATTAATTACAAAATAATGATGAATATCAATTATATTCAGTTTTGTGTCCATATTCCGGATTGTTATTATTTTTCTAATAAAAAGCGATGATTCTAGTTTGGAGTTCTTATCAAACTGTATGTAAATAGCGTGTTGTGTGCATTTCTAGCGTTTTAACGAAAAGTCCACCTATTTTGTAAATAATAGATTTTTACACTTTTAGTAGTTAAATTAGGGACTACGATAATAGTGGAATATTAAGTGAAAGCTTTATTTAGATATTCTATAGTGTCAGATTGCCATAATTATTATTTAATGAGTCCGTAGAAGCACTATCTAGCTGATGAATATTTTCTAACTGAACTGCTACTGTTTGCTATTTAATCAAATCAGGCGTTTCTTCGTAAAAATTGATTTCATGTTAAAAGTGGCAATTTAATTCCTGGCATTAGGTAAATTAAGAAGACTTAATTCCATTGGTGTTCAAGTAGTTTTTATTATCTGATCTTATTTATCCAACTTTACATGGTATCTACCTGCCTAATAATTATGTAATGTGACAACTACTTACCACGTTTGTCAAATGATCTATGATAGGTATTTTGTAGATAGGTACTTTTAGTGAAGAATGTAGTCATTTTGAACAAAGATAGAACTTCTATCATTTTTCGAAACACCTAAGTAGGTACATTCCGTGGTAGGTGGTTGTGTTGGCAACTATATTGGGGTCAACTTCCAGCTTAACTGGATGCAACTGAACACCAGTATTTTACATGGAGCGACTGCCTATCTGACCTCAACAACCCAGTCATTGGGTAACACGATAACCTTTGGTAAGAATGGTTGTCAGACTTTCTGGCTTCTGACTACCCGTAACGACTGAAAGACTTGTGTATGAAAAATATGGTTTCCCATCCACGGACCGAACTTGGCAAGCGTAGGTTAACCTGATTGATTGACCCGTTAATAATTAAATCAGTCATCACATCACAAATAAGGTCATTCCGTTTATTCTGCTCAAATGTAATATTTTAAATTATTTTAGATACCTAAGTATGTAGTTCGAGATTGCTTTGTACAACTGCATTTGCCACTTTTATAAATAACGTTCGACTCATTTTTATATCTTACATTCCATTTTGTGATATTATGTATCTTTTTCACCATTTTCTATGTACTTTTACTGGCAATGTTTATAAAATAGTGGTACAAACCTTTTAATTGTTTTATAATGAAATAAAATATTTTATTGCTAAAATCCTTTCTTTGTTTTATTTTTATTATACAGGGTGGATTTTTGAGATGGGGTAGTAAGGGCAGCTACCTTAACCGTTGTAGCTACAGGAAAACGGTCTTAGGAGACTGTCTTAATTTTTTGAGAAATTTTGATCTGCATTCACAGATTTTGAAAAAAATGTACTGTCAGCAGGAAAATGGGCAATTTTCACAAACACTTTTTTTTATTCAAATCGATCCTCTTTCTTAAAGGATCAAAAACCTCTATTGGACCAATTGAGGTTTGAGTACTAGAAAAGTCATGAATCGCAAAACTTTTCCCATACATTTCGTAGGTAATGTTTTATTTTGGGTCAGTCTTCATTGTAGCGGTCCATCTATCAATCATAAAAAATTAAGTTGGAGTGTCATTTTCATTGGAGTGGGCAGTAAACTGCCCCATCTCAAAAGTCCACCCTGTATACACCGTGGCATTTTATTCGTCTTACAACGGGAGCCCTCTTCATGTACCAATGACTACTAATCATTAATAAAAGTAAAAAAATATTTATTAACATTTGAATAATTTAAAAATAAAATATATTATTCAATATGACGCATGACGTAGTTTGAAACACTGTTACGAGCGCGGTGCGAGCCTTGCGTTCCAAAGGCGGCGCGGAATTGAGCGCAAGGCTCGCACCGTGCTCTTTTCAGGTTATTTCATACTACATCATGCGTCAAGTTTACATCAAGCCCTTTCATTTGATATGGCACATGGTACCAATTGCAAAACTTTTTTTTTTTAATTTTCTGATTTGCCCCCTAAAAGTGACCCCATATTGGGTCGCAGAAATTCATATGTGTACTAAGTTTTAACTTAATCGGTCCAGTAGATTCTGAGTAAATCAGCTGAAAAACGGAACCCTTAGGTTCCGTTTTTTCCTTTTGAGGTACGGAATCCTAAAAATTACGCTCAGGCGGAGGTGGACGGGTTTGGATACGCGGGGCCCACTTCTACGCGGGGCCCGTAGCAATTGCTACAATTGCTACGTGGTTAATCCGTCACTGACTACTAGTACAACTCTATCAAACTGAAATAGCTTATTGACGGCTTACTAGAGATGGGGTCACACGAATATCATGTAAGTACCTACCTACCTCTTAGAGGGTTAAATGCTCTAAGACCTAGCTACTGTTACAAATATTAACAACACAAATATCCTGTGTATGTAATTTGTCTGCTTAGATGAAGTATGCATGAAGTACCTACGTAACAAAACGATTTTAAAAACTATACCTACACTCCTGTGTGTGTGCCGATGCTCACTCAAAGGTGCTAATAATACTCTTATCGGACACAATCGCACTACAGTAAGCACTACTCACGCGCATTCGAGATAATGCCAAAATCAATACTTAGGAATTGATTACCTGCAGTGTTTTAGGGGCGAAACCATTTTCGCTAGCTAAACAGTCAAAGTAATTACATGAAGACTGACAAACTGGAAGCAGGAAACGTTTTCCACTGTTCCTTATTTTGCCTAGATGGTTATACAATATGTACCTACTAATACTAAAAAACTGTGCCACTGATTGACACAGTGTAGTTCGTGACTCGTGATTATCCAGGGCAATGCATCTGTTCTGTCATTTTCAGGGCTATTTCCGTGTTTACTGTTTCAATTGCATAGAATTGCCAGCAGTCAGCAATTATAGGTTTCTGATGATGTTGCATAATAAATAGGTACATAATTATCTAACATCATCAAAAGTATAAGTTATATATTAAAAGTAGGTACCATATGATTTTGATATGCACCTATTACGCTAATATAGAAAATATTGTAGATATCTAAAAACGTTGTCTCTAATAAATTTAAAGGAACACAGGGAACAATTTGTTTTATTACAAATTCAAAGTCTTCTGCTTCGTACAGACGTATTATGAGTCTAGCGTTGCAAAACTTCGGAAGTACGTACCTATTCAAAATAATACTTCGATTGGAAAGAATACTAGTGCAGCCATGGACTTATAAAAAAAGTTACTTTTTTTTTAGGTCCATGAGTGCAGCATGAAGAACAGAGTAAAATAAATATGTTAAGAATGAACTAGGTAGGCAATGATAGGTAGGTACCATCGCGGACACTGGCGCCTAACCAGTTTTCGGCCTTATTACTAGGAGGATAAGGTTGAAAAGTGGTTACGCGCCAGTGTCCGCGATGGTACCTACCTATATTTTATTACATAATTATGAAAATATTACATTATTCCCAGTAACTAGTTACGATACGAATGTACGCGTCTAGATTGATTCACCGCTTAACAAATCGCACCTCTATACATATACAAACCCCTAAACGAAAACACAAAATTTTACACAGGAGCATAGAAAAAAATTAACGGCTTTTCAAAATAGAAAAATAAATAGATCATTAACTTTTTTCGTTTAGTAACGGTTTGTCTCTAAGGCCTAGCGCGCACGGCCGTACGTTTTTTTTACCGCAAATCTGTGAAGTATGGAATGTCACAGAAGTGCGCGCATTGCGGTGAAATAAACGCATGCTGTAAGGTAGAAAAAACACACCGCGTACGGTAGAATAAACGCACCGCTTTCCACCGCAAGGCAGTGCGCGCTAGGCCTAATGGTGCGAGATATAACGCCGCGCGCCGTGCCGTTATTTTCATTAACGCCATCTAGCAGGAAAGAAAAAAAAATACAACTGTAAATGTAGAACTTCGCTCGGCAACGCCAGGTTTTGCCTGCACGCACGTGGCAGTGGCAGGGCCCGCGCGAGCCTCGCAGCCGTTCGTGCATAAAGTCAACGAAGTATTATTCGAGGCCTAGTGCTACGGCTACATTGTCGCGATAACGCGAACTACACTTTGCGCGCTCTTTCTCGCACACCGCTCGACGCACGTGACGTCTCGTTGCACAACGGAGCGCGCGAAGTGTAGTTCGCGATATCGCGACCATGTAGCCGTAGCATACTAGTAGGGACTATGCGCCATGCCGGAATATTTCCGCGTAGATAGGTACAATTTATGATTTCATTATTGTATGGTTGAGTTTATAATAATATGTCGATTTCTGTTGCTTATGAATTTATATTATGTACCTGCTGCAATAGCTTTCAACCAAGTAATCACATGGTTCTTAGTTTACATGCAGGCAGAAAATTTTACGTATCCAGTGGAGCTTGCGCCAGTACCTACTACAGCACAGCAGCTACAACATCTACCACTGATGGTGTTAGCGGCGAGTCTTTTAGATACCGTATTGCCAGCAGCTGATGAAGCTGTGTGATATTGTACTTTTAAGTTTCTAGTGTTAAAGTAGGTATTATTAATAAATAAATTGATATTCATAAACTACATTTTTAGGGTTCCGCAGTCAACAAGTAATTTTAAACCTTATAGTTTCGCCATGTCCGTCTGTCTGTCTGTCTAGCCCCAGCTTACCTCAGACACTATTAGTACTAGAAAGCTGTAATTTGGCATGGGTACATATACATATTAATCACGCCAACATAATGGTAAACCAAACACAAAAAAAAAGAAAAAAAAGGGCACTGCCTTACCTAAAGTGGGGATATTTTTTTTTCTCATCTATCCCATGATATGGGGTATGGTTGGATAGGCCGTTTAAAAATATTGGGGGTTTGTGAAGATCATTTTTCAATTCAGGGATCCGTTTGCATAATATTAAGCTTTATAGTGCTCATTTTTGTTAGAGTGAAGTGTCCCCCCCCTGCCAGCTAAATGGATGTTTTTGACTATGGGAAAAAATGCATGGCAGTAGTACTTATATCGAAATTAAAAGGAAAACTATCACAGCTAAGTAGGCTTTACAAGTTAACGAGTAATAGTCGACCAACTTAAATTTGCAGTTGCAGAATCGATCGATACGTATATCGTGGTATGGGAGAACGTGTTTTTGAACTACAATGATAATTTTGTTTTTCGGATAAATTCACCCCAACTACGGAATCCTTCATTGTGCGTGATCCGATACTCACTTGGCCGGTTTTCTACATTAGGCTACTAAGCTGTGAAAAAGGGGCGACATCAGGCCCCGCGTTGTTGGCATCACTGCTTGCACGTGGCAGTGGCACACCGCCCCGAGCCTCGCACTCACAGACCGCAGCTGTTCATTCTAATCTACCTACTCTATGCGGGACCGAACATGTATTTAACTTGATATTATCCATGTAATTCTTCTAGACTTCCGAATGTTGCGCGAATAATACGACGGGAATACTTCGGAATGTTTCTCTCCGGCAAACGATAGGTAGGACCATAAACCTATGAGAGAAATAAAAGTATTGTAACTTTTTATCTATTTATTCATCAACATACATAATATCTACATTTGCACAAATAAAATATATTTTACTTAGAATTACATCAGTAAACTGTTTTAAGACTGATATAATACTTTCTCGTTCGTTTTGTTCCAAAATGTGAACACTGCTAATAGCCAATGTCGATTCTCGATTGATATATCAAATACCAACAGTGTGGCCGCATATCAACTCCTATAATTAAGTTTATGCAGATGAATTTACAAGTACGTACAATAAATTAGTAAGGTAAGCAAACTAATATTTACAATTGGGAGTTACAATAATTTGATTTTTTTGTATATAATTTAAAAAGGGAAACCGTGCTTTATCGATACCAGAGAACATTAACAATTTAGATATTTTCCAAACAGACACAGGCCGCTTTCACAAAAAAAAAACTATTCAGCAATAGTTTATTTTTATCTGTCATCAAAGATGTTTTATATTATTAAATGTAAGACTTTGTGCTCTGCAATATTAAGATAACAATAGGGTGCTACTGATGGCTGTATATAATGTCATCAACATCACCCATGTTTTTAGTCCATGTCCAATGGAAAATAACTCACACCAAATACGAAATTTATGTACATTATATTATATTACTATGTATAACATGGGTTACAGACTGACCAATCAAAGCTTTTACAAAACTTGAAACAAGGTTTTATGGAATGTATAAGCCTTATAAATGACTAGGTACCGTCTGTAGTTACGTCAAGGCAGAGCTTTATATTAGGCCACGGAAACTCTAAAAATGTGTACCTAGTCATTTCAACATTAGGACACTGTTAAGGTTCAATACAACACAATCTCGACTGGTTACTATTTAGTTGTCAATAAAATACTGCAATACAATCCAAACCTCAGTTCAAATATCTGAAATCTTAGCACAAATGCCTTATTATATGAAACAACAATAAAAATTAGTGTATAGTACAGTTATAACATCAAATTTTTTTTTTTTTTACTTTAAGCTACTTTGCTATGAAGTGCTAAGATCAGATATTTTATTGATCATTAAGATTTAAAAAAATAATTTACATTATATAAACACATCAACAAAGAGTAGGCAGGAAAGATACACAAGTTCAACACTGCAATGATATAACTTGAAGCTTCTCCGATGGAAAAATAAGTATGTGAGCACTGGACACTCTTAGATTGTTAGGGTAGGTCAAGGCTGGTAACATCCAGTGCTGTTGTACACTGAAAATATATAAAAAAACTCAAATTATTATTTCAAATATTTTAATTAGGTATACAAGTACAATTATACTTAACTATTTATTTAAAAAAAAACAATTATTTAATTGAGTTGCATACAATATGTAAGCAGGAAAACAAAGACCTGAACTGTATTAATCATTTACATAATGTATCTGTATGTCAAGTGACTAAAACATGCTGTAACTAACACTTAGATTTCTGTTCTCTCAAGATCATGTGACCTAGATTATAAAAACTATTTTATATATAATTTGGAAACCAAGAGGATAGTAAAGCTAATATTTATAATAGTAAAGATAATATGGAGTAGCATCTACAAAATAATGAGAAATTTAAGTTTACTAAAATAGAACAAGAATGAGTATTTCAGAATTTTGACAATCACTCAATATGGAATGGTACTTAATGGTAATTGGGGTGAAAACAGTCTGTAGTATTTAACTAACATATCCATCTAGTAGTTTTGACATAAAGATTTACACTCAATACTGATCCTTCGATATGATTTAACTTTTTATATTTCAAACATATGCAATGAATCATGCTCATAGCTTTTACAAGTTACACATTTCTCACTTCTACTATTAATGTAATAAATGCAAATATTAAATTGATACTTACACTTAGATTCAAGTTTTACTTTATTCTTATATTACTGGTTGCCCATTTTGCACTTTGAGGTCATGTAGATACCAACAATGAGACCGAAGAGACCAATGGCTGATCCGAAAATCTCTACAATGAGGATCTTGACGAAAAGAGCAGCGTTAGCTGCATCAGCCAAGGCAGCACCAGATCCGACGATACCGACAGCAATACCACAGAACAAGTTTACAGTGCCCACAGCCAATCCAGCTCCAAACATCACATAACCAGCCATCCAGTTTTGTTCCTTGATAAACACACTAGTCAGGGGCTCCGTGTACTTTTCCAACATTCCTGACAACACGATGGCAGTGATCAGCCCGTAGATGGCGACGGCTTCGCAGAAGATGACGGAGATCAAATTCTTGGTCTTGATTCTGGGAGCTTTAACACCTCCGCCGACTATGCTCACTCCGGTCGTGTGGATGCCCATGGCTGCGCCCACCACGGACAGGGCGACGGAGAACGCAATGCCCAACGTTCCCCACATGTAGGGAGAAGTGTTCTCCAGGTACCATCCAATACTTAATTGCTCACCCTTTCCTTGGAGAAGATAGAACATAGAAATCGTCGGAATCACGATCAGCAGCAGCAGCGCGAACAGGTAAGTTAGGAAGTACCTCATCTTGAAATATTTTATTTAGCAAATTGGAGCTGTTTTACCCGATATTCCCGATAGGGACGGCCTTTTTTCGCCCAATTTTTGCCTTGACAGAAAACTCAAAAACGGAGAGGTCTTGTGATCACAAGTTGTCATAGACTATAAAAGAGTTACCATTCAAAAATTTTGTTAAAATAGAGCTCTTGTGACCTTTTCTGATGGTTACGAAACACTGATTTTAGGTTAATGAAATCTTTCAAAGATCACGAAAACAATCAGATTTTATTAAAATTTTGTATTTATCACTGCATCAAATAAAATAGGACCCAATTGAATTTTAATTCCTTGTTGCCATTGAAATAATTAATCTTCAACACTGGTCTTCAATCAAGTCAATCATGCTTTATTGTCTATGACTTAGACATATTCTGTGTTGATTCTGGGTGATTCCGCCCGATGATTCTGGTGATTCGCTGTTTCATCGCCCATTGTGTCACCCTAAGTAAAATTTCAACATTTATATCTGTAATTTTTTTGGTGTACTAAAGAGTATTCTATTTTATTCTATTCACGCAAGGACTTTTGACGGGGTTCTTGGTGAGAAAGTAAAGTGTCATGTTTAGCAGTTTTGTTTTATTTTCTGAAATTTGTGTTTAGCCGAATATTATTAACCATTACGGAGGATGCGCTAAGGTAGCCCGCGAAATTCAAATTTTCTTACGTTTTTTGCAATTATTGTGTTCGTGAACGTGCATTAGTGTAGGCAAATGAAACAAAACAGTGCAACATCACTTCAAGTTCTCTCAAGAAGTTCGCGTGAGGTTTCAGTAAAGTGCACACTTTACTGAATCACAAGGAGAGCGGGGATATCATCTATCATGCAATTCATGCATCATTTCATCATTATTAAGCAAAGGAGACGTTCACAAAATGTATGGCAAATATATGGCAATATGGCTTGGTACAAAAATAATTGAAAATTTAAACAGCCTTCTGACCTATACAGGCTTATAGAGGGTTATTTAATTTTTTTTACAGCCGCCTGTTTTTTTTAAAACTAGTGTTGAAAAATAAAATGTTTGCATCACTAACTACAAACATTATTTATATTTTAGGGTGGCAGCCCTGTGGCAAATGACGTGACAATGACAATGTCAGTCAGCAGCAGCGGGCCGAGCACGGGCGTGCCAAGACATTTGTGACAAGACGTTATTTCATGTCAATTTGTACTAGCATTTTATGACAAAACAGTTTTATCGCTCAAACTGTGATAAAATGTGTGACTCAAGTCATGTCACAGTAGGCCGTGCTCGCCCCGCAGGACTCGGCTTGACATTTACAGCTTTGGACTTTTTCGACGCGATTTGTTATTGCATTGTCATGATAATTATTTATTTATTTATTTATTCAAACTTTATGCACAAGTAAAAACTACACTGTACAAAGGCGGACTTAATGCCTGAAGCATTTTCTACCAGTCAACCTTAGGGTGATGCAGAGACAAAACAAGGCAGGTGCAAGGTACGGGATAGATAGCTCGGAAATAACTATAAAATACAAGCATAAATACAAATACATAGATAAATAGATACATGCATACATAATATACCAAAATAAACTTTGTCAGGAGAAATAACGACCGGTAGCGAAGAAAACGACTCCAGCAAATCACCGCTGAGATACTTCGGCCAACTTGCCGCAACTGCCGAATATGTTCACGTGCCTTCACTTTAAATGATAACCGGCTGGTTGCCGTCCCGATGTTCAGAGGGAGCGCATTCCAAAGAAAGACCGCCTGGACAAAGAAAGAAGAATGAATGAAGCCAGAACGGTGCGAAGGACATCGTAGAAGACGATTGTTGGTGGAACGAAGATTTTTACTATGGGCAGAGCATAAGTATTTAATTTGGGAAGACAGGTAAGAAGGAGAAGTGGGTTTGTCGAGAATAGAGAACAACATAGACAGAGCCCTCAACTCTCTGCGCTGACGAATGGGTAACCATTTCAAAACCAGTCGGTGCGCGGATACATGGTCATACTTACGAAGATTGAAAACGAATCGAATACAGTTATTGAGAAGGTGGTCAAGTTTATTGAGGAGATCTGTATTCAGGTCATAGTAACACACATCACCATAGTCAATCATGGGAAATATTAGGGACTGTACAAGCATTGCCTTTATGTGTGATGGAAGAAGATTTTTCAACCGATAGAGCGACCGCAACGTTCCGGTGACTTTTTGACTGACAGTCGTGACCTGCTTTCGCTAGTCAAGACAATTGTCGACATGCAGACCAAGATTCTTAACATCGGAGCTAAACGGGATGACTGAATTGTCGAAGATTACAGGTGGCACAGTTAAGCCATTCAGCTTCCTCATACTGTAGGGACTCCCTACTATGATAGTCTGACACTTGGTTGGGTTAACCGCTACCCCAAATCGATCAGACCAGTTTTTAACGACATCTAAATCCCGATTTAGCTCCTCAATCGCATCGGATATGTTGTCAACACTTGCCCGACAATAAAGCTGCAAATCGTCAGCATAAAGATGATACGCAGTCCGAAGCTCGGTAGTAATGAGGTTAATAAAAATGGAGAATAAAAGAGGAGATAATATACCGCCTTGAGGGACGCCAGCTGCAAGATCACACCAACTCGACGAAGAGTCTCCAGCATAAACAGACTGCTGTCGCCCCTGAAGATAAGATGAAAACCATTCCAAAACCCCCGAAGAGACCATAAGATAGGAAAGGATGGATAAAAGGACTTCGTGAGTGACGGTATTAAAAGCATTGGAAAAGTCAATTAACACCAAGACCGTAACTTTAGTGTCTTCCATACCCCGCCTTATATCGTCGGTCACTTTAAGGAGAGCTGAAACGGTACTGTGCCCGGGCCTGAATCCGGATTGAAATGGACTGATGAGGGAGTTGTGATGAATAAAGTGGGAGAATTGTTTGTGAACACTGGCCTCGAGCACTTTAGATAGAACGGGAAGGATGGAAATTGGGCGGAAGTGACTGGGAAGACAGGGATTGGGTATCTTAGGCAGGGGCCGAACAAGGGCTTTGCGCCACATGGAAGGAAAAACACCGGTGTAAAGGGAAAAGTTTATTATGTGGGAGATTGCAGGGAGGAGTTGATCAAGAGCCGTCACGATCATATGGCGGCCGATATTATCGCAGCCCACGGCTTTGGATTGAATGGATAGGATAATCTTTTTGATCTCTCCCGGGTCGACTGGGGTGAAGAGAAAGGGGTTGATATTGGGACGCGTCAGACCAGCAAGGTAGGAGGGTTTGACATTTGGTTACACTATCTAGAGTTGGAACAGTGGAGAAATGGCGATTTAGATCGTCTAAACCAATTGTGTTAGGAAGGTCTGAATGTCGCTATTTGCCGATTCCTAAAGTTCCAAGGAACTTCCAAATATCGGCAGGAGAAGAAGAAGTGATATTATTTAGGATGTGGCGGCGTTTAGCGTTGCGTATCATCTGATTACACCGATTCCTAGCAGCCTTAAAGAAGGTCCAATTGTTCTCCGTGCGATCTTTTTTAAAGGAGACGTTCACGAAATGTATGGGGCTTGGTAGTAAAATAATTGAAAATTTAAACAGCCTTCTGACCTATATAGGCTGAAAGAGGGTAATTATTTTGATGTCTTTGGGCATTTAATTTTTTTTTTACAGCCGCCCGTTTTTTTTAAAACAAGTGTTGAAAAATAAAATGTTCTACAAGCATTATTTATATGTTAGGGATGGCAGCCCTGTGGCAAATGACGTGACAATGACAACGTTAGTCAGCAGGACTGGGCTTGACATTTACAACGGATATTTAGTCCGAGTTTACAGCTTTGACTTTTTTCGATACGTTTTGTTATTGCATTGTCAATATTATTATTGCTATTGCATAATCAATATTGTTATTGCATAATCAATATTTTTTGTCTTAATTTCATGGAGCTGCAGCTAAAATTATAATAAAATCTCAAAGTATTTAACAGAAACGGAAACATTAGCCACATAAAATAATTATATTGCATAGAAATTAATAAATAAAGACTATGTGCGTTTTGTTTGTATTGAAACATTTTTCACTTTTTCACAAAAACGGGCGCCTGAAAAAATTAGATCTAACTATAATCAAGTAGCATAATAAATAAGCTTTCTAATAAGGTACATCACATTAGCGTTTAAAAATCGTCGGAATATTATACCAATTTTGACCTCTCCTTTACGAAACGCGCGGTCCCTCCGTTAATCCGATAATCAATATTATTGTCTTAATTTCATGGAGCTGCAGCTAAAATTATAATAAAATCCCAAAGTATTTAATAGGAACGGAAACTTTAGCCACATTTAAACTAATTATATTTCATAGAAACGAATAAATAAAGACTATGTGCGTTTTGTTTGTATTGAAACACTTTTCACTTTGTCACAAAAACGGGCGCCTGAAAAAATCAGATTTAACTATAATCAAGTAGCATAATAAATAAGCTTTCTAATAAGGTACATCACATTAGCGTTTAAAAATCTTCGGAATATTATACCACTTTTGACCTCTCCTTTATAACTAAATAAAGACTTGGCTAAAAGGTCCCAGCAACCAGGCCATTAAAATATTATTTAAAAAAACGCGCAAGTAACTATATAAATAGTATAATAATAATATATAAAACTATAATATATATATATATGTATACAATATAGTTATAGTGGATCCGCAGTGGTAGCCCGCGGAATTCAAAATTGTAATTATACTTACGTTTTTTGGAATTTACAGGTCAGTGTCAGGTTGTATCACAGACTAAGGGTTGTATGGTGACCACAGAGTACTTTATACTATACTGAAAATGGTGACTGGTTGTATGGTTTACTTGTCAAACAGTAATGCTATTCTCTTTTTTTTTTTTCTTTTTGGCTTCGCACGGTTTGTGCATTTAGCCAGTGTCATGTAAAATTAAGTAACAAGTACAAAGTTATAACAATTATGAAATGCTATTCTGTAACAATCTCACCGTGAAAACTTACGTGAGGTGGACGTGGAGTGAGCTGTCAGTGTCATCGCATCTGATGCTAGGAATTGACCAAGCATTACATAATTACAATCGAGATTACAAATTACAAACGAGATTTTAACAATATTTTGTATGCTAATCATTTTATATTATTTCAAAGCTAGTACATTGTTTAGTGATCAATAGAGTTAGTAAAAATATAATTTAAATCTCGATTATGATTATAAATGTAATTCTTGGTCAACCCCTAGCATCAGTGGGATAACACTGACAGCTCACTCCACGCAAGTTTTCCCGGTGAGATTTTTACAGAATCGACAAACAGGATACATTTTGAACGTGTTACGTGTAATTCAATTTAGCCTGTATGAAGTGTGCTGAATTGTAATAATTTATAGGCGAAAGTAATTTTCTGCAGGAGGAAAGAAGAAAACTATGGGTCTGCCAAAACGGAAAACGGTAGCCTTACGCTTTTTAAAAACGTTACCACCACCGGAGTCAAAGTTAAAACATTTATTTCAAATAGGCACATAAAAGGGACTTTTGAACGACAATATTTACAGAAAAATAGAATTGGTTGTAGTTGCCCCCTTTCAAAAGGTTTCATATGGAGAAGAATGGGCAAGAAACTCCACATCAAATTATTTACCAATCTTGGACTGAAGAATAGAGATATTCACGTCAAGATTTTGTGACCGTCATGCGTCGGTCATCTTAAAGATCATTGATGTGCAAATAACACCATCTTCGGTTGATTTTTAAGGAATTGGGGTAAACCATTCATGTGAACTAAAAAGAGGAATGGGCCTAATATCGAACCTTGAGGAACGCCCATTGCCATTTCAGACCCTAATGAGTTTATACCGTTTACTTCATAATAAATCAAGCATTAGAGTCAGAGAGAGAGCTGTCACTGCATTAGATATTCACGTGGCGGTAGCGGGCTAACTGTTGACTAAAGATTATTACTTTATGTATTGTAAGCTACATTTTGTGTAAATTATACACTAAAAAGACTTGACATCAGCTACTCAAGCATTCTCACACAAACATTTGCAAGACAATTATCTAATTAAAATAATTGATAAAAAACAGTAAAATCAAATCATTTAGTTTTCAAAGTCAAATTATTTATTTTAAATAGGCACATAGATGGCACTTCTGAACGTCAAAATTTACCAATATAATAGAGTTGATTCTAGACAACCAAATAACATTATTTTTGTTTTATCATTCAATAATATTCAGAATTTTATGCGCTATCGCGGCATGGAACTAGCCGTGCAATTACCGCTTTCTGAATACGAATACTGAGTTGTTAATCTGTGTTGAATACCTGTAAATAAGCTGTAATAACCTTCATGTCATTCCAATAAATTACAAGTCGTCGTGTCTGTCTAACCCCTGACCCGACATCTTTGACATATATCTCAATGCCCGACATGGACCTGCAGGGACCTTACGGACCTGACCACCTCTATCAGATTGACACTGACACTAGTTGTCATTTTGTTTGACATTCAGTTTCAGAACTTTCAGAAGTTGCAGACATTGTTTTTATTCTGTGGCACTTTAAAGTTGTGTATTTTGTGTAGGGGTGAACTTTTATTCCTTCCATTTTTCTAATGTGTTGTGTATTTTGTTTTGCAAAATGTGATCCCTTTTACGTTTATTCACGTTAGCATAACTAAGTTGGGTATGTGTTACGGTGAAATGAGAAGATGGTTCAGTGAAATAACTATGAGGCCCGTGAAGTCATTACATAAAGATGTTGTCAGCTTACGCCAGGTTTATCGTCCGCCACTCCTACCTTGCTCTTTTCACTGTAATTGGGATCTCAACCATCCTTACTGTAATCCCGCTAGTATGCCATAATTTACCATCATTTTCTGATCCTATATTAGGCTTTGAAACGCGAGGGACGACGCTAGCCCATCGGTTCATTGCATGGGAAAACCTTATTGATGAAACGAGACCTTCTAAAAGACTTGCAGTAAATCCAAAGGAAATTGAAGATCAGATACGCATGAACGAAACATATAACAATAGAACGCGCCAGGACAAACCGAGATCAGGTCGTGGGCGCACCAAAAACAAAGGACGTAATAAAAAGAAAAAAGTTGACCACAACAATGACACTAACTTTGAGAAGAGTTGGCCATCATCAGAACCTAACATATCTAATACCCATGTCCATTGGGGTTTTGGAAAAAACAAGACATTTGAAGATGAGAACACAGTTTTTCTTAAAGACCACACAAGAAAACAATGGGTATCAATAAAAGAAATGCAACGTAAGCCTGACCAACCCATAAATCACAACTATGCATCGGGGACCTGTGGCCCACCCATATCAGATTATGCTCATTTAGTTATTACAAATACTGATAACACAACTTTATTAACATTTGAAAATGTACAAAGAATGTGTAGATTACAATCAATGCTTGTAGAATTTGGAGGAGAGGAATACTATAAAATGTGCCAAAGGGATCTACATTCTGAAGAGCTCTGCTGTCCAGTGTGGAGTGTGCCAAACTACATAGCTTTAATATCCGGCAAGACTTCCTGTGAAAATTTAAGTAGAGAAGATGTGAGTAGTGCAGTTACAATTCTGAAGAAATGTGCAGGTTACTTTCATAATTTCTCACTAATGGCCTCCTGTGATTTAGATAGGTGTAAAGTCCCTAAGTATTGTTCTCAGTATGATGCTATATATAATTTATTATTTTATTTAATAGATTCACAAGCATTCACACCCTCAGATCTCTCACAGACTTTTGTAAAAAATACCATGCTCTTCCTGCCATTACCAAGCAGTAGTACCGTGTTACCTTATTACAATCTATTGCAAAGTTCAAATTTATCTTATGAAACACTTGTTATACCTGCGATGGACTTTGGACTGAAGAATGCACTTTTTGACATATGGGTAATACAAGACACCTGGCTGATAGGTTTAGGTGGTGTGTTTGTATTTGTGTGTGTGTGGCTCTATACAAAATCTGTTATTCTCACTCTGCTGTTATTTATAGCTATTACATATTCAATTGGTATAGCATACTTCTTGTATATCTATGTGTTCAATTTGGAATTTTTTCCCTTTATGAATTTATTAGTAATAGTTGTTGTGATAGGCATTGGGGCAGATGACGCATTTCTTTACGTCAAAGTGTGGAAAATGGTTAGCAAGCAGCTCATTCAAGACAATATTGTTTGTCAGAATAATGGTCTAAGTGACATAAAGAATGTATCTAGTGCGGGTGAGACTATTCTCATACAAATACTTGTGGAGACCATGAGGCACTCTATAACAACTATGAGCATCACCACTTTGACCACTGCAGTAGCTTTTCTTGCCTCCTGTGTAAGCTACATTCCAGCCATAAACTGCTTTAGCGTCTTTGCAGGTACAGCTGTTCTAGTCAACTTCTTTTTAATGGTAAGTTTGTTGCCTGCATCAGTATTTATAATAGATGTTAAACTGTGTGCAAAACGAAGGCAGTTTTTAGATGTAATTCATAAAAGTATTACTGAATTTTGTGAAGATATCAGAGTGCTACTGAATATGTTTATTATAACATGTGTCACAAGATTGTATATAATGTTTGTTATAGTATTGGGTGCTATTGGAATTGGCAGTGTTGTCGTAGTTTTCTACTCCCCTGGCCTTCAATTGCCAGATTCGAAACAGTTTCAACTTTTTCAAACCTCCCATCCTTTTGAGCAATATGACATGCTCTACAGTAGTAGGTTCCTATTCGAAAGATTCGGAAAAGATATTGGCACTGGCAGTAAGATGCCTCTTAGATGGGTTTGGGGGGTAAAGGCTATAGATAATGGAAATCACATGAATCCTGCTTCAAAGGGCCACTTAGAGTTTGATGAAAAATTTTCAATATCGGATCCTGATTCTCAGAAGTGGTTGGCAGGATTCTGTTCTAGAATTAAAGCACAACCATTTTATCAGCAAACCTTGGGTCCTTTGCTTCCCAATTGTTTTATTGAAAGTTTTAAAATGTACATGAGTAGACGGTGTATTGACCATATTGGCAAAATAAATAGGACACCATGCTGTGAAACTTCAATGTTTCCTTATAAGAAGGAGGTATTCGATTATTGTATCATAAAAGCTATGGAGTCCTTGTATCAAACTCCCCGCGAGGTGTTTATACCGGGCGTGGCGGGACCTAAATTTCTTAGAAGTGCCATTCCCCCAACAGTCTCAGCTATGGTAGTAGAATTTGAAAGTGTCGTACCCTACTCTATGTCGTACAAAGAAATGGATTATTTTTACAATCAGGTAGAAAATTGGACGCAGCTAGAGTTGAAATCTGCGCCACCAGGAATGCAATGCGGTTGGTTTTTGTCAGACTTACAATTTTACGACTTACAAAAAACATTGGCTAGCGGAACTGTGATTGCCCTAATCCTATCGGCTACTTTAGGTTTTATAGTACTTGTACCGGCAACATTAAGCCTCGTGATTAGCACGTGCGCTTTGGCAGCCATGATATTTTCAGCAACTGTAACTATAGCTATTCTAGTATTAAATGGTTGGAAGCTCAATATTTTAGAAAGTGTAGCAATATCAACTTCGGCAGGGTTAGCTGTGGATTTTAATCTTCATTATGCGCTTAGTTATGCAAATGCTAACGGTTTAAAGTCTGCGAGAGTCAAATGTGCACTGTCATCATCGTCAGGTCCAACTGCTGCCGCCGCACTGACTACTGGCTTTGCTGGTATATTTCTATTGCGCTCGAATCTCTTGCCTTATTCTCAAATAGGTTCGTTTTTGGCTCTGATAATGGTAGTCAGCTGGACATATGCAACATTTTTCTTGTGTTCTTTATTCCACTTAGTTGGACGTAATTCAATAAAAGAGTCGCCCACTGAGGAACGAAAGTCAGTATCGCGAGTAAGCTCTGTATGTTCAGGGGTACCCAATTTAGAGAGCCACGAACTAGAGCATCTAGCTGACAGCAATCGAACGAATCTCACACACTCTCGCAGTCCCTCGAATGCTAGTGCCACTACTGTTGTTTTGCATGACGATTACGAAAATTCTCACAATAAAATTGTTAAGAAGTCTAGTGATACGAGTAATAATAAATTTTCTGAAAATGACTGAATGTTAGAACTAGTTATTTAAGTACCTAGATATAAGGCATATTTTGAAGTATTTTTTTTACGATCTAGCAGTATTATTTTTAAATTTTTCTAAGTTAAGTGCTGTTTTTACTCATTTACTAAGTATTTATAGTAGTTTGATCTTTGTAAATACTGACATAAATTTAAAATTCAATTTATAGGAATGATCGATGTGACAATAATTATCACATAAATATTCACATGGGACTATTTATGATCGTAACGAGCTTAGCTTGCATGTTGACTTACTTAACGTACAGAAACCAAACATTGTTTTTCTATTCAGACATGGAGAAGTAGGTAGGTACTTACTATAATAATGTACTTGCAGTTCTAAATTATGATATTATCATGATCTGACGTAATTTACCGTACCGTACTTAATGTTAGATTTTACAATAAAATTCTATACCTACCTGTTTAAAAAGTATTTTGATTTTAATTTGCACTGTTATTTTATTGATGTATTCTTGATATAAGCCTATAAGTATTGATGTCAATTCACATCCTCGATGAAATTGTTAATGCATATTACCTACTTAAAAAAATATGTATTTATCGTTTACGTATTTGACTAAATGTACCTAATGATAATGTCCACTTGTCCAGTCACGTACTTATTATGCCACTTTTTTGAGCATATAAACAATTTTGTCATCCTAATACAACAGATTTTTGAGCGGGATTCGGCAAGTTTAATAAATGTACTTTTCATGAATAGACCATGGGCACTTAATGTTCGAATTTACCGCCGCGTGATTCCGCGTCGTGTGAATACGATCAGAGAATACCGTCATGGCGTCATTATTCCACTTGACAGAACAAACAAGCAAAAATGTTATCCTATCCGTACCTAAAATAAATAACATTCTTGCCGTGCAAAGTAATAAAAATTCAATATTGTTGAAAAAAGTGCAATATTAAGGCCCACTTGCACTGCAAATAACTAAAATACGTTTAGCGCTAAACATATTTAAAACATCATTCTGTCTCTGCCAACTTCAAGCAAGCAATTGACAGAAATTAAATTTGTGTGATTTGCGGTGCAAGTGGGCCTCAATATTGCACTTTTTTATATTACCTTACCAGGCAAGCAGGCCTAGTAAAGCTATAATCGATTCCAATAGTTTGAGCAGGCTCCGAGTTGCTCTGCGATGCTTTAGTCACGAGCATATTCGATGTGTGACGGTATTTTTAATAATTCTCACCTCCCTCCATGTACTTAACTGTTATAAGTGTGAAAACTTGTTTCTTGATTCGTAAGTGTTTAGTTTATTATACAACGCTGAAGGCGATAATTTGTAAAGTCAACATATTTTTTAGATATGACTAGACTAAACTAAGATAACGCCTAGAAAATTGCACAAAGCTTGGATAACAAAATATTGAAATATTTTTGTTACGAAATTGTTACCATTTGATCATAGAAAATAATAATATGCCTGTTATGAATATCAAATATACAGTAACTATTAAAAAATAAAAGAAGTAAGTTAGACTGTCTCAGTTCATACATAATATTACATGAACTATTTATTGATTTGGATGTATAAAATCTACGAAATAAGATTTTTTACTAATCAGATATGTATCGAATGTTGACTTAAATACTGTATTATTCTTAATTAAATGTAGTATAGATAGCTGCCCACGGTAGCGCTAGCGACAAAGTTAATAGTAACTTAATGATTGTGTAAGAAACAAAATAAAATGTTCATTTTTAAATTGTGTTTATTTGTTGAGCATCGGCCACTTCTGCATAATTATGAAAAGCACTTAAACAACTATCACCCAAGTTACCAGTGTGGGTTGGGTGCTCCTGCCTAACCCAGACATGGCAAAACTGCTTTAGTGTCGGAAGTGCACCTATGAGAAGGAAGAACGCTATTGAAGCTGTAATTAACTTGGCTACCTATTTACTACCGATTCTACGAAAAGAATACATTCGCCCTCATTGCGCTACTCAACTGCAATCGATTTCGATAACATAACATCTTTAAGTATTCTCTGAAGGGGTAGGCAGAGACGTATGGCACACTCCGCCAGTTAATAAGTGGCACCTACCTGCTGGGGCCCAAGTCTGCTATTTTTATAAATTCGGTCATTCCAACACGATCCCATTGTCATGCCATTGTCATTTTGCTAAAAGTTCGTAATCTGGTAAATTCATAATGGTCGATCATTGGTCGGTCAATGTTCTCGTAATAGAATTGTGTTATTATAATGGCATTGTCGTATTGCCATTATTATAAAACCCATTAGTAGAAATTTCATTCATTTGTCATTATGTACGACATTACCAATATATGCAATTTCATTCAATGTAGTGTCAGTGGCCGACCATTGGAAAGTCATAATGACGCCATTATAATAGTAGATTACCAAACTTGTCAAAATCAACAATTATGAAATCAATGATCGACCATTCTGACACTATTGTAATAGCAGACTTGAAGTTGAGTGTTTGCAATATCGGACAAACCAGGCACAACCGACATAATATTTATAAAATTAAATAGGTGGAGAATATCACGCTTGTGTTCCGTGTTTGCTAAATCGTGCATATATAAAGAAGCGTAATACAAAGCATGGGGCCGGGCAATTTGTAAAAAACACGTCTTCAAAGTTCAAGTTTAGTAGAAATAGTAGACTTAAGTTATGTTACAAAATACCTAATAATAATAAATTACATACCGATTAAACATATTTTCTACAATAAAAGTTACCAGTTTGACTCCCCAAGTCCTGCGAACAACTGGAATGGCGTTCTGTTTCTCCGCTGGTGATTATGCCTATCTAGTATGGAGCTGCTCTACCCACTCTAACTTAGTGGATACAGCACTTAATGAGAAGTGCCGGATTTCTACTGGTGGCCATAAACTGACCCCAATACGAATGCTGTATCCACTGACTGGCATTCCGCCCCCAGGAATTCGTAGGACCATTACATAGCAAGCCGCATAGAGCGTGAGTCCATCAGATGACAATACCTCCTCGGAAAGATGTGATCTTTGGCAAAAGAAGCCTTCTGATTCATTCATCGAGCAATCAGAGAGCCTTTCACCCGGACACGTTTTCGTGGCAGAGTTGGAAAACTTTAAACAGACTCCGTACTCAGGTGGGCCGCAGCAAAGGCAATCTCTACGGGTGGGGTTTCTCGGATGGTTCCAATCCTCAATGTATATGCGGCGTCTTCCTGTTGACCATGGCTCACCTTTCATCTTACGCCGCATCATCTGTACACGCAAACATAAAGTCCACAACTCTAAGTCTGCGGCAGCGAATGGTGTTAGCGGTGCTGAGTTCTGGGCAAAACAGGTTAAATTATATTTGCCATCGACACGCTAACAAGAAAAAGCGATCCCCCTAAACGAACAGTATAAATCGAATACGATAGCCAATCGATTGGTTGCGAATAGCTGAATAGCTGTTCTAGTGTTGCCAACTTAATTTTTTAGGGAATCGGATCGTACCCAGGAAGTCTTACAATTTTTATCTGAGTTAGATTTGTTCCCAAATTACTTTCATGATAAAGTCATTCAATGGAACAAATCTAACATAAAGAGATATTAATGATTCTTATGATTATAATTCTGTAAATAAATACTCAATGTAATAATCTGATAGAGTCGCGAATCATATTTTGATCAAGATACAACCTGACACTGACCCTACAATTAGCAAAAACCATGTCACAGTAGGCCGTGCTCGCATCGCTGGATATTTCTTTTGTAACAAAATGAACTTATTGTAATATTATTTTTCGATTTTGTTATGAAGATTGAATGAATTGGAAAGATCGCATATTTTGCATACGATTTCAAATACATGGTCGTAACATCGTGTATGGTCTATCAGCTCCAAAAAGGCCGATATAAAGTGTACGGTTGACAAACACTGAGCTGTGCAGTTCCGTTTAGCTATTTACATGTTTTTAAAATAAAATGTACACAAATGTGTATTACTTTATTTTATAATAATATTGTGGAAAAAAAATTACAGACTATATTCTAACACTTTCTGATTTTTAGTTCAAATTAGAGCTATTTTCACCATCAATGAACTAATAAAATCACTACGAAAGTGGTATGGTTTGTCATTTTTAGTAGCAATCAAATATACAGAACGTAACATTAAAATGAATGACAATCGAAAAAAAAACAATTTATACAGATTAGAATCTATAATTTATCCCAAAACTCCCTAACTGCTGATTCATCTACGCGCAATGACCACTGCTGCTGTGTCCTGTTCCAACAGTTCTGCACAATATGTTTAGGACATAATTATTTTGCTACATTTCTTGCAAGTCTTGTTTGAGGTCTTGTTGGTTGCATGGATGCTCTCACAGAGTACATTAATTGTATAAATGGTAGATGCTCTGTCCGTCATTCTTCTAATCACGAAACGCTTTCCCGCTCTCAAAATTCAAATGACAGGTGTCACTTGTCAGTAGACGTAGGTTTGGTGATTTAGAGCTGACGGTGGTGTGGTGATTCATGCAAACAATAAATAGTAAAATCTCGCGTTAGTCATTCGTAGTCTCGTACGTGTTATAAATTATTGTTAAATATAATTACAACATGTTTTCCACAAATCCCAATTATACTAAACTCAAAACTCACTTGCGACTAGCTATAAATAGGCTTAAGTTGCTAGAAAAGAAGAAAACGGAGTTAGCGCAGAAAGCGAGGAAGGAAATAGCAGAATACATTGCTGCTGGTAAAAGTGAAAGAGCTAAAATACGAGTGGAACACATCATCAGGTAAGAACATGCAGTAATTCCGTAGCAAACGAAAGAAATACCTGCAAACAAACCTGGCCTTGAAAGAATTTGATTACTTTAATATAAACCATTGCGTCATGTCGTAATAGGCTGGGCATTCACCAGAATAGGGGGCTGGGTTTAATGATTAAATCATCAAAACATCATGGTGAATTACCAAATAGAGCAAACAATACAAAAAAACATGCATTTTCTGTAAACAACTACAATTTGAGACAACTGACAATCACTGTATTTTTGTCAAGAATTCAAAACTGACTTTCTGAAAATGGTTTTGTTACATCTCAAACTTTGAACTATTTCCATCACCTTCCTTCTTGTACTGTAAGTACAAGTCTGAATAATAAATCTTTCTACCCAGCAAGACTTTTGAATGAAAGATTCATGATAATCGTTTTTCAGGGAGGATTACATGGTGGAAGCTATGGAAATAGTGGAAATGTACTGTGACCTTATCTTGGCGCGGTTTGGACTTGTGACGCAGATGAAGGAGCTTGACGAAGGTCTTGCTGAGGCCATATCTACTCTTATTTGGGTGGCACCGAGGATGCATACTGATGTACAGGTAAACTGTTGATAACACTGTTTCATACTTTGTAAACAATCAAGAGTGAATAGGCATCTTCTGAGCATGCAGATTCCATTGTAGACCTCATTCATCGCTTTCTTTCAAGTGAGATTAAAGTCAAGAATAAGACCGTTTAAAAAAGAATACAGATAGAAAAACAAGGGTACAAAGGTACTGCAATGTTTTTATTGTAGTCATTTGTTTGTGTACAAAATTGTCTTAGACAACAAATTTGCAAGACCTAGACAGAGGCACATTATTTTGTTAGAATAGATTTTATTAATTAATTTCTGATATAAAAATAACATGTTATTGTTTATGTCAATGATCCTTTGTCATTTTACCAGTGCATCACAGCTCATTAAGATGAGCAATTTGATAGCCATGATTGGTTACTAAGAATAGCAAATAAGCACTCTGAAGTGTTTGACAAATGGCTTGTGTAGGTGGAAATCACTCATTTTAGCCTACTTTAATTGAGATCTATAGTCATCCTTCTGAAATGGCCTTTTTGTGCTATTAGGAAATCCTTATCAAACTGGAAGGTAATATTTTAATCACTTACAAACTTTTTCTATCTTTTGGTAAAACCAATGACTACCTAGTTTATACTTTTCTTCTTGTACATGTGTCTGTTTTATATAAACAGACACATGTACATAAACTGGTAATTAAATCCATACTAATATTATAAATGCGAAAGTTACTCTGTCTGTCTGTTACCTTTTTACTCCTTAACGGCTGAATGGATTTTGATGAAATTTAGTAGTACGTAGTACATTCTCGTGGGATAATGCCGGCCCCCATGCGGCCAAAGCCGCAAGTAAAAGCTAGTAAAATATAACATAAACTGTATGAAGCAAGTAGGCAGTTATTGAAATCAAATCCCGTGACTTCGGTCTTTAGCCTTTGTACAAGATATTGAGAATAACAATACTGCTACAAATATTGTACCCGTTTTCAGTAAAATTTTGTCAATAAATTGACTAATTTCACACCCCATCCTATATTTTACAGGAACTGAAAATAATATCAGACCTCCTAACAGCAAAGTATGGCAAGATATATGCTGATGCCTGCAGAAATGAGAATGTAAACACGCTTAGTGACAAGCTGACACATAAGATGTCCGTACACAGTCCTCCTAAGATCCTCATTGAGAGGTACCTGATAGAGATCGCCAAGAATTATAATGTGGAGTATACGCCTGATGAACAGGTTATGAGAGAAGAAGAAGGTATTATAAATGTATTTATAATTATTAAGTTACTGGTTTCTCAAAGCTTTTTTTAATTAATGGTTCACTACTCTTGTGTCAACCAATAACAATAACTATTGATTTGCTTGATCTTTTGGAAATTAGAATGTTATAAGCATTAGTATGTGTTTTAGAATACTAATTATGTGCACAAAGCCTTTTTCCTATGAACAGAGCCAACAAGACTAATGCCAAAAAGGTATCCTATAAAAAGCACACAGTATAATCAATCAAAAACACAATATTATAAACTTATTTTAATACACACACATACATAACATCACGCCTGTAATCCCCGACGGGTTAGGCAGAGGTGTACCTATAGTACACCCACGTTTCACCAGCTAACTTATTTTAATAGTGGGCCAAAAAATTATGATTATTCATTGTTATTAGCTAGAAGACGTCTAATTTTCTATAAAGGCTGCAAGCCAGAGGATCGCTTTAATTAAATAAGTATGGCTTGTATTTAATCAAACCTGAAATAATTCCTATTTTGGTGTCCTAAAGATACTAAATAGCCAAGTAATTGCGACCAAATCCATTTGTTTTTTTTTTTATTTGTAGTTCATTAATTTAAAAAAAAGCGTACATCATTAGAAGGTCAATTAAATACTTCCCAATAAATATTGTATTTATGACCGGCAGGTCGCGACGCCATGCTAATAGACATCAACGGCCCCCCCATGCCCCCTGGCTTCATCGGCTACCCGCAGCAGCCGCCCGTGACCAACATGAGCATGCCCAGCCTGCCGCCGGGCGGGGGACCTCCACCACCTCCTAATATGCAGCCGTTCTCATATCCTTCTGTAAGTATAAAGGCACGTCTTGACTCTTGCCCACAAATTTACTAAATTCGTTTGTGGTATTAGCTATTATATACAGGGTCAAATTAAATTAACTAGCGAAACTCCGCAGACTTGATCGATATCTAAACAACACGAATTAAAAAAAAATACGAGTGTGCTTTAGACCACACGACTGAAGTAAAACTTCTTTAGCTCCATCTATATGTATATGTTACGGCTAATACCCGAAGTGCGGCTACACCTAGTTTTAGCCGGTTAGAACTAGGTGTAGCCACTTACTCTTGGTTAAACCTAGTACGAGCCGATTGTTTTCGGGTAAAATCATTTGGGTTAGGTTAGGTTAGAACAGTAACCATTAACAGCGGCCGCCGAGCGCCAGATCCCGTCTATTGTTGGTAAATTGGTTTTATCCAACAGGGATTGTCTGGACCTATAATTCTAACCGGCTAAAACTAGGTGTAGCCGCACTTCGGGTATTAGCCGTAACATATATGCAATGTAAGAAAGAAAAGATGAAAATGTGTGCACGCACCCCTCTCTCTTGCCCCTACAGTAATCTCCCCTTAACTTCCGTTCGCCTCGCCCGATCACACTTTTCGTAACGCCCTCGTCACGCATTCACCAGCTTACTCCCCAAGTCAAGAGTCAAGCGTGCGTAAAGAAGTTTTAGTTTAAAAAAAAAAATGGGTTCAGTGACAGCTAGTGGTGTTGATACCTACTTGAAGTGTGAGTTGATAAAATCTGTTTTATCGTGTTGATATATCGATACACCCACCACGGCTGTGAAGTTTTCTCAAAAATAACGGATTTTTAAACTGATGTTTTATTTAAGGTTGATGACCCAAAAAAAACATAAAATGAATATCTTTTAGTTTTATCATGTTTAGTTATTGATACCCATCACGTCTGCGGAGTTTCGCTAGCTAATTTAATATATTGCTAATTTAAGCTAATTAATATATACGCCAGTATATTTCGATTACATTTAACATTTTTTCGCAAGTTCTACATATTCTTAGTTGTTTAGATACTAGCACAGTGTAACTTATTAAAGTTGTCAAAAAATAATTTGACATTTAACTTAAACTTACTTTCTCTCTTTTTAAATGTCAAAACGGGCCTATTATTTGTACATTGCTTCCTGTTTTCAAAAGCAAAATAAACAATAAATAGCAGTTTCCTAGCTAGAAGTAGCTTGGATTGTAAATGTACTCCTTATTGTTTATTCAATAAGGACTACATTTACAATCCACTCATCATGATCAATCAGTACCCTAATTGCGTAACACACTATCAATCACAATCGGAATGATTTTGAAGTATATTGCTTATCCATTACTTCATAACTACGAAAAATTTGTAGGAGGAGGTTCTTTGTTCGGCTGTATTTTTTTTTAAATGTATGTTCACCGATTACTCCGTCAATTGTGTACGAATTTAGAAAATTCTTTTTTTGTTTGGGAGGGTCTGCTCCCGAGGTGGTCCCATTGCCACCAAATCAGAATCTGATGAGGGGATCCCATGGAAATCCTCAAATTTTACACTTTAATATGGTTGATAAGCAATTTATGCTCGTTAAAATGCATATGGTAAAGTCACCATCAGTTCTCCTGGTTCTCTGGTTCCAGGAGAATTCGTCAACAATTAACGCCTCTGCATCGGGAATATTTTCTAAAAGGTGATGAGCATTTGACATTAGGCTATTGTAAATTAGATAAATTACAAACTGACCCACTAAAAAGTGAAAAATAATAAACTTTTACAAAAAAAAACGACTTCCAAAAAAAACACTACAAAGTGAAAAATAATTTTCATTTCGGAAGTCGGTGGCAAAAAAATAAGATACAGATCCAAAGACACCGACAAAAAGTTTTTTTGTGTGAAGTGCACTTTTTCAAATTCAGAACAAACCCTGAACAGATTAAAAAGTTAGCAGCACTTTTGCAATATTTTATTAGAACTATTACTATTTACAATCCATTCTTCTGTTGTTCACATTTATCAGACCGCAAGTTAACTAAAACATGCTTCAATAGCTCTAAACCTTCCTGTACTAATTTTGTGACTAATTTACACCTAGCTACCCTCTGGCGGTAAAGTTGGTGGGTTTATCGCCACACCACCGGCATCGTACGGTGGACCCAGCCAGCCGCCTATGGGGTACCACTTGCCTCCCGGAGTTGATTCTAAGTCCTTGAGCAATAGCTTCCTGCAGGTAAGAAAATATCGAAGATTTTACGTAATATCGAAATTAAGGTTTGAAACACCTACTAGAGTTCTAACAAAGTCTGACAAATAGTTTTACCAAGCGGTATCTTGTTACCCAGTAACTGTGTAAAATACTGGCATTCAGCTGCACTCGCTTAGACTGGAAGCAGACTCCAACCTAGTTGGGAAAAGGCTAGGCAAATTGATTAAGAGTTCTAACAAATAAAAAGAAACATTATTGTTCATGGTTTGAAAGATATATTTGGTTATATTTTGAACTTTTGTTGTTTAAAATTTTTATGTTCATTTATGATGAGGTCTATTGATTAACCTAAATGTTGCTAGTTGCTTTTCATCTCACTCTTTAAATGATTTTTTTAACTTTTTTTTTTTGTATATTTCTTCCAATTTTGACTAAGTGTACTAGTGCATGCCTGAGTGTTTTATGCTTGAACCTACTTATTCCTTTTTCAGGATGAAATGAGCAATCTGCCACCTGCTTATGACAGCATTCAACACGATTTGGTACTTATTTTTATTTTTTTGGCTTTTGTTACAATCATTACATTCATCACTGCACGAATTTCATTCATACCTGAAAACCCACACGTATGTCATTTAGAAACCTATATTCCATTGGTTTAGGTAGCTAAATAGAGGTAAACAAATCATAAAAAGGGTTTTTATAGATGACACTTTCTCGTTTAAAAATATGTTGTAACTTATAACCAAATTAAATTTATTTTTGATTTTCACGATAGTTTCCTCTTTTATTACTGTATGTTAAACTTTGTCATGTATTATTAAACTATTCTTCTTAGATGTAACTGCTCGAACACAATTTTTTTGTTAGATTTATAACAATACTATAATATTTTGTAATCTGTCTATTGTAAAGAGCCCAAAAAGACAGGTTCTCTAAACGTCAACGAATTATAACGTTGCTAAATTGAAGAGTACAACAGTGACGTAGTATGATAACTGAAGTGACTGCTATTACGTTTAGTCGGTAACTTGACAGCTCTCTCGTTGGTTTTTTCGTTTACCTTTATTTAACTACCTAAACCAACGGAATGTAGTTGATAGCAAATTCTAAATGCATCTCAGTATCTCTCTATTCACTGAATATATAGCACACGTCATCACCAAAATATTCTTTTCATCAACTTTCAGCCTCCACACGTCCCTACACCGATGCCGCCTCACGTACCAACACCACAGCCGCGTTCCCGAGTCCCCCCGAACCACTTCCCGGAGTTACCCGAACTGCCATCAGTACCATCAGATCTGATCCTGCCTTCAGTGCCGCATAGCAACAATTCGAACACAAACAACCAGCCGAACGCTCCCAACGCTCCTGATGAAATAGACTTTGATGATCTAAACCGTAGGTTTGAAGAGTTGAAGAAGAAGAAGTAAGGTGAACTTGGTTGCTAATCGCATATGCGCGGGATTAGGTCGAAAATAGATCTGATCATATTGATCTAGTTGACGGTCTAGCTTGATAGTGCTAGAAAAAATTAGTCTTTGCCTTATTAGAAATTGATTGGATTGTACCGGTTATGTTATATGTGAGACAATATGGTAAAAAACTCGCAAGTATGTGGTTGGCCTATGTAATTGGCCGATGCTCAGTTTTTAATGAATATAAATTAAAATAGGTCTTAACACACAACACACACTTCGTTCTTATGTACCAATATCGGGTATTCGAGTAAAATATTTATATCTTTAAAAAAACTCATGTTGCCTCACACAATCGGCTAAGTGTTATGAAAATCAATCAACAAAAGTCACAAGCTTTTTTTATGAAACACATTTCTAGTAATTAATTAATCATTTAATTTAATTTTCTTATAATAATGTTAAGACTGGTCGTCGTGTGACGATTTCTGTATGTAAAACTAAATATCTATCTATTTTTTTAATTTTATTTTTTATTCTGGTTCTCTGCCAGTCCCTGTACTATAAATGTGATTGAATATGTTAATATTCATATTAAGCTTTTTTTTACTGTTGTTCTAACTGTTACATAATAATTAGGGAATGTGAAAGTATGTATAACATGCTAATAGGAATGGGATGAGAAACGACGGTCGCACTATTTGCCTTTCACTTGCTTGGAATATGTGCGAGTGAGATGCAAATATCCAGGGCCGGATTTAGGGCAGGGCAACACTAGCCCCGGGCCTCCACAATTAGTTTTGGTTTTTTTATAAGAAAAAAAAAATACATCCGTGTCCACCAAACGAAAAAAAACGAGCCTTACAGTAGTCGCATATGATGTGTAACATCCAAGAAGCATAAAAGTGGAGGCAAAACTCTAAATACCAAAGTGAAGATGACTGTGGACCACCTCTCTCATTCTGAGTACTCGTACATATTATATATTTAGAGTCTTGCCTCCACTTTTATCTATAGCTTCATGGTAACATCTGACATCTCACCTTGGTAATAAGCAACTGAGCAGCGACAGAAATTAACCTCAAAATATAAAAAAGCTATACTAAATAGCTATAGCTACCTATAAATATATA
The DNA here is from genome assembly GCA_963921375.1 of Tiliacea citrago. Lineage (NCBI taxonomy): Eukaryota > Metazoa > Arthropoda > Insecta > Lepidoptera > Noctuidae > Tiliacea > Tiliacea citrago. Next base: position 21,893,025 of record OY992785.1, read on the forward strand.
CTGAAATATTTATTCGAATAATTATTCATTACTAGTGGTCGAAATTCGACCCCATCTACTTACAATTTATATAGTACTTACTAATACCATGAGTAGGTACACTAATTTCATGATATTATAAAGTACTAACTTATTCCACTCCTGTTACTCAAATTCCCTCTTTTCACGAAATCACTCCCACAGAAAGCGAGAGGAAAGATACATCAAAAAAGTTCACATTCACAAGGTAACTTTTTTTATTGTTTATTTATTTTCGTCTGTTCCAAAAACAGTTCCTCCACTCCTTGGTTGCCCCCGGGCCTCCATACCTTTAAATCCGGCCCCGCAAATATCGATAGAAACACTGCATATTCTAATGCCATTCTCATAAAAGCAATGTTTACTATGTTTAGTCTTCAACACAAATGAAGAAATATCTAGATAAATATAGGTATGTGTAAAGTATAGGTTATGAAATAAAAGAGTTTTATTTTAATTAATATTTTATACAATTTATTATTGCTGCAAATGTCTGTTATAAAACCATGCTTCCATTGATGACGGGTAGCAAGCGGATGTATAGTGTTATCATAACATGTATACTATGAAATACATATACATTTCATCTATTTCATTGTTTTATTTAACCCTGAATATGTATTCAAAAATAGACTTAAAGGGCAGTGTCAACATGTTATTACAACCATATTTTATTTTATTCCTCTCCGTACAAACAATCAAGATATTTACTATCTTAATCATATATTGAGAAACAAAATGGAGTACTTACTACATAAATAAAAATAATATTCTTTATAATTTCTTCTCTCATCTCATCACATCGTGATGATTGTGGTAGGTTCGGCCTAGCGAAATATATGTCGCAGGCATTTTGTATGATTCCGCTTTTTTCCCGTTGGTTGCCCGTTTATAAATGCTCGCAGAAAAAGAAATATGCCGAAGCCAAAATGTAAATTGCCTTGTCACTACACCCCTGCGTAAACACCCTTGTTTGGAAGCTAGGTGCAAAGCCTTGACCCCATTTGGAGCATGATTTTAAAAAGGTTTGAACAATTGCGGTTATTTTATTTTACAAATTTTAAAAGGATTCTACGACTTCAAGTGTCTGGTTTTTTTTGCAATAACACAATGCTTGGTACTTGGTTTATTAGATTAGAAGCAAATCAGATAAACCGAAAAAAAAACACCAAATTAACTGGGGCACTGTTGGCATTTATCAAAAAATAGCTGATTAAAAAAACGTACATTCTTCGTCTAAGACGTATGGCTCAAAATGCTCAAAATGGTGCAAACTATCAACCCCTTAAGGCTTTGCACCCAGCTTCAATACACCCTGTATAATATGTCATAACATTTGATGGACAATTAAAACGCCGTTTACAAAATGCCGCGGAAAGTTGAAATATTTAGTTCTATTTGTTAAGGTGCGGTTGGTCACAGTTTTAACCGAACTTACAATAACAATCAATGTCGAAATTATAACAATTGAACGAGTTGCCAATTGGCCTTCGGTTTATTTCACAACTAATGCGAGCGATTTTAAACGGACGGCGACGTATGTATAATGACGAATCATACAATCTGCCTGCGACAGATACATTATTGTTTCGAATAAGATAGAAAGAATTATCCTAAATTATGCACTTTAAAGGCAAACTCGTATTATTGCTTACTTGAGACAGTATTTTCGTGGCATTAGCTATTTGAAATCACTGAATCAATCATATAATAAATAAAAAAGGCGCTAACTAGGAGCGAAGATCAGCTATTCAAATCCAGTGCGCGGAATTCAATAAGAACATACAAAAATGATCTTTTAATTCTAATAATATTAATAACAGCCTTATGGAGGACTTGAGTTTTTGTTCATAAAAGACTGATGATTTGTTGCGACAGTGTTGCTATTTTCGCGTTATTTGGGTCGGTAATGTTGCCACTGTCTCTTTTCAGCCTATTGTGGACCTGGGTGCTGGATACTATTCTAGTTTGTATTTGCAGCTTGTTAGGAGATTCCGCTAGCAGAGTGCCGAGAGCCACCAAACCTCTGGAAAGCAAAAGATAATAGTTTTATCAATGTCATCTTATTCAGTAATACCTCGTTTTTAAAAGGCCACGTTAATTGCCTATCTGTATGAAACTTCCCAAGAGTACCACTTTAGAGAAGACTTTATAAATAAAATAAAATAAAAAAACCGAGGATCAGTTACACTCTTGAAGCTTATAGATAAAAGTGGAGGCAACACTCTAAATACCTAAGTGAAGACGACTGTGGGCCGACTCTCTCATTCTGAATACATACTTAAGAACGAGACAATATATGTGTTTTCTTTATCTTATGTATGTATTCAAAAAGAGAGTCCGACCACAGTCATCTTCACTTAGGTATTTAGAGTGTTGCCTCCACTTTTATAATAAACCTTCATGGTTATACTGCCACAAGGATTGACGAATGACGTTGCCAGGGGGGCAGCACTTCCTGCCAGGGTTACGAGCCTGTCCGAAAGGGATATCGTGGCCCTGGCACACAGGCATCTGAAGGAACACGGTGGGTTTTAGTCAGTAAAAGTCTGACACTCCCTCCCGCTCCACCCAGAGCGGGAGAAGTTATTTGATAATTTCCCACCCAAAAAAAAAAAAAAAAAAAAAAAAAGGGGGGGCAGCACTTCGGGAGTCGCAAGCCGATTTCCGGCCACCGTAGGAGCGGGCCTGCGGACGGTGAGCGATGGGTAGCTCGCCGTCCGATAAGGATCAGGTCCGGGTCGACGGTGCGTTGTGTTCCACGCGCGCCTCAAAGAGATGTCAGCGCAAACTGACGGGGTCCGTTAGGACCAATGCCTGCCAGGGTTGCCAGTTTGTCCGAAAGGGATATCGTGGCCCTGGCACACAGGCAACGGAAGGAACACGGGTGGGTTTTAGTCAGTAAAAGTCTGACACTCCGCCCATAGCGGGAGAAGTTATTTGATAATTTCCCACCCAAAAAAAAAGGGGCAGCACTGTTGTTAAACATTTGTGCAATTGTTTTGGGAAATTTATTGAAAAGACAAGATGGGGGCATTAGTTCCGATTTCGGCCACGCGTATCATAGTTACGTTCTATAGTTTACCTGAAATAAGCTTCTTTGTCAGTAATCTTGGTGAGTAGCTGCACTAAGCAGTCAGCGAGGTCGACACTGTCGGGCTGCTGCGCCAGCGCCACTGATAGGTTCAACAGTAACGATGTGGCTGCGATCTGTCAGAACAAGTTATAATGTTAGAAGCCGTCTGCCCGATGGAATTTCCCATAGGCAAAAATTACTGTTCGTCCCCTATTCAGGGTCAAAATAAATTAACTAGCAATACTCCGCAGGCCTGATGGGTATCGATAACTATGTGAGTATCGATATAATGCCCTATTTCTTCCCATGGGTGTCGTAAACGGCGACTAAGGGACGTATTAGAATTCTCTAATAAGTTCCTTAGTCGCCGTTTCCCCATTCGGGCAGCAGCGTTCTCTATGGATTTTAACATCATACTGCGATCGCTAACCCGCCTGCCAAACGTGGCGATTATGGCACCCCCCCTCCCTTTGGGGGAGGCCTATGTCCAGCAGTGGACGTCTTTCGGCTGAAATGATGATCGTTATAATGTGAAGCGGAAATGCGTGAGGAAAATGTCGCCCGGAAAGTTTTGAGTATGAATGTGGATGGGTATACGAGTAGGGGAAAACCAAAGAAACCATGGATGGACTGTGTGAAAGATGATATGGCTAGAAAGGAAGATTACCTAGATGACAACTAATAGAGAAGTATGGAAGAAAAATAAACGTTGCGTCGACCTCAAAATAAATTGGGATAAAGGCAGAAGAATGATCATGTTGATGACAATAGTTAATCGGTAGTCATGATTATAGTGTAAGTATCCCGAGCTGCAGTGTGGTAATACGGGACACTTGGATTGATCAACTACTTAAGCTTTCAAGTGACGATAATAAGACACCAATACACAATTAATTTCCTATTGTTATCGGACCCTGGAGCCCGAGCGGCGCTCTATGAATTCACGAATTCATTGAGCGAAGTCTAGAAGTTGTCTATCCAGTAATAAGAGTACGATGAGTAGGTACCACGAACGGATTGACGTGCGAATGACATTTACCAAATAATGTCAACCAAATGTAACGCAATTGTAAATGCAAAGTTGCCACATGATTTAATTGTGTTACAGGTTAAAACTTTAAATAATGTATTATGTAGTTTTAAATTATTTTTAAGGATAAAAATACAATTATTTTTGAATTCCTGTTTTTGCTCTACGATGTGCCCAAAAGTGTACCTCGAGGTACACGTGCACCAAACGTGTACCTCGAGGTACATTTTTGGGCAAACTTGTATGGGCTTTTATTGACCTCCTTTCTTACGTTTTTTTGCAGTTTTCTGGTCAGTGTCAGGTTGTATGTTGATTAAAACAGGATATGCGACCGTGACAAATATGGCTTTACAGAATTATAATCATTAGAATCAACAATACAACTCTTTAACTTAGAATTGGCCTCAAATGTCATGATTTCATGAAATAGTAATTCAATAGGATTATATGAACTTAGAGAGTTGTATTGATGGACTTTATGATTATACGAGTAATTCTATAAATAAATATTTGATACGGCCACGAATAATATTTAGATCAACATACAACCTGATACTGATATGCTAAATTAAAAAAAATAAAATAATAGAAAATTTGTATTTGTGCCTTAAGAGCGGCCAACCCGACATACTTTTCATACAAACGCTCGTACGTGATTATGGGGTTGTAACACATCTTTCTTTGAAATTTTTGAACCAATAGGTATCTTTGTGCAATATATTTAGGTTCGTATGCAAGCAAAAAATAATAATTTTGAAAAACAAAGTCCGTATAAGCCTGCAAAAATCTGCTTTTTTGCACAAATTTTACCTGAACTTTGGCCATTCATAATGTACTCATAAATTGTAAATGTTAAGAAAACATTACGATAGAAACCTTGCAAATGTAATGGAGATTCTAAATGACCAACATTTATATCACAAACTGGTAAGGCTTACTCAAAAACACGTATTTCCTGGAACAAGTTTAATGAAAATTCCGCACATTATTTTTCGTTCAATGTTATCGTGTTCTCACTCGTTTGTTAATAGCTTTCACTTGCGCTGGATGAAACAACAAACTTTTCGACCATCGCGTTGACGATAGACGGACCGGAAAGGGCTCTCATAGATTTTTTTTCTGCAACTCACCGCTATAACTCTCCCCTAGTTGGATTTCCGCAAACAGCCTAACCTAACCATATGTATGTTTTTTCACATACAGATTGTAGATATAATAATTTGTTACAACTTGATATAAAGTACTATAACCGTAGACTATAATTACTGTTTACCTGAGTATTATTATTAACTTGTGCGAGACATATAAGCGAGTGTACAACGCTCTCCCTCGCGGCAAGGACCAGCATCTCTCCTGCCAGATCACTAAACGCGTTTACAAGGACACGCATCGCTAGCATTTGATTGGCTGGGAGGTTATCTGAAAGTATAGGACACAATTTAGTTCTGACATACTTTTATTTTGTAAGTATACCTCGACCAGTTTTTTAAAATCCATTTTTCTTGGTGTACGAGTAGTTTCAAACGGCACCTATAGAATAAGGAAAGATTTTTAGGATGTTTTTATGACATGTATGTCATGGAAACTAAAATCTTTTCTATACAGGGTTAAATTCAATTAGATAGCGATACTCTACAGACGTGATGGGTATATCTAAACGCGACAAAATAAAAAAGATTTGATACTTACAATTTTTTTTTTGGGGTCAACTAGTTCTGGTAGTTTTGTTACTCGAAGTATGAGTTAAGAAAATCTGTATTTTTTTTGCTTTATCATGTTTAGATATTGATACACATCACGTTTGCGGAGTTTTGCTAGCTAACTTGATTTGACCCTGTAACCTTTTATTTTGGCTATAGCCTACAGAAGCCTAGCATTGAAATAGTTTAGGCCAGGGCTGGCGAACCTTTATAGATCAACGTGCCATTCTTTTCTAAAGATATTTTTAATGAGGCCATAGAATTGCCGTCAAATAATTTTAACTCTGTGATTATTAGGAAAATAATAAAACGAAATTCTATCAACTCAAAACTCTTAATTTACTACAAAACTTACTACAAATTAAAAAAAAGTTGCAATGTATAAATATTATTGAACTTTGTTACCTACTTTGAACTAAAATGCAAACCGTTTCGATCAGTGGCGTGCCCAAAATATTTTGTCGCGTGCCATCAATGGCATCCGTGCCATTGATTCACCAGCCCTGGTATAGGCGAATGAAGAAGAATATAGTTTTTATTCAATCAGCGCATCCGTCAGTGCTAAACGTTCATACTCGTCGCTGTCCGCGACTAACCAAAGATAACCTGTATTTTTTTTTGCAAAAATCCCATCATCAGCTGGTAGTATTACGAAAACCTTTCTTAGTTTCTAATAATTCTGTCTTTTGCAAGAATCAAGCGAAGATTCAATATTCAAATTTCCAATTATCCTGCGACACATATAATATTAGATAGTAAACCATTGACTCTTAGATTAATGACCTTATTTTTTGCTAATTTTTCCTCATTAGTGTAATAAAGAATTCATACTTATAGCCCACACATTTCTATGAAATGTCACGCGCTTCTTTCAAGCGCATGACTTTTAAATTAACACACACAAAGTACACATACCTGGTGTTAAGAGCGACAGCAAATATTTGATGAACGACGGTCCGTATTCCGTGTCGAATACCTGAGCATTTATTTCTTTATTCCTTACTGCTAACCTAGTTACGTCCAGTACGGGGAAGAGGATTTCTGTAAAAAAAAACAAGTATTATTATTCCATAACTATCAATCCATCTGCCTAGCCGTGTTTCAACTATGTTGGGGTCGGCTTCCAGTCTAACCGGATGCAGCTGAATACCAGTATTTTATATGGAGCGACTGTCTATCTGACCTCGACAACCCAGTAACTGGGTAATACGATATCCCTTGGTAAGACTGGTCGTCAGACTTTCGGGCTTCTGACAACCCGTAACAACTGCCAAAGATCCCGGAATGACAGCCGGGACTAACAGTTTAACGTGTTTTTCGAGACTCGGAGGAGTCTCGGTATGTAAAGTTTAAGTTTCCTGTAATTAAGGGCGAGCCTATTACCACAGATATATTAATGATATAAATATGTATGTTAATCCAGGAAAATCATGAAAAAGACACACAGCATCGTTGAATAACGATTAATTAATCATTTGCAATGTTTTGGTGACATACCTTTGGGCCATTGTAACATTTTCTTCAATATCAAAATGGTTTCATTGTTGATAGCATTGTTCTGTAAGAAAATAAATGAATGGTTGACTTTTTTTTTTTAGAAAGAAAGAAAGTACGTTTATTTGCGGTAAACATAACGCAAAGAAATAAAAACACAAACACGAAAGAACAAGTTGAGGGAAAATATGCGTCACATCCACGCAAAACGGCCATCGCTCAGCATAATGCTGCGACCCTATGCGAGACAGAGCCCCAGCGGTGGTTTTCAGCGACAGCCGGCGTTGACGTGATGACGTCAACCGGTGCAGCATAATGAGATAAAAATAAACAAAATAAAATAAATGCGATACTTCGTTATCACACGACACACGACACGACGTTTAACACGTCATTTACTGATAAAATAAATCCTTATTTAAAAAAAAAGGTGGTTGCAGTTTTTTACCCTCTCGTTTTATTGTCATAAAATAGCAAGACTATCTGTTTATTAAAATGTCAAGTTTTAATGAATAATGTGGTAATAATTTTATTGTTACAGACACAACATTATTCATTGTTAAGATAACACACAATGTTATCTATTTATGTTACTTTGTAGGTTATCTCATAGTCTGAGTTGTTATCTATACAAATAAGTAAATAAAACGAAGTGTCTGTTTGTAATGTCAAAATAACAGCGTATCAAAATACTAAAGCGCCGCGCGTAAGCGATGCGCGATGCCGCGTTGTAGCAAGCAATTACTAGTAGCAAAAAAAACTTTTTTTGATTGTCATTCTGTTTGTTCTGGCTAATCTCCGAAACGGCTCGAGCGCTTTTGACGGGACTGGCAAAATAGCTGATGTTATACGGAGTAACTTAGGCTACTTTAAGTTTCGAAAAAGTCATGCAGTCGATGCCCCGGGCGGCAGCTAATTATCATTACATCACGATGTAATGATATAATACGTGATGTGATGAAATTGAATGCTAACTACCCTACCACTTTGCAACTCTGCTCTGCTCTGCTTTGCTTTTGCACTTTGCTTTGTATTAAGTGCAATGCTATGGAAAATTGTGGAGGCAGCGAGAGGACAGACATTAGTCGCAACTTATAAAAGCCGTCAGCCATTAAGTCGTGAAAAGACAACAGACAGACAGACAGACCGACCGACAGAGTTACTTTCGCATTTATAATATAAAAATAAGTATGGATGTAGACTTGAGGCATTTGTAGCAATACGCGGCACATTTGTTGCCAATAATGGTTTTCTGAAATAACTAGGTAGCACTGAGACGTCAGGTCCGAGCACCTGTCAAAAATGTCAAAGCGCCTATATTTTCTTTAGTCGTGACTGATGATGAACGAATTAACGAACCAGGCCTGCGACAGCTTTAGTTCCAAAAATGCGTTATGGCGCTACTTTCGGTAGCCATGTTGTTGGCAGCCATTTTGGGCGTTGTATTTATCTTTTAAACTGACAGATTGTATTTTCCAAGAACAATAAACTGGTTTGCTGAAATTAATTTATAATGTGTAATGTGGTGTTGATAATATTTTTAGAGTACCAAGGCACAAAACACAAAAATGAGACACAAAGAAGAAAGCCAATTGCTAATTGCCCTTGTTATACTTATATATAATCATGTAATATTTCAGAAACTACAGCCTCCGGTCAAAATGTCAGTGAGACAATGGCTACAACAGGCGAAGCTGTGGCATTCATCGATAAACTCTTTGATAGTGTGAACGGATCTCGAGGGAGCATTGTCCAGGGCAAACTGCGTGGGCCAATAAAGCCGAACGTTCGCCAACTCTACAATTTTTGGATAGACGCCAAACATAATGAAAAATATAAAAGTTTTGAAAGGTCTAAACTGTTGTTCGAAAAACACGCAACAATCTGAAATGTCGTTTTATTTTTACATTTCTTTCGTTATATTCGTATCCAATGAACATAACGAAAGGAAATTATTGAACCTAGCAAATAATAAAATTAACCCTATAAGAATTTTCCATGGAACATCACTATGCTATCGATATTCTATGGTAATCGCTATCGTCACTTTTCTATTAAGCTGTGGGTAATCACTAGGTGACATTTCGACACTAGCGCTTGGCGCATATTTTTGGAATTAATCGTCAACCATTGTACTGTCCTATCTGTCTCTGACTAGTATATAGTTATCTGTGTAATGAACCGAATGATGACCGTCACCATATATTTTATATTCACAGTCGAAATGGAAGACCTCTTGTCAAAGTGGCGCCCACTGGTGGCGTGCGTTTTTATGAAAACTCTCATTGAGTATACAATGCTTGAGTAGGCATAAAGTTAATAATAAAATAAAGATTTATTGTTAAACTAAGACTAGATTACATGACAAGGTAATAGGTATATAAAGCACAAGCATAAAGTTTCTTAATCTAGTTAGTGAGTGCCGTACTATTCTCTTAGATAGGTTACAAAATAACCTGAGTTTTAGAGAAACAGTTCCGATCCCCGTAATAAATGGTGGCCTTATGATAGCACGTGTTAAAATGCATATACTAATCATTACAGCAAGCTAGGTTCCTTAAAAACAAATAAAAAAACTAAAAATACTAAAATACATCATTAAATATAAAAAATAGCAATTTTGGAGTGGTGAATATATGTTACGGCTAATACCCGAAGTGCGGCTACACCTAGTTTTAGCCGGTTAGAACTAGGTGTAGCCACTTACTCTTGGTTAAACCTAGTACGAGCCGATTGTTTTCGGGTAAAATCATTTGGGTTAGGTTAGGTTAGAACAGTAACCATTAACAGCGGCCGCCGAGCGCCAGATCCCGTCTATTGTTGGTAAATTGGTTTTATCCAACAGGGATTGTCTGGACCTATAATTCTAACCGGCTAAAACTAGGTGTAGCCGCACTTCGGGTATTAGCCGTAACTTATATATAATGTTACGCATTCTTACCAGTTCACACAATTTGACTACAGATTCTAGCTGCTCCTCGGTCATGGCGCTTAGTCCATCTCCCACTTTACTGTTGAACTCCTTTAGCTTCTCGTGAATTGCCTTCAAGTTTGCTTGGTCGAACCTAAAATGGTTTGTTTAGAAAAAAAAGTTTAATTTGTGATAGAGTACTGCAGAGTCAGGAGTAAGTAGAAAAGATCGTTCAATCAAAAAGCAAGCTAAGTCAACCTTTAATTAAATAATCAATAATCGTTTATTTTATTTATATTGAGGGCAGTGGTGGCCCAGTGGTAAAGGCCTCGACTTACGAGTAGTAGGTCGTGGGTTCGAACCCAGACAGGCGCTTTACTTTGTGTAAATTATTTCACCACCACTGCTCTCAAAACAGTGAAGGAAAACGGCATGTCCCAGAACTAAAAATTCTAAAACGTAACATCCACCAACAGGCACTGGGCCTGCGTGGTAGATTACAGCCCACTCCCTCTCACAGAAAGAGGAGGCTTGTGTCCCAGCTGTGGGAACATTATAGGCTGATTATGTATGTATGTAATCGTTTATTTGCTAAGAAAGTAGGTACCTATAGGTAATTAGGCATGCAAACATTGAAAATATGTTTTTTTTTTAAACAAAAAAAACAATAAACTCATACTTTCCACGCTACTTGAATCTAGGGGGCAGTAAAGTTGTATGGAATTTCATTGCTAGTGAGTTTTATCCACCAGCAATTTCCTTTGAAAATCCATTGTTGTCGACTTTTGTGTGCTATATTTTTTCGACCTACTTGTTTGTAATACTTATGTATTTTTTAAACTCAAACTCAAACTCAAAGCATTTATTTCAATTAAACCATTTACAGGCACTTTTGAATTGTCAACAAGTCGGTCAGTTACAAATATGAAGCTAGTTGCCCATTCCAAATAGTAGGTTCCTATGGAGAAGAACGGGCAAGAAACTCCACAGACACTCTTTTAAAATAAAATATTTGATACAAAGTATTGGTCACATCATTCTTATTGAAAATATACATGTGAGAACGATGCAAAACGTCAGAAGCGTCCGTGATAAAAAAAAACAATTCAAAACTAAAATAATTAAAAATAAGCCGTGGCAGCTAAGAGATGACCAGTCCCAACTGACAGCGCCCGTTCACGAACATGACGCATGGATCAGCACCATTAGCTCAACCATTTTGAAGGGAGCTAAATGATCCAACACACACGCCACCATCAGCGAGACATCTGAGTGAGCATGACATACTCTCAGCTGCCAGGACATATTCAAGTCAATGAAAGACATATTACCCGGTAAATGGTAGCTCTATTGTACATAGTACTCACACCTGTGTTATGCAATTATATAATACAAAGGTGATTGAGTTTATACAATGAAAAGATAGTCTTACAATCTTCAGCAGCTCCAACAGTATTTTCAAATGTTAATCAATTAGTTGACGTTGTGGAGCAGGACCAGCATTGAGCCAAGCATTTCTATCAGCGATGTAATCCCCCAGCCTATACCTGCTTGCATAGTGTGCGTTTTATACAAGATTTGAATTTCGTCTCATTCAGTTGAAGTATGTGGGGAGGAATTTTATTATAACATTTTAAACAGTACCCCATGAAAGATGAGTCTACTTTAGCCAGTCTGAAACCTGGTTGAGCTAATAGATCCCTACTTCTAGTACTATAATTATGTCTTTCGCCTCTTTTACTAAAAATATGTAAATTTTTTCTTACGTACATGATGTTTTCATAGATATATTGACAAGACACCGTCATGATGTTAATATTCTTAAACAGTTCCCTAAGAGAATCGCGCCTGCGGAGATTATATATGGCTCTGATGGCTCTTTTCTGCAGAATAAAAATAGACTCGATGTCTGCAGCCCGTCCCCAAAGTAAAATACCGTAAGACATGATACTATGAAAGTAACTAAAATAGACTAGCCTCGCGGTATCTACATCAGTAAATTGACGGATTTTTCTGACAGCATATGCTGCTGAACTTAGCCGTCCTGCAAGAGATGTTAAATGAGGACCCCATTGAAGCCTAGAGTCGAGCGTGATCCCCAGGAAAACAGTTTTATCGACGAATTCTAGTTTCTCTTGATTCAATACTATCTCATAATCACTACTTTTTACATTTGGTAAAGAAAATCGTATGCACTTAGTTTTCTTTCCATTTAATACTAAATTATTGGCAGTGAACCAATTTTGGACCTGCAGTAGGGCGTTAAGTGTTAAATAAATGTTTTTTTTTTGTTTTGTTTCAAAACTAGGTGCAAAAAGATATTATTCTTAATTTGGCTGTATAGGTACAGGCAGTACAATCAAATTCTTACTATACTAAGTTGGCTTTATTTAAATTACTCGCATTGTTTGAGTAAAGCATTATGCAAGCCCTGGTCCGGAAAGACTGCGTTGCTGGCCACAATACGATGGTCTCGAGCTTAGCTTAGCTACGCTCTCGGCCTTCAAGCTTGGTCATCATTGTAGCCCTTACTGTCCGCGCTATAAAGGGCTTGACCTTCGGACTCAGTCTTTATTCCAGCTTGACCATCAAGGGCTACAATGCTGACCGCGCTGTGTTGGGAGCTGCGCTTTCGGCCATCATCAGCGTTGCCAGCAACACTGTCTTTACAGATGTACTATTTTTTTTTTTATCATACAGCTACATCCTCACCTAATATAAGCATCATGTGGTATGAGCATCTTCTCGGTCGTCGTACTAGTAGCTGACGTGGTGTATGCGCCGGCGCCGGTGAAGGGGTCGGCCTGCGAGGGCGGCGGCAGGCCGACTACGGGGCCCGAGCCCGGCACGTAGCGGGACTCGCCTGTGAACGGGTCGGCGAAGCTGGAACGGGTAGTGAGAGGTTAGTTGGCTTTGTAGCTCTAATGAAAATTATAACATAACGCCTGTAATATCCGAAGGGTTAGGCAGAGGTGTACCTATAGTATACCCACATTTTGCCAAGTCCCATGTAATAGGGGGCAAGCCAACAACCGGGCACAAATCCAGACTCCTGGTTGCTTCCCCGTACTGAGAAATTTCAGATGGAAATCTTTAATAACATTTGTCCCACCCTGGGAATCGAACCCAGGACCTCATTCTCAGCGCTTCCAACCACTAAACCTACGAGGCAGTCTATGAAAAAATTAAATATCATTTATTTCAGGCAATTATTACACCCATACCATACAGACACATACTCTTAAATACCATCGGCATCAACATTATAACAGATAGAATATTAAAATACATAATAACACAGATAGAATATTAAAATACAATAACCAAAAATTATATTAAAAGTCTTTTGCCTCTTGCAAGATGGACGACATGGTACACAGCTTTTACAATTTCATTCCTACTCAGGGTTACCCTTGTGTAGAATGACACTCTGAGCTTACTTAGCAGCGCGGAAAAGCCGGCAACGTTGCTCTCGGCGAATAAAAACCTTAACTTTTATTTAAAACAAAAGTTTTTAATGTCAAAAATTGTTTTAATGTCAGGATTAATTAAGGTGAAATATTCCGCTTATGCAAAAATCGCGAAGTCTTTATTGATGCAAAAGCAGAGAGTACTTCGACGATCTACACAAACGAAAACATTTTATTTAATCAATGTAAATAGACATTTTTATTTAAATTTATTTAAATAAAACACAGGTATTTAAAAATACCTTGATCGCTAGACACTTTTAATGTGTTTAAAAAAGCATACAATTGTTAGAATTTCAGTCGTTAATGGTAGTCAGAAGCCCGAAAGTGTGGCCACCAGTCTTACCAAGGGGTATCGTATTACCCAATAAATACGTTGTAGAGGTCAGAGAGACAGTCCCTCCATATAAAATACTGGTATTTAGCTGCATCCGGTTAGACTGGCAGCCGACCCCAACATAGTTGGGAAAGCCTTGGCAGATGATGATGATTACTTAGAATCCAAACTAATATTATAAATGCGAATGTGAGTTTGTTTGCTATGCTTTCACTGCTAAACAACTGAACCGATTTTGATGAAATTTGGTATGAGGATACTTTAAACCTTGGGGAAGGACATAGGCTTCTTATCAACATACCACGCGGGCAAAGCCGCGGGGGAGCTAGTTGACAAAAAAAAGTAATAATCATCAAATAATTTGGTACATGTGAATTATTACAAAGTCAAATGTTTAAAAATGTGTGATAAGTTTGACTTACGTCAATAGCGGGCTGTGATAAAAAACAAAGAAAACACGTTACTCACTTTCTGATAATCCAACTGCACTTTTCTTTTGACAAATCTTCGGTCAACTTATACGATTGGTTATTCAATGGTAGAAGCAAAGAATATGAGTTTTAACAGCAGATTAAAAGCAATTTATTAAACCTAAGGCACCTGCCTCACTGCCGACGAGGAAGCGACTAGATATCAACGATTTTCTTGCTCAAGAAACATACAAAAGATTGTAGGGCACGTGAAAGTAAATGATATACATATAGGGAAAAAATTTCAACTAATGCGCAAATTTTTTTTGGTGGCTCTGTATCAGTAATAGAACACGTAATTCCATTATTAGTCCAAAATTTAGTTTTTTTTCACCACTTGAAATACTAAAAAAAACCTACAAATCACATATCAAGCGAGCGCACAGGTGTTTAGCATCCTTCGCGCGTTTCAAAGTAAACATCTTTGGTTAACGATAACTTTATTTTTTTGTATTAAGAAATCAAAATATTTTTTTAAAAATAAAACTCGCTTAAGTTTAATCTGTCAAAATTTGCACACTGGTTTTTTTTTTCTTTTTATTAATAGTTGATTGCTGACTGTTCACACCGCCGGCGAGAACTGGTTTGTCACAGCGACCAGAGTTATAGAGAGACTACTCGCTCAGCGACGTTTGCTTGTTGGGCAGAACACTCGCTGAGAGGCTCACGCTTGGTACAGGTCGCGTCATGTAAAATGAACGCTGGCTGTCAAGCTGCGCATAGAAGATTTTACGGTCTATTTGGTGGTATGAGGTGCGGCGCGGGGCGGGCGGGTCACGCGGCGCATGCTTGCCGGTGCGCTATTGGTTCGTCAGTCGACCTTTGCTTTCCGCGCTGTGTCCACGTTACGTTCATTCTCAAAATACCATCGCGCACAAAAGTTTGAAATTACGAAATGGTTTTACATAGAAAAGAGAGAAAAATGATTTATGACGTGTATTGTTTTATGAAGAGAGAGGCTGATAATAATGCAGTTGATAATTTAAAAAAATGTATTAAACGGACCGCAGAGGCAACAAAATGTTCCGAGTCTACAGTGAGACGAATTGTAAAAGGTTCAAAAGATTCGGAATTTCTTACTGTCTTTCGAACTCCCGGCAAAAATACAAGACTCAGAGAAAAACCAATAACAGATATTGACAGCTTTGACCAGGGTGTTATAAAAAGAATCATCCATAATTTCCACCGCACTGAAAAAGAATTGCCTACCATTGGCAAGTTGCGAAGGAAGTTACAGGATGACCTACATTTCCAAGGATCTGCAGCAAGTCTCAGGCGAATATTAAAAGAATTGGGTTTTAAGTGGAAAAAAACAGAAACCAATAGAAGAATTTTAATTGAGCAGTCACAAATTCGATTTCAAAGAATTGAATATCTGAGAAAGATAAAAAAATATAGAGAGGAAGGAAGACATATAATTTACACTGATGAATCATACGTCGATAGTTCCCATACGTCTCACCATTCTTGGACAGACGGTCCCACCAAAGGCATTAAAAAACCTCTATCTAAAGGTAGCCGCTTGGTCATAGTGCACGCAGGTGGTGAAGCAGGTTTTGTGCCGAATGCTTTGCTGACGTTCAAAGCCGGTACAAAAAGCGGCGACTACCACGACAACATGAATTCGGAGAATTACGAGCGGTGGCTCCGTACTAAACTGATACCGAATTTACCGCCTAATTCAGTCGTGGTAGTCGACAATGCATCGTACCACAATAAGCAACTCGATGCTGCACCAACGTCCAATACAAAGAAAGCAGACATGCAAACCTGGCTCCGTCAAAAAGGAATCGAATTTGAAGAATGCATGCTAAAGCCGGAGTTGTACAACTTCATAAAAAAATACAAAGAGCAATATAAGAAATTTAATATGGATGCCATATTAAACGAAGCAGGCCATTCTGTACTTCGTTTGCCCCATATCACCCGGACCTAAATCCAATAGAAATGGCCTGGTCCCAAATAAAGGGATATGTTGCCAGCAAAAATGTAAGTTGGAACCTTACACAGATAACTGACCTGGTTAATGAAAAAGTTAATTTAATGGGAGCAACAGAATGGGGAACATTGTGCACCAAGGTAAAGGAAAGAGAAGCCGAATATTGTAAAAGCGATCATGTGGTTGACATGATGACAGAAACATTTATTATTCGCGTAGGGGATGATGATTCAGACACAAATGGTGATGAAAGCTCAAGTGACGACAGTGAAATGGCCACCTCTAGCACCAACACCGCGTCCTCATCTGGTTTTCACGTCACCCACGACGACTTAATGGAAGGAGTTTCAACATTAATTTAATTTTTTGTAATTAGATTAAACATTCTACACTGAATCAAACATGTTTTTAATGCTATTTAATAATATTCTATCTAATATATTTTTCAATGTACCAATAAACGAAGCTGCGAGCGAAAGGCTAGTTCAAAAATAAAACAACAGGACTAGTACTTTCGTGCGCGAGTGTACCCATGCGCAAACAAACCCCCTCCATTTTCTTCCAGCGTTCTTTTTACATGACGCGTACTGTACATACGCATACCAGCGAGTAATCGCTAGTCGCCGTCGTTAACTCGTTTGTGGGACAGGTAGGAAGCGAGTTTCTATAAACAAGTAGTTATCTAAATGTAGTTAGCCGGCTGTCGCTGAAATCCAGCGCTGGGGCTCTGTCGCGCATAGAGTCACAGCATTATGCTGAGCGATGGTCATTTTGCGTGGATGTGACGTGTATGTTTCCCTAGCTTGTTCTTTCGTATTAGTGTTTTTTTTTTCTTTGCGTTATATTTACCGAAGAAAGTGAAATTAAATTTACTCACCCATTGCTTGATACCGGCTGTGAATCCAATTTAGCGTTAGTAATAATGAAGTTTGCGACTTGCTCCAAATATACTTGAGGTAGATTGTTCCTGAAATATAAACAACGTGCTGTAATAGTAATCGGTAATAAAATAAACCAAACAACATATATTGCAGTTCATATCCCATAGGAGCTTGTGGCTAAATAATAACTGCCGCACGGGTCGATCGATCAGGTTAACCCACGCTTGCCGCGGTTGGACCGTGGATGGGTGACCATCTTTTCATACCAAGATTTCTCCGTGCTTCGGAAAGCACGTTAAGCCGTTGGTACCGGCTGTCATTTGTAGATCTTTGACAGTTGTTACGGGTTGTCAGAAGCCCAAAAGTCTGACTACCAGTCTTACCAAGGGATATCGTGTTACCCAGTAACTGGGTTGTGGAGGTCAGATAGGCAGTCGCTCCATGTAAAATACTGGTATTCAGTTGCATCCGGTTAGACTGGAAGCCGACCCCAACATATTACATTGGGAAAAGGCTAGGCAGATGATGATGATCCCATAGGAGTCGTACAGTTGAGTGATAATAAGTTCCGCAGAAATCGATAGGAATGATATCATATCAAATAAACCAGTCAAGGGTTTCGTACCGTATTTAAGATCGAGCAAAAAACGCTGACAACAACATATTTCTTGTATGTAAAAAAATAATAAAGTTAATAATTAAAGACGGGTTAATAATTAAATTTGTATTATTTGTTAATATAGCGGCAATAGATTTCTATTGCCGCTATATTAACAAATAATACACTCACAATACAATATAACACAATCTATAAAAAATTCAACTGTCAACCTATTACGGTTCATGAGATACAGCCCGCTAACAGACAGACGCACGGAAGAACAGCGGAGGCTTAGTAATAGGGTTCTATTTGGCATCATTCGGGTACGTTACCCTAATAAAAACTGGTAGTGCATTTAAAAAACGGCGGTCCAACGGCGAGATCGGCAGACGACATTGTTGCCATCGCGGGCAAGACCTGGATGAGGCGTGCACACACAAGAAAAGAGAGAAGTTTATAACCTATTTATGTACTCTAGACAAAATCAAACTGGTTGCTATTTTTATGGTAAAATCTGTTATTTTTATGATATTGATTTTACATTCTGTGATAACCGATACTCACACACTGACTTTTATTTTTTTAGAAAAACATACTTTTACGATGTTTGTAAATATGTGAGCACCATGTATCTATCTCGTTGGTCTAGTGGTCGCACGCGCTACTGCTGAGCATGGGGTCATGGGTTCAATTCCCAGGTCGGGCAAAGTGTTATTGGGTTTTTCCTTCTGAAATTTCTCAGTAGCAGCCCGGAGTCTGGATTTGTGCCCGGTTGATGGCAATAGGCTCGCCCCCTATTACATGGGACTTAAACATAACTGGCGAAATGTGGGTGAACTATAGGTACACCTCTTCCCAACCCTTCGGGGAAACAAGGCGTGATGTTGTTATTATGTATCTATCTAATAATTAAGTTATTTTTCATTGCTTAGTTTAAATTCATTTTACCTATTATGGTATAGTAATTTTATTCTAGGTGCATCGTCTTCACATGTACTCAAAGAAAATATTGTAAAACATTTTTAAAAGAGTACCGGTGGAGTTTCTTGCCCATTCCTCTCCATACGAAACTACCTTTTGGAAGGGGCAACTAGAATCAATTCTATTTTTTTGTAAATTTTGACGTTCAAAAGTGCCTCTTATGTGCCTATTTGAAATAAATGGTTTGACTTTGACTTTACTTGTGCACCTATTTTATTTATAATTAATTATGTTACTTTTTAATATTATTATTTTCTCTCAATCAGAGCACCCGCCATCTTATCTCTTCACCACCCTTGGTTGACTGATGCCTAAGGCATTAAGTCCGCCTTTGTACCTCATTTCGTGGGAGACGTTTAAATAAATAAATAAAATAGAGGCATATGCTCAGCAGTGGGTGATCTTGAGCTGAGGATAATTCGTGCATTTAAAAACATCTTCGTAATAGTTTCTGTCTCGCATCAGAAGGACAATTCCCGTGATTAAAACGTTCAAAATCTAGTCTCAATTTCATCTCAGCGACAATCAATATCAAAATGTATTAAAATAGAGGAAACTAGAGGTATTCTTGGCAGACTGAGATTAAAATGCGAACGTCTTAAAAATACGGGGATTGCCCCTCTGATCTAAGTCAAAGTAAAATTATTTATTTCATAATAGGCAAACAAAAACTTTTGAACATCAAAATTTACAAAAAAATTGAATTGATCCTAGTCGCCCCCTCCAAAAGGTAGTTTCGCATGGAGAAAAATGGGCAAGAAACTCCACTGTTACTCTTTTTAAGTGTTTTACAATATTTTGTATAAGTACATTAATTATTATTTATGACTACTATGTGAAGACGATCTCTATCCTGACAACATTACCTAATTTAACACTTTCCACTCCGCCCACTTTTCATAGAGCTCATAAGTTTCATAGAGGTCACCGGCATTAGGTTTACGCTAAAGGTTACCCTCGAGGAGGGTCATCGGCACTGCACGTGTTAAAGGTCGAATTTATGAAAGTTATTAAATATATTACTTGTGTATAAAGGCTTGGGCGGCTACCCAAGGGTCTTCAGTCTTGTCAAAAGGAAGTTTTATTGGCGGTGCTCCATCTTTGATGTCTACGCTGAACACGAAGTCGTATTCCTGAAAATAATGAAATATAGTGTTACTAAAGTTTTGATACTTTAATACTACCAAATTGGGATGCATTTGGAAGAAAGGACCCTGCGGTATGGTCCGCTTGGAAAGCGTATTTTTAGCCTTATTTTAGTTTAGTGAGAAGTTCTCCTAACCTTTTTGGACCAGTACCCATCGGCACCGTGTTTACACGGATTCGACCACCGTAGCAGTTCAATATCTCTATGCCTTTATAATGTAAGTATTCACGACGATTTCTACGCGAAAACGATTTATTTGTGAGCTTTTACAAACTCCAAAACTGACCAACAACAACTGACCAATTAGAATCATACCTGAAATAACCCGACCCCAGACCCCAGTCTATCCAGTGCTCAGTAGTCATAACAACTAATAACTTATAGCTGTTCTAGGATCTGTGACGCGTGGCCGAAATCGGAACTAATGGCGCCATCTACCTTTTTAGGGTTCCGTAGCTCAAAAGGAAAAAAGCGGAACCCTTTATAGGATCACTTGTGTGTCTGTCCGTCACAGCTGATTTGCTCCGAATCTACTGGACCGATTAAGTTGAAATTTGGTACACATATGAATATCTGTGAACCAAACACGGAAGTATAACGTAAATAAATATTTTTTTTAATATGGAGGTCACTTTTGTGACGCAAAGTTTTGCCAACTGTACCATGTGACATATAAAATAAAAGGGCTTGTAAAATAAATAGTTGCATAATTTTAAAATAAACAATTTTAAAGTTATTTAAGAAAATAGATGAAAATTTACCATTATCTCCGAAACTACTACGCCTAAAATTTACCATTATCTCCGAAGCTACTACGCCTAAAATTTACCATTATCTCCGAAACTACTACGCCTAAAATTTACCATTATCTCCGAAACTACTACGCCTAAAATTTACCATTATCTCCGAAACTACTACGCCTAAAATTTACCATTATCTCCGAAACTACTACGCCTAAAATTTTGTCAAAAATATAGAAAATAGTTATTACTTATAGATTACAGAAAACCCTATAAGAAATCTATGGTGTTACAATAATATAGTAAATCTCTCAATATTGTGCATACAAACTTACATTTGCAGTTGGAATGTATGGGAGAACATGTTTTTCAACTACAATGTGCGAGTGCCGAGTGCCCACTTAGTTTTTCGAGACATCGCCAAGCGGTTGGTCGACTCCTCACGTGACCAGAGGGCTGGCCTATTCTTTGGCCAAAGAATCAGCATTGCAATACAACGTGGCAATGCTGCCAGCCTTTTGGGCACTTTTCCTGTTGACAGCGATGCGGAAGAATTTTTTGATGCCCCATGATTATTTCCCCTCCTTTTTTATATACTTACTTGTACATATTATTATTTTAAGTCTGTTTAGTTTTTAAATTATATAAATACTTTCAAAATGGTTAATAAAAACTACAATGTTAAGTTTGTTTAAGAATAAAAACATTGTAGAAAACATATTCATTGTATGGAACCCACACCACGCGAGTTCAACACGCACTTGTCCGGTTTTTTTAATACCTTCCACAAAAAATTGCACAAGTGTTTAACAACGGCACCCTCCCCCCCCCCCCCCCCCTTTCAATGTCATTCGAGAGCCAAAATATCCTTTTAGCAGTGTAGTAGAATACAACATCATGCACACCTTCCCCTGGTACATAGTCTTGCCCTCACTGGAGGGCGGGGATCCCATGACGTCTCCAATCTCGTTCCACGTGTTCTCTGCAGCACTCCAGGAGTAACACTTCACGTTGGTTCCGCGACGGACCAGCTTCGTCACACCGTCAGCTTTGCCTGGCTCTAGGAGTACTTCGGGGCCGGGTAATCTGGGAAAAAGACGGAAAAACTTAGGTTTCGTATTAAGTTGTAATAAGTTCGTGTGTTGGCCCCGTGGTAGCAGACGCGACCTAAATCAAATCAAATCATTTATTTGCATGAGTATGGGTACATGAGTTGATACATAGGTACAAAAAGGTTCTTTAAACCATATCCTACCTAAACAGGTGTGCAAATATCTACAAATTATAATATAAATATTTCTTACATTATAAATTAATTACAAATATTAATATTAAATTATTAAGAGTTGTAGGTCGTAGGTTCGAACCCAGACAGGCGCTTTACTTTGTGTAACTGATATCATCACCACTGCTCTTGTAATGGTGAAGGAAAACATCGTGAGGAAACCGGCATGTCCTAGAACCAAAAATTTGAAGACATGTGACATCTACCAACCCGCACTGGGCCCGCGGGTAGGTTACGGCCTATTCCCTCTCACCGAGAGGAGGCCTAAGTCCCAGCAGTGGGAACATCATAGGCTGATTATGCATAAGTTCGTGTCCATTATTATTATTTTCATACTTTATGTATATTTTTATGTTAAGGCAAATGATGACAAGAGGCAAATCTATATAGTTTGTTGTAGAGGAAAAAAAATATGTTATTCTTGAACATATTTCTCAGAACTTGGTTGTTACCAAAAGACGTTTAGAAAAAAAAACTCAATAAAAGTTTACGGTAAACGAACCCTTTACTTCGAGTTTCAATCCAAAATAATTTATATTAAATATCAACGTACGGTTGGTATTTAATTAATAACAAGAACGTCTTATTTGTATGCAGAACTTTGTTTTTTATTTTCGATTACTCAACTCATTTTTGAGTAAATAGATAATTGCTTCATATTTTGCAATAAATTACAAGCGGTGTGTCATCGTGCTTTTCATTCTTATGTAAGCAGTCTGACAGTGACCGCGGTTTACCTGTTGTCAGCGTCTTAATAAAGTTTATCAAAACTAACTAAAGTCTGATTTCAGCAATGGACTGTGATAAACTTAGAAGATTAATAATTAATTGATATGGCAATGGTACTGTTCAAATAAAATCTAGGATTTCTTTCTGTATAAGCTACGTAATAATATTATTAATATTGACATATGAAGATTTATTATACCCTTGTAGCGGGCTAAGAAAACCTTCGGCAAGTGTTTATAAAAAAAAAACAAAGCCATTACCGCAATATATATACCGTCTTATATACCTTGCCATATTTTTGTTCAATTCTTGGCTAGGGCAGAAGAAATTTGCTTGCGTTATATGGAATGCACCACTTTGATTCTTGGGGATTTTAATCTACCTAATGTGAAATGGCCTCAGTCTAATGACCCTTTTCTAGGAATTAGTGACCCTAAGTCTTTAGCGTTGAGGGACTTCCTCAACATCACCGGCTATGTTCAAATGAATAACGTCTGCAATGAAAATAATAATATCCTAGACCTCATCTTGGTGGATGAGAACTCCAGTCTCTCTGTTTGTTCAGCGCCTCCCATTAGTAAACCTGATATACATCATCCGCCACTAGAATTAGCCCTTACTAAAACTTCAATTTCGAATTTAAATTATAATACTTTGCAGTCTAAATATATTTTCATTAAAACAGACTATGAGGCATGTGTTTGTGATCTGTGTAAAGTAAATTGGGAGGATTATTGTCATTTGAGTTGTAATGATTACGTTCTGACATTTTATAATATACTATGGGAAAATATAGATAAATATACTCCGAAGGGTAAACCTAAGAATAATTGTTATCCAGTTTGGTTCTCAGCATCGTTGATTAAACTTCTTAAAGAAAAGCATAAATACAGAGCTTGGTTCAAACGGTACAAAAACCCTCGGGACTATGATACTTTTGTTTCCCTACGACTGCGTGCTGGGAGAGCTATGGATAACTGTTTTAGGGATTATATAGAAAGAATTGAGAGTGAATTAAAAACAAATGTAAAAGCTTTTTGGCGTTACACTAAGTCTAAAAGTTCTTTCAGAGGTGTCCCTGACCAAGTATCGTGGGGTGATCGTGTTGGCGAGGGTGGTAGTGGTGTGGCTGATCTATTCGCAGACTATTTTGCATCTGTGTACGGTGTTAATCAACAGCCTAGTAACTTGTCTCCAGGTTGCTCCTCGTCTAATTACAGTATTTCTTCCATTGGTATTACTGAAAATGATGTTAGAGATAGCATCAAAAAGTTAGATCTTAATAAAGGAGCTGGTCCGGATGGACTTCCTCCTATTTTTATTCGTCTCTGCATTGATGCTCTTATTATACCTCTGCAGATAATATACAATAAATCCCTTAAGGAAGGTACATTTCCCGATTTATGGAAAATCTCGCACATTATCCCCATACATAAGTCTGGTAGTATGAATGACGTAACTAACTAAAGACCAATCTCAATTATATCACAATTTGCAAAGATGTTTGAGGGCCTCATATACAGTGTAGTTTATTCCCACCTCCGTGATGTAGTTAGTTTGAAGCAACATGGTTTTGTGTCTAACCGTTCTACTATGTCTAACTTACTTATTTACACTACTTTCATTAGTAACACTTTTGAAGCTAGAGGTCAGGTCGACGCTGTTTACACAGATTTTGCAAAAGCCTTCGATCGCGTTGATCACTCAATTCTTTCTATGAAATTGAATTGCACTGGTATTCATGGCTCTTTGTTGCGGTGGTTCGAGAGTTATTTAATTAATCGTTCTCAAATAGTTGCCTTGGCGGGTTATGAATCTGTACCTTTTTCTCCTGGATCTGGTGTTCCTCAGGGCTCCAAGTTGGGCCCTTAGCTTTTTTTGGTATTTTTGAATGATCTTTTAGATTTAATAAATTGCAATTGTTTGGCCTACGCTGATGATTTAAAAATATACTGTAGGATATCGGACCTGAGTGATTGTGCGAAGCTTCAAGGTGATCTTGATGTCCTTCAACAATGGTGTTTGAACAACAGAATGACGCTCAATGTTAAAAAATGCCAGACTATTACTTTCACGAATAAAGTGAATTATATTAAATTTGATTATCATATTGATGGATCGGTACTGAGCCGAGTGTCGGTCATCCGTGACCTAGGGGTACTCTTTGATACATCCCTATCTTTCCGTGAACATATAGATAGCACGGTGACTAAGGCTAAAAGAATGCTTGGCTTTATAATCCGTATGTCGAAACCTTTTCGTAATTATAGTAGCATTATTTTACTTTACAACGCACTAGTAAGGAGCTCCTTGGAATATTGTTCCACTATTTGGTCTCCTTATTATTCAACTTATACTAATAATGTTGAATCTGTTTAGGCCCGTTTTGTTAGGCATTTATGTATGAAGAATGGGATCCGAAAAGCTATACCCGATTACAGTGACAGGTTAAGGCACTTTAAAATGATTAGCTTAAAAGAAAGACGTAACCATTCTGACTTACTAATTCTCCATAAAATTATAAACGGTACAATTGACGCGCAATTGGTAAACTATTTTAAAAGGTCTAGCCAACGTAGTAAGCGTCATCATCGTATTTTTGAATTGCCTACATCCACATTAAATACCTTATTTAATAGCCCTCTAACACGTATGGCAAGGCAATATAATGAAAGGTCCAACTTGACAGATATTGATATTTTCTCCATGAGTTTCGCTTCATACAGGCGTTCCCTATTTAAACAGTGCGAATACTGCACGTCTGTGTAACTCAAATTGGTTTATTTTATTTTGTACTGTTCTAGATTTAAGTCTCTAGACACACTTTGAATTTGAATTTTCCTTTTTGTCTCTAATATTCATAATCATAAGCTAATGTCATGCATACCTGTTATTTGCATGGTTACTAAAGTTACAATGTTAGATGTTATTTAATTTTGAATTGTAAGTGGCTGTGCTGTTGGTGTGCTTATTTTAAATAAATAAATATCATTTTCGGCTTGAATCAAACATCTCTCTCTTCTACTGCACTCTTCTCTGATGTTTGTTGATCGTAATCAAAACTAAGATAAATTTTATCAAAACCAGAAACTATCTTACTCGGAAAGTTTGAATCCACCAATTTCTTGCTGAGAAGCAGCTTGCATCTTCGCAACATCTTCCTCAAATTGTTTCAGTGTTGCTTCGTCTGCGTATCTTGCAGGGTCTTTTGTGAAAACACGGACGATTCCGTCACTGGAACCTGTTGGAAATGATGAAAGAACAAAACTAAAACCACGAAATATTACCAGTCTTATGAAAACGTAATATAGCTCTCACACTTTACCCGCATATGTATAAATTTGAATATTCCAAGAGAGTAGGCAGCAGCATCTTGTCATAATCAATCCTGCCATGCGTAAAACGAATGAAAAATATTTTAAGAAGTTCACTTATTCATTCTCACTCTAACATACCAGTAACAATGTCTCCGTTGTCGAGACACGTGATGCTCCATACGGACTGTACAGGCAGTCTTATGTCGCGCACACAGTCGCCACCGGCCCAGAGGCGCACGCTGCCGTCTTCACCGCAAGTTGCGAAGCCTTGTTGGACGCCTGGGTTCATGCTGATACTGAAGGGATAAAGGTGTAAAAAAAAAAACTTTATTACAGAGATAGAGATATGTTTAAGTTAGTTCTAGTTCATAATATAGGTTGAAAAAATAAAAGTTGAAAAGATTTGATAAGAATTTGTTGATTTTACAACTGCTAAATTAGGGCGTTCTTTTGTTGATTTTCAACAAAAAATAATAAATAATAGTAATATAATTACTTTAAGCACTTGTAACATTTAGGGAAGTCCCACACTACAATCTATGTTACCTTATCTATCATAAAATGTCAAAAGTTGAACATGATTTCCAAACATTCCTTAAAATTAAGGTAAATCACTGCTTTTTAAATTTTAATGCTGATGTAAATACCTATATAGAATATGCTTTTAGTACACTAAAAATTATGGTAAATAAAACTTTTAATTAAATTAACTGTGTATTTAACTGCATCCTAGCTTTTTACATAACTTACCTGTATATATAGTTAGAATGTCCATAGAATGTGTTAAGGCACTGTCCCTTGTTAGTCCAGAGCTTGATGGAGGCATCATTTGAACAACTAAGGAAGGTTTCAGGATTTGCTACTGCTAGAGCTCTTACACAATCTGTGTGGCCTGAAACACACAATAAACATGATTATATAAATGAATGCAACAAATATAACAATTAAGTACATAAAATACAGTATTTTTTCTTGCTAGTTTTATATAACCCTACTAATACTCAATTCAAATCATTTAATAGCAAATAATAAAATCCAATTTGTTAGTAATTACATACACATCTTAAACACTAGTGTTAGTAACATACATTTAGCAAATTTAGGTAATATTTATTAATAATGTCAAAATTATTCATAACTACCTGCGCCCCGCGGTTTCACCCGCGTAAGTCTCGATCCCGTGGGAATATCGGGATAATAAGTAGCCTATGTCTTAATCCAGGGTGTCAGCTCCATACAAAATTTTATCAAAATTGGTCTAGCCGTTTGAGCGTGAAGAAGTAACAAACATACACACACACACACTCACAAACTTTCGCCTTTATAATATTAGTGTGATAATGTCAAAATCATAATGTCCTAAGCTGAAGACTTTTGTTTTTTTGCTTGAACTTGCTAATGTCTGGAACTACCAGTTGGATTTAAAAAAATCGTTTTTGCATTTTATAGCCCAGTTCTTGAGAAAGGCTATTTAACATCACGCTATGACCATTAGGGGGCCGAGAAAAAAAAAACAGAATGAATGGTAAGCGAAAACGAAGTAATAGTGGGTGCAGGCAATGCGATGTGGCGCCCCGGTTGGGAAATCGGGGACCAAGAAATTTCACGTGTACGAAGTCGCGGGCAAAAGCTAGTTAGAATCTTGCAATTACCAATCTATGAAGGAAAAAAAAAATGTGTTTATTTGTGGTAAACATGATGCAAAGAACAATTTGCCAAGCATGTTCATTATTTATAGCATTTTCCATCCAACCATTAATAACATAGAATGGTCTACGAAAAGACCTATGCTCAAATGATGTGATTGCAAATCAAGTTTACGTAAATTATTTATATTAAAATATACAGTTTGCTGTTAATTTTATACAATGCATATTTTTAATGTCATTCTTACCAGTCAAAGTAGTAATAATAGTGCCATCTTTCATCCATAACTTAATAGTTTTGTCAGCGGATGCAGTGGCGTAGGTACCGCTGAATAGTTCAACGACTGCCCACACTGCGGCTTGGTGTCCTTTGAGAGTCAGTGGAGGTACGCGAGCTGTGTTCACGTTCCATACCTTGGCTGTGCTGTCCCAACTAGAACTGTGGGGGATGAGTTATTATTAAAAAGCTGTAATTTGTGTATACTGGGCATTGTTTAAATTGATGTGTTTTAGGTAACTATTATTTTATTGAAGTAAAAACATCATTGAGCGATATGTTTTCACTTCTGTCAGCATTTCTATGTTCGATTGCCTATGTTTCTTTACTTGATGTAACATGCCTAGTTTGATATAATTAATTATTTTCCATAACACTATTATCATTTATCTACACCTACTGTGTAGAAAAATGATACTTTGGTATTCTCCAGTAAAAGATGTTTTCAGATGTCAGTCCCATCAAGTATAATTTTAAGAAAGTAGTAGTAGTAGTTAGTATTCTGCTGTTTCTTGATAAGACTCTGTATAATGACTAAGCAAAATTTTATAAATGAATAAACTTTTTACTGCTGATAAAATTATGTTTCCATTTGTTATCAGTAGTTCATTTATTAATTATGAATAATGTTTATTATAAACATTCCAAATACAATAAATGAGAGCTTGCTGCTTGGGGATAGAATTTAATAGCTATGAATGTTCTATTTTATGAGATTACTCAAATGACTTTTAGTAGATAGTTTTAGTAATGTCTTCCAGTTTAGATAGCAGGCAAGTAGGGCATGGTCCTAAGAAATGAATAATGTTAGGTATCAAAAATTCTCTAGAAAAACTACAGTGTCCTGCATAACACCTGAATCCTGTATCATTCATGCTTTATCTACTATAGAGATTTTTTAGGTGGTATAAACATGCCACATGAAAACAAAGGATATTACTAACCTCAACAAAACGCCAGAGTCTCGTCCAGGCGTGACACTACACACGGCGTTCTCGTGGCCCTCCAAAGTCACCTGGATCGCGCCGTCCTGCAGGTTATACCCCAATATTGTATTGTCATTGCTGCCCGACACCACTAGGCCATCGGGAAACGCTTCACAGGGAGGCAGCCAGCAAACGCATGACACGAAATTCCTATGTCCTTTATACGTCACCACGTTCACAAAGTCCTTCACTCTGCAATAGAAAAGTTTTGTTAACTTTCAGAAGACTAAAAACAGCGTAACGGGATGGAAATACCAACCCTTCTGGATGCCACAGTTTTGCAGTCCTGTCGCGTGAAGCGGATAATATACAAAATTCTTTGGTCGTGGCCACACATCGCACGTCCAGCGAATGGCCGTATAATACAGCACTTAGTTTATAATCAGGAACAGCCATTGGAAAACGTATTTATTTTCAAAATGCAGAGAAAAATCAGAAACAATCGCGGCGAACAAAAGTTGTCATGTCACGTTGACGTATGCTGTCATTGCTGGGCAGTTTTAAAACTTATTGAAGAGTAGCAAAGGCAAGCTCATTATGCCTGGTGGTTTTGCTTTCGTTCGGTAGGTACGTATCTAGTGGTTTTGAGCAAGGCAAGTTTATGAATAAGCAATTTAACAGCTGGCCAAAAGTGGGTGTACACTTGGTTCACCCCTCCTGGCTAACCCTTCAGGGGTTACAGGCGTGTTATTACCTATTTATTCTTATATAGGTTGTGGGTGAATGTGTCCTTCTAATTGACAATATCTTTTTATATAACAGCCAACAAAATTATCTTTTTTTATCCTTTACTATTTCTGAACGAAATGTTTGATGGGTTCTTGGCGGGAAAGTGAAGCGTCATGTTTAGCAGTTTTGTTTTATTTTCTAGTTTAGCCGAATATTAATGTAATAATGGTGGATTATTAACTATTAAATGTTCGTGAACGTGCATAAGCGTAGGCAAATGAAACAAAACTGTGCAACATCACTTCAAGTTCTCTCAAGAAGTCCGCGTGAGGTCTCAGTAAAGTACCACACCTTTACTGAAACCTAAAGGGGAGCAGGCGGATGGGATATCATCTATCTTGCATTGTATAAAATTCATTCATCAGTAACTAAATAAAGACTTGGCTAAAAGGTCCCAGCATCCAGGCCATTAAAATATTATTAAAAAAAAAATGTGTTTGAGGTTGGTTTTGCAAGGCTGCCAATATAACAAAATTAGCGCGGACATTTCAACTCGAAATATTATTTTTATTCCACGAAGTGCATTAAAGCTTTAAATTAATAATTATTTAAAGTAAATAACTTTAATAAACATGATTACATGATGGTAAAAATATAGGAAACAGTAAATTACTATTCGGTAAGGTTTAAATCTAGTAATTGGGCAAAGAAAAGCCGAACAATTGTGAAGCTACTATAGTATGTTTGGAAAGCATATTCTTTTCAATGGTTGAGCTGAAGAATAACAAAATTGATGTATTTTGGTTTCACAATACGGCAGTTCAGCTTGTCTCTCTACTTTCTCGCTCCGTGGCGCCAGTGTGACCGGACCGGTGACCGGTGTTACTATAGACTATCCATACCTACAGTATTGTTCATCTACATCTACATACGTAGTGTAAAGATGGCGTCGACGGTGTGTGTTTCTAGATGCCGACTGTTAGCAAAATTAGAAATAAATCGTGGTTTGTGTTTATCACCGATATTTAGGGATTTGTCAAATAGCAGGGTAAGTGTCTAATGTTTTTCTTTTATTTACTATATTTTCTAAGTAGTGTTTCATATATGATTGCCGATTCACAGACCGATTTTCGTGCACGTGCATATTATTCTTTAATAAAGTAGTAGCAGCTGTCAAACGTCAAAATTATTGTTTTTATTTTTTATTTGTGGTTAGGGTTAGCATATTTTTTTATTGATTACAAACATCAGGAATTGTAAACCTTGTGACGGTTTTTAGATTTGACGATACCGAAATTACCTGTTCTGCTTGTTGTTAATATATTCTAATCAGAAAGGCACATTTTTTGGTTATTTTACCCGTTTTTTTGTAACATTAAGTAGGCATCGGTTAGATTTATAAAACTGGCTCTAAATGTCAGTTTATTTAATTAAGAGAGTTTCCATAGATATTTTATTAACTCTATCAGAAATTAATAACTTGGTAGGTTTGCCATCAAACTTAAGATATTTAATAATATATATTACCTACCCCTATTATTGACAATTTTTTTATTTTCAATTTAAGATACATCAAAAATAGGTACCTTTTGTTTTATCAATAGATTTTAATTTTCGGTCCTACTAATAATTAATGAAGGTAAATCAAGATCATCGATATAAGTAGATGGATACCCATCATGTTAAATTGGTGGAAGTAGGTACCTACCTAAGTTATTAATTTGTGATCTACGAAATAACCAGAAGATCTATTTATCTTCCCCCCTAAAAAATGTAAATGCGTCCAGTACCTATTATATATCCAACGGCATTGTTTTGTTTGTGTACTCAAAACCCATAGATAAGACAACAAATATTTCTCATTTATTGCTTGTAAAAATCTGGCACAATGTCGATAGAATAAGGTCCCCGTTGATAAATATGCCATTCATTACACGAGAGCGAAGATAAAAGAGCATATATTTTCAAAGAAGCTAATGAGCGTTATTGTATTGTTTTTTGCGAAATCTCCCACGGCGTGCTTTCTTAAAATAAATCGGAGGTAGGTGTAAGAAGAAGAGCTGAATATTTTTGTTTACATCCAGATTTACATATTTAGTTGGCGACATCAGGTCAGTAGTCACGTAGGCAAAAAAATATTCAATGATCAATTTAGATAGTAATTATTTAGTAATGATCAATTGAGATGGAAATCATAACTTCTACTTTGTTGGTTAACAAAGTAGAAGTTATGATTTCCATCTCAATTGGCTGGTGCCCTAAATCTTCTCACAGTTAAAAGTCCCGTTATCTGTACAGTTTAATAACGACAGAATCGTGGTTAGAAAAATGTTTAGAGTGAACTACTGCAACATTATCATCATATTTTGTATCTTCACAATGCTTGTTTTATCAAGGAATACTTACGAGATCTAGGAATATGAATTTCGCTATGTTCTTAAACGATGCCAGTACCGTATCATAATTCATCGACATAATGATCGATGTGATCTTATCAGTTATGTTTTCAATGTAAGCTACCTTAGATAACATGGTGATATTTTATCCATCATAATCTACATTAAGTAATCTTGAAAAAGTAATGTGTCACAAGATTATCTCACAAAGTCTAGTTATCTCTTTTAAAATTCACAAAAGCATCAAACGGTATGTGTCTACTAGAATCACTACTCTTGGCAGAAAGCAAGATGTCGTCGTCGTCTACCAATCCTCGTGACCCTCTAGAATCCTTTACGATAAACCAACACGAGAACCTGTTTAAGATACTAGTTTAAGAACACAGTGGTCGTGCAAAATTATATGAAGATGTGAACTTAAAGTCAGGTAAAACTTAAACATATCAAGTAAAGTTAAAACGTAAAGCAAACTTTGTTTTTGTAACACCATGTTACAAAGTTACTTGCTCTCTCCAGATCCGCTCAAAATTTCCTTGGCTTTATCAATTAGTATCTTGTAAATGTATTATTCACGTTGGTAAATAATTACGAACTCAGCCGTCCTAAACATAAACCGTAACCAATAACCGTAATAAACATTAACATCAACGAGTCGATAATAATATACTTTACGTATACAATATTGTGGTCATTAGAGGGAGTTAGAAAGTAGCGCCTGTGACATATATTAAAAATATGAGAAGAGATGAAACCTATGAAATTGATAGTAAATGGATTGAGAGGGAGACCTAAGATAAGTTGGAAATATTGTGAGGATGATATGAATAAAGAGGGTGTGATAGATAAGGTAGCAGAGGATAAAAATAACAATTATTATTACTCCGGTTCCAAGGAACATAGGACCAGGCCAGAAAGGAAAGCATTGTGGCTAATTAAAAAGTCCAGAATATCGCTTACTGAGGGAGACATAATTTGATATAAAATAGCTGAAAGAGGCAAGAATTAATCATAAATTATAGCGCCGAGGAAATCACCACGCGGATGGTCCTTATAAAACATCTTATGACTAATAAGATGGTATTGGAAAGTCTTTTGTGAGCCGGACCTTTGGTTGAAGTCTAAAAATTAGATAACACGATGATGGACGTCACCAAAAACGTTCTGATAGTTTTAATAGATCTTCAGTTTCAGCGGCCCACAAGTACATAGATACACCACGTGACATGACTATTAGGTAAACGACCTGTTCGTCCGTTTTGTAATTGACCTACATCACCAGCTGCTTGCCAAATTCACTCTAGCAGACAAAATTCTGCATAACAAGGACTCAAAACAGAAAAGTCTTTAAACTCTTCTTTACATATATATATCTCAGATATCTGATACTTACCATGTGGTGAGTTTTCAAGTATTATTTAACCACATCAGAGGTATGACGTATGCTATTCGTCATGAAATCGCGTCATGACGGATTAAAGTTCCTCTGAATTTAACGATTTAAACGATCCGATTCCTTGATAATTAATAGTAATAGTTTTTTTTTTTTTTCTAACTTAGGAATAGTTTACAGCTGGGATGAGTATACAGTAATAATACAATAATTCTGTGAATGTCAGTAAAGTAATCACCTATTGTATTAACCAGTGTCAATCAAATACAATAAAGTGTTTGTTTAATTGCGATGCTATTTGTAGATATCTAATCTACAACGTATTTAAATAATGGTGTTCGGCAAACCTCGGTTTATTTGCATGTTTAACATTATCTAAGTCATTTTCCGTGTTCAATCACCGTTACGGATGAATTTGTTAATGTGGCTTCATTTAGCTCTAAAAACTGCCCATGTAGCATAGGTCGTAGGTTGTTATTACCTATGTTTTGCACGATAACTTTATAACTATCATAACAAAAGGAAAAATAGAAGGAATTTGGAAGATCGAGACGGAAGTAAGTGCATAGCCCCAATTAAATAAAAAAGCTATTAAAGAGACTTCAGCAGCAAAAAGAATATAGATGAAGGAGGTACAATGGAAATTGCTACACCGACAAGTACCCAGCATTTAACTTTTGCATGTACGATGTAGAAGTAATGAGCGGTAAAGCAGAGTAAGTAAATCAATAATTATGTGTCAGGTGGATTGCTCAGATCCTGTGTGGAGCAGTATCTTAATTGTGTAAACCAGTACACTTATTTACTATGAACAAATGCAAGTTACACAATCGCGTTACTATCTGAATGTGCGCTGCTGCAAACACTAGGACCTATAGTTAGCTGCAGTAAAATGACACTTAACTGTCATTTCGTCAATAAGTTAGAACATTTTTTTACGAAATGACAGTAAGATAGTCTCATTTTACTGTAGCTAATTAAAAGTCCGACTATAGTTAATTGGTCTCATTTGTTTGAATACACGTTAAATTAAATTAACATGAATATAGATATTTCATACCATCATCAAGTTAATATGAATTGAGACTAGAGAATACAATCAACCCGGGATCCCGACCGTTTTCTGGCCCCGAAAATCCCGGGACTGTACTTGGCTAATCTCGGGATTTTCGGGATTGCCACAAACAAGTCTAGTTTGTATTCCGTAGTCCGTTGCGCCTTGAAAATAACCTTGCCTAGATTATTTTAATACATTACGACAAAAAGCAACTCGTACAATACGTACCCACTATTTACTACACAGGTACAGTCCTAATAATATGTTTGTCGTAGAACTTAGAAGGGACTTCCCCACTCCGAATACTTTAATACAATACTCTTAAGGTAATTCCCCAACGAACCAACAGGGGAATCACCCGATCATCTCATATCATAATATTGTTGCGGGTATTTCCCGTCGGTCGGGGATTCCCTGTACGAAAGTATAAATATGCAAATCAGGTTTAATTTTTTTCATTTATTGTTCTGTCAGTGACGGGTTACGTAGGCTACGTCAGTGACGACGGGTTACGTAGGCTACGTCAGTGACGACGGGTTACGTAGGCTACGTCATTAAAATTTAAAAGTCAATTATCTGAAATTAAGTATTTCAAATGGCGGAAGACTTTGTTAGACCTACTTTGATCCTATCTTTGTCATCGCCACCTGATATTGCAAAATCTTATACATGTATAAAAAACTGCTTATTCATATCTCGACATTGCTTATTAGGTTAGTACTAAAAGAAACTTAACCAACCATTCCTAGTTCCATAGGCTTAGCATGAGAACCGTAGAGAAGTGTTTTAAAGTAGATAAAAATTACGCTTCTGTGTAGACAGCTGACAGTTTTCTACGAAGAAAGATAGACAAGCGATTTCGATTCTACAATAGAGTAGAAATAGAAAGCATCATGCTAAGCCTGCTTTTAGAGTTTTAATTTTGTGTAATAAATGAAAATCACCAGTCTTTCAAAGAGCATGGGAGATGGGCTTCAAGTTAATCTTTGAGGATAATTGATGAAATTATTGTTGCTCTGCTATTATTACTAATATTCAGTTTGAAAAGCCTTATCAAATCCCCCTTAAAGTTTAAACTTTAAGTTAGCAATTACCCATATTTATGGGTCTTGAGATACTTAGCTCAAGATACCATCTTGAGATACTTAGCTCAAGATACCATCTTGAGATACTTAGCTCAAGATACCATCTTGAGATAATTAGCTCAAGACACCATCTTGAGATACTTAGCTCAAGATACCATCTTGAGATACTTAGCTCAAGATACCATTTATTATTTTATGCCTAGTATCTTGAGATAATGCTTGTGAAGCATTGATGTCCCAATCACCCGTACAAAGGTAATGGGTAAAACTGTGACATTAGAAGGTCACTAGGCAACTTAGAGAGATTAGATAATAACTTATTGAAGACTTACTAGACTTACTTATTGTCTGGAGTCTTGACTGGGACCAACAGGCCATTGCATTATAAACATCACTAATGAATGCTGTAGAGCTCCAGACCGTAATCATGTAAAATATATGGAGTTGGTGCCGATATTAACTATTTGCTGTCAATCAATTACCCATATTTATGGGTCTTGAGATACTTAGCTCAAGACACCATCTTGAGATACTTAGCTCAAGACACCGTCTTGAGATACTTAGCTCAAGACACCATCTCGAGATACTTAACTCAAGATACCATTTATTATTTTATGCCTAGGATTGGGACATCAATGCTTCACAAGCATTATCTCAAGTATCTTGAGATAATCACCCGTACAAAGGTAATGGCTAAAACTGTGACATTAGAAGGTCACTAGGCAACTTAGAGAGATTAGATAATAACTTATTGGAGACTTACTGGACTTACTTATTGTCTGGAGTTAAGACCAACAGGCCATTGCATTATAAACATCACTGATCATAAATGCTGTAGAGCTCCAGACCATAATCATGTAAGAATGTATGGAGTAGGTGCCGATATTAACTATTTGCTGTCAATCAATTACCCATATTTATGGGTCTTGAGATACTTAGCTGAAGACACCATCTTGAGATACTTAGCTCAAGACACCATCTTGAGATACTTAGCTCAAGACACCATCTTGAGATACTTAGCTCAAGACACCGTCTTGAGATACTTAGCTCAAGACACCATCTTGAGATACTTAACTCAAGATACCATTTATTATTTTATGCCTAGTATCTTGAGATAATGCTTGTGAAGCATTGATGTCCCAATCACCCGTACAAAGGTAATGGGTAAAACTGTGACATTAGAAGGTCACTAGGCAACTTAGAGAGATATTAGATAATAACTTATTGAAGACTTACTGGACTTACTTATTGTCTGGAGACAAACCAAAACATTAGAAGGTCACTAGGCAACTTAGAGAGATTAGATAATAACTTATTGAAGACTTACTAGACTTACTTATTGTCTGGAGTCTTGACTGGGACCAACAGGCCATTGCATTATATAATACAAAAGTGTGTACTGTGTACTGTAGGTAATTATATTATATATGTACAATGATATCCACGAACTCCTCCATTTTCGAACAGGCTCATTTCACGTCTAATACTATTTGCCAACCCCAATTCATTTTGTACTTGTACTTCAGGATCTGGGGATTTCATACTCTTGTTAATTTCCAGCTCTAACTTTTCCTTTAATGTCAATTGGGGTTGGGAGGTCTTAGCTCAAGACACCTTCTTGAGATACTTAGCTCAAGACGCCATCTTGAGATACTTAGCTCAAGACACCGTCTTGAAATACTTAGCTCAAGACACCGTCTTGAGATACTTAGCTCAAGATACCATTTATTATTTTATGCCTAGTATCTTGAGATAATGCTTGTGAAGCATTGATGTCCCAATCACCCGTACAAAAGGAAATGGGTAAAAGTGTGACATTAGAAGGTCACTAGGCAACTTAGAGAGATTAGATAATAACTTATTGAAGACTTACTGGACTTACTTATTGTCTGGAGTCTTGACTGGGACCAACAGGCCATTGCATTATAAACATCGCTGATGCTGTAGAGCTCCAGACCGTAATCATGTAAAATATATGGAGTAGGTGCCGATATTAACTATTTGCTGTCAATCAATTACCCATATTTATGGGTCTTGAGTAGGGAATCCCGACCGATTTCTGGCCCCGAAAATCCGACTGTTCAAGAACAGTCGGATTTACAAGCAAGGCTAATCTCGGGATTTTCGGGATTGCCACAAACAAGTCTAGTTTGTATTCCGTAGTCCGTTGCGCCTTGAAAATAACCTTGCCTAGATTATTTTAATACATTACGACAAAAAGCAACTCGTACAATACGTACCCACTATTTACTACACAGGTACAGTCCTACAGGGCTAACATGACATGCGCGAGAACGCTCTCGTTCTCGATTTATCGAATTTTGTCGACGATTATGACGTCATTCTAAACATTAACATGACCGATAGGCTCGAGTAAACTCTAGAAAGGCACTTTGACAGTTCTTTATCTCGCGACGAGAGACCGAATGCAAA
Source organism: Tiliacea citrago (assembly GCA_963921375.1). Lineage (NCBI taxonomy): Eukaryota > Metazoa > Arthropoda > Insecta > Lepidoptera > Noctuidae > Tiliacea > Tiliacea citrago. The sequence continues at coordinate 21,931,090 of OY992785.1, forward strand.
TTATTAAAAATAAATCATTTTTATGATAGCAACATCGGAATTAGTTTATATTATATTGATTTTCATCCACCTCTTTTAATTTATGTTTAGTTTTTTTGTGTAACAGGCTTTTTTTGTTTAAAAACAAATGTTTTTCTTTGGCATGCTGAAATTAAAATACAAAACAAAATCACGCAAATGAAAATGAGTGAGACATTTTTGGTAGGGGCAACATCTGTGGTGTCGTGTCACCGACGTGCTAACCGAGTCATCAACATGCTAAACGCGTCACTGAGTTGTCAACAGCGTCACCGACATGCTGTTAGTGTCCCCGACATGTAAACCAATTCACGACTTGCCAACCGCGTCTTCGACATGCTAAAAGCGTCCCGACATGCTAACTGCATCACCTTGCTCACAGAATTCCGACATACTATTAGCGACCCCGTCATACCACCTGCATCACCGACATGCTAAAAGCATCCCGACATGTTTAAAACATGCCGACATGCTAACTGCGCCACCTTCTTGCTCACAGAATCCCGACATGCTATTAGCGACCCCATTATACCAGCTGCGTCACCGACATGCTAACTGCGTCACCAACATGCTCACTGGGTCCCGACATGCTGTCAGAATCCTCGTCATAGTACCTGTGTCACCGACATGCTAACTGAGTCACAGCAATTCGAACCGCGTCCCGACATACTAACTGCGGCCCGACATACTAACTGCGTCCCGACATACTAACTGCGTCACCAACTCGCTAACCTAGTCACCCAGATGGTAATAGCGTCCCCGACATGCTACTTGCGTCACCTACATGCTTACTGATTCGTCAACATGTTAGCCACGTTACCGAAATGCTAATGAAACGTGTTGCAGCAGACTGGCGTCCCACAGCGGCCTGTGTACATAATTATATACGTATTTATTATGTTATTCCAAAGTTTTAATTTTTCACGTCTGTCGCCAGTGAATGCCTTTTTTTTGTATCATAATTTTGTCTACTCTTCTCGTCGTCAAAATCGAGGACGAGTAAATGACAGAAAAATCAGAGATATCTCGTGTTGAAATGTCAAAATTCGAGATAAAATACGTGCCATGTTAGGGTTTGTCGAGAGAACATCAAGTTTGACAGAACGAGTCGAGTATTTTGTATGGGAGCGCTGTCAGAAAACGAGATAGTTACAGAAATAGACAAGAATTACTCGCGCGAGAGTGAGTAATTGTCGCGTATGTCATGTTAGCCCTGCTAATAATATGTTTGTCGTAGAACTTAGAAGGGACTTCCCCACTCGGAATACTTTAATACAATACTCTTAAGGTAATTCCCCAACGAACCAACAGGGGAATCACCCGATCATCTCATGTCATAATATTGTTGCGGGTATTTCCCGTCGGTCGGGGATTCCCTGTACGAAAGTATAAATATGCAAATCAGGTTTTATTTTTTTCATTTATTGTTCTGTCAGTGACGGGTTACGTAGGCTACGTCAGTGACGACGGGTTACGTAGGCTACGTCAATAAAATTTAAAAGTCAATTATCTGAAATTAAGTATTCCAAATGGCGGGAGACTTTGTTAGACATAAAAAAGACAGTGATACGACGTCAGTGTGGAGTTATTATTTAGTTGAGAAGGACGGGAATAGTGCTAAATGTAAGCGATGCCCAGCCATCCTCAAGACTTTGGGTGGATCAACTAAGGGATTACATACACATTTGTTATCAAAACAAACAACAAGGTTATATCAGCTTCAACAAGTCAAGATTCTGAAAATCTGAACACAGCACCGCCGCCAGCCAAGCGAAAGTTAGATAATTATTTTACTAAAAGTGCCGACGATAGCTTGGATGATATTTTGGCAAGAATGATTGCATTAGATGGATTTCCATTCAGTGTGAATAATTTTCTCAAATCTCTTAGCAAAATACACGGATTTACCAAAGTCAGCCGTCACTGTTCGAAAACGTGTTATGAATTACAGTGAAAAAATCAGAAAGCAAGTAACTGCAGAATTAAAACATTTGAAAAGTGCAGGTGAAAGATTTAGTCTTTCTTTCGACGAGTGGACTTCAACTTCCAATAAACGATACATGGCGGTCAACGTTCATTCATATAAAAAATTTTGGAACTTAGGACTTGTTCCTATTTAGGATAGTATGACAGCTGAAAATTGTCTTCGTATATTGCAAGAGCGTCTAAGTAAATTTGACATTTCCCTAGAAACTGACATCGTGGCTATTGTAACCGATGGACCGAATGTTATGATAAAGGTGGGGCGGCTTATTTGCACTGAACAACAACTGTGTCTCGCACATGGTATCAATTTGGCGGTCTGTGATGTGCTTTATGAAAAACATAATAATTTGCAAGATAGCCCTACCTCAGATGATACTACAAATGAACCAGCTGTGACTGTTGATTATATGGACGACAGCGATGATGAACACCATTTAGAAGACTTAGACTGTCCAGAATCAGGTTTAATCGTAATGTCACAAAATGATCTTGCGCCAGAACACGTACCAGAGTTAACACAATATGAAAATATTAATGAGCTGATAAAGAAAATCCGCAAAGTTGTAGTGTATTTCAATTTTTCTCCATTGAAAAATGAAACAGTACTTCAAAAATATGTGAAAATTGCACATGGAAAAGAGTTGTCACTTCTTTTGGACTGTAAAACCAGGTGGAATAGTCTTTTAACAATGCTGGAGCGATTTTATCTTTTAAAAGCATGCATTCAAAAAGCTCTTATAGATCTCAATCATCCAATTCGTTTAGAAGATGTTGATTTTGAATTGGTAAATAAAATTGTTGATGTGCTGACCCCAATTAAATTGACAGTAGAAGCAATCTGTCGGCAAGATGCTAATTTATGCACAGCTGATGCCGCTTTGAAATTTCTTATAAAACAACTGTCTAGCAAAAACTCAGCACTTGCCAAAAAAATTAAAACATCCTTAGTGGAACGTATAAAGCAACGACGAAGTGATGATTTAACTGGCGTGTTAAATTATTTACAAAATCCACGAATGGATGTTGACAATCAGTTATTATCGGATTTGGAATGGCACGACTTATTTCCAGTTCCGACACAGGCTTTAGTGAGGAAGCAAATAAAGAGTATTGTTAAAAGACTTAATAGTCGAGATTACACGGAAGAAGAAGCAAGGTCAGTATCACAAACAGATGATGAGCTAAGGTCAGAAACCTCCCAACCCCAATTGACATTAAAGGAAAAGTTACAGCTGGAAATTAACAAGAGTATGAAATCCCCAGATCCTGAAGTACAAGTACAAGATGAATTGGGGTTGGCAAATAGTATTAGACGTGAAATGAGCCTGTTCGAAAATGGAGGTGTTCGTGGATATCACTTAGAAACAGCATATAAGTATCTATTGTCTATTCCTCCATCCAGCGTAGAAGCTGAACGAGCGTTTTCAGCTGCTGCTTATGTTGGCAATAAACTACGAAGCAGGCTCGGAAGTCAAACATTGGATGCTTTGATATTTCTGCGATTATATTTTCGAAATTCTAAATAGTTATTTTGTGCTGTTTTTTAATTTCTTGTAAAAGTATAGTATTTTTTGGTTTGTGTTTTTTCTTTTCTTATTATTATTCTGATTTGTGTTGTGCAAAGACATTAAAGAGATTTTTTTTTAATTACTCGTGTTTTTTTATTTTAGCCCAATTAGAAACCACATAGTCTAATCCCGGGATGAGCCCGGGATCCCGGGAAAAGGCTTCAAAAATCCCGTAAGCCCGGGATTGAAAAACATGCTCGGGATTGTATTCTCTAATTGAGACTCAATCTATACATCTGGGAAAATTGTACGACGATCAAGAAAATTACTAGATGGCTATAATTTTCGTTTGGATATAGCCGATTTTAATTATTAAGTCAGTTATAATTAATTTGTCGTTTGATCTTTAACGTTTAATTAATGAAATCACTTCGCTGGCGTCGCCGTCAGCTTGTTGCCAAGTGTGCATATCAATTGAGTGTTCCCTTTGTCCGGTATTGTTAGCTTGATAAGAATAAAAGAGCACTCGAGTTAAAAAGGTTGTTTGTCTCTACAAGGAAGTCATTTAAGCATTATTTGCTTTGAACTGTCATTAACTACGTAGACGTAACATATTTTGAATCCATTGTCGTCATTGTTGTATTTGCTACGACTCATCTTTCAAATTAACTTTATGGAGAACCAAAGAACGTGAGGTTAAAATCCTCATCTTTTATGGAAAAGCAAACTCTAGTTTAAAAGCACACATTTTACCATAAACCTATGATAACGATGAACTAAAAAACAATATGATTCATAAAAAACACATTACGTCACCAAGGGTATGCTGTGTACTCACAATCAATTCAGGAGTCGATGACCCTAAAACTGTCGGTTGTGTAGTGTGTACATGTTCATTCGATTAAAAGGCCAAAGCATCTATTAAACTTATCTATGGACCTACATTTTAATATAAATGATTCGATTACAGTGCATAATCACTACTACAAGTAATTCAATTCGGATCTTGTTCAGCCTATTTAAGTATTTACTGAATTAGTATTTTTGAATAAATTAGTACCTATCTGCCAGATTCAATATAATCATGTAAATTAATATTGTTGTTTAGTAGCTATAGGTGTTTAATGTTTATTTAATCTAAGCTATTCAATTTGTAAAATAAGATTACCCTGTTCTTGTAGGATATTGCTAACTGCGGGTCTACTCCGAACATAAATCCGAAGTATCGGTCGTTTCTTTACTACGGCTAACTATCGTTGACTACGGCGAAAAAGAAAAAAAAAAGAGAGTCAAAGAGATAAGCCAAAGTCAAAACTATGACTTGAAGTCGGGTAAGGACTCAAAGTCAAAAAAGGAAACTGTGGAGGTTATAAAACGGCCGAACATTCGGCCGATACTTCGGTATTAGCGCTTCAGAGTAGACCCCTAATCATAATAATTTTATGATCGCAATAAATTATTCCGAGGTAAAAGGCTCGTACAGACTAGTGCGATATCGCGGACGCGACGCACACTAGTAGCACAATTTCTTTGTCTGTGCTTGTCGCGCCCGCGATATCGCGCGAGTCTGTACGAGCCTAAAGGAACATGGTTCCATTTGTTTATCTTTTCATAGAACACTTAGCCACAATTATTTACGTAATAGATTGTCACTTGACGCAGTTATTACGCTAAACAACTACACATCAGCTGTGCCAATAATGTTTGATCTACAGGATGCACGATAATAAAATATATTAACACTGCACGTCTGTATTCAAATTGTTAAACGTATTCTGAAAAGCCAGTAGGCCATGAGTTTATATTAAAACAACCCAGGCACTACATAATGTGCAGTGATTCATGCGACAATAACGTATTTTTGGCTAGTTTTTCCTGCAGTTTCTGATCGGATGAACAACACAATCTAACTACAATGAATTTATTTATAGCTTTATTTACAGTCTGAAAATGTGATCAAATGAGACTAATGTAAACATTTTGAAACGTAGGTGCCAAAATAATGTATTTAAATCGTGTTAGAGGCTAGCTTGACGGTTAATTGGCTAATTTAATGTTCCGGCAAAAAGTTTATTTTCACTCCCAACATAACTTTGCGTCTGGCAGGAATACAGCACGTTCAACGGTAATGGAATTCTTAAACAGATTACTCTGAACAAAAATAGTACGAATTGCTTCTTTTTAGGTAGGCACTATCTAGTAGTACTCACGAAAATTTAAATACAACAAGGAAGAAAAATGATTATGAAACATCTTCAATTTTCACAAAGGATGTAAAATCTTAAAATTGCGCAGTCTTGACAATTTCGCTACGGGTCAAAAATTATTTTTGTCCCAAAAATTTTGGAACCGTGCCCAATAATAGAATAAAGGAATGCAGACGAAATGCTGGTGCACGGTTCGATAAGGCATCTCTTAATGCCAATGGCAACGATCCGATACGGAGGAAATATTAAGGAACAACATCAGGAGGCCAATACGAGTATTCATAATAAAACCGTTCAAAAACTAGTCGCAATGTCATATCAGCGATAGATAATCAATGTTAAAAACCCCATAAAATTTTTGACAGATTGAAACAAATTAGAATGTGAACGTTCTTAAAAATACTGGAATTGCCCCTCGGTTTATATATAATTTATACTTTAGTATATAACCTAAAATGTTAAATAAGCGCTGTACTTCTAAAATAACGAAACATTTCCTCATGTTAACGCAGTTATTCAAAAACGATAATTATTAACGTAATACTCTTATCACGGTCCAGCAAGCAAACAGTCGTTTGACACGTGATTCAGTGTCGTTGCAAGCCAGGACCATAAAGTTAGTGGTGCGTTGGCACTTGTTCAATTAGCAATTACGTAATTTTGATTGTTAATTTCTTCTTATTGAATCTTGGATCTTAATAAAATTCTTGTGTATTCAAAAATTATTTAGTAATTGATAAGCTGCCTGATAATTCGCAGACTATGAGTAACAGCATTAGTGTCTACTACTCTCATTTATCTGTCTTCTACGTCGTTTCTGTGATTAATTATTTTGTCTATTCTATGTCATATGAACATTCTAAATGCTCTTTCGTACCGGACAGAAACAAACACTTGTATGTCGTTCATTAACATTGGAGCACCGTACCTAGTTAGTTAAAGTCTTCCAAATAGTAATTAACTTGTCTTGTGAAGGCCGCAGGAATCCGCTGGATGCAGGAAGCACAGAAACGGTCGAAGACGGTGCTTGGGGGAGGCTTATATCCAGCAGTGGGCGTCTTTCGGCTGAAATGCATGACGAATGAATGAATGAATGAGTAATTAACCAATGGATGTCTATGAAGCTACTATCTAGCTACTGTAATTTTTACATGATGAATATTTGAATCTCAGTACCTACACCATAGAAATGATGGATGGATTGTGTTAAAGATGATTATGATTAGAAAGGAGGTGAATAGAGAAATGGCAAAAAAGCCATGCTGCGCCACCTTAAATAAATTGTTTTATACCAATGCCCTTATATGGGCAGGAGAATGATGATGAATATCTAACTGTGTTACTGTTATTTGAAAATCTATCACGGCAGTTTGCCAATGGGTATTCTAACCATTGCCACAGCATATCGTCATTGAAGTAAAACAGATTTGCTCCTACCAAAATGTCAATCATTATTTCGGATATAAATGCGTAATGTTAACAAAGATTGATAAACATCCGTTTCTTTTTACCGTTTCATAACTTTTTATGAGTTCTTACCATTGATATATTAAGGGGTTTTTGTATATCAATGGTTCATACGGAATGTATGCCTAATCATGTTCTATCTAGGCACTTACATAATATGTGATGGTTGTGTTTCGAAGGGCGGGTCCTACTGATGGTCAGATACGAGTATACATTGTTTTAAAAATAGTAGTTTACGAAACTGTTACCTAACGGCTCGGTTTTTAAACACACTCGTGTTTTAATACCTAGTTATGTGCAGTTTCATACACTACTTTATCTACTCTCATACATGGGGATTGAACCTACTAAATACAAGATTAAAGTTAAAAGAGTAAGACTTTCAAGTAAAAATTGGAGTCAAAACTTTTTGTAATGCTATAAAAATGGCGCGCCCCGCATACGCGTTCCATTAAAAAAAATATTGATGGGAACTCCTTGGTGGTATTCATTTCTTGGATTTCCCCTTAATTGTATTGGTAAAAAAATTGTTTTATACCATTATTTTGCTAGAGAAAAAGTGTTAAAATATGGTTCTATTTTTAAATGTCGGTATTGTGTTTATAAGCATGTCAATATAAACTCGTTTTGAAGTTTATAATTCGAATTTTACGATATGAGAGTAGATAAAATTTACGTTGTGTCATAAGGGACCAAAATAATGTATTGAGGGCGAGAGCGATTGTTTGTATCCAAGCGAAGCGAAAGATTCTAGAGTAGAATCCTAAGCGTAGCGAGGGATTCAAAAGACGTCGCTCGAGGTTAAATAATTTTGGTACCGTGTGGCAGTCTGCTTTTCACCCCCCTCTATGAGAAAAAAAAATAAGAGATGTTTTTAGTAGTGACGAATAAAACTATTTACATAACCAAATTACAAATTTATATAAATATTAGATACGTTTTCGCAATTTTGGAAGTTTATTCTAACTGTTTTGTTGGGAACAGAAAATATCGTTGACTTATTTATCACTTGGTTAAGTATTCGTAATAACTTCAAACTGCATTTTTTTTTTTTGTTTGCCGAATGCCGCGCCAAGCGCGCTTTTTTATTACCGGCAGGACTTTATCGAAGCGATTTGCTTTCAAACTTTGTAATTAAATAGTGTTCCAAATTCAAAAGTCATTTCGTGACTGTTATTAAGTGCGCCGGAATGACCCATTTTGCTCGCGCTTATCGAGGAACCCTTCGAATAGATGGGAAAAATATATTTCGTACTAACGATGTGCTATTTTTGTTACCAGGAGTCGTGGTGTCGTCGTTGGCGGCCCGTGCGCCGTTCCTTCTTCACAAGTGTATGTACACATGGAAATAAAACGCCAACAAAAGTCGAGCACGAAAAATCTGATGGTAAGGGTCTAGGAAACTAAAGAACACGCAGCATCCATAAAATACATTTATTACAGAAAAAGAGACCATCACCAATAATACGGTACACTTTGATCGCGAACGTTAACAACTATCTATGTTAAAAGAATACACCTAAAACTAATTTAGATACATGATTATAAGCTAAATATTTATATTATTAGGTACTATATTTACTAGCAATAATTTATTAGTGTTATTTGAATACAGATCACATTTTACGTCAGCAAAAGCTTATGATAATAATGTAGACATATTTCATTATTTTAATGACTTATTGCTATTCAAACTATCGTAGCAAGACTCTAAAACTTCAAACTCTTCGAACACCATTTCTCCAAATTTTCCTGTGGTCACTTTGCCTTGGTCTAAGTTATCGTTCACATAGTAAAATTTCTTTTCGAAGGTGTGGGCATTAGCAGCTTGTTTGTCTGCTTGCGCTGCTGCGTTTTCTTCCTCTGTACATTCGTCCTGTTGTTCTGGGATCATTGCTTCTTTTTTAGTTTCGGCAACAGTTACCGTTTGTTGTAAAGCAGCTTCTTTCTTTTTAATAATAGCATCATTTTGTTTTATAGCTTCTATTTTGGATTTTACTATGTCCTTTTTAATTCCGCTGTCTTTATTGTCAAAGGGAGTTTTAACAATACCTTTACTGTAGCTTTCAAGACGACAGATTTTATTTTTAACAGAATTTTCGTCGTCATGTAGTAATGGGGGGTCTTCTTTTGATATTTGTTTTTTGAATTTGTTTCGAGGATTTTTGCTATCTTCTGTACCAGTGAGCTCTAAACGACTGCTACAGCTGTTCGATTTCACTAATTTAAACTTAAAACCTGGAAACCCCTCCGTTCGTTTGTTTTTGTCTTGGTTTTGATTACCTGCATCTAAACTCGTATTGGAGTTTTGCTTTTCCGAAAGCTTTTGCTTATGTTTATCTGCTACGAGACATGAACACTTATCTCCTCGACATTTGGTTTGACACGAATAACAATCTCTACTGCAGTTTTTTTGAAGACTCTTTATTTCTTCCATTATGGCTTTCGTCATAGGACTTACGGTTGAACCAGTTTTTGAGGTTAATACTTTTCCTCCGTAGTATGTTATTGAAGTTCCACACTCTCTTATTTTTCTTAAAATGTCTGGGCTTACGTATTGACTTTCACAGCAAAAATCTTGGTTCATTGAGTCGCAAAGATATTCTTCACTTGAACTATAAACATTATCTTTTAAATTTTTCTGTGAGTAAGGGCTTAGCCCATCAGTTTCATATTCGTTGTTTGAGCTGAGATCTCCGCTCGACACACCACTGGAAAGACTAGCATTATCCCATTTCTTATTGCCAAAGTTTGTATCTATGGTCAGTTGTCGTATAATTTTCTTTCTACCACCATTTTTGTTTCCTTTTGTTTCTTCGTTAAGATTCCTATAAGACGTTGCTCTTCTTGTCAATCCTATGTTTTCATTAAGCAATGGTGGATCATGCGTCATGGGACTTTTCATTTTCAATGTATCTTCGAATAAGTTCCTGACTTTCTTTACCGTATCTGGGTTGGGGAGTTCTTCTTCTATTATTTCTTTATTTACTCTTATAGGATGATAAAAGAAATGTCTTCGTACAGCATTTTTAGGCTTATCAGTATGGTAAGCGTTATTATCGTTTTTCTTTAGTAAAGTTGGTGGAATTTTACATGTATCTGTATTTTTTCTCGGTGCAGGTTCAACTTTAGTACGTACTGGTTCGATAATTACGATGTTGTTATTTACCAATAGTTCCTGAAAGCTGTAATCTTGTAAATATTGTAACAATCCATCAAATTGAGCTTCCTTGCGGTAGTTAGCTATCATGCTGTTTTTGAATAATTCTGATTTCATCACCTTATATCTAACGTGATCGAAATCATCACATCCTTTTTCGAAACCCTTTGCTTTTATAAGCGTAGCTTGAGTCTTTTGATTTTGGTTATCGTCGCAGCTTAACTCTACTATTTCTATCTCTGGAGTATCTCTGCATAAATCTATTTCAGATTTTACGTCACTCTTATCATAAAAGTTTGGATCACAGTCCTTAACAATTTTATCCAATGTTGACTCCTCTATTTCTGAGTCACTTTTTACTTTTTCTGTTTCATCTTTCCATAATTGTATTTTCGCCGCCTGACTGATTTTGCGTATGCTGTCTACAATTTTAACGCTTTCCAAAGACTTGATAATGTTTCCAACAGATATTTCTGACAAACATTTGCTGTCGTCGTTCTTCTGTTGATTCTTTTCTTCTTTAATATCTCCAAAGTCACTGCCATTATTGTTGTTAAAATCTTCTTGATGAACTTTTAACTCTGGTTTATTTATGTTCTCATTGCCATCTGGATTTTTGTCTACAAGCTTTGACCAATAGTTTTTAACTGAATTTAGTTTCTCTTGATATTCGATGTCGGTTTTAATTGCGTCATTTAGTTTTTCTTTTACACTGCTTTCAGTTTTAGGAGTTTTAATTTCTTCTTTAACTTCAACTGTGATATCTGGTTTCTTATTAATTGCAGCACTTATTTCAATGCTATTTTCCATTTTTGCTGCACTGTTTTGCTTTTTACTTTTGGAATCAATCACCTGTAATATCTGAGGTCTCGTCATGGTGGTGTTTATTTTTTTGAATGTATATAATGACTGCTCTTGACAATTTTTGTTCTCTTTTATTATCAACTTTGAAGGTGGTTTGTCAAACTTGTGTTGCACAAATGCAATTTTTTCAGTTGTTTCTTTCTTGAGTTTTGGTATAGTGGTTTTAACTACTTTATTTAATTTAATAGTTATGAAAGGGTCCTTGGGTGTATAATAACTCGATGTATCAATACAGTTATCTGCTGTTACTTTTCTTAGTTCTTTGATAGTTTCAGTAACGGGCTCCGGAACTGTTATTACTTCAAACTTTTGTTGGCTTTCTCTCAAATTGCTTACTTCTGTTATAGTTGTCTTCGTTTCTGATTCACGTTGAGGATTCAATTCTATTCGGTTGCTATTTTCGTTTGGTATTTGTGTCAACGGTGGATCTATAACAATTGTTTGATGACCGCTTAGAGGGACTATTGCAATATTAGATTCTGCTGATGTTTTGAATGATTGAACTCTTGATAAAAGTGAATGGGTTTTTGCTTCTTCAGTTGTGGAGGATTTCGTTGTCGTAGACTCACTTGTTTTAACAATACTTTTTTCTACGGTGTCTGGGCTAGGTATTCGAATAATTTCGTCTTCTTCTGTTGGATCCCGTTGTCGAAGAGAATAATGTTTTTTGATTATTCCTTGTCGTGGCTTCTTATCTTGCAAAGATTTATTTATATTATCGTTAGACAAAGATTTTGTTATATTTATTTCTGGCCTGTAGTCGGAATTTGATATTTTTAGGCTTTCCGATTTTGTGATGATTTTGTTGTTTCTTATTGTTCCTTCTATTTCATTTATCTCTCTTTCGTTTTGATGGTTATCTGAGCGGAAATAGTTTGTTTCTCTATCGTCAGCGTTAGAACTATCGATAGTTATAATAGATTTTAAGTCGTCATCAAGCTTGTTAAAGTTTTGTATTAATTGTGGTTCTGTATATTCTGGAAGGTAAATGCAATTATTTGTTTGAATTTTTATGTTCTGCGCTGGCTTTGTAAAAGTTTTATTTAATTGACCGTAATTTTCAGTGCCTTTTGAAGATAATATTTCCCGAAAATGTGTTTGTGCTATTTCATATGTGTTTTCACAAGGTATGTCCTCTGGATCCTCCTCTCTTAATTGAGCGTCAATACGTTCTGATTTTCTTAAGCACTTGCTGATATTAATATCAGGAAGCGAATAGTACTGATTTTCGATAAGGGTAGTAACAAAAGGTTCAGTTGTAATGTTTTTAGAAGTACAGTGACTCTTTGTAGAATACGTATCACTTTCAATGTATGTGTTGCTGACATACACTTCGTTGTTCTGTTTTTTCAATATTTCGTTGAACAGGTTGCCATTCTTCTTAAAAAAAGAATCTCTACGAATGTCAGCGAAGGTCTTTTTCTTGTTAACTTGAGTATAGATGGGATCTGTCTCTTGATTATTATTTTCAGAGTGTATGGTGTGCGATGCGATGGAAGTGTTTTCTTTAAATTGAGAGTCACAATATTCATCAATCTTTTCGGCAAGAGAATTAGCCAAGTATTCCAACTTGTGCGACTTGTCCGACGAAGCGATTGAAATTGAAATATAGGAAGTTATGCTATCCGGGGGGCTTGACACGATTTCGTCGTTTTCAGAGGCTATAGATTGTATATCATTATCGTTTTTCGATTCATCTATTTGTATGATTTCTCCTGGTGTTGGACTTGTATTTTGTTCACTCTTTTTACTTTTTACAGAAATTTTGTCATAGGTTTCTATGTAGCTTATTGGTTCAGGTTCGATTAGCTTATCCTTGTCACTCCGCGAAAGACTGTCGTTTGTAAATGATTTTGGTGTATTATTTTTGGATCTTTCTTTATCTTCGTTATCAGTCCCGTGTTCGTCAGTTGTTACATAAAGTTCTTTGCTGGGATTAGGCGATGCAATAGATCGGTCTGATTCAGGTGAACTGTCTTTATAATTTTTTCTATGAGCTTCAAAATTATAATGCTTTCTTACGTAGTTAGAATCTAAACTATCAATTTCACTCGGGTTACGAGAGTGTCCAATGCTATCCTCAGACAGGGTTGTCTGTTTGATTTCTTCGTTTAAGTTCGGCCAACTTCCACTTACTGATCTCGAATGATGGCTCTCGTTTCGCGATACGACTTCTTCTTTTTCCGATCTATTCTCTGTGTTTTCTGGTTTTTCGTTTTCTTTCTGCGCGTTTATATCCCCAAAACAAGACGCGGTGCTATCAATGTAAATGCTTTCCAGAACTTCCTCTTTCGTTTGGTATTTTGCACGTCCTGGCAACCTGAAACGAAATACAAACTAGTGTTAAATTAACTTCAATAACTCGTGATGACAATATATGATAATATCTTAGGTATGCTTTCTCAAATATTTATGCGTTGATCCTATTTCATTCCCATTCTAACCGTGCGGCTGTTTGATAATACTATGAAGCAGCTGTTATCGGAAGTGCATTATACTGTTTTACCAATCTACTTATTTATATTTTAACAATCAGAATAAATAATCCAAGATTATTAATTCATTTTCACAGGTTTTTGGCTTAGGTATCTTTACCTATCATACCTTTGGTAGGATAGCTTGATCAAAATTAGTCAGATAAATAGCGTATTCTAATCTTAACACGGTGATCGGTTACACCTGAAAATTATCCTACACGCACGACAAATAGCGTCAGAATTAATTTATTAACTTAGGTTTAAAATAATATTGACTAGTAAAGTTGAAGTAATAAAATAAATTACCTGTCTTTGAAGCAAGGCTTGTCGAACAAGCGGGCGCGGGGTATCAACTGGGATCTCTTGCTTTTGGCGTGGTTTTGTATCTGAAGATCAGTGAAGGTTTCCTCTCTTATCACTGCCAAGCTTCGACTGCGTCGTAAATTAGCACCTTCAGGCTCTTTATGTTTGCACAATCTTCCGTAGCTACCGCTGAATTCGGTATCGGAATTCGAGAAACGTTTTTGTATGAGTTCCTCTGCCGCTTTAGACCTTGTCAAATGTTGGTAAAATTCGTCCTGAGGCAGTTGTACGGGTAATTTGTAGTATTCTGCTAACTTACTCTGGTACTTCTCGTGTTTTTTGTTCTTATTCTCACAAAGATCTTTATCCTTGTCTTTATCTTTTTCTTTGCCCTTTGACAGTTTCCTCTTTTTGGGACGTTCTTCTTGACTTTTCTTAGATTCTAGCGAATTCCGTGGTTTGTCAAACTCTAATGTTTCTGTAGGGTTTTCAAAATACTGTATATCACCGACGGTGTCTGCCGCGGACTTGTGCTCGTCCTGACTCGATTTCCTTTCGACAAGTTCTCGAAGGCGGCTTCTTGTTGAGCTGGTGTTGGACGTGACGCTCTCCGGTCGTTTGTTGGGAAATTCTAAATTGGATGACGACCGTCTGAAGAGGCTTGTCTTGATCGACCCGAAATCGCCTTCGTCTTGACAAGAAGCCGCTGAGAAATTCTGTGCCCTTATACGGTCAACGTGATTCTGGCTAGAATACGACGCGACCGAGTCCACCGAGTGTCTGAAACACAAAACATCATAGATTAGATTAAGATGTATTTCCTACGAGCTTGATAATATTGTTTGCATGAGATATTATGTATCTTTTGGTGTGCCTGAGTTGAGTCATGATTTTTTTTTATGGCATCAACTAGGTCAAATAGGGTGACATAGTACACAATAGGTGTTGGGTTAAATCCTAGAGCGTAATTTGTGGGTATCCCGGTATGATATAGGATCTCAGTGAACTAAACGATATGTGGTGTGTACGATTCTGGCACGCTGCCAACGACTAGAGCTATTTCGTTGACAACAGAAATATATGTCTGTGTGAAGTGCTTCTCTTTAATTATCATAGCGATCAATTTCTAATATGCTTTGTGAATGTTTGTATTTGAGAAGTCGCAACGATTGGCACTCGTTTAAGTTCATAAATAATATAATTTCAATGATGATTGATTCATTGACGAAAATAAAATATGAAATTACTCTTACAGGTGTTTGTGTAAATGACTTTCATAAAATTTGGTTCTCTCAAATGATCGTCATACGGCAAAGGTTTTCATTAAAACCGAGTTGGAATAAATTATGTCGGGGCAAACAATAAAAAGTTATCGCCGACAGAGTGATTCTTCAGTGGTCGGCGACATTTTATCATCAAATTACATAAATGGAGTGTCTTATTATTGTAATAAAACTGGCTCGAAATTATTCGTTCAGGTTGAACTGGATATATTTGGGAACCATATCAATCAAAGATGGTGTTGTTGTTTATTATTAACTACAACAACACGGCTGACAATGAGGCATGATCTGCTAAATTTTGAACAAATTCAGAATATACGCTGTGCCATTGACTTAAAATATCCTAAGAGTTTCTGAATGTAAAAGTAATTAAAATCTAAAACTACCTAAATATATCATAACCTTTCTCCTCTTAACAAATGAGCTTGCCGCAAAATTCTAAGACAATATTTTAACGAGTCTTAAAGCACATGACATCTGCAGCGAACATTTGAAACCAAGCCAGAATGGGCCTGTCGGTAATAAAGAGCTGGCGCCTTGTGTACTACTAGGAAGGCACGTTTAACGATTTTAAAATTTCAGGACCCTCTGGCGTATAGCCTTTTTGCCCCCATGCCCCATATATTCTGCGTTCGAGTAGTGAAATCGTAAAGTACGGCAATCATGTAAAAGCAATGAGCTGGTTTACAACCTGAGGTACCTGCTCAAAGTAAGCTATACAGATCGATGGAAAAAGTAAATTTCTCAGTAACACATAAAAAAATATTACTATTATCGTTCACATTAATTCTACAAAGTCATTATTCAAATCATAAATGCTTGTGCAAGAGTTAAATCAAATCATAAATGCTTGTGCTAGTCGCAGGTTTACCATAACTACATACTCGTAATTGAACCTCTAATTTCTGAGCGGTAACTCGGTAAGCTCACAGGCTCATGATATATTTGTTTTAGTACCAAATGTGTTTATGCGATATACGTGGGAAGTGCATGGACATATCCCGATCAGATTAGCCGAGTTCCGACTGCATCGAGCTGCCCCTAATTGGCGCATAGACTCGTGTGATGACTGCCTAATGCCTTTCAAACAGGTACCCGATTTCGGATGACCGGAATTCGTAAGTAACATCGGAAACAAGATAAGCGGATATTCTGTTGTCATAAAAGAGTATGGTGCGGGTATATAACGTTAAGTTATGCTCTGAAAATATCATAAACAACGCGTAAGTATTCTACATGTCAAATACAAGTAAATTGTTGTCTAAAAGGTTTAAAAATATTTTGGTTAGATAGAACATTACCATTTTCAAAGATTAATGGTTTCACAATCGACAGAAATTATGCTTCGGATAGTATATTAATGGCAGCTCAAAAATGAGCCCTAGAAGTAATTACAAATGTTTCATTTTGATATAAAAGCCATATTACAACATTAAGAACAATTAACGAAAGAGTATCCCGTGAAACTACCAGCGGTGACTTTTTACTGTGGGATGTATTATATATTTCCGGCGCCTTTCTATAAATATTCAGTCTCGACACTCGCGAGTGTGCTATCTTTGACAGGTAACTCGAAACTTTCTGAGCTACTTACTGAAGCATCCGTAACGCTTTGAAAAATGATGTTGGAAACAACATCAGCGTTCGGAAGTTGCGAAAGCAACTGTTGCGGGTAGTTTAGATAAGTAAACCGATCTATAAACTTTCCTTGATAATATTGTGGTGTATTTAAATGAAAACTTCTATTTCAGTATGTTGAAATCATCGAAAGATACGCAAGTATGACTAGATAGTTGATTTTCTATCCGTTTTTATTGGGCGTTGCTATTTTTGCATCAAAAAATGCATCTATTTTCTGTAGTACTTCTTAAACAACATCCGCTAAAATCATTTTGTATCGCATCGAATATTTAGCATCTCACATGTTGCCAGTAAATATTTTTATCACAAGTAAAAATCCACTATAGGTATATTATCGTTCGTCATCTACCACAAAACCTTATTATTCACAAATCATGGAATTAACAATTAAGCAAGAAAGGGAACTAATCCTAACATTGATAACTATTACAAAACATTCTGATTTTTATAACCATTTTATATGACTATATGAAATATGGCATTACCATAAATTCGGTCCCAGAGAGAGACTGATATCCAATCATTTTATACTTTACGAGCTGACCCGTACTTCGTACCGCCTTATACTGACAGCAGCGCCACCTACCGGGTCCAATTGTGTTTTAAAACCATCCAGGAACCCATTGGAATATAAGTACAAAATTTAAACAAAATTGGTCCTGCCGGTTAAGAGGAGTTAGGTGACAAACACATGTACAGAAGAATTATATATATTAAGATATGCTGTTGTTCCTTTCGGAATAAACAAACTAGTGGCTTGTGTGGGTACAGCTTCCTCTTTTATTTTTATTCATGCATGGTTGGCCATTACGTGTGCTGCTCACGTTGGCGTCGTACAACATGAGATAATGTTGGTATTCGTATTCTGGATTAAATTCTCTTGATTACACTAGCTTTTTTTCATAAGCTTGATGAGTGCCAGTAATTATTTATAAGAATGATATGATTTTTTGCACAGAATCTTAATTTACTTTACGTTAGATTAGTTCTGCGGATAATGTATCTGGGTCATCACGTCCACTGCAGAATGTTTTGGTTCGACTCAACCGGCGGTTATCTCCAAATAATATGTTTGAGTGGAAAGAGAGCTTTCAGATTTTAGTATTTTATTCCTGCGTCTCAAGAATTCATAAATCGTAAACAGCAATTCGGATGACCGGATTATCCTCCAGAATGGATATTTTGTTTCGTAATGAAATATATAGACAACAATGACACAGTAGGTACTGCTATATCTGGATGATATTACACTTTACGCTAAGGTGAGCCCTTTAGCTGTGGGAATCGTCAGCTTGCGATAAACAAACTAAGCATTTGATAGAGAATATCTCCCAACCACAATAGGAATTCCATCGTTGAATTGTGATAATTTTACAATGTTTATAGTTAGGATGTAAATGACGCTTTCGGACACTACATACAGGACGACCTCAATTTTACAGAGTGTTTCACGTAGAGAAGAACAATAGTCTATTAAGTAGAGGAAGTGGAGATTTATAATGCATCGGTGCGGTCAGTTTTTCCATTTGTGAAGGCAAAAGGAAGCTAAGGTATTCTCAAAACGCGTGTATCAGTTTTGTTTGTATAAATATGTCATCCTACTGACTCATGACAATAAGCTTCTCGAGTTCTGGATCTTAAAATAAAGTCTTACGTCTCAATGTTTGTTTTACTTTTTCTTTCTCCGATGTGTAATGGTAATGCACGAAGTAGTAGATTATTTTGATACTAAAGATCATTTAGAGAATTACTCTGTTACTTTCATAGATTAATAGAGATAACTATTGGTAGCAAGTAAATCTCTTGTAATCCATCACTAGAGTGCTTAAAAGATTTTCCCTTTGACTAAGATTAAATCATAATTATGTTAGCACGTAACAAGCCAATCTCTTGAGATTACTTCTGGTCCAAGAAAGATTAGTTTGTCTTTGTTACCGATTATATCGAGAAAAGTTATGTGTTATAGACATATTCGACTGAGGAAGGGATCAACTTAATGCTTTTATCTAAGCTTCAGTATACTTACTTCCTTAAGGAAAATAACCACGTATTACTACTATAAGGTATACATACTATAGGTACATATACTATAAGGTATAGAAACTTACGGAAATCCCTCCTGAACGCGTGAAAAGATAAATCTTCACAAATGTGGGAAATTAGAAGGTACGGTAATGTATCCTCAATTTCCGAAAAGAGTCTGTCAAGGGCCTTCGAATTACTTTCCTGCTTTTAAAGTGCGAGCTTGAAAAGGTACACGTGACCTGACCTTAAAAAAGGCTGCACTTTAGACTGTTTCGGTACGTACTTAAAGCAGACGAAGACTTGATATCTTCCGGGATACTCCTAGACTAGTTGTCTACATTACCTTCGTGATATAAATTGATAATGGAAGACGTTGGCTATCTGATTTATATTCCATTCACACAAGTACAAGTGTGTTCTTGCCGTAACTTATTGCTTACACCTTCACAGTAGGCGTCTTAACGTAATTCCAAACGATCTCACGTAATGATGTGTTAGTTAGGTTGCTTTACTAGATACTAATTCTTTTCTTAAGGAAGCCCGCCAGTGTGATTATGTAATAGGCTGTTACGTTACTCATTTTATGTTATCGGACTCATATCTACATTTTATGCTACTTTCCGAGTAGTTAAGGGAGCCATTTTGTACATCGTTGATCCTACCATAATTTTCTTTTAATATGACTGTCTTGTCTACCGGTGAACAGTATGTTATCTTGGACTTCAGGTATTTTACTTTGGGATGATTGTAACATACCTAAAGTAAACAGTCCAAAAAAAAACTAACGTTTTGTGAGTTGTAAATGCATAAAGTACCTATTTCATGGTTATATTTAATTTGCATGTACGCCAGATGACAGACAAAGTCTATTGGCAACTAATAACCAAAGAACTGTATTTGCTGTTTGGATAACCGATAATTTGGACGTGGTAATTATTCAGCGGAGCATTTATGCAAGTTTAGCGACGCAGTAGAAAAAAGCTTTCAAGGATATTATAAATTATGATGTCAGAGTTAACTGTACATAATTGGTTTAACTATTATTTGAAATAAAGACACGATTAATTTCCTAATTGTCTGAACTGTGTTACTAATAAATATGCCAATCGTCTACCTATTTTATAAATAATTGCGTAGTTCTAAATATTTGAATTCATATTTTTTTCTTTCTTAAGGTGAATCCGCAGCTGTAGCCCGCGAAATTCAATTTTTCTTACGTTTTTGCAATTTGCAGTCAGTGTCAGGTTGTATCTTGATCAAAATATGATTCGCGACTATAATAGTTATATGAATTTACAGAATTATAATCATAAGAATCATTAATACATCTCTCTAAGTTAGATTTGCTTCCCAATGTCATGATTTCTTGAAAAAGTCATTCGATGGAACAAACCTGATACTGACCTGCAAAAAACGTAAGAAAACTTGAATTTCGCGGGATACAGCTGCGGCTCCACCTTGAATACCTTGAGTTAAATCAATCAAAACCATATAAGTTATTTTGCGTCCCCGCATAAATATAAACAGTCGTATCTCCAGTCTTAAATATCAACCTAATTTGTTATTATTCAGACGTCATCGAATTTTCCAGATTACTTTCCCTTCCGAAGAGACAAAATTACGTAAATCTTTAGCACTTTTTTTACCCGAATGCGTGACGCAAAGGAGGGTAATTCTCGCGTCGCGCGATTCTGCCAATCTTATATTTAGAAAACCGTAAAGATAGAAGATTCGTGATTCAATGTCAGAGATTATTTTGAGAAATTAAACAGATAAAGACGTTACAGTAAACAGAGTGTGGAGTTATCACACGCTGTATCTAGTTTTTATGTCCGTCGAACCTTTAAAAAATACAAAACGGAAGCTATAGCAAATATACTCTATTGGCTATAGTTTCAAATGATTTCAACAAATAAACAAACGTCTAGCTTCAATCGGCTGCAATTATGTGAAGAAGTGTAAAGATTTTTTTGAGTTTGTACACGGGTTGGTTTCTTGCTGCCACAGACGTATGATATTGGCTTAATTGATCGAGTGCTTATAAAGGAGGAGATGCTTACACTATTAAGACGCTGACAACAGCTAAAGTGCGGTCACTGTCATACTGCATACAAAATAAAGAGAAGCGTCACAACGCTTGTAATTTATTGCATATGAAGGAATTATATATTTACTCAAAAATGAGTTGAGTCATCGAAAATAAAAAAACAACCAAGTTATGCATTAAAATAAGACGTTCTTGTTATTAATTAAATACCAACAACCGTACGTTAATATTTAATACAGTTATTTTGGATTGGCACTCAAAGTAAAAGGTTAGTTTACCGTTAATGTGTATCGAGATTTTTTTTCTAAACGTGTTATGGTAACAATCAAGTTCTGAGAAATCTGTTCAAGAATAACATATATTTTTTCCGTTACCACAAACTATATAGATTTGGCAATTTTTTTGTTTAAGGCAACCCTACTTATATCATTAGCCTCTTGTCAGCGCCTTAATGTAGGTTTGTACGTTCTAGATTGCCGTGTCAAGAAATAAAGTTAGGTACTTTCAGTAAAAATTATAATCGGCGAAGTGCTATCCTATCCTATTTTATGTAAAAAGTTACTAAAGTATATTTTTTATAGTGGACCTATCCTCATTTCTCCGGTCTAAGTCATAAAATGGTAACAGCTGTTTTATTATTTTATTCAAAGTCCGTTTCATGAAATTGTGCTTCAACTAGCGTTCGTATTAATAATCTGAGCCTTCAAGTAAACGTAATAAAATTAAATAAGTTTGACAAGCGGACGTGTTTTATAGATTCCAAATTATTTTGTAATTTTCTTAGTCAGGCATCTGTTTAAGCTCTTTTAAAAAAGGTTTTTTTTTGTTTTTAATTGGTTGTATCACAATGTCCGAATAGTCACTTACTTCCTACTCGCAAAAATGGAAAAGATTTTATATAAATTACTAGCTGCGCCCCGCGGTTTCACCCGCGTAAGACTCGATCCCGTGGGAATATCGGGATAAAAAGTAGCCTATGTTTTAATCCAGGGTGTCAGCTACCTCCATCCAAAATTTTATCAAAATTGGTCCAGCCGTTTGAGCGTGAAGAAGTAACAAACATACACACACACACACAAACTTTCGCCTTTATAATATTAGTGTGATGTGCCAAAGTGTACGTAGTTTCTGCCTACCCCTAAGAGAAGAAGGCGTAAGTTTAGGTATGTACTTACGAGTATGTGTGCCAAAGTAATTCAACAAATATTTAATCGGAGGTTGTGAAACTGGCCCTAAGTAATAAAGCCCTTTTGATACAGTTTGAATATTCATAAAAATCTTAACACTTCGCCCGCGACTTCGTCTGCGTCTCGTTTAAAACATAGTTTCCGACAACTAATGATTGCGATCTTTTTATTTATTATATTATGTCATAATATAATAAATAGAAATAACTACATTTTTTTTGAAAATAAAATACAGCCTACGTTACTCGCCTATACTGTAGCTTTCTATAGGTGAAAGAATTTTTTAAATCAGTTAAGAAGTTTTCGAGTTTTTCGATTTCAAACAAAAAATCTAATCTTTTCTCTTTATAATATTATAGATTATTCGAAAGTCTGCGCGCAAATGTATGGATGTTCAATTATATTATTACCAGTAGGTATCGAAAATGCCTTTACCTAATGCACGCTTATCTGTTGTCACTCGTCGAGTTAACGTATTAATTAACCTAATTCATATGTAAAACGCTGTCATGCTTACCTGTCAGTCACGCGTGTTTTCTATCTGTTTATCGCAATTAGGGTTGCCATGCATGAATAATTAATTATTTCACATAATGCTTACTGCATATTGTTGGACTAGATTATGAAAGATAATAAGTTGACTGTAGTTTTTTCTTTGTCGTCTTGTATTCATAATAAAGACAGTCTGAGCAACAAAATACACGAAATAACATGATTATCCATGCCAAATCCTTGAATTTACCAACGTGATTTATTGCCACATAAAATGAAGATGGCATGGCAACCCTATCTGGGTACATTGTCGGCCATAATGCAATAACTTTTTGCCCACATCCGTCGTGTCCGCTTTCTTCCGGCCGTGACACCCCAGTTGCGATCTGTGCCCAGCACATAATTATTCAATTAACTTCCGCGCGTAAATATAGGGTATCAGTTTAATGGGTATGGACTTGTTTGTTGTTGATACTGTAATTTTGTTGTGGGCAGAACAACAGCTTCGATCAATATCGCCTAATACCACAAGTGTGTACTAAGGTCTATCCACCTGACTTACCAAGCCATTCGCGCTTAACATCAACCAAAAAAAAACCGGCCAAGTGCGAGTCGGACTCGCGCACGAAGGGTTCCGTACCATTATCTATAAAAATGGCAAAAAAATCACGTTTGTATGGCTCCCATACAACAAACGTGATTTTTTGCCCCTTAATTATTTGTTTTATTTTAATTGAATTATTTATTTTTAAAGTGAATATATAACTAAATATTCTGTGAATATTTCAAGCGTCTACCTGTTGCCGTTATCAATATCGAGCAAAAAAAACTTAAAAAAAAAGAAGAACCGACTACCAAAAATAACACAACAAAGTGAAAAATAACTTTAATTTCGGAAGTCTGTGTCTTTGGATCTGTATTTGAGTTTTTTGCCACCGACTTCCGAAATTAAAGTTATTTTCACTTTGTAGTGTTATTTTTGGTAGTCGGTTCTTTTTTTTTTTGTAAAAAGTTTTTTATTTTTCACTTTTTAGTGAGGGTCAGTTTTGAATGTATCTAAGTTACAATAGCTTAATGTTAACTAGCTGCTCATCACCTTTTACAAAATATTGCTTTTCCCGATGCTGGGACGTTGATTGTTGAGGAGTTCTCCTGGTAAGAACCAGGAGAACTGCCACTCACCGTATGCATAGTGACGAGGATAAATTGCTTAATCGCAACCCGTTTAATAGGGGTACTCATTATTATATTGTTCCGGTGGCCATATGTGGATGGTGGATGTCTCCATCATCAGTTCCACTTCATCAAATGGTGCTTTTCGAGAGCAAATGCACGAGTTACTATAAAAAATACCCAAATCGCTATAGGTTGGTCTATAAAATTTGAGGGTTTCCCTCGATTTCCATGGGATTCCCTCATCTGATTCTGATTTGGTGGCAATGGGACCACCTCGGGAGTATACCCTTTCAAACAAAAAAAGAATTTTCAAAATCGGTCCATAATTAACGGAGTAATCGAGTAACAAACATACAAAAAAAAAAAAACATACCGCCGAATTGAGAACCTCCTCCTTTTTGGAAGTCGGTTAAAAATCACGTTTGTTGTATGGGAGCCCCCTTAAATATTTATTTTATTCTGTTTTTTAGTATTTGTTGTTATAGCGGCAACAGAAATATATCATCTGCAAAAGTTTCATCTGTCTAACTATCACGGTTCATGAGATACAGCCTGGTGACAGACGGACAGACAGACGGTGGAGCCTTAGTAATAGGGTTCCCGTTTTACCCTTTGGGTACGGAACCCTAATAAAAACGAGCCAAATTGTGATTGAAATTCCTGATCTTCGCATAAATAATGTCAAATGTTTTCTCATATTTTGTGAACAGGTATAACAATATTATCACAGAATCCCATTAACACTGTTCCCTTGATTTGACTCTCAAAACACCGCCAAACGTCAAATTCAAAGCGATTACCGCTGAAATAGCAACTAATTTATTTCAGTTTGCTTTGATATGGTTTTAGAATTTAGATCAATAGTTGTGAAACCGAATGTCGGAGCTGTCAGCCGATTGTCACTAAACAAACTTCTGTAGGATTAGTTTTCGGTAGTTAAATGAGGAAATCATGAGGCGTTGACTTCATCAAGATGCAGTCTAGTTTAATTTACTTTGATGCATCTCCAGTATCCGTAGCAAGATGCTACATCAACTATTGGGTCTTTCCGATATATTTTTCGGGACCTTAATCTCCTGCAATTAATCTTTTGATCACGTTGTTATTTTAGTAACGCAGAGTTATTACGGCCTTTAGAATAATATATATTACCTAGGTGCTTACAAAGAAGCTAAGAAAACGAGAAAATTGTTTTTGCCTTGAAGCGAAATAAACATGGCGCTGGCCAAAAGAAAATAAATATATGTTCTTTTTTGAGTTGTTGACCTTGGCTCCTGGTAAGTTTGCTGGATTAGTATAATCAAGGAGACCTTGGTTCCTGCTAAGTTTGCTGGATTAGTATAATC
The DNA here is from genome assembly GCA_963921375.1 of Tiliacea citrago. Taxonomy (NCBI): domain Eukaryota; kingdom Metazoa; phylum Arthropoda; class Insecta; order Lepidoptera; family Noctuidae; genus Tiliacea; species Tiliacea citrago. The sequence continues at coordinate 21,956,277 of OY992785.1, forward strand.
AAGGAGACAGTTTTATGCTCAAATCGTAAGACTAAGAAAAATCTGAATAAAATGTTCGATTTCGCACGTCTCGAGCAAAAGGTGCCAAGCGCTTGAAATTGGCAGTTGACAATCAGAATTATTCAGAACGCGTGAAATGTACGATGCCTTGGAAAAAAATACCAATGCAAGTTCACTACAATGTTTTTGTTTACTGTAATTTCTATTTTTCACGTTGGAATGTACAAAAATGCGGACATAACGTACATATACTGTGTTTTTAAGTGAATAATTGTTTAAGCTGTCGGCAGCCAAATGGCAAGTGGCATTTTAATGATCAGGAACGCACGTAGTGCCGAAATAAACTAGGTAAAGTCATTCTCAGACCACCTGCGATGACAGTATGATTAATTATTTGTACTTTTTGAAAAGCGTATTGGAGGCAAAAGTGATGAATTGATTAATTCTGTATTTCTGTTGCTATTATTATTATATGGTCCGTTAGTTACGGTAGTACGCAACGTCGAGCGATAGTAATGTATTATAGACTTACCGTTGAAAGCTATTTGTGTGCGGGAAAAAGTGAAAAAAGTAATGATTTCATGCCAACCGATCCTATCGCTACTTTACTGCACTGTGTGACAACCCTAGCTAGACTTGCGGATAGGCATAAAGTAATAGATAAGGTTTTAGATTTATTTTAATCTGTGACGAGCTAATGATTGCAAAAGACAGTGCATTCTAATAACGATATCAAGTCTAACTTTGAGACTAAACTAAAATAAAATTCTTCTACAATATTTATATACACAAACAAAACGAAACAAACATAAAACACACATCGTGTCATATGTGACCATGTGTGTGTCATCGTGTTGTGTCATCGTGTCGTGTCATCGTGTCGTGGCGTGTGTGTTCATCGTGTTTTTACAAATCAATGAAATAAAGAAAATTAGCCTCTTCTCGGAAGATCTCGGAAAAAAACAAACTTCGTATTTTCATTCAAATATTTTCGCCAGTTAATCTGTTTATAGGTATTCCAAAACTACGGCTTGTTATTACATATGAGTTTAAGTTAGGAAGCCGCTTTTAAGGCATCCACATGGCTGATTAAAATGATCGTGTTTCGACGAAATGAGTTACCGTTTGCTGATTTTTAATTTCAGTTCGAAAAATTCTGGAGTAGGTAGGTACAGTCACATCCAATATATGTTCATCAACTTAAGGGTTATTTTTTTTCTGCTCATTGCACGATAATCTTGCTTTACCGACTCATCATATTGTGTCTGTTAATACCGCAGAATGGCATTCAGCCATCGTCTTTACATGTCAAACCTAATAAAAATTGTGGTAAAATTAATATTTCAATAAATAATGGCCAGGCATTAAGGTTGATGTCAACTCAACATTGGTCAAAGGTGTATGCTATTTTGATCTTTGTTCAAAAATAGCTATCTATGAAATAGTGCCGTAGTTCTAAAAGGTATTATGTATGACTTGCAGAATTTGAACACTGACGAAGATATAAAATACTAGTCTGTACATTTCGCCAACATATAATCATATAATGCAATCCTACCGTCCACGATTCCCAGCCGAGTGTGAAAAGATGTTTTCCGGTAAATTGGACCAGTAGGTGGCTGCAGTTAAGAGCCTGGATCCGTTAAATGGCCGAAGAATTTTCATGCAAAACTTTCAACTGAAAGATCTGTCACAACCACGTACCAGGCTATTTTCAGTTTGCCGGGGTTCTAGGCATTCCCGCTACAGAAAGTGTGTTTAGGTTTGCAGTACCTATCGAGCTAGGTTTAGACTTAAGTATGATGCCGTGTCCAATGTTTCGGTTCTTATCTCAAGATTTAAACGGAAAGTTTCTTGTATTCATGAAACAGTAAGTTTTCTGTCTGGGGAATGGTTTCTCAGCCAGTTGTGAGTTTTCGTCGAGATTAGTTTCCCGCGTCAGTATCTACTTCTGATACTTATGATCACACTTTGTATTCTTATCATTCTCAGAAATAGATTCATTCATTTGGAACTTTATTTCAAGAGTATGACGTACTGAGAAACACGCCTTTCCTGTATTATATCTTACTTGCACTTTCATAAGTCGATCTCAAATTAACACACTTTATAGCACAGGGTACTTAAGTATAACCCACATAACTTCTAACGAGATGACTTTAGTAATATCTTTGAACATAACCGACATGGCCCAACGCTAACTACAAGCAATTTCACCTTAAGTATCTGCGGCACCGTGGCTCTTAATTTAGTCATCTAGTGCCTGAATTTGATATCTGTATCATACTCGTTGGATATAACGCGAACAAGACGCAATTATGGGCTTGCGATATACTTACCTATCTACGTAAATCCAGATTTGTGTAATATTGTGTTGTGTCGCTAGAATTTTGTAATATATATATGTATAATAAGTGATAGGTCTTTTGCATAAGCCTGAGCAGTCTGAGCAGTTGTCTTTATAAGTTTCTTAAAATCTGCTCTACGCAATTTTAATAAGAGTTTTCTAAAAGACGGATAATGCTGTAAGTATATAGGCTACTATTATCCGTCTTCCAGGAAAATCTTATCAATAACAGAAAAAAATGGGCGAGATTAGAAATGGACTAGTAACTTAGATGTTCGGTATGTCTCTGAATGTACTAAGTATGTCTTGACATTCAGATGTGGTGTGTGAATGGATAAAATGTAACGATCCATATTGCATCACCTCTCAGCTTTCATTCCTAGAACTCAATTTTGATCAAGCGCCAATTGAACATAAACACCTAATTAAATTACAACATATTGTGAGTAAATCATTGAATTGCAGCCATTTACGTCGTAATCCAAACAGGTTTGTTTCCTAACTCATTAAGTTTTCTCATTGACCGAAAATATATCAAGGTATCCAACAACCAGTGCTGCGGTGGTCTTAATCTTGTTCAATGTTGCCCAATGTATGTAGCGGCTTTCTTTGTATTAAGATTATTATCTGCATAATTTGCGGGGTACTGATTTTAAAGGCTTCCTTCTTAATTTTTCGAGTTATTAAATGTAAATTAGTCAAGCCTGTGGGCTACAAAACAGTATTAGTTTTGATAGGGTCAAATTACTTTTTAATTAATTCTTTTACGCCGTGTTTACACATTCGCAAATATTAGGGAACTTAATTAGCTACATGAAGCTTATAAACGGAAGCACAAATTAATTTGGATCCAATTGCGGCTGGAAATGAACCAAATATCGTTTGTGGGAAATGGTTTTGATTTTCTGCGAATTTTGACGATAATATTGCTTGGGAAATGTATGTAGTACAGAGTTAACAAGATAAATTGTTATTATTTAGTCTTCGTCCAAATGGTTTGCATCTTATACTCGTACCTCAATAGTCAATTGATGCTATTCTATGATCGATCTTTAATTCATGTGTATATTATCCTCTTCGCTTATGTGATTTACTGTGAGTAAAGATGAATAACATGTTTTTTTGATGAAATATCTGACGTAGCACGTCACGTACGTATATTGGGATTTTCCTTTAGGAATTTCTCAGAACCACCCCGGAGTCTGGATTTGTGCCCGGTTGATGGCAATAGGCTCGCCCCCTATTACATGGGACTTAAACATAACTGGCGAAATGTGGGTGTACTATTAGGTACACCTCTGCCTAACCCTTCGGGGATTACAGGCGTGATATTATGTTATATCTGACGTAGCCTTTGGATTATCCGTTTTCCTTGTCAGGCCAGGATGGAACCATTTATTTCCTTAAAGTAGGTACCTATGTACCTAACGACTTTTATTTTTTGGGTCAGAAATTATCACATAACGTAGCGGGAGGGTGTGTCAGACTTTTACTAACTAAAACCGACCCGTGTTCCTTCAGTTGCCTGAGTGCCAGGGCCACGATATCCCTTTCGGACAAACTCGCAACCCTGGCAGGCATTTGCCCTACCGGACCTCGTCAGTTGGTGCTGACATCTCTTTGAGGCGCGCGTGGAACACAACGCGCCGTCGCGTCGACCCGGGCCTGGTCATTATCGGGTGGCGAGCTACCCGTCGCTTACCGTCCGTAAGCCCGCGCCTACGGTGGCCGGTAATCGGCCTGCGACTCCCGACGCCCAGGGCGTCTCCCGTGGCGACTAGGGGCGTGAGAGCGCGAATTTTGCCTCTCCCTCACGCGTTCCGCCTCCTCCTACCTACCTATGTAACGACTAACATCTTTATTATTATTAGGTATGTAAACAGTTTTCCTTATTTCGGACTTTAACGATATTGCACAAGCTTGATGATTATCACTAAGTAGTTACTTCTTCATGTCTAGGAAGTTAGCAGAGACGTAAAAACTTAGCTACTCGTAAATGAATTATTTTAAACATTAAAATACGCATTATTTATACGTAAATACTGTTTTACTGATTCGTTATTAGGCTATCTTATTCCAACTATGTTGGGGTCGGCTTTCAGTCTAACCGGATGCAGCTGAATATCAGTATTTTACGTGGAGCGACTGCCTATCTGACCTCCACAACCCAGTAACTGGGTAATACGATACCCCTTGGTAAGAATGGTTGTCAGACTTCCGGCTTCTGACGTCACGTAATTACTGTCAAAGATTCACGAATGACAGCCGGGACCAACGGCTTAACGTGCTTTCCGAGGCACGAAGGTGTCTCGATATGTAAAGATGGTCACCCATCTACGGACCAACCCCGGCAAGCGTAGCTTAACCTGATGGATCGTGCGGCGTTTACTAATTAGCCACGAAATTCTCCATTAAATAATAACTATAAACACTAAATAAAATCTGACTACATTATTGAAACTGAAAGTAAAACACAGGAACTATGAGAAAGTGAGGGTTATTTTAGTTTGCTATGTTTTGTCATAAGAAACATATGGCTGTTTCCACGAAGCAGTCATATGGACATAAATTTTATCCTTAATGTCAACTGTTATGAGTACTTTTGAGTTCACGACATAGCATTGACCTCTGTATTCCTGTGACATGGCTATGAAATAGTGCGTTGTTTAGCCGCGTACGCACTAGTGAAACGTCCCAGGACAAATCACGAAAACAAATTGGGTCGCAAGACATGTAGCTCTGTATACATCGGCATTCGATTTTTACTGAGGTATCATAAGCCGGATACATTGTCGCGAGACTTGTCTTGTTTATGGACGTGTTCCGCGACATAACTGGTAACAAACCCTAGAAGTTAAAACGTCAAAAATGTATGGTTAAACAGACGGTAATCATTACTTAGCTATAAGCAACGTTTATAAATAATGGGGATCATGTGCAGTAACTACAACACGACACTACTTCTTCCTGAGATATCAAAACAGTAAGTAAATTGGACGGCTGTCTCGGAAAAAACATGGCGTCGGAGACATGTCTACAAGTGCGTACACGGCTTTAGAAGCGATGTGTTCTTCCCCCTATTCTTCTCACGGGCGACTGTACATCCAATCACCTATAAAATTGATGTGGCGTTGAATTCGCAAGTGTTATATTTTTATTACTATCTGCGAGACGAAATATATTTTTGCTTTCTCCTTTCTGCGATATAGTTCGGTCTTGTTGCCGATTTATCGCGGAACTTTTCTACAAGGTATTTGTTCTGAGGTAGCCTTGGTTAGGCTCCAAGTGGTATATTTGTTCAAAGAGCTGAGTTTACTCCTAGATCGAGCTTAGGTTTTAAATCCCTGTGTGCACGCTAAAGCACGTTCCGCGGTCTCCCATAGCAAATATGCTGCACCATAGCTGCACCAGATAGGTATGTAGATTGCGGAAGATACCGCTTTTGTTTTATGTTAAGTTCTCATAAGTATTAAAACTTAGTTTTCCAGAACACTAACCAAGGTATAAACTCGTGACCGCAAGTTTTCTTGTGTTTCTTGTTTCATGACATCATTAGTAGAAATAAGTAATGAAGTGAATAGTAAAGTTCTTTTCTAAACCAAATCTATGCAGCAATTCGTCTATTATTTAATTTGCAACAGAGTCTCGACTCTAGTATCAAATAATAATATCCAATAAAGTAATCGTTGACCGTAAAAGTCGCAAAAAATAGACTGATTGTGTAATAGTATGTATGTTCTTTTTTACTGCCCATTTCGAAACATTTCAAAGAAACTTTTGGATTAACAGTAACACGTTAGAGTTACTTTATTAACCAAAATATCACACCAAGAAAGACGGAAGTGAAGTTAATAAGGAAACATCAAGAAAATAATTAAAAAATAAAATTGTCGTATCATGTTGATTTGGACTCTCTAATAGAATAAGACTCGGATGCATAACGCTGAATCATTTCATTAGTTCATTAGTGCGACCGAGATTTTCATTAATTGTAACAGTGTCGTTCGATTTACTGTGTTAGCCTCAATAAAATATGGTCTAAAGTCGATTACACTGTCCCACTTTTAATGGACAATATTATTACGAATGTGTATTTCATTCAATGTTCCAGTGAAATCGATTATTTCATTGATTTGTTTTGATATGGTATGTTCGTGATAGTATCGATTATTATATATAGTAGGTACCTACTATCGTATCAAAAACATGTTGATAGTAATTATCTTGTCAGTAGATAGATAATTCATGACATAATGCATTATCTGCTTCATTAATACGTAGTGCTATCTGTATTTTAAAGTGCTTTTACGTAAAAATATTCATTTAGATTTTCTATTTTACGTATAAAGCAGGGGTGGAAAGCGGTAGAGGTATAAGGGTATGATACCGGTATAGAATTACGATACAGCTTCGATTTAAAGGTAGAACCAAAACGGTTGAGAATTACGGTTGTGATACCGTTAAAAAAAGAATTATACATATATTTTTTTACAGTATCGTTATACCCTATATATTACTAATACCTTTACCAAAATAATTTCGATACCGAAAAAAATGATGCGACGAACGCCTTGGCGCGGGCGGCAGGGTAAAAAGAAAACCTTTATTTTATAATTTAGATACTTGAAAAAGTAATGATACCGCAATATTACAATATCGAAATTATACAAGTACAGTTACTTTAAGGTATAGTAATTTAAAGGTACCCTTATTTTAAGGTATCGAAATTTAAAGGTATGATGTCATATCGCTTACTGTTTTAACCATAATTTTTTCGGTTATTCAATCTCTGGTACAAAGTGACCTACTGTAAAATCCTTAGCATCATTATCTTGTCCTTATCACAATTTATTTAGGGAAGCATGCACGTCTTTTTCATCCATATCGTTCACCTATTTCTTTGCCATATCATCTGTCCCACAATCCATCCATCTTCTCTTTAGACATTTCAAGGTTTTTTAATCCCAGATATTAATTTGTCATTTCGATTTTTTATTGTTTGTTTTTTCAATTCGGAGTTTGACATTTGCACCTGTCAAATCTGAGATTAAAAAACGAACTTTACATAAGTTCGTTTTTTAATCCCAGATTCGCATTCCCAGTTCGTTTTTTAACACTTTTCTAGTCACATAGGTACTTACACCTAGTAAAATATGGGTTTCATATATGTAACAATATCAATATAAAATTCTAATCCCAGTCTTCAAATTAGTCACGAATTCATGATGCGACTCGATCATGAATCGATTGGAAGGCTAAGCGAAATAATATAAAATATCGCTAGTATTCAATTAAACTGCCCGCATCAGTGCTTTATATCGTGTCATTGTCGCTGGGTTCACAATCGTGTCAAGGGCACCCAAACAAATCGCGAAGGTTTGTTTATTTTGTTTTTTAATCAGCTAATTGAAGTCAACGTTTTTTTTTCTTATAAAAAGTCGATTTTTACATTATGTTTCTATCAACAGCTACACTTCCTATTTCAAATGCTTTACCTACGTACCTACCTACTGCATAACATTATGTAGAACAAAAAACAAACTTACAACTGTGATATTAATTTTATCAGATCAAGTGATCACCCTATGATGTGTAAGGAAAAAGGATAAATCATGGTATTCCGTGAAGTTGCTTAGATTCCCGCCTTTTCCTTTTTTTACTATGTTCGTTTGTGTTGCCAGTCTTACCGTAACGTCATTATCTTCAGTTTGATTTCGTAAATTCATTTATTGTTTACAAACAGGTAGTAATTCCAGGTTTATATAATGTGAAACAACATGTTTTGCATGACCTACTCTGCGTTCAGACCTTACGACCTTACACAATGCCAACCAAGGCTCTGCCAATCCTTTAAGTCCTTACATAAACGTTGGAACACGATCTATTAGATCATCGTATCTATCTAATATTAAATCATAACGGTCATAATTACCTTTCTAATAGAGTCTAATATCGCCTGACCAGAATGTTTGTTAACTATCGTCGTCATTGTACTGAATTTATTTATCCTTACCCTATTCACAGAAAATAGTGTTTCTATTAGATATGTGTTGATTTGCATATCATTTAGCGAAAGCGTGTTTTGTAGAAGGCTGTTAACAAATCAATAGTCACGCCTTTGCTTCGTCGGACGTCTTGGGTAATGTTGCCACAACAAAAAATACGGGAAAAATAAGTACGTGTAAATATCAAAGGAATAGTCCAAGAGAAATTTAGTAGTAGCTTTGATTCTAAAGAAATATTAAAACGAGTCTTGATTTTTGTTTTTGAAGAGTGTATTTAAAATAAACCAAAAGGTTTCAAATAGTCACAAAACTCTATCGCTGCTAAGAATAATACGAATGATAACCACGAAATAAACAATGAAAATGAATTTAGCTGATAGGGATCTAATCAGAACAAGTGTGCGAGATAATTTTATCAAAGGCAAATAATCTGCTGAGCATGTACCTACTAAAGATATACAGGGTTATTTTAATTTGGCTAGCTAAACTCCGCAAACACGCGATGGGAAGCGATATCTAACTAAACATGAAAAAACAAAAATAAACAAAATTGATGATTTTTGTGGGGTCATCGACCGCAATTATTGTAGTCACTTGAAATATCACTTTAAAAATCTGTTTTTTTTTTAAACTTCACAGTTCAAGTGATCGATATCCAAACACGATAAAACATAATAAAATAGTTTTTTTCAACTCATACTCCAAGTAACAACACTAAAAGTGGTCTTTAACCTCACAAAAAAAAACAGGGAGCCTAAAATGGACGCTTTGGCAGAATCACAATAATATGATGATATTATTATTTAATCATATAAACTGACAATTCATAATTTATGATCTGCGTACAATTTTTATCCTGCAATTCATCTGTTTGACAGCTGCTATTTGACATTAAACTTCATTATGGCAATTCATAATTTGTGGACCTTATAAAGCATCTCCATACAAAACTGTCTAACAGATGAATTGCGGGATATGAATTGTACGCACATCATGTTATGAATTGTCAGTTTGTGACCATTTTACGAATTTTAATATGATTCATAATATTATCATATTAAGATTCTGCCAAAGCGTCCATTTTAGGCCCCCTGATCTTTTTATTTTATCGTGTTTAGATATACCCATCGCGTCTGCGGAGTTTAGCTAGCCAATCCCTAGTATGCAGTAGGACCTATGATGCCATAAAGACACCGTAGTAGGTACAAGTATTTTTAAGGCTTCATTAATTTCATACAAATTATTACCGTTGGAAGATGTCACGTAGGTATCGAATACAAACATACAATATTATTCTAGAAACAACTGTTACATCATCAACTGTTGTTCTTAAACCAAAACAACCTGCCATAACTAATACAGTGATTAGGCGAAATTAGTATTCTTGTAGAGTGTAGGTACAAAATACATTTTCCTTCAGAACACAACAATTAATTCACGAGCTAATAACTAAATGCTTCGGTGTTATTCGTAACCGTCTGAGGAGACTATTGCCTGACTACTGTGAACTTAGCTCAACGAATCAATAGTCTAGAAATAGGTTTCAGAAATCTGTACCTATTTGTTCAGCAATCGTCTGTTCCGTGATTAATAATCGTTTTAGTATTGATACTGTTTCATAAATTCAGAAGTTTATTAATATAGCCAGTTCCTTACGGATCGTTATTAGTAATTTTTAGCCTCGTGTATGATGTATCATTACTTTTAATGAAGTGTATCCTCCATAGCGTATCGTCCACTGACCCTCGTATCCGTTAGGAGAATCGCTGGTCAAATTGGTTAAACAGTTTCGATAAAACATTTGGCATAACTAAATTCCCCTATTGGTTAGCAGAACGCTTAGTTAAAAACACTGGTATAGACTTGGCATACGTAAACAATTATTCCTAACATTTACAATAATACTATAATACAAATGAGACAAACAGAGTTATGTCACATATAAATCATAGCTGATTTGACATTTTGACAAAGAGCTGAAGAATAGTCTCCACATGCCACTGAAATTGTCACTTCCATTTATTCATTGAAAGGTTGAATACTTGAGGGGGACCGAAGCCATCAGTGAATGTTAAATAATCGACGAAGTTGTTTGTCAATGTTTACTAGATTTCAGCTTTACATAATAGAGTTTGGTCTTTAAAATTAAATAAAGCAATTTGTTCCGATTGTCTCTTCATTGAAGATATATTTTTTGGTAATTTCATTGACGTTAGTCACTTCTGTTGATGTATCATCTAGTTAAGGGTCTGCCTATCCATTTATACAAGCTTTTGGAACATCATTTGAATTCAGAATGCTAGTTAACGTTAATAACGGCTTTTGCGATATTGCGTTGTTTAGTTTCATAAATGGAACATATATGTTATGTATAGATTCTCCAAATTCTATAGGCAATCTAATTGGTTTCTAATGATTTCGATTGCATATTGTCTTTATATTACACATCGTGTTTCTACAAATACTTAATACCTATCTACCATCACGTTTTATATAAGCTGTTATTAAATTCGATTTATATAATAATTTCAAAATTCCTTGATAGCACGATTATTATTTTTGTTGAATTATTGACGGACTTTTATACGTGTTCCTTTGCTGTTGCAGAGTTTGGATTATTACTGTTAATGTTAATAATAGGGTTACACTAACAGGTAAGTTAATATTATTATTATAACGACTTCCAACACCAACAGAACTTTTCCAACAGTTTCCTTAAACTTCTAATTCTATTATGAAACACATTACATTTCGAAATTGCATATCAACAATGCAGGAGCTACCAACTTCGTGCCGTAGACTCATTCCTCATTACTTGTTGAGGAACAACAGACTGGAGAAACTGTCGCTTTTAAAATATGTGCACAGTACGTACAAGTGGCTGAAAATTCGTTACTCAAAGTACTAGCTTTAGAAGTCGTCATTTAGATGGTTCTAGATTGCGTGGGAGTAATATGTTCTCTTGATTGCGAATTTCATCCAGAGAATTGTTCGCCAAAAGAGAATTCTTCAGACGCTAAATAACGTTACTTCAACGCTCAAGAATGTATCTTAAGCTGAAAGAGAGACGTTGATTAATGCACTCCGGTTTCTATTGGTGGAAACAGTTCTAAAGCTCTGTGCTCACTGCACGGACACGGCATCCATCAAGCCTCTAGATGCAGAGATGCGATTGTGGTGCGCTGAAAGGAAATTATCGTTTCCTTTTTCGCTCGTGACAGAGTTTTTTGTAAGCTAGTGTACTCTGTGGATAAACAGCTTTGTGAACGTGCTTGCGACGTGTGGATATCGATCTTTAGATCTTTGTGTTTTGCACCTGTTATGGGTTTGTTTGTATTCAATTTCGCGATGTCTGATTTTCTTTGTAACTGAATAAGTTGACTTTTTTGGGATGGTATTAATGAATATTTTGTTGGAACCGTATTTGCAGTATGTTTGGTAGTTTTAACGGGATCTCTATTGTGTTGCTACATAGCAAGTGTATGTTAGCAAAGGGCTTTATTATTTTAGGTTAATTGCTCTTCAGAACGTATCACGTTTCCAAATTCAATCAATTTTGAATATCGTACCTTAATTTACATCAAAACCCCTCGAGCCAGGGTTTTGAATTTTTTTTATTCTGGCAATTGTCGCTGAAATGGCGTTCTGAATCGAGGTCCGACAGTCATATTCAGAGGAATCCAAGCGCACATTTGAATACAAGTTATGGAAAGGTCACACAACCAGGAATTGAATTTTCCGATAGGAAACGGATTAAAAGCCCGTTTGTGACAATATTGGAGGGAATATGGATCGAAGTACCGGTTTAACGAGCAGGCAGAAATATATCTGTAAAATTTTATAGGTATTGTAGAATTTCATCGATGCCAAAAGATATACGTGTTTTTACTATGAAGTAGCAGACGGTAATGGTCCAACTTGGAAATCTTGTAAAATTCTTGACTTGTTAAGAAATCAAGGAGTATTCAGCCACTGAGCGGGACAGTTGAGAAAAGTTAAACATTTAACGAATATAATATGAGTTTAACTTTTATCTTTAGTGAAAACATTATTTTGTCTGTAGGTAATCAAGGGGCCATAGAAAAAAGTTAGTGGTCAAAAATGGTTATCCGATAATGCTTGCGAGAGGGTAGCGCTGAAAAATGTAGTCTTCACGCACACACATTCTATCAACACACACATTCTATTTAACTTTGATTTCATGATCAACACTCAACAGATTTTTATTATATGAACACCACTTCGTTTTTCCATAAATAGAGAGCACAACATTCAAGTCTAAGCCCCATCCAAGAATAACAACCCTTAACTTTGACGGGCCAAGTTCGGACTCTTTCCAAGTTAAATTAGAACAATCAGGAGGCCCGGGAAATTAAATAAAAACTTCCCGAAAGGTCTTGTGAATCGGTAATATAAACAGAGGATCACACGAGAGGGGCTCGTGGTTCAAAGGATAGTTTGGGGTAGTTGCGTAACACACTATCAAACAGGTCAAACACTATCTATCGGTTTTATTTTGACAATTAAACAACATTCATTGCGTTAATTACGTTGTTGAGCAGACAAATTTCGACGATCTATCTGTAATATTAGATAATATTAGATATATAATACATACATAGTTGTACACTAATAAGCCTTGTAGCCCGAATGAAATATATATGATATGGTATGATAGTTCGGGAGACTTTATCACACCAAGTGATTGGATGTAGGTATGTACGAATAGCCTGAATCCAAGAAGGCGAGCATGATAACAGAAAGCTCTAAGAATAACGTGTCTTATCGCTTAGTGACATCAGCGCTGCACCGATGTTATCGCTGATTCGAAATGCTAATGGCTCTAAATCGTGTGCTTGCACACAGTGGCTGATGCTGGGCATGCTTAAATATTTGTTGTTGGATTGCTATTGGAACACTTTATTCATGATGTACGTTGAGTACGCAATAGGCAACTACGATACATTAAAGTAGAATTACTTGAATGGATTTGTATCATTCTATAATTTCTCCAGCAATTTCTCCTACTGCAATAACACGATTAATTTACGATACAACCATGACATAATTTCACTTCACAATATGTAATTATGCCACTTGAATATTCCGTAATTCGATATATACCTAGGTATACGTTATATTAACATATTCACACGAAATTAGTAACAGTTAGCTAGAATGTAATCATAAGGCATGCGCTTTAATTACTTAATCAAGACTAGTTATTATCAATCAAATTAATTACTTCAACGTCTTTCATTAGAAAATTCGTCCTCGTGTATAAATTGAAGTATAATTCATGCGATTAGAAGGTACCAGTATAGTGATCGCAATCTCTACTGCTGAGCATGTCCTGGGTTTGATTCCCAGGTCGGGCAGTGCTATGGGGTTTTTCTAGCAGAAATTTCTTAGTAACAGCCCGGAGTCTGGATTTCTGCCCTGTTTATGGCAATAGGCTCGCCCCCTATTACATGGGACTTAAACATAACTGGCAAAATGTGGGTGTACTAAAGGTACACCTATGCTTACCCTTCGGGGATTACAGGCGTGATGTTATATTATGTTGTTAGAAGGTACAACGGTCAAATTCATTTTTTTAGGTTGGTACCTACAACTTGAAAAGGCTTTGCAGTTGAATCCAATATTTATTCTTTTGTTTTCATGAACGCAGGCGTTGAAAACAAAAGAAGATTCGATATTAAATTGGTTCTCAAATGGCAATGCAATATTTTCTTGAACTTTATTATTTAAAGGTAAAGACAAGGATCATTGCTTCTTATAATTATTTGATGGTTCAGTCTGTCTATAAGTACTCGTTATAATAATGGCTAATATTGCAGTGTTTTGGGACAGTAAAGTAGGTAGGTACGCAAAAGATTCAATTTCGCACCGAATTAAAATCGCCCTTCGCCGTAATTGCTTTTAGAATTATAATTACCTTCCTACGTTTAAATTTTATGATTTCAAGGACGCTCTTTATGTAATTATTTAATCGTACCAACTATAATACTATGAACCATTTATAGTGCATCTAGATTTTCTCTGCGATAAAGGCTAATGAATTGATTCGGGACGCGTCGTGTGTGTAAATATTATTTCAGCTAGGAAGATAGGTATACGTAACGCAATAAATATATAGGTGACCAGAGCGTGCACTAACAAACATACTTTTGTCTTAACTGGTGAACATTTTGTAATTTGCCGTTGATATGCAATGTTTTGAAGCAGCCATTTTGATAAAGACATTTATGACATCGGCCTATAGACGCGAATAGTGTAAATGCAGGTGAACAAGAACTTCATACGCTTATAGGAGGTGAACAAGATCCTCATATTGCTAATAAATGCACAATCTTCTTTCCACACTTTCCTTCCTTACAGGTGTGCTTGGCAAACTTCCCCGTTCAGCGCTATCTGTATGTAAAACAACGTTGCGACAATGTGGAATTTCATGTCCGCAATGCCAAAACTACTTACCTGGAAGCGAGTGAAAGAGATGGAGAGAGGATATCGTCCTGTCCCTGTTTATTTGATAACAGCTTTGTTGTTAGACTGTAGTGTCCTTTGCTGGGAAAAAGTTGTCCCCAAAAAGACAAGCAATGCTTGTAGTCACTGTTTTAGTTAAGTCGGTTAGTGGACATAACAGTTTGGAACTATTTTTGATGTCATTGGCTGTCCCCAAATAGAAAAGCTATGTTGCGCTGTCTGCCCAATTCAGGTACTGTCTAAAGATATGATCCTGCCTTGCTGTAGCTTTGAATACTTAATTTGACTGATTTATTTCGGACCCCCTAAAATTTTTATTGCTCCTTCAGTATAAGCCTGCTCAAGTTGGAGTCTAAAACAATTAGAGACATCAAAAGTGATCTAATTTTCTGATAAGAATCCCACACTTTGCTTTTGCCTGGAAATCTGGGACAGGTGACAGTGAAAGCTGGTCTGTCCTGTTTTGTCTCTGCTTGTACAATTTTATAGCGGTTTTGTTAATCATAAAATCAGTCTGCGTCCGCTACTAAACACCGGGCTTATACCTAAGCATATTGCTTTAACTGGTGAGAACGGGAAACATGGCGAGACGGATAGGAGACTTAAGGGGGATGCGCTAAGGTAGCCCGCAAAATCCAATTTTCTTAAGTTTTTTGCAATTTGCAGGTCTGTGTCAGGTTGTATGTTAATTAAAATATGATTCATTAATTCGCGGGCTACCTTAGCGCATCCGCTTTAAGTATATCCAGTAGTATTATATACAGGGTCAAATTAAATTAGCTAGCTAAACTCCGCAGGCGTGATTTTTATCTCATAAAAGATGCTGCTGCTACGAGCAATATTTTTTTGAAAAGTAAATCATCAGCTTAATTGAAAAGAAAAAGTCGTTCGCGTGAAAAAATGCACAAGATTCAAATCTTAAACGTGTAGTTTTACTTTTATATACTCTAGATTCTTATCCTAAATTATACAGGCTGGTACGCAACAAAAAAAATTGAGCGGTATTTTTTGTAATTTCTCATATTTTCCTCGCTTTTAAGACCCCTTCTTTCAACAATCGCGAAGCCGAAGAAAACTAACAAATTCCTCGACTTCTCGATAAATATTTTGTAATTCTAATCTGACTCGCGTATGGAACATATGGTACAGTACTACGCACCTAATGATGCGTGAATGATCTGTTGAACGATGAAACAACAGTTGATCTATTTAACCGCTCACTGTTACATCGGATGCTGGGAATGTTCTATGAATCAAGTAGTAGTAGAGTTATTGTAATTATGGTGTGGAAATTATTGTTTCACTCATACAGGATGAAGAATCTGTAAGAGAAGGGAACTGCCAGGAGAATTCGTGTCAGGTTTCGTCTTGAATAAAAGTAATGGCTGAGAGGTTTTGAGTCAACATTAATTATGAAAATCAGATCCATCATCTGCCTAGCCTTTTCTCAACTATTTTAGGGTCGGTTTCCAGGCTTACCGGATGCAGCTGAATACCAGTATTTTACATGGAGCGACTGCCTATCTGACTGGTAAGACTGCAGGTTGTCAGACTTTCGGGCTTCTGACGACCCGTAACAACTGTCAAAGATCTACAAATAACAGCCGGGATCAACAGCTTAACGTGCTTTGCGAGGCACGGAGGGATTGTCAACCATCCACGGAACAACCGCGGCAAGCGTAGCTTAACCTGATCGTTCGACCCGTGCGGCTGTTAATACGTAGCCACAAGCCCCTATTCTATGAAAATCAGATCCAAAGAAATATTTGTAATATTTTTAATCGAAGCCAAAAGTTTTTCTTGATAACTTTTCCTCGATAAATCTCCTTAATCTTTTATGACGATCACGCAAGGTCATGTCGTCACGAACTGTGGTGTGATCTTATTTTTCCTAGACGTCTAAGAATCTTACACGTTCTAGGATGACATAGCAACTAGTGACATAATCTGAAAAAACGTGACGGGCATGACGGCAGAACCGGCTTTTTCTAGGACTAAAATATACTAAAAAGGGATCATATTTTTTGGTCTCGTAACCCTGATTTCGGAAACTTATTGAAATGTTTTGGGGACGAGTAGAATTTGAATAGGTACGGGTGGGTGCGTACTCAGTGTTGTGGATAATATTTCGTCTTTTTCTTCGGTCTTGACGTTTTTCTGGTGTATCATGATTACGACACCGAAAATTCATGCTCAAAATAATTTCGCTCGTCGTAATGTCAGTTTTACGGAGCTTGAGTGGGCCAATCTAAATATTTAAACGAAACGAAATTTGTATTAGTATGAAGGCTCGGGTTGGCAAAATGGTTCAAAAGCTGATATTATGAGAACTAACAATCTCTCTTCGGGATACATAAGACAGAAGTTTGAGACAACTTCGTCTATAGCTTTATTGATCAGGCAGGGACAGAAAACGATATTATTAGTTTTGATAACAATATTGAAAGAGTAAACAACTTTGCTGTGTTTAGATGTAAGTGCCCTTTTTGATTACTGACTGACGTAGACGTAGGTAATGGAATGAACTTGGTTTTAGTCATTTGTAAATAGGATATTGGAATCACTTTTAAGTTTTAACCTCTCGTAATTACAGAAGCAATCGTCGTAGCTAAGTAATAACAAGCGCACGGTTCGATCCATCAGGTTAAGCTACATTTGCCGGGGTTGGTCAGTGGGTAGGTAAACATCTTTACATACCGAGACTCCTCCGTGCCTCGGCAAGCACGATAAGACGTTCTGACAGACGTGGATCTTTGACAGTCGTTACGGGTCGTCAGAAGCCCGAAAGTCTGACAACCAGTGCGATATCGTATTACCCAGTTACTGGTTTGTAGAGGTCAGATAGGCAGTCGCTCCACGTAAAATACTGGGATTCAGCTGCATCCGGTAAGACTGGAAGCCGACCCCAAGAAAGAAGAAGATTTCATAAGACAGATGGAGTCGATGTAAATTTATCGACAACCACATCATCTAACATAAGGAGAGATATTGGTCAAATCAAACGCAAGTTTTTAGTCTACACAGCATAAACGTGTTCCTGGCTTGGAAAAACCAAGCGCGAAACAAAACTGAATAGATATATATGGCAACGCCAATTATTATTAATATTATGACTACCTGCCATATCACAGTTGGTTAGTGCTTTTCCTAAGTATAACATCTTCCGACTTCCATAAGCACCGTGTATATTATTTACTCTGTATGTACGTACAATTAAGCTAGTCTTGTTCCTACTGTGAACTGTAATCCACCATTATCTCCCATAGTTATTACGTTGTCACTTAAAGTTGTACCTAACTCTGAATTAGGGTCGTCAACTAATACTATGTAAGTGCTGTAAAGGTATTCAGTTGAGTTAGGACTAAAGTAATATTTTGTGATCTGTGGTTTTGGCAGTAAAAGCTGTTAAGTCTTCTTTCGGGGGTATAAGTGGGGAGTGAATAGAAAATAGTCGTTTATGAAACTGTTGCATAATGAGCGGTCTTAAAACACGAGGGTGTTTTAATAGTATCACACGATGTTTTAATACCTAGTTAATTACAGCTTCATACGATACTTTATCTACTTTCATACATTGGGATTGAACCTACTAATCGGGTGGAATCAAATTTTCTTCACATTCACTGATATCAGACATTTTTACTCAAGAATAAAAAAAAACACACGAAATTCAGTACAACAAAACGTACTACCGCAAAATCCAGCACATCACCGCGCATGTACTATAGCGGGCGCTCCACAGACAATAAAAATTGGAATCAAAACTTTTTTGCAATGTTATAAAAATGGCGCACCCAGCCCGTTTCATTAGAAATAAAATAATTGATGGAAACTCCTTGGTGATATTAACTTCTTGGGTTTGCCCTGTATTGTATTGGTAAAAAAAAAAATGATTTCTATCATTATTTTGTCACAGAAAAGTGAATTCATATGATTCGATTCAAAAATTTCGGTATTGTGTTTAAAAAGTATGTCAATATAAAGTCGTTTTGAAGTTTATAATTCAAATTTTACGATATAAGGGTACTTAAATAAATATCTTTAATGGTGAGTTTTTTTTTAGTTAAAATAATCGTTACCTAGGTGTACATAAAGCTTATGATATTGCAGCGACCTTTTTAATGATTAACTAACTAATTCATTCTACTTATCAACTAATTCGATCACTGCGTTTTCGACGCCTCATTAGCAAAAAGAGGAACTGGGGAAGAAAAATCGTGCCATAGTCTAACCTAAGCCGTAAAAAAAAATTATAAACGCAAAATAAATGTTGCCAATTTGGCTAATGAATAGAAAGAGCCATGACCATTTATTACTAAAGTAAACATTATAATAGTGCCTACCCTCAATAAGTAGACCATCACTTTCACATGTCTCGCTGACCTAACTACTCCTAATCGTGAGTTGTATCATATCTAATTAAATACAGGACGTGCTATGCGGACTGATTTCCTAGACTAGACTCAAGAAAGTCGATACCTATGGTAATAATACGACGTTCATTGAAAAACAGCGTAGGTAATATTTTCTCATTTCTTACTTCACGTTTCAAAAAAAAAATTCTTCATAACAATGTCCAGTTTGACTTCAGTAATTAAAAAACAGCAACTATCACAATAAATCTCGGAGCTAATAACTCCGTAACTGGAAACAAAAACAAACTGTTGTTCTTTTTTCAAAACAAAAAACAAACTGGCTTTTCCGACTAGCGCTCTGTTCCACGACCACGTTTTGACGAATTAACAAGCGATGACGTCACTAAAATTAGAATAAATAAGCGCGTGTGGGAGTATCGTCGCCGCAAATTAGTTAAAAACGGAATAAATTGCGTGTTATCAAATCTAAACCTTATTGTTTCCTGTATAAGGATGAAGTTGGCTGAAGATGATAATTACTACCCTGCAGAGCATAGTTCCTGCCGCATTGTCTCTTCACAAATACGCGAGTTTGATCGTGTAACGTGATAACAGCTGATGTCATAATTCACGTTTTTTGGAGGTTTTTATAATGGTGATTGAATTTCCATTTTTATTAATATGCACTTTTTAACTGAGGTTCAGTGACACTCACTTTTTTAATTTTATTTAATGAATAAAGTTACAATATTGACATAACTGTATAGGCCGAAAACTTTTAATTCTGGTTAATGTCGACAACTTTTTCTTGAAACGCCGATGTGAACAAATCACAAACTATACACTATATATTGCACTAGTATCTAATTATGGTATTAATTATATAAGCCCAAAAACGTAATAATATAACAACCAACGATTTGTTACTGAAACTCGTCATAGAATACCTAAGCTTTTACTCAGTGCAATTTTCGCTTTAGAACCGCTAAACGGATTTACTCTCCGCAGAATTTTATTTCTACTGGTAACAATGCTTTTGTTTGTTGTTCTGTTAGTGTCTAATCGGCTTACGAATTCTGTACGCGACCGTTTGTTTTTTTTCCAAAGTTGTTGCAGTATCTGACATTCAAGCGCGAGTAAATTCGATTTTACACTAGTTTGAAAGGGTGTTTAAGAAACAAAAATTGACATTTTATTACCAATGTTTCCAGATACAAAATAAACATTTATTTATTAAAGAGCATAAGAACGAAAGTTGTAAATGTACTGTGTATGAAGCCATAACCTTTTATTGTAAAAAACCGGTCATGAAGACACAAAAGTTGCCTGTTCTGCTACTTTATTTCCTTATGAAACTTCAAGTGGGTCAAGTTACTGCTTGCATATGACTATGGCAACTGGATTGCCCAACAAGGTCCTCAATTTAATATAAACACAAGTAGGTTTATCAGGTGACAGGTCAAGTCAGACGTGATTGTCACGTTAAAATAATGTAATAGTCGTTTTGCCACATAATCTTGCCTAATTCCACCTTCACTCTTACTTGATCTTTGACAAAACACGTTCACCTTATTACAGGATACAGGTTAATTACGACTAATGTTTTGTGTAACATTTATTTCGTGTTTACACCACCCACGTTTTAAACCACGGCTATCATTATAAATTTGTATTTAGATACCGTTAAAGTAACCAACGACCAAAAATGGGATTATGATTTTGTTTATAAACATTCTAAATATGAGAGTAAAACGATGTAGCATTTTTTTCAAATAATGGTGTAGGTAGCTATCTCAAAGAATAATAACTCGCTGACAATGCCGCCATTGAATTCTTGTTATATTACAACAATCTGCGTTTTACGGGACACAATCACATAAAATTATAACAAATTATATGTACAAACCCATGAGCTACGATTCACAAACAATAGAAGCCGCAAATTGCTATAATAAAGTTTGAAATAGTGCACACAGCGACAAAATTACCTCATTTGAAAGTACTGTTTATCTCATTAATATAAACCCATCTGCACTTACACTCGCCAAATCGCTTTCTCTGGAAAAAATGATGTGGTATACGAATAAAACGAACGTGTTTAAATTAAGTAAAGCAAGTATAAGTAACTAATTAGACTGTAAGCGTACATTGAAGTGACTGGGTCATCAGTATTCAATGCTCATGGACTTACGTAAGATGCGGCATTAGAAAAAAGGGCAATGCGTGCAGACAGACTTTATGTGTATGGTCATCGCATCCCTCCCGTTACGCCAAATTATCAAAACATGCACGTAGGTCTTATGTTAAAAAAGAGGCCAGTAAAGTGAGAGAGAAAGTAGATTTACCAAGTAAAATCCTTATTTAACCTTGATACGGTTTCTCCGAGAGATAAGTTAGGTGGAATTTGAATCTCTGTGACCGTGTTGGCGCGGTTGTGATAATTTTTCTTAAATAATTATCACGACCTGAATAAACGTTAGTACCAGATGAATTTTTGAAGGTCTTCTAAGTATATTTTTGTGATAAGGATTTAGGATGATTTCATTATGTTTGCGTAATATCTATTACAAATGTTTGAGATGGAGAATTCGATTAATTTAATCGTGTAATACAGTGCAGTGATTTATTTTGTTATGTAAATGTTAACTTTGGGTGTTTAATATATTTTAGTCACGAATTTGTGTGCTATATTGGTTTCAAAGAATGGTTAAACGATTACCATAAGCGAATTTTGTTGCACGAGACATGGATTCACAAGGAAGTAAAACAAATTACAATTTTGGTCAAAAATAAAGAGATGGAACAACTCTACGAACCGAAAACAAAATGAAAACCGAAAGAAAATAAACCCAAACAGTAAACGGAACGGACATGAGGCAGTTGGCTGAAAGATTTTTATTCTTCGGATTAATAACCATGAAATTTTCCTACAACACGTTACACGGTGAAGGACTATTCATCTCATGGGTTAAATCGATTCCGCTTCGTCAACATCTCTTCATCAATCTTTGTAGTTCACGAGAGCTCGCTCCGATCGCAAGCACATTAGCAAAGCTTCTCAATAAACTTCGAAACTTTATTTTGCATTGCATATTTCAATATTGAGCTCGAAATTTTTTGCGATCGACAATTTTCTTAAGTTTTGTCCGTGTACCTTTTGTTAGCAGTAAATAATGTCCAGTAGTGTGGCAAAGAATTTTCTATTAAAGCGACCACGAGAGAATTAAAATTCTTTAGCTATATTATAATCTTGCAGATGAGTGTACGATACCGAATCTTTTATCATTTTTATCTATATTTGTATCTGAGAATGGGTACGGGAAACTCGGAATTGTCAGTTTGTCGATAGCAAATATTTTGTAATCTGAAGTAACACGAATCTCCTTGCTCAATTCTTGTTCGACAAAATTATATTTGCTAGAATTGGAAGTGTATTTATCATGTAACGCGACGCTAACGTCTTTACGTGTCGAGATGAAATAGCAGTAAAAGAATGGAATAAACACATTACGTCTTTTGTCTATAGAATAGTGATGATTCGAAACATTTTTGTTCTGTGTATCCAATGCTGCAACAAAGCGTCTAAAACAAAGGTTCGTTTACTATTGTTGCCATTTCACGAACAATCTATTAGCAAAACGATTTTGATCCGGAAAATTCGACGAAAATTATCTGAGCGCAATTCTTGGGTCAGAGTTCCTTGATGTTATTTTTACCCGGTGAAGCTAGAGGTTACGATTTGTTTAGTATAAAACGAAGTGGTCCTTAAAACGTTAATGTTTTTATTTCCATCTACTTATGTCAATACAAATGAAATGCTGTTCGTTAGTAAGCGCATCATTAGAGAACGGCTGAATCGATTTGGGTATTTTTGGTTTTAAAATGTTCGTAATAGTCCGAATTAGGTTTTTAGGGAAAGAAAAATTTGAAAAGTTCCCGGATTTTTTTTAATTCGGGGACAACTGAACGTCCTTTTTTCTATGAGATTTTTATATGAACTTTTGGACGGGCACAGTCTGTCGGGGCAGCTAGCTGGCTTAATAACATTGAGGTCAAACATCTATCAAGAGCGTATGTAAACAATTGTAAAAAAAAAACTACATTATTGTCATACAATGATGCTAGCAAAAATTCCCATCATTCTATTAAAATTATTATATAATTAAATTGACAATACGTGAAGAAAACAATAAGCATCGTTAGGCATGTGAACAGCTAATTACAACCGTTAATTATTACGTGAACAATGTTTACTAATATTAAACACACCTGACCTTTCAAAGTCAAGGTTAACTTATGCACAACTTAATTTAATATTACCTTTTAAAACATGTTATAAATCCCACTGATTAGACACAGTTTCACACAAAATAAATCGAATAAAATACTAGTCACTTTTATGTCACTCGCGTGATAAGTGTGGATGTCGGTTGTGCGCGGGAGGCTGTCGCGCGGCACCGGCGCGTCTGACCTGCGCTCGCGCATACATCACGTGCGTGCACCACCAGCGCAGCGCCACCCGGCCCACCACTACGCGGACAAGTAGGGAACTAACGGCGCTTTTCACGCTCCAACGATTCACTGAATCGTTGCATCTGACGAAATGTATTGCAGCCTTATTGATAAGTGTAGAAAGGCAGTTATTACAACTCAACTAAACATAGTAAAGTTTATGTAACTTGTGGATTTATTTGGTTTCGGTTTTTTACTTTAGATTAGCACGTATAAACAATCAGGAAACAAATCAGACAGTGAAACAAGTGAACAATGTTTGCGAGCTAAACAAAGCACGCTTGAAGCGCCGTACACTGAAATCTTGTTGTGCATTCGCTCAAAGAGGGCGTAGAGCAGAGCAAATATGCACGAACACTTGTTCGGCAAGTAAACAGATGGACTTCACCTGCCATTTCGTTAGGAAAATAGGAACTGGGAATCGGCCAACCTTTCCATGTATATTTCGAATTACTATTCCGTACGGCAGTAATTCTTGCATATATCAATATTCATTAGGGAAGTAATGTACCCAAACTTTATTAGTGCATTTTGCCTTCGCAACGTTGTTAGTGAAAATCGTCACATTGCAGCATTGTTGTGAACGCATTTTATAGATTTCTATTAGAATCATTCGCACTATTAATTTCGTATATCACTTTCACTCATTTCTAATGTAATTGCGTATCAAATCGTATAAAATAGGAATCGTTGTTAAAAATGTGGCTGTTACTAGTAATTTATTCAGTAATACTGTTGACGTGCGCTATTTTTACATTTTGTATGTGCAATGCAATAAATGGCCGGTTAAATAACAATCATACTTGTCATGCGATGTCATAAAGCTAAAGATTTTCTTGTTGGTGCACAAAAATTATTTGATAGATTCTTACGTCATTTTAGCTGTTGGAGAAGTTACTGGAACGAGCATGGGCCGAAAAGTTTTATTTAGGTTTACGCCTACTTCACTGTCCCTAAAGTTATGAGAGTAATTAAGGAAATCAGTTAATGTATTTTTCTCTCTCCGTATCTTACCAGGGGGTCTACTCCGAAGTGCTACATCGAAGTATCGGCCGAAAGTTCGGCCGTTTTATAACTTCCACAGTTACCTTTTTTGACTTTGAGTCCTTACCCGACTTCAAGTCACAGTTTTGACTTTGGCTTGTCTCTTCGACTGACTTTTTTTTTTTCGCCGTAGTCAGCAATAGTTAGCCGTAGTAAAGAAACGACCGAACATTCGGCCGATACTTCGGATTTATATTCGAGTCTTCCTCTACATGTGTGATATTACTAATCTCTTCGGACGAGGCGCTCCTATAATTACGATAGAAGTTCACTCACAGGTGAGTTTGTTTAATCATTAATTATTGTCACTGAAGTAAATATCTTCAACACGCAGCTCGAATACACACAATAATCATAAATCATAAATTGCTCATGTTTCAATTTCCACAACTCTTTAAGTTAAGGGGTTGTACAGCCTCACATTACTTATATTTTCGGGAAACTCGGAAAGTAAGTGGCAAACAATCTTCTGATACGGACGGCTTTTATAAGTGGAGGAATTTGTACTAGCTGACAGTATATTTCTACAAACACCTAATTGATCTTTGAATTCAAACAAATCTGTTCATCACATGATTTTATCTAAAAATCGGATACAAATATCTGGATTTTCCTTTTGATGTTAGCGACAAAGGTCGTGACTGTGTTTAGGCATCGTA
Source organism: Tiliacea citrago (assembly GCA_963921375.1). Classification (NCBI taxonomy): domain Eukaryota; kingdom Metazoa; phylum Arthropoda; class Insecta; order Lepidoptera; family Noctuidae; genus Tiliacea; species Tiliacea citrago. Next base: position 21,981,685 of record OY992785.1, read on the forward strand.
TACCTAACAATGCTAATATTGTAGTGCTAATTTATATGAATACGGCAAATATCGTATAGGGTTTATGAAGGAGTCACGATTACCGATGTCCGGCAATGTCCGCCTTATCACGCGCTCACAGACACTGCTACAGGTAATATTCCATTCATGGACAATCTTTTTACTTTTTATGCACTGACGTACAATACGACATTATACACGGAATGGTGAGCGGTCTCCTATGCGATTTGTTACAACTTTGTAATAGGCATTTTTTATGTTAATCTATGGACCAAACTGGCAGTATGCGAGCCTTTTGTAATAATATGCAATTTATTTGCAATATTAGAGCGAGAGAGAGGATTTTACAGCACTAATGACGGAAATTCTTCTGCTGAATTGCTTGATGGAGTAAATCAGAATGAATTCCTTTTAGTTGGGCTAGCTTATGTTCATTGCCAATCAACCTTAATACATCACTAAACGTCTGAAACGAAAAAAAAAACAATGGGATAATAGAAAATATATTCACATTTTCGCATGAACACCCAAATTAAATAGCGGTGTAGTCGTTTTTTTATTAACGTAGACTCTAGAACTAACTGAGCTTGTTTTCGCGTACTTAATAACCTTGCATATATTATCTTCGTTCAAGAGTGATTTATTTGCAAACGCAATGGGTACTTAAAAGCATATTTTAAACTACTAGGTTTAGAACTCAGCGTAAAACTTTTTAAAGAAGAGTAGGTATGTTTTTTTACTGCAATGTTTATTTTTGCACAGCGTACCTCGTAAGCATGTACTTGACCTGTCCTTGCTCAATGCTAAGTAACCTCAACTTGAACGACTTAGGTTGGGTCATGCTATTAGTTTAGGTATTCATAGTTCACACACTACCGAAATTAGGTCATAATGATACTTTATTACTTTTGCAGACCTCAATGTTATTTCACTGTGTATATAGCGTTCTTGAAGGCCTCTTCTAAAGAACAGTCCTCTGGTCAGGAAATAATGCCACATTTGGCAAACGTGAATGACAAAAACAACAATCTGCCTTTGGGGTCGGGATCCAGTCTATTTATAGCGACTGCCTATCTAACCTCCACAACACAGTAACTGGGTAACGCGATACTCCTTGGTAAGACTGGTTGTCAGACTTTCGGGTTTCTGACTACCCGTAACGACTGTCAAAGGTCTACGATTGACAGCCGGGACGTAATGGAAATTGGAAAATATATTAGGGTTATAAGCACAGAGCTGCGGCCTTCACAAGGTCATCGGTCCACCTTGTAGGAGGCCTGTCCGATGGATGCGGGAAGCACAGAACCGGTTGAAGTGGCAGTGCTTGGAGGCCTATGTCCAGCAGTGGATGTCTTTCGGCTGATATGATGATAAGACGAGAAGAAAATTAATTTTGCACGTCATCTATATGCAACTCCTTGGTTGTCTTAAGTTTAGTCCAATGTAAGATTTGGAAGTGGTTGTTTGCATGCCAGAAGGACCGATAGTATAAAGTTGCCTAATCATTCTACATGAAGTTCTTTTCTTTTAGTAAAATATCTTCTACTCCTGACCGATTTCCTTATTCATGAGAGTCACGATCGTTGCATACGGTTGATATTTGCTAATACGAAGTCGGCACGTCCGGACTTTATTTGCTCTCCCACTTCACAATCTGTTTCTGCTAACTAGCAAAAATGTTTGCTCTAATCTGAGGGTACTTAAAAGAAAAACATGGACTATACCTGCTGCTTTCCTACCTTCGATATACGGAAAGTCGAATGGGAAAGTTTATTCTTGGTAGGTACTTAATTATTACTTGTTGTAAAAGTTTTTGGAAATTTCGGCCTCGCATGATCTTGTTAAGTGATATTTGGATTGATGTTGACTAAAATGCTATAACTTATAAATCTTATAATAGAAATAAATAGAAAATATTGATTGTCCAGGTAGCAGGAAGCAAGTTCAAAGGGTAACACCAAGTTGAGACAACTTGAGTAACTTACAATATTACCTACAGCTAGGTTCCAATATGCTATTTGCCAGTGAGCCCTAAACTAGACAGTTAGTTTAATATAACAAGTCTAATATTTTCATCACTGTAGGCCTCATCAAAACCAGGGTGGTCAATCTAAACTTGCTTGTAGCGTGTTGACTGTCGATTTTAAACCATCAAAGCCATGTTCATATTCTACAACTGTCTATACTCTATGCTTCTACGACATATGGGTCTTAAAATCAGTCTGTTCTTTCAACTTTTGAAACTTGCCATTCAGTTTACCCTTCCGAAGTGAACATCATTTTATGTTTGTTCAAAAACAAGTTCGCAACAACACTTGTTACGTCATAAACAAAGCCGAGATCACCGAGCTATTAAAGGCTTATCCTAGAGGTCGTGGTACTGCCACCTAATCCCAGCCCACTGTTAAGGTGTCGTCTCCATTGCACGCTTGGACATTTTATTGAATTAAAATTTTATTACTCGTATAAAGCTCTTGAAATACCCTTTTAGTGTTTCAACGCGATTTATAGTGTGTTCTCTTAGTTTTAACGTCGGCATTTTATGGCGGAGTTTTATATTTTTTTGTACCGTGACGTCGTACTGTTGTATCTCTGTGTGGTGATTGTTTAAATTAACGTCTTTAACCGCTGGTAGAAAAAATGTTTTTGAACTTAAGTAGCCTGTATACTCATAATTTTCGTTTAATAATGTAAGTCGAAGTCAAACAGTTTATTGCAGATCAAGTGTACAAATATTGGTCGTATGGGTTTGTTGTTGTACCTAGTTGATCGATTATTTTAATATTGTATCAGTCGTGAGAAAAAGACGACGTATGATGATAAGATTCCACGCAAGATTCAGAAATCAGCTGCAAGACGTCGCGTTTTGAATCATCGGCTTTATCAGTCAGCTTCCAACAAACATAACCTTATCTCTGTGTGTTAAATAAACAAGCATCTATGTACAAATATTGCCTCGTGGAATGTGTACATAAAAATGGCAACATATTACTGAATTTATCTGCAAAGTGATTGTTCATTATTGTGGAGTCAAGGCCGCTAATGATGCGGCAAATGAAAACAAAGAAAAAATAATTATGGCCAGTTTCAATCACGACGTGATTGCAGAAATAATTGAAATAAAAGCCTGGTGTTAATGTTTGTGTTTTTCCGTGAAAAATGTTTTGGGTAAGTTTGCCTTCTAAGAGAATGTTAATAATAGGTTACATCTTTCTGTCTGTGTGATTTCCTTGCAGTTTCTTCTTTTTTGCTAGTTGCTCAGTTTAGAGTCTTGAAGTTTTCAACAAGTAAATCAAAGGGCAATTTTCATCCTTATTGAATTTAACATAAGGAACATCCGTTTCATTGAAAGACAAAGATAATGCCAAAGCATTATCTTTGTCTTTCGATGAAACGGATGTTCTTCGTTTGTATCAAAATACCAACTTCTATTTTTCAACTAAAAGGTATCGTTGTAGCGTACTTGTAGTGTTGTTGATGATACGATAAATTATCATGATAAATGAACAGTTTTTTTGTTTTTCCAAATAGACCTAGACAAATGAACTCAGTTGTCGTTCCGCACGGTTAGTCTCTAGCCAACAGGGATGCTCAGTTACTTCATTGTTATGCAGTGCAAACGGCATCGTATGTATTACGAGTATCCACGCTGTCTGTCTTATCTATGACTTCTTAAATCTACATTCTATAATCAAAGTTTAAAAAAAATTACTTTCCTTTTTCATTCTTCAGCTTTTGATGCTGGCAGCAATGCCAACAAGTTGCCATATTTTATAATATTCTCGTTCCCAGTTCGATTCATTACTCTCATGGAAGTCAAAATCTGACTGATGGTTCAGCAGAGTGATTTCTTTAGTAAATGGCAGTAGGATTGACAGCTGATGCGCCTTGTGTGTTACGAACAACAAACTAATCTTTGGAATAGACTATGAAGAGTTGCTAAAAGAATGACAGCTCAATGATGCAAATTCCACCACTTATGGCCTTCGAGTGACATTGTAGGCAGTCCGTAACGTGGCATAAATGAATGACTGTTTATGCTGCGGTCCCACGCCCCGCTTTCTCACAGGCCAGAACGTGGCAGGCCAGGCCGACAGGCCGTGGGCACCGTCGATCCGATGAGGCCTGTGGGTGGGGATGCGTGGCATTGGCCGCGACAGGCCTCGATATGCGTGGCCGCGCGCCAAGCCGTGACAGGCCTCGACAGGCCGTGGGACTGCGGCCTTACATAATAGATTATTTCCTTGTAGTCTCATACAAAGGACAAAGTCACACCAATGCAATTAAAAGAAAAGACGAAACGGACGATTAAACATCGTCTTACAATAATTTGGTGACTACTAATAATAGGTAATAAATTCGACCTCTATTACGTGGGGCTTAAACATACGAGGCGAAATGTGGGTGTACTGGTACACCTCTGCCTAACCCTTAGGGGAAAACAGGCGTGATGTTATGTAAGGTTATTAATAATAGGTGTAACTTTAAAGTAGTTAGATACAAGTATGAATGTTTTTTTGTACTAGGAAGATGATATCACTTGAAATCAAATTGATCAGCTGAGAGCGTCATACAGTTGCGAATTGCGAAGGTCGGAGGTAGCGGAATTGCATTGATTTGCTCAATGCTACACTTTTTATGCAGTAGTCTCACTTTGTGTTTGTACTTTACGCTTTTTTTATTATTGTTCGTTTAAATTGCTATTAAAATTTATTGACATAGGTTTTATAATTTAAATTTGAATAGTGTTCTAGAATTTTTGTTTTTTTTATTATATCTATCTATATTTTCTAATTTAAATTGCATGTTTTCTTTTTTATTTGTACATCTAATACTTATGTTTCAATACGGATTATATTAGAACGCAATGTGAATTGTTACTGAATAAAAAAAAAATGAAAAATTGAATTTATTTGATCTAGAATTGGCGTTTGTAAAGTCGTTTTGCGTAATATTAATTTGTTATTAATCATCTGTTTTATTAGTTTGGTAATTTTATCTGAAATCATTATTGCACTATTGAGAAATGATTTTCATGTTATTTTAGAAAAGTTCATCTATATTTATTATAAATTAAAGTCGCTTTTCGTGTCAGTCTTAGTGACTACGTTATTCTTCTAAACCATGCAACGGGTTTTGATGCAGTTTTCAATATCATTTAAAGAATTTATTCCGGAGGGTCTATGCGTATAATACCTACTTTAGTATTAATCTTAAATAATTATAAAGAAATGTCCAGGTTTTGTCAATACGTAAAAACCGTGTGAAGCAGGGGCGGTTCGTTAGTATTATTATATGTCTCAATTTAAGGTGGATCCGCAGTGGTCGCCCGCAAAGTTAAAATTTTCTTACGTTTTTTTGCAATTTGCAGTGTCCCTAAGAACAAATCTAACTTAGAGAGATGTATTAATGATTCTAATGATTATAATTCTGTCGATACATATCTGTTATAGTCGCGAATCATATTTTGATCAAGATACAACCTGACGCTGCCCTGCGAATTGCAAATACGTAAGAAAATTTGAATTTGCGGGCTACAGCTGCGGATTCACCTAAGGAAAAAACAGGGAAAGTTTTTATAAATATTTGTGAATTAAGTCATTCTTAGGCGGCTCTTTAATTTTGTATGGCTATGGTATTTAAAGCTTGCACGACACAAAACTTAATTTAATCATGTTTATGATAGCAATTAATAGCTCTATAAAGAAATATCCATCAGTAAAGGAAAGTTGTAATAATAACGTCAAGGTAGATAACGGACCAAAGTATTTCAGCGATGTCACATTTTATCTCTGAAATAATTTCTCTTCCAATATTAAATAAATGAAGCGAAATGAATATACAAAATTTAATTTTATCGTTGCAGATTTCATATTAATTAAACCGTGAAAATCATGTCGGCCAATCATTGAATAAATTTACCATAGTTTCGTTTACCTAATAATATAATGAGAGCAGTGTTGGCCCAGTGTAGAGTTGTAGGTCGTGGGTTCGAACCCAAGCAGGCACTTAACTTCGTGTAAATTGTCATCACATCTGCTCTCAAAACGGTGAAGGAAAATATCGTGATGAATCCGGCATGTCCTAGAACCAAACATTCGAAGACATGTGACATCCACCAACCCGCACTGGGCCCGCGTGGTGGATTACGGCCCACTCCCTCACAAAAAGGAGGCCTGTGTCCCAGCAGTGGGGACATTAGGGGCAGATATTATGCATAAGCTATAATAATATAATAGTCCTTTCATACCTATGTATTAAATGTTTCTTTGAATCATAACAAGCGTCGAAACTAGGAAGAAGAAAAATAACAGTAGATAAATAGATTGTAAGTTATATCTATATGCTTTATGTGAACAAAGTTGTAGGGCTCAGCTAGTTAAGGCGCTGACAAGAGGCAAATGATAAAAGTAGGCTTGTCTTAAACAAAAAAAATGCTAAATCTATGTAGTTTGTGGTAGCGGAAAAAATATATGTTATTCTTGAACATATTTCTCAGAACTTGGTTGTTACCAAAACACGTTTAGAAACAAAATTCTCGATACAAATTAACGGTAAACTAACCCTTTACTTTGGAGTTTCAATCCAAAATATCTGTATTAAATATCAACGTACAGTTGGTATTTAATTAATAACAAGAACGTCTTATTTGTATGCAGAACTTAGTTGTTTTTTTTTCTATTACTCAACTCAGTTTTGAGTAAATAGATAATTGCTTCATATTTTGTAATAAATTACAAGCGTTGTGACATCGCGCTTCTCTTTCTTTTGTATGCAGTCTAACAGTGACCGCGGTTTACCTGTTGTCAGCGTCTTTATAATAAAAACGGCCGATTAACCATGTCATTATTTACTTTTCCTAATGATTACATCTATAAGAGAAGGATTATAAATTCAGTACGAGGGCTGCACTAAAAGTATCGGGAATGGAATATTTCCACTGTTCCTGTCATATTAAAATCTTTTTAATTGAAAACTCCTTGGTTTTAAAAATCGAATACCATTTATTTATTTAAAAAAAGATTCTCGGTCTTGTCACAAGGTTTTGTCAAACTTGTTTAGTCGTTGAGAAAATGGAATTGACTCGAGAAAATTCAAGAGCGATGATTTATTATGACTTTCGAACTGGTTTAACACAAAAACAGTGTGTTGACCGGATAATTTCTGCATTTGGTGATGAAGCCCCATCCAAAACCACAATTTATCGCTGGTTTGCTGAATTTCAACGTGGACGTGTCAAGCTCAGTGATGATCCCGTCAAGGTCGTCCAAAAACTGCAGTTACCCAAGAAAACGTTGATGCTGTGCGTAAGCTGATGGAGGAAGATCGACATGTGACATACCGCGAAATTCAGGCAACTTTAGACATTGGCATGAGTCAAATACAAATAATCTTGCATGAACAATTAGGTGTAAAAAAGTTGTTTTCCCGATGGATACCGCATTCGCTCTGTGAAGAGCAAAAAGCGGCTCGCGTTACTTGGTGCGTCAGAACTCTCGAAAGATTCCACGCAGGATCCTCAAATGCTGTATACAACATTGTATCAGGTGACGAATCCTGGATATACGCGTACAAACCCGAAACAAAAAACCAGTCACGAGTTTGGGTGTTCGAAAATGAGTTAAAGCCAACAAAAATTGTTCGTTTACGGAGTGTTGCAAAAAAAATGGTGGCCACGTTTGTCTCCAAAACCGGCCATGTTACGACTATTCCTCTTGAGGGACAAAGAACGGTTAATGCAGAATGGTATGCTAGCATTTGTTTGCCACAGGTCGTTTCTGAACTCCGTAAAGAGAACTGCAACCGCCGCGTCATCCTCCATCGAGACAATGCGAGTTCTCACACCGAGAAAAGAGTTTTTAGAGCAAGAAAACATAGAATTATTAGACCATCCGCCGTACAGCCCCGACCTAAGCCCTAATGATTTCTATACTTTCCCTAAAATAAAGAATAAATTGCGTGGACAGAGATTTTCATCACCTGAAGAAGCTGTGGACGCCTACAAAACGGCCATTTTGGAGACCCCAACTTCCGAATGGAATGGTTGCTTCAATGATTGGTTCCATCGTATGGAAAAATGTGTCAAATTTCGCGGAGAATACTTCGAAAAGCAATAAATACATTTTTAAATAGTAATGTTGTGTCACTTCCTTGATTCCCGAAATTTTCAGTGCCGCCCTCGTATAAGACATTAGCATTTCAAGTGCTCCACCCTTTCTTGTCTTTTATGAATTTAGCAATATAGTAGTACAGTCTTTATGAATTTAGCAATATCGTTACGACTTTTCAGGAGATCTTGTTTCTTGTAATGGTGTAATTCAATTGCTGCCATGTGCTTAAATAAGACCGATGGCCTAAGAAACATTGTATCATCCCGTAATCCCATTAATTTATGTCTACTAATGAGAATAGGCATGCATCCCTTTGCTGGAATTACAAGGATGAGGAAGCTAAAGGGAAATTGCCGCAGTCAAGAATTTTGTCGATAGCAAACAGAAGATCACTGCCAGCTGCAGCTTTTATCTTATAAAAATCAATCTGCTTAGCCTTATAACTATGTTGGGGTCGCCTTCCAGTCTAACCGGATACAGCGGAATACCAGTATTTTACATGGAGCGACTGCCTATTTGACCTACACAACCCAGTAACTGGGTAATACGATACCCCATGGTAAGCCTGGTTGTCAGACTTTCGGGCTTCTGACGACCCCTGATGACTGTCAAAGATCCACGAATGATAGCTGGGACCAAAGGCTTAACGCGGTTTCCGAGGAACGGGGGAGTCTCCGCATGTAAAGATGGTCACCCATCTACGGACCAACCCCGGGCAGCGTAGCTTAACCAGATGGATCGACCCGTGCGGATGTTATTACTTTGCCACGAGCTTCTATCTTATAACTTTTACTTAAATACGAGCAGGTTACATTAATGGAATACTCTTTTAAAATCTCAAGTTCATTCATCAATGAAGTGTAAAATATTTTATCGAAATCGAGACAGGCTTGGGATTTCAAACGTAACCGATATCCAATGGACCATTTATCACTTAAAATATTGAGGAAAACATTCCTAGGAAACTTTGTTAGCGCATGTATTGAATAGGTAACAATACTCGATATTTTAACGAACTATAGACCGAAGTGGATACAATAAGATTACCACAGCAATAATGGTGTATAGATTGCCTGCAAAACGAATAAAAAGATGCATCTTGTTTCAGTAGATTATCAAAGTTTTGTTTCCTCCTCAAGAGCCGTTCACAAAGTGGCTCCATTTTCCAACAAGTCATTCATTTAACAAAACATATAAGTATTTGTGGTAACATTGTAGGTTCTTATGAAAAGCCAATTTTTGTATGTATGCTACATAAGGTACCGTTTCTTCAAGCATACTGGTCCCTAGAGCAACATAACGAAAAACGCTACAATAGTAAAGGCACTAATAAAGTGTTGGTATTATCTATCTGTCTAATGTTTACACATACAACACGAACAGAGCCATTGGCCCAAGGTCATGTTTGATCGTTCGATCAGCTTCTTCCTGTATTTATTCCATTGTCGGTCATAATGTCCTTTTCTTCCATACCTATGTCTTTATTAACCGCCATCTCTGTGTTTACTTGTGATATAATGTTTCTCCCAACCCCGTAAGTCCTATTCCACATTTTTCTTTCTACCCTTCGCCATTTACAAAGTTTATTTTTGCAAGCGTATGTCCGAGCATAGAAAAACTTCATTTTGAATTTCGCATACATGCTAAGCACACGTCAAGACATCACGTCTTGCATTTTAGAAACGTGAACTAGGTCAGCATAAAATCGTCACACACTTTTATGCGATAGGGAACACCCGGGTTCTTCTAAATTTTCATTTTAATCCTGTCAACTTATGTGAAGTTATGGTCTTTTTATTTTAGCTGGTTTGTATTCCGTTCGGGGATTCGAACCAATACACCAATACATTTTAAAAGAACCGTGCTTCGTACAAAATAAATGTTGACTTTAGAAGGAAATACCTGAAGATAAACTGAACTACTTTTGTAGTTTTGTAGAATTTATCGTATAAATTTGAACCTTAAATATTTAGTCCTGAAACAACCTTACGATAAGGCTGTCGGCCCAAATATGTCCACAAATGTGTCCATGTTGACATTCTTCTTCCTTATTTTTATTTCAGTTATTTGACTTTCAGGGAAATCACTTACGTAAGGCTTTCTTTCATTATTAAATGGACATAGATAACATTAATGTGTTTGTTTATGAAGAGGGACCGTTGTGACTCACTAGAGTTCATATGTCCTTTAAGAGCGGCCAACCCGACATACTTTTCATACAAACGCTCGAACGTGATTATGGCGTTGTAACCCATCTATATTTGAAATTTTTGAACCAATAGGTATCTTGTGCACTATATCTAGGTTTCTATACAAGCAAAAACTAAATTTTTTGAAAAGCAAACTCAGTATAAGCCTGAAAAATCTGCTTTTTTGCACGCATTTTACCTGAACTTTGGCCATTCATAATGTACTCATAAATTGTAAATGTTAAAATAACATTACGATAGAAACCTTGCAAATTTAATCGAGATTCTAAATGACCAACATTTATTTCACAAACTGGTAAGGCTTACTCAAAAACACGTATTTCCTGGAACAAGTTTTATGAAAATTCCGCACATTATTTTTCGTTCAATGTTATCGTGTTCTCACTCGTTTGTTACTAGTTTTCACTTGCGCTGGATGAAACAACAAACTTTTCGACCATGCTCGCGTTGGCGATAGACGGACTGGGAAGGGCCCTCTTAAGGAAGTCGTCCTCGAAGTTGGCAATGTTGGGAATTTCAGTTGTTTCTTTAGGATGTTCTTATATTCTGGATAATTTAGCCACTTCGATTACCAACATTGTTGCTTAAAGAGGCCAAATTTAAAGGGGTTTAAAGAACTGTTGTTTTTGTTCAAATCAGATAGACTTTTTGGTACCTATTGTGGTATAGTAACTTTATTCTAGGTACATCGTCTTCACCTATAATTATATATAATATTTAATGTTTACAAAATAATGTAACTTTTTAAAAGAGTAACTTTTAAAAGAGTGACTAGTTTCTTGTCCATTCTTCACTATACGGAACTACCTTTTGGAAGGGGCACCTATAATTCTCTTGTGCTTTTTTAACCTACTAGCTGCGCCCCGCGGTTTCACCCGCGTAAGTCTCGATCCCGTGGGAATACCAGGATAAAAAGTAGCCTATGTCTCAATCCAGGGTGTCAGCTACCTCCATACAAATTTTATCAAAATTGGTCCAGCCGTATGAGCGTGAAGAAGTAACAAACATACACACACACTCACAAACTTTCGCCTTTATAATATTAGTGTGATGGTCCAGCCGTTTGAGCGTGAAGAAGTAACAAACATACACACACACTCACAAACTTTCGCCTTTATAATATTAGTGTGATGGTCCAGCCGTTTGAGCGTGAAGAAGTAACAAACATACACACACACTCACAAACTTTCGCCTTTATAATATTAGTGTGATGGTCCAGCCGTTTGAGCGTGAAGAAGTAACAAACATACACACACACTCACAAACTTTCGCCTTTATAATATTAGTGTGATGGTCCAGCCGTTTGAGCGTGAAGAAGTAACAAACATACACACACACTCACAAACTTTCGCCTTTATAATATTAGTGTGATGGTCCAGCCGTTTGAGCGTGAAGAAGTAACAAACATACACACACACTCACAAACTTTCGCCTTTATAATATTAGTGTGATGGTCCAGCCGTTTGAGCGTGAAGAAGTAACAAACATACACACACATTCACAAACTTTCGCCTTTATAATATTAGTGTGATGGTCCAGCCGTTTGAGCGTGAAAAAGTAACAAACATACACACACACTCACAAACTTTCGCCTTTATAATATTAGTGTGATGGTGTGATTAGGGATAATTGATTTGACTTTGGCTTTCTGATCAGTTAATTATACTTATCAGTAACGAACTTTAGAGCTAGACTGATGGTTATTTATATATTTTTCCTTGTTGCGTATGTTTAATTACCTGCTAAATGTTTAACCATAGTGGAGTTCTCAACAGCTGTCATTGTCACAGAATGAACAGGTACCTACTTGAGTTATTTAAGTACGTCATCTCATTGTTTTTGTCTCTACCTATTGATAGCACGGGTTCTTATGAAAAACGTGATCAATAATAATGATGTGCAATTATAAGGTTGTTTGTTTCTTTGATAATCGGATGATAGTAAGATGACAGTCAGATTTTTTGTCGAATCATTTTGGTCTTTAGCGACGGTGTGGTCCGACAAAAACTAACTTTTTGTAGGAATTTTGAAAGTAGTGCTAGATTATACGTTTTTCTTTTGTTTACCTTAGAAATGTTAACACTTAGAAGTTATTAACAGTTTAACATTCGATAATAACGGTTATTAAGTGAAAAATAGTAAATTCCTTGAAATTCACAAATAAATACATACGTGAGTTTATGTATGTGAATACATACATAAACTCATGCCTTCTTCCCATGGGGGTAGGCAGAAACTATAGAACGCCACCTGCTACGCTCCTTATATACTCCTTTTGCTTAGCCTACGTTCATACATCTGTTCACACACGGCCAAAATACATATTACAACACAATACATAATACATATATTCCATTAATACCTAAAGAATAGGTATTAGATAAGTCTTGACTAATACCCTACTCACAAAATAGTATTTCAGTTAGTCAAACGTAGAGCTTGACTAGACCTCATTGAAATTTTCTTCTGCCTCATTTCACTGCATATTCAATTAGCTGCATTTGAATGCTCAAGGGTTCGATAAGAGTCCGGAGAACCGCAATTCACTTTAATTGGCACGCCCTTTCAGCTGTAATCAAAGGCAGTTTCCTAATTACAGACTGAAAAATCCCTGAATTAAGTTCTCGTTGGTAAATGTATTCATTGTTGAGTCATTTTTGTCGTTACCCGCAATAAAAGCATTTAACTTATTAAAAGTCTCATTTACTGCGATAGTCTTTTATTATGCTTTTCGGGATGATTAATGAGAGTGCTGAATTAATTTTGAGGGAAGTTGTTCAGGCTGTCACTTAATTTAAAACAATGTTGTGTCAGTTGAGTTTTATTTGTCATTCTGAAAATGTTGAGTACTCGTGTGGAAGTCACTTTTAATAAAAGGGAATAACAGTTCGCTTGATAAAATACCTCAAATTCGTCTATTTCGAATTCCGGCTGTCATTCGTAGATCTTTGACAGTCGTTTCGGGTAGTAAGGAGCCCAAAAATCTGACAACCAGTCTTACCAACGGGGTACCATGTTACCCAGTAACTGCAGGGTTGTGAAGGTAAGATAGACAGTCGCTCCATGTAAAATACTGGTATTCAGTTGCATCCGGTTAGATTGGAAGCCGACCCCAAAATAGTTGAGTAAAGGCTAGGCAGATTGATTGCCCCAAACCTCAAATATAAATCTCATCTGTCGTCTGCAAAGATCATTTGTAAATTTAATCGATTACTGTTTCTTATCTCTTTCACCGTTAACTCAAAATGGAGCATTAAAAACTTCGCTTCTGATTAAAACTTTCCCTATTCCATAGTTTTTATCACCATCTGCGAAATGGGACTTTTCTTCTTGCCAATAATTGGTCCTTTGAACTGCACTCCTATGCCTCTGGTAACGATTCTAGCCTAGTTTTCAACGAAACCTTGCCAACTCAATTACGTAGAACAAAATTGCCTCTATTCTGGCAATTTTTTTCTCTACTATGTTAATCGGTTAAAGGGCACTGAACGAGGCAGAATAGAACTTTTATTGTTTTTACGCATATGTGCATTTAGTGTCCCTCAAAATGTCTGCCTTCTATGAAAAATCTGTTTTATTTTTATTTTTCATAAAATATAATAAACATTGATTTTTTTAAACTAATGAATCAATTTAAATATATTTCCTTTAAAATATGTTTCCTTTTTCTTCAATTAATATTGAAATAATTCTTTCGAGATTTGTTAATCAAAGTAAGATGTCCTTACAATATCGTTAGTGAAGTTCACCTAAATTAGATTGGATCGGAATTAAACATCAACAATGTCAATCGATCAGGCATTAGATCGTTTGTCCTTCCAGCGCTGTAATTGCTTAATCCAGCGAGTGATTTATCTTAACAATAGATATTTAAATTGGCTACACTAATGAATCCGTTACGGTGGTTTTCAGCTGGCATATTATGAATTTTATTTTCTTAGCCCGCATCGACATTCGCGAATTCATAGGTGCGAGTAAAATTTACTGCGTCATTGGTTTAGTGGTCGCATGGGCTACTGTTGAGCATGGGGTCCTGGGTTCGATTCCGAGGTCGGGTAAAGTTTTTCTAACTGAAATTGCTGAGTAGCAGCCCGGAGTTCGGATTTATGCCCAGTTGATGGCAATAAACAAAACATAACTGAAACATAACTAGCGAAATGTGGGTGTACTAACTAAAGGTACGCCTCTGCCTAGCCCTTCGGGGAAACAAAGCGTAATGTTCTTTTATGGCTACTAAAAGGAAATGGTCAGTTACTAATTACTCAATACTTGTCAAAAAGTTGGATAGAGTTGTATAATATTGTTTCTAAATCACTCATTACAGTTGCAAACTTGTAGTTGACTTTTTTGTCATTCGAAATGTAAAAAAATATCAGGACGAAAGTTATTGAAAACTGTTCCGAAAACGATTTTATTGAAAGAGTGAGTAGACGATTACTGAATTTTATTGTTATGAACAAATATCTGGCATTGTAGTAGATATTATAATGTAGCCTGTATGTCTTTTTGTTTTGGAAAGACAAAAGATAAAAAGGTAAGTGAAAATTTATATCTATAAAATAACAATAATTTATTTTAGTTAAATCTGCCTAGTTAGCCCATTCCCTATCCCCTCTATTCTTCGTTGGTTCTATTCCTTATGTTGGGGTCGGCTTCCAGTCTAATCGGATGCAGCTGAATACCAGTATTTTAC
Source organism: Tiliacea citrago (assembly GCA_963921375.1). NCBI lineage: Eukaryota > Metazoa > Arthropoda > Insecta > Lepidoptera > Noctuidae > Tiliacea > Tiliacea citrago. The sequence continues at coordinate 21,996,699 of OY992785.1, forward strand.
ATGGAGCGACTGCCTATCTTACCTTCACAACCCTGTTACTGGTCAACACGATACCCCTTGGTAAGACTGGTTGTCAGACTTTCGGGTTTCTGACTACCCGTAACGACTGTCAAAGGTCTACAATTGACAGCCGGGACGTAATGGAAATTGGAAAATATATTAGGGTTATAAGCACAGAGCTGCGGCCTTCACAAGGTCATCGGTCCAACTTGTAGGAGGCCTGTCCGATGGATGCGGGAAGCACAGAACCGGTTGAAGTGGCAGAGCTTGGAGGCCTATGTCCAGCAGTGGATGTCTTTCTGCTGATATGATGATAAGACGAGAAGAATGAATGCATGGCAGCCGAGACCAACGGTTTAACGTGCTTTCAGAGACAATTTATTGTTGTTGTTCGTACATACATACTTAAATCTAAATGATTGTTTTCATTTTGGTAAACTTTAGTGCTTGTGGTAATTACATTTTTATATTTTTTATGGGGATTTTGAGGCAAGGTTTAATTGCGTAGTTTTGCATTTTGAAGCGGAGGTAAATAATGTGATTTTTTGCGTATTTAATGATGATCTGTTTTTTCTTGTTTCAGGTAAATATCCTTTCAATACTTTTCTTTGAAATGCGGTAACGTAACGTAGGTAAGTAATACTTAAATACGTAACTTGTTTTGTTTACTAACAAATTACTAGCACCTTCTTATTTTATTTTTGTGTGTACTACTACAGCCCTACTAAAGGCTCGTACAGACTGGTGCGATATCGCGGGCGCGACAGGCTACCGACAACGAAATTATGCTAATTTAGTTACGTCGCGCCCGTGATATCACACCAGTCTGGACAAGCCTTAACGCTATCTTTGTAAAAAAAAATGGACGTATGTCTGAAATAAAGATAAATGAATATTATAGGATAACAAAAAAAAAATAGTCCGAACTTGCAGTTGGATTATGTTTTAAATAAGAAGCTAAAGAATTTAAAGAAATATTTACAAACGACAGTTGTCTAATTGTAAATCATGCCTTACGGCTGTCATTCCGAACGATGGAAAAGAGCTCAGTTAAGTATATAATGGTTGTGAATTACCATATGGCAGTGCCAATTTAGTTTTAAAAATATCCCGCTATTATTGATTTACCATTCAATTTTTCATTCCATAATTAACTTGAAACACTTAGTGTGTTTCAAGTTAAGGCATAGAGAAAATGGATACGGATGTTTATGGAACACAGGGATAATTTTATTATAACTCACACCACAAACGTCACCTACGGGTCATCGAGGTTGGCAAGACGTACAGTCATCCGGCTCGAAGGACCATTTTACGGCGGGTTTATGATGATTGGCAATCGACATGATGTCAGCAAAAGGTGTCAAACATATCGAGCCTAAAAAGGAAGAATATCATGAGCGACATAAATTAAAATTTATAGGAGAGGTATTTTATTGGTTATTTTATTTTAATATTTTATGAAAAAGTGAAATACCTACCTACATTATGTCGCTTACGATGTTCTATCAGGCTCGAATTTCCCCGACTAATATTGCTGAAACAAAATCTTAGACTACTTTATTCTCCTCCAAATTAAAGTGTTTCACTAGTATTTGACTAACAGTTTCGCAGTTAATTTGCTTTTGATCTCCAGGTCTCTTTGTGAGCACGCGAACGGCTCGGAATGCCTGCTAATATTAACTTTGTTCTTTTATGAAGCGGTTTTTGCAAACTGAACATTTTTGCTAAAAGGAGGATTTTCTTTAAAATTGTTCGGGCGTTTGCTCAATTAATTTACTTAGGAGCATTGGTAGTTGATTTGAAAAGACGTTGTTTGGTAACAGGAAAACATTTGTCGTAATTCTTGTATGACATAAAGTTTATGTTCTCAAAAATTTTTAAAATTACACAAAGTCAAAAGTGTACAACACCTCTTTTGACTTTTCGACCCAAATTATCTACCTTCTAGGTCTCTAAAGAGACTGCGAACTTTATTATCTGAAGTGAGTAAGCTTAACTGGGCGATAGAAAGTAAGCCACAGTCGCTTGTAACTCTTAAATCATCTTATCTACTCCATACTCCATAAGTCCTCGCGAATTTTTAACCAGAATTATTCTCGGACGTGAATCTAATTCCGTTGCCTTGATTGCCTGCACAGAAAATGTTGGTGAAGTAGTTTTTGAATTTCGAATTTAACGTTGCATTTTGTATCTAACTAAAATGCGGCAACATCACGTCGTGTTTCAATTTCAAACTAATGTGAAACAGAAAAAAAAAGGATTGTCTCGATTTTACATGAAGTGCGTTGCTTCTGCATGATTAGCTGATTACCTATGATAAAATTATCTTTGTTTTGATTTTAGTTTAGTCAGCATTTTTGTTATCTTAAGACAATTGAACGCACTAAGACGTGCATTGCTTAATTTTAAGTCACGTATCTAAGGCCTTTTCTCAAAAACTGATTCCGAACGCACGCACTATAAAGATAATCGAATCAATATTCTAGTGTATAGTGGCGCATGCAATCAACATGATTCCTTAGATAAAGGGAAAAATGTTGGTGTTCGTTCGTCCCTAAAATATAATCCCTTAGTCTCTTCTTATGACACTCTTGGGAAGTGACGGGAAGATTTATTTGTAACCGGAGCCACACGACGGACACGTCACATGATATTTAAGGGCAGTAACACCTTTTTTTGTTGACGCTTTTAGATCCGGCTGGAATTTTCTGTTTCAACAATATACTGTATTTTTCTTTTGTTTGAAATTAGGACGTGAAGCCCGGTGAAGTCTAGATTTGTATCAATCAATGAGCTCATTCTCCATTAAGTGAGACGTAAACGTTACTGGCGAAATGTGAGAATACAGGCTTTAATTATGTACTAAAATCTAATTTTACGAAATAAGTCGAACGCTTCTTCATTTGGCAAAGTCAATAATTATAATATAATTGGATGTATAGGTATCTATAAAGTGTTGACCTTACATATGAGGAGCAATCTTATATCCCTAATTAGATTACCCCTCTCATATTTGTATAGGTTATGTTTGAGTATTTCTGCTCCAAGATTTAGAACTTTTGGTTGGGTCCGATTTTTTTTTGTTTTTTATTAGTTTGTTGCGTTATTTTGTCTAAAGTTAGAGGAAGTGTCTTGACAACACTATCGTAATTATTATAAATAATCATTTTATTTCAGAATAAACATTCCATACATTGTTAGTAAATAATACAGTTAGTAAAATTATTAATTACTAGTGACCCGCCCCGGCTTCGCACGGGTGCAATGCTGATTTTCTCTACTGTATTATGCATGTATTATACATATAAACCTTCCTTTTGAATCACTCTATCTATTAAAAAAACCGCATCAGAATCCGTTGCGTAGTTTTAAAGATCTAAGCATACATAGGGACAGACAGACACCGGGAAGCGACTTTGTTTTATACTATGTAGTGATTTATTCATTATTATTCAATTGCGCTATTTAATAAACCTCCAGATCTGTGGACGGTATTCCAATGCCTCTCAATCGGGCAATCAATCCTTCCCAATATGAATTCAGAAGGCTGTTAGTGCCGCCTCGCTCGCGGCGCATCAGGAGGCCTCTCTTTTTCGTACTATGGCCCTAAAGCAGTCCGTGCTGGCCTTAGCAAACATACCTGATGCACTGCAAAAACGAGGCAACCGCAACAGCATCCTAAAACCATTATTATACAGGACCCGTAGGGCATTGAAAGATCTACGTTCATCGGATCCACAGGCTGCAGGTATAAAATGTCATTATGCCTTAAAAAGAGCAATTTTAACACATCTCTTTCTTTTGTGCACCTTAAAAACCTGCGCGCCAGCATATAGTAATATTTTCAAGAGGAAAAAAAAAATATGAAGGGCGTTATTTTTGCACGAAAGAGTCCAGGAGTTTTAGAGAGAGAGTGAGAATTGAATTACTCGAAATATGAATTATCTACAAATTATCTGAAAATAAAGGTATTTATGTGGGTACCTACGTATTTTGCACAGTTTTTCAGGCAATCCAGCAGTTACATTGTTAAAAGTAAGTATATCTACAACAGATTGACTGTCCGGACGGTCCGAACCACAAAACTTCAAAAATAATCCGCGTTCTTAAAACCCAATATTACAACCGCGAAACAACTTACCTCTGTGCCCGAATCGTTCACAAATAATTCTAAATATTTGCTCAAACTGTTCGCACTTTGGGTAAAACTGTTGAATTTTGTATAAGTTGGGAAGGCCGCAAGCTTGGCTTTGAAACTCCTTCCTTTAACAAGATGTGGTTTTACAGTCACAGCTTACTGGTGAACTAATTATTATTGTTTCCCTGTACTTACTGTAGTTACAAATGAGTAAATTAAGGAGGAGCTCGTGGCCAAGTATAATAACGGCCTCACGGGTCGATCCATCAGGTTTAATATACGCTTGCCCCGGTTGGTCCGTGGATGTGTGACTATCTTTATATACCGAGACCCCTCCGTGCCTCGGAAAGCACGTTAAGCTGTTGATCCCGGCTGTCATTCGTGGATCATTGACAGTCGTTACGGGTCGTCAGAAGCCAGAAAGTCTGACAACCAGTCTTATCAAGGGTTATCGTATTACCCAGTAACTGGGTTGTGGAGGTCAGATAGGCAGTCGCTTCATGTGAAATACTGGTATTCAGCTGCATCCGGTTAGACTGGAAGCCGACCCCAACATAGTTGGGAAAAGGCTAGGCAGATTGATTCTTTGAGCCTGGGTTTAGTTGGTAGGCATACAGGATGGCAGAGACATTGAACAGGTCCAGAATCATGTACTGAATCCATGGTAACAGGTTGTGCGTCGATATCCCTGCCACCCTGTATTTAGCCGCAGTTTCCGAATGACCATTCAAGTAAATCTGCGGTCAAATCTCATGACAGATACTCAAACTTAGAAAGCATTCTTTTCAATCATTTACAGGAACTTTTGAATTGAAGAACGAACGGGCAGGAACGCAATGAACACCCCTCCCCCTTACTTTTGTTGTTCTTTTATTTTATATTGTTTGTTACAAAATATTCGTTATTATTGATGTTGAATTTATAAATCATAAATGGGAACGATGTATGTAGACGTGATTGGTTGTTTTTATTTTGATCACTCAGTCACGAGAGCTAACTCGAAATTCAAACACAGAATCACACATCAGACTTTCAGAGACCAGTAATTTTTTTTTTTTTAATGGAATGTTCAGTGACCGCTAGCATTGTTTTTTTCGCCACGAAGCAACGCCACTACACGGGCGAGAAAATCGCGGTGATAATCTCGCCGTGCCATCAAATTCAATAAAAACTATGAATCAATCTCTACACGGCGAAAATTTGAAGGCACAGCGTGATTATCACCGCGATTATATTATCTGTGGAGATGGCGCGTTAAGTATTACAAGGGTTCACTATTTTACTCAGAGCCTCTGCATTCAACCCTTGTAACGTAACTAGTAGTGACACCGCTGTCTTTCTCTATAACGTAGAGTTAACATCATTACACTGTTTCTCTGAAGGTTGTCTGAAGGTCTTAGAACATTTAACCAAATGCTCCAAGCTAAAGGTATGTCTAGCTATTTATAATACCTCTCGTCGGTAACCATGGTGATCTTTCCTCGAGTATTCACGATGGCGCCATCTTTATAATATCTGACATTATATGATGTCTTTTCTATACGGAGACCATTAATACACGTATATGTATTAGGAAAATTACGACGCAGGATTTTTTGTCGAAGGATTTATGCTCGTTATGAAAAAGATTTTTTATATTCTTCTTTTTAAAAGATATAAAAAATATCTTGTTAATATTTTCAGTCAGTATTAAGGCTCATTTTCAGTGTCGTCTGTAATATACTTCACAATTAACGAATTATATAATTGTCGCATTTTAAAAAATATAATAAAATATAATTGTATAAATGTTGAAAATGTAAATAAATGTTTTATAAATCTATGCATTACATAGATTTCCTATAAAATTAAGTTATGAAATGTTATTATATGTAAAAATTAATTAACGTAAAACCATTTTGTCCACAGTTCCCAGCCTGTGCCACTATAAATGGTGCACATTTATTATTCAACAACTCTGAAATAGCCTGAGTAAAGTCAGGCGCGCTGAACATAATCTAAGTTGGGGAGGATGGGCTAATCTCTGTACATAATGGGCCAGCGGACCTGGCACGCGCTCAGCACTTCATTAGATACGTCACACACCACACAGGATTACCTACCTCTACCGTGGATACCATTACATATTCAAACAAAATTGAAACATAGATTAACGGTTTTTGGACGTTAGATCCATGAGTATGGTGAGCTAATGCTTTGTCAAAGGGTTCCTTGTATAGAGTATTTATAATATGGCTTGTAAATGGTTTGTGTTTAGTCTAGCTGCGCACTGCGGCTTAAAAGATAACCAGCAGAGAGCCTTCGGATTTATAATAATAAAAATAAACTTTATATTCTTAAGCTTTGTGAGCGCTGTCAGTACGCGGCTTAAAGTCTTCAATAATTTGATTTTGCTCTCTGATTTATAAAATCCTAATCCGATCAGTCAAATCCATTCTTATTATTTGGGTCTACGAAAAAGGTCGTCGAATTATCTGGGAGATGATTTCGAAGGCGTAGGTCAATCAGGTCTTGTGGAATTAAAGTCAAACCTATTCGATCAGTCTTACAATCTTCGGGTAGATTTTGCTAACGTTGTGAGTTACAAATTAGAGTTTATTAGACAAAGTCTTTCAACACTCGAACAATGGTTATCTCAGATATCTGATGTTTCATCCTATTGTGTGTCCACAATAGATGTTCTAATGGAAATGATTCTTGTGATTTGTTTTCTGAGCTCGTTAAAACAACGTTGTTTTCTGAAATATTTCATTATTATGATAAGTGTCTCTTTTTGCTGGCTCGGTTGCCCATGGTTTTGAGGAAGTTGAACAAATACATAGTAGGATTCTAATTATATTTCTCGTGTTTCGTGTACTATTGATAATTGGTTTTGTCTCTTCTTATGGCTTTTAGGATGTAGTCGGGGATTACAAATGGTTGTACCATTACTCGCAATAGATGTTTTGTATCAAGGCTTGAAGCATTCTTGGTCATTATTATGTAGTAGGTACTAATTGTATAGGTTTAATTTTTTCTCTAATACTTACCTTAAGTAGGACCAGAAACATAATATTAGACATTTTTTTTACCTGTAACAAACAAAAGATAATTTTCATTACATAAGCCAGTCACGAAAATCGCTTGACACGAACCATAATCAATACAAAACGTATATTTTCGTCATGTAAATAGCACTTGAAGCTTGATCTATGAACATCTGAAGGCCGTAGAGATAAAGCTATATACTTAATACATCTGAACAGGCCGAATGGTACAAACATATAATTATATTATTACTGTGAAGCGAAAACTTTGTAACCCGTTTTACGAAAATTACGCCGACGGAGGAGTATGAAAATTGGCACAGATAAAGTTTTTATGGAGGAGGAGTGCAGAAAGCTAATATATTATATATATATATTATATATATTTTAATCATAAATAAAACATTACACAAACTACCATGCGTTTGACCTACACACACATTGTACCAGGGCCACATGACTTGAAGATAGATAGGTGACAGGAGTGACAGCTTGAGCATGGAATTATTAAGTACTTTATAATAGGATGGAATTAGTGTACTCATGGAAATAGTAAGTACTATATAGATTGTAAGTAGAGAGCGTCGAATTTCGTCCAGTGGGCGACCTCTAGTTATATACATATACAGGGTGGATTTTTGTAATGCCACCTGGAGGGAAAGTACTCTTAATACTGCAGATAGAAAATTTTACTCAAAGGAAACATTCCTTTATTTTTGAATAGAAAGCAAACTGCATTCAAAGATTTTCGAAAATTCTCTTCTCCCACACCCAGGAAATCTGAAGTTACAAATTCAATGAGTCAAGTTAAAGCTCTTTAACTAACATCCATCTTTTGTAATGCAGACTCCTTTGCGACATACTCGTAGCTGCGTGTATGAGGTAATTTAAATATGGAATGTTAGATTAAAACTTGAAAATTAGATTGTCATAGTTGTTATTCACATTTGATTGTTTTTACAACTCATTTCACATTTTGTCTCACGGTGAAAATGGCTTATCAAGAACAGTTTGATTTAATGGAAGCTTATTTTTTAAATAACAAAAACGTGAATCTAGCTCTGCGGTGGTATGGAGAGAAATATCAAGACCGACAGGCACCAACTCGGTTCGTATTGGAAAGAATGGTAAAAAATTTAAAGAATACGGGTGGTTTCAAGAAGAGACGGCAAACTATTCAGCAAATCTATTTCGATTTTGAACTAGATGTTTTAACATACTTTGAATCATTTCCAAAGGCTTCAAGTAGAGATGCTGCCGATGAATTAGGAACAACCCACACTCGCGTACTTAAAGTGCTGAAAAAGTATAAGTATAAATGCTATCGTGAAGGTCGGTTGGTGCAAAAATTGCATATTGGGGATCGTGACAGACGATTACAATTTTGTGAAAACATGCTTGGAGAAATTGACCGAAACCCTAATTTTTTGAGTAACATTGTATGGTCTGACGAAACCAACTTCAGCAATAATGGCATGTACAATCGCCGCAATAACCATTATTGGTCTCGAGTGAATCCTGTTCGTGTTCATGAAACTAACAATCAAGTAAGATTTTCTTTCAACGTTTGGTGCGGAATTATGAGAAATAATGTAGTGTTAGTCCACGTGTACGAAGGTCATTTAAACACTGTCAAGTATATTGAAATACTGGATCTCTTAAGAAACGAGTTAAATGGTTTCCCCGAGGAAGAGCGAAACCAAATAATTCTACAGCAAGATGGTGCTCCAGCACATAACAGCAGAATCACTACTGCCTACATTAATAACCATTTTAATACCTGGATTGGTACAAACGGCACAATCAGATGGCCTGCGAGATCGCCAGATCTCACCCCATTAGATTTTTTTTTTGTGGGGATATGTAAAAAATCAAATTTACATGAAATCTTATGCGAATGACAACGAGTTGAGAGTTGAAGTTCAGAATACGATTTATAATATTCACCACAACACTTTATTAAAGGTTACTAGAAATGAATTCGTTAAAAGAATAAATTTGTGTATCCAAGAGAATGGAGCCCATTTCGAGCAACTAATTAGTTAGTTTACCATTTTTTGTAAATAATTAAATTAATTTAAGATGTCCTGGTTTTCCTTTCATTTAATTTATCATGTTTGTTAGAGAGATTTCATCCTTATAATTGACCCTAACGATCGATGCAATAAAAGTACAGGGTATAATTTTTTCAGATTTTAGCCGGTTCGATTCCCGGGTGTAGGAGAAGAGAATTTTCGAAAATCTTTGAATGCAGTTTGCTTTCTATTCAAAAATAAAGGAATGTTTCCTTTGAGTAAAACTTTCTATCTGCAGTATTAAGAGTACTTTCCCTCCAGGTGGCATTACAAAATTCCACCCTGTATATACTCGTATATGTAACCAGCTATATTACCAGTCTATTATTTTCTTACTGCAGGACAAAGGCCTCTGCTCATGCAGAAAAGGCATGGGCATTGATCACCACACTTGCTCAAGGCGAATTGGCTAGAAGGGAAAATTCGACCTTTAAAATTTGATTTAATACTGTCCAATAAAATCCAGTAGTGGACACTCGAATCTTCGTTTGTTCTAAGCCCAGTTTGAAGTAGATCTGCGCCTCATTCATCATCATCATTTCAGCCGAAAGACGTCCACTGCTGGACATAGGCCTCCCCCAACATTTGGGGGGAGTTGCCATAATCGCCACGCTTGGTAGGCGTGTTAGCGATCGCAGTATTGTGTTAAAATGCATAGAGACCGCTGCTGCCCATTCTCTAGTAAGTCCCTTAGTCGCCTTTTACGACACCCACGGGAAGAAATAGGATGGTGCTATTTGATACGTCTGGCACCACACGGAGCCGATCAGATCTTCTGATCAGAGATTGTCTGTCCTTACATAACACATAATTAGCTTATAATGTTCCCACTGCTGGGACACAGGCCTCCTCTCTGTGAGAAGGAGTGACCCATAATCCACCACGCGGGCCCAGAGCGGGTTGGTAGTTGTCATGTGTCTTCGAATTTTAATTCTAGGACATGCCGGTTTCCTCATGATGTTTTCGTTCACCGTTTTGAGAGCAGTGGTGATGAAATAATTTACACAAAGTAAAGCGCCTGCCATGTTGCTACTGGGCCACCACTGCTCCTTTTTTTTCTGTCCTTAATCTAAGGTAAAAATGGTGGTGGTGGTGATTAATAACACAAACTTTACACATAAACCTTTCGGAATAAATGATCTAAATGATGGTGAAAACCGGATCAAAGTCGAGAAGAGAAGATGTAAGCGGTGATACACGCCGACACGAAAACCGACATTGTTTTATGGGTGGCAGGGACATCGCACGCAACCAGTTACCATGGATTCAGCACATGATTCTGGCCCCCCACTGTTGAAATAAAAAAAAAAAATCTGCTGTTTCCTACAAAAGTACTAGCGGACTACCGTCCCATCGGACAGTGAGAGTAATTGGAAGAGAGCGCACATAATGTGCACTATAATATCTCCTGCGTAATTGGCGTCCGTTGAGATTGGCCATCATGACCAAAACGTGACCTTCGGTCAGGAGCCTTAATTTTTTTGACCTAGTAGCAAGCAGCCAAGCTCAAGAGGGATTGGGCTGGACACGTTTGCGGAATGTCGGATGCATTGAGGGCTTCGGCCGCCTTCGCGTTATATGTGTATTTTTAAATAACCTACAAAAATTTCAACGTATGGTGATCCAGAATCATGTACCTACTGAATCCATAAGATGCGCGTCGATGTCCCTACCACCCTGTATAGATACAGATAGATATTCGTTGCAACTTGCATGGGAGTCTAAATTATCAAGTCCATGAGTATGGCCCTCGTTTAACAAGTCATTCTGTAGTAATACTTGGACATTAGGCTTGTGATACATCGTCATATTAGCACTATAATAGCACTTCATGTCGTTAACATTCGTGACCGGATACACCTGTTATGTAGTTATCATTGTCGTGTTGAAAGATGTGAACCATGAAGATGCAAGGCAAAGAAGAAGTAGGTAGGTACTTATGTAAACGGTCATGTATAGGTAGGTACTTATGTAAATGATCATTATGTATTATGGAGATATGTAGAATGGAATAGAATAGAATACTCTTTGTTATTTACAACATCGTTTCCAGATATAAATGTAGCAATTTTACATAGGGTGACACAATGGGCGGTCTCATCGCTAAAAGCGAACTTTTAAAGTCAACCTTTGGATGGATTAAAGGGAGAAGGAGAGACAATACTGGAGGTAGTTTGTGGTGTACCATTGACATAACATCACGCCTGTAATCCCCGAAGGGTAAGGCAGTAATGTACCCATGATGTACGCCCACATTTCGCAAATGTACCATTTAGATATACAATGAATACTTAAATTCATAAAGCATATACTTATACAGGGTCAAATCAAATTAGCTAGCAAAACTCTGCAGACGTGAGACGTCCACTGCTGGACATAGGCCTTTCCCAAAAGGACGGGGGGTTCCATAATCACCACGCTTGGCAGAGGGTTGGCTATCGCAGTATGGTGTTAAAATGCATAGAACGCGCTGCTGGTTATTCTTTACTTCTCTAGTACATCCCTTTGTCGCCTTTTACGACACCCACGGGAAGGTGTTTGTCTTCTATGGACTCCGAAAGGGCTGGACCGATTTAGATGAAACTTTGGTTGGTTTTTCTTCATACGCCCGCGAAGGTTTACGGGTAGGGATAGGGTAATTGAAATAAATATAAGGGAATTGGCTTTCATCTCATTCACATCTTCATCGAAAATCTTTGTTTTATGAACAGTAAACCTAGGTGTTTTCAGTTGTCGGTAAAGACGAAGGATGAGGGTTTTATGTGCTTACAGACGATAAAACTGGACAGTTCATGGCTTTTTAACGGTATATGGAGGTGTTAATATATAACTCTTTACTGCAGGTAGATAAAGTGCAAAAGAGGTACAATGGCCATCACGGCTTAAGGGGATGATTATAATTCTGTAAAGCCAAATTTTGTTACGGCCGAGAATCATATTTAGATCAACAATACAACCGGTTACTGACCTGCAAATCGCAAAAAACATAATAAAATTTGAATTTCGCGGGCTACCTTAGCGCATCCCCCTTAATCGGGCTTAATAAAATTAATATGACTTTATCCTCTTCTCGAATTAAAATTAGTTAAAAATGTTTTCTTTAATATTTCCAGTTCCTACACAAAGATACTCCTTTAACACAAAGGTACTCAAAATCAAGTCATTTATTCATATTATACTAATGCAATGAAACAGGAAGATTTATTTTTAGGGTTCCGTACCCAAAGGGTAAAACGGGAACCCTATTACTAAGGCTCCGCCGTCTGTCTGTCTGGCCGACTGTCACCAGGCTGTATCTCATGAACCGTGATAGTAAGACAGTTGAAAATTTCACAGATGATGTATTTCTGTTGCCGCTATAACAACAAATACTAAAACTAAATATTTAAGGGGGCTCCCATACAACAAACGTGATTTTTTTGCCATTTTTATAGATAATGGTACGAAACCCATCGTGCGCGAGTCCTACTCGCACTTGGCTGGTTTTAATAAAATAATGTATACCAATTTACGTTCATAGAGTTGAAGGCACTATCGTCAACTGATTAGCCTTTTTCCAACTATTTCGGTTTTGGCTTTCAGTCTAAATATTCACAGTCTAAGTATTTTACATGGAGCGACTGCCTATCTGACCTCCACAACCCAGTTACTGAGTAATACGATACCCCTAGGTAAGGCTGGTTGCCAGACTTTCGGGCTTCTGGCAACCCGTAACAACTGCAAATAGTATAGGTATAGGTGGTGTATAGGCAATAGTAATATTAAATTAGCTAATAAAATTAATTTGATGAGTTTTTTTTGGATCATCAATCGCATGTAGTGTTCACTTAAAAAATCAGTTTACTCTGTTTTTTTTTGTGTACACTCCACAGACGTGATCGATAACTAAACACGATAAAATAAAAATAAACTGATTTTCTAAACTCATACATCCAGTAACAGAACTACCAGCGGTCGCTGACCCCAAAAATAATCATCATTTTTTTTTTGTTTTTAAATATCACGCGGATATCACACGATTATCACTGCGGAGTTCGCTAGCTAATTTAATTTGACCCTGTATAATATGGCGCGAAGTTTACCATAGACTATCAATATTTTAATAATTCAAATAAGGGTGAGAATCAGCAGTTTTAGAACGTCAAAATTACATAAGACAGTCTCTCAAAACGCCCTTAAAGAGTGCTTTAGCTGGGAAGAAGAAGAGGCGCTACAAATACCCCAGCTCTACTGAGTACATCTAAGGATGTTTTCTTTTCACTATTCAGTGTATTAATAGATTGTAATAATACAATGAGTATACGTACATAGGTACTTACATATGTAGAAACTCCTAGTCTATTATATACAATACACCGCAGCTATTATTTGGGCTTTGCCTCGGTTTCCTTCACACATTTTCTTGTTTACTAATTCAAGCCTCTATTCCCGTTTTACCCTTTGGGTACGGAACCCTAAAAACCGGCCAAGTGCGTGTCGGACCACGCACAATGAAGGGTTCCGTAGTTGGGATGAATCTATCCCGAGAACAAACTTAGCATTGTAGTTGAAAAACATGATCCCCGTATATTCCAACTGCAAATTTAAGTTTGTATGCACAATATTGAGTGATTTATCGTGTTATTTTAAGATCACAGACTTCTTATAGGTTTTCCTGTAATGTATAAGTAAATAACTATTTTCTGTATATTTTTCAAAATTTTAGGCTCAGTACTTTGGGAGATAATGGAGGGGAGGGAATAGTAATTTTTCAGCTTTTCTTAAATAATTTCAAAAGTGTTTATTTTAAAATTATAATATATATACAATATGTGATCCTTAAAACAAGCCCTTTTATTTGATATGTTACACGGTACAGTCAGCAAAACCTTTTTATTACATTTCTAATTTGCCCCCCAAAAACGACCTTCATATTCAAAATTTATTTATTTACGTAATACGTCCGTGTTTGGGTTACAGAACCATATGATAACCATATGTATATAGATATGTGTACTAAATTTAAACTTAATCGGTCCAGACACACAGACAGACGAGTGATCCTATAAATAATAATAAAAACTTTTTTGTTAAAAAGATTACAAAGGTTTTACATTGGCCCCAAAGTTGGCAAGCCTGTATCTTGGGCACCAAGACAAGGGTTCCGTTTTTTCCTTTTGAGGTACGAAACCCTAAAAATAGAAAATAGTCTACAAATATGGTTTATTAAGTCTACAACGTTCTCACACATACAAAATATAAAATAATCTATATAAAATATTAATAAAATAATAAAAATAAACAATTTAAACCAAAATACATGATTGCCTTACAACTATAACACATCTGAATTAATATCCTGTCCACAAAAGCCCGTATTGAACGTAAACAATGCAAAAGAAATATCTAAGGAGCGTAGCTGCAGCTGGCGTTCTTTAGTTTATGCCTACCCCCATGGGGAGAAGGCGAAATATAGCCACTACTATAATTATGTTAAATTGTTTATCCCATCCGTCCCACGAAAATAAGTTAGCAGAAAGATAAAGTTTGAAATCTTCAGTAATAAACTGATATATTTTGCGCACATGAACGCTTTATTATAAGTTTTCATGTACCAAACTAGATATTCTTTGAATCTTTACAAGTTTGTCGTAAAGTATGTAGTTTTATAGGCTTAGCAACAATGTTCTTAGTTTATTGTGCTTGTTAGACGTTCTTGCGTGTCCCTAGAGCTCAGAAAACCCGGCCTCATTTAGAAACTTTGTACGGAGGCAAATTTTGTCTAGCTTTTCGCTATGGTGTAAATATGGTTACATACGGGTTTTTTAAAAGAATATTAGATATCTGGACTACAATGTCTTATGAATATAGCACAAGCAACCCATGGAAAAGATAAAAAAATATTCTTGCCCTAAATATCAATGCAAAAACCTACTTAGAGACTATCTCCAAACACTAAGTTATGATAACACTGAGGATCTTCTGCTGGGTAATTTACAATGATAATGAACTATATAATTCTCCATCTAACAATAAACGGATGTGTACTGGTTACACCTCGTTCTTTCTCACTACACACACCATACACCTACTCACTTCATACACACACACACACATCCGACACTCACTCACTACACACACACAATCAAACACTACATTTATTCATCTCACCACACAGTTAAACGTTTTTCATTCTTTTCATTTTGTGTTTTCTTTTCATAAATTGGATCCTGTTTTCTTTTACACCATTTGCATACTGTTGAAATGTCCTTATTTAGTATAATGTGGCTTTGTTTGTTACGGAGAATCACTGACTCTTAAGACACAGGCATATACACTTAGTTTAGGAGACAGAGTATTAAAAAAATTGTGACCTAGTTATAAGCCTTCTATGCTCTTAACTCTTAGTCTTTGAACCTTATATTGTGATGACTTTCTTTTGGTGAAATAAAGAATTTATTTTATTATTTATTTATGGCTAACAGTGAACGGAATCTAGACTCAAATTGCCAGCGTATTGGTACCGGTAAGGGCAGTTGATTTGCAGTCAATTTTGAACAAGAATAGGTGACAGAGCACTTAGGGCTGATTTCACCAATGAAACTGAACGCGATCAGCACATCTAAACCGAGTTCAAGAGATGTCAGTGCCAATATCCCAAAATAATGACACTGCTCTTAAACGTGGTTTATGTGCTGATCGCGTTCAGTTTCATTGGTAAAATTGGCACTAAAACTAAAATGAGTATTAATTTGTCACCTATACAGCAGACTTTGTCATGATATGACTTAAGTTCTTTGCAAGTGATATTCAACCTTAGGGTGATATAGCATTTACGACGTCGACTACACCAGAGTTTCAAACAATTCAATAATGTCTTAGTTTGTACGTAGTTTGATCACTTTTTCTTATCATGATAGAATCAAATTATTATTATACTTCTCTTAGTTGCAGAATTAGTAGGCCTAAGTAAGTACCTACTAAATTACCAATGTAGAAATCAGTTCATATATTACCTACGCCACATTTTACAAAACATGAATCTGCTTGCATAATCTTTTCTAAAAATCTTAATATTCTTTCAAATATTCATAGCAGCATTTTCAAGAAGACGTCTTTCGTTTCACGATCCGCATGCTCAGCAGGCAAAATTCGCCAATCCATTTGCATATGTAGTACCCACCCATAAGAGGACCGTTTTCACCATCCCGAAGGTATTTGCATGGCGAAGGCATTCGACCCCTTGTTTGTCAGCTTAGTACCTTTACACTATAACAAATAAACATACTTATTATGGCCGTCCCATTGTTCGTTATGACGTGCCCGGAAAATCGCTGTACTTGCTTAGGTCAAGGTATTAGGAAACGCCGAATCATCTAAAACAACATTCTACCTCAATTATTTTCGAGTTACAGTCAACGTAATAAGTTTTTTGTTTGTTTACGTAGTAATTGCGAAATCTAGAAGTTGTTTGTACGAGTTTCGCTAGCTGATTTAATTTGACCCTGTAGATGACTAATATTGTCAAAATATTTATAAATAATAAGTAGTCCCAAAGGTCAAATAAAATACACATTCAGGTAAATCAAGTTTCTGTCAAAACATTTCAACGGCTGTCAATTTTATTTGACATTCTAGAATCAAAGGTCAAATGGAGACTCCCGCAGTTATTACCATTATTACAAATCAAAATACTTATTCCTGGTTTTGTTCTCAAGAATTTCAATCATGTTTTAGTTCGTTTTAAGCTAAACACCAATTTAAATTCCGACTTGAATCCTTCGAGTTATAGCTTCCATTGCGAATTTGGTTGAAGTTCGCGTTCAAAGAGTGCACTAAAAAATTTCACGTTTATTTAATCTTATATTCATAAAATATGTTCTGGCATCTCTGTGAGCTAAAGAGCAGTGATTCAATAAGTGATTCATTCCATTCACGAGCTGTTTGATTATCAATTGCTTGTTTCGCTTTCCCGTTCGGATTCTTAGACCATTTTCTTGAAATCTGCCTCGTTGGCCTGGTGATTGTAAGCGCTACTGCTGAACATGAGGTCCTGGGTTCGATTCCTGGTTCGGGCAAAGTGTTATTGGGTTTTCCATCACGAATTTCTCAGTAGCAGCCCAGAGTCTGCCTTTGTGCCCGGTTGATGGCAATAATCCCGCTCTAGGATCATATGGGACTAAAACGTAACCGGCGAAATGTGGGTGTTTAGAAAAGAAAAGAAAGGAAGAAAGAAAAATTGTTTATTCTGTACAAACAAGACACAATTTAAAAAAATAAATTTAAAAAAATTGACAAAATACACACTAATACAAAGTAGCCAAAAATATTAGAAGAAGAGTGTGAGAACCTAATAGGTACATCTCTGCCTAACCCTTTGGGGATCACAGGCGTGTAGTTATGTTATGTTCCTTGAAACCACAGAGCACTTTACTGGTTCGTGTTTGAGCGAGTTTTTGCGCAATTTATATCTTGAAAGAGGGGTAAATATTGTATATTTTAGTAGCGAGAATTTTATCACTTAAAAGCTTTTTATTGTTTGATGATATAAATGTGTTTCCTGAATAGGCATTACCCATTCGTACAATCGTACTCAGACAGAAAGGGTTTATTTTAACTTTTCTTATAACGTGTCTTGAGTAAGAGAAGTAGGAGTGTGTCATTATAACGACTTTTTGTTAGTTTTTCATTTCATTGAATGGGGATCAAATACATCTGAAAACCAAAACTTAACTCACACATGATGCTCAAAGTTTGTGTGAACCCCAACCCAATCTTTTTAGGGTTCCGCACCTCAAAAGGAAAAACGGAACCCTTATAGGATCACTCGTGCGTGCTCCGAATCTACTGGACCGATTAAGTTGAAATTTGGTACACATATGAATTTCTGTGACCCAAACACGAACTGTAACGGAATAAATAAATTTCGAATATGGGGTCACTTTTGGGCCCAACTTAGAAAATTAAAAAAAAAGTTTTGTAAACTGTACCGTGTGATATATCAAATAAAAGGGCTTGTTGTAAGAATTTTAGATATATTTTTTTTATAATTTAAAAATTATTTAAGATAATACATGAATATTGTCAATCTTTATCTTCGAAACTACTGAGCATAAAATTTAGAAAAAAATACAGAAAATAGTTCTTTACTTATAGATTACAGGAAAACCGATAAGAAGTCTGTGGTCTAAAAATAACATGCTAAATCTCTCAATATTGTGCGAACAAACTTACATTTGCAGTTGGAATGTATGGGAGAACATGTTTTTCAACTACAATGTTACGTTTGTTCTTGGGATAAAAACATGGTGGATAACATATTAATTGTACAGAACCCTCACCACGCGAGCTCAACTCGCACTTGTCCGGTATGTACTTATGTCTTGATTTTTGGCTGTTTTTTTTTTGCGGTACCCTTCTATAAACACACCCGGACTCTACAAGTTTTTTTAACTAAACACTTAGCTTCGAGAAGCTCTCACAATATAATGACGTCGCATTGTGACCCAGAACAAAAGTCTAGACAACTTAACATCTCCAAATAGTGTGTAAATATTTTTGTTTTTCTTTTATACAACCTGTTCCATTTCTCTCTAATGGGCCAGGATCGCCTTTCCCTCTGAAATTGCCAACATCACAATATATATCTATTTGGATCACCTTACTCGGCGGGGTAGTTTTATTTAGACGAAAAACAAAGTAATAGGTCATTGACACGCAGGACTTGTTCTTGAATCTGACTCAGGGCGAATTTTACCAATTTAACTGAACGCGATCAGCACATCTAAACCGAGTTCAAGAGCTATCAGTGTCAATAAACCAAAGAAAATAATGACACTGACAGCTCTTAAACGTGGTTTATGTGCTGATCGCGTTCAGTTTCATTGGTGAAATTGGCACTTAAAGTGTTACATTATATTAATAGTTGATCGCTGACTGGTCAGACCGCTGCCGGCGAGTACTCGTTCTTTGCAGCGACAGGAGCTGCTAAAGAGAGTACTCGCTCAGCTAACCACTCGCTGAGAGACTCACGCCTGGTACATACGCATTCGGTGTAATGCAAGCTAATGCAATTACGAGAACTATACATTTGAGTTTTTAATCCACAACGGGGAAGCTCTGGGATCTCACCTGCTGGTAAGTGATGATAAAGCCGAAGGTGGAAGCGAGCTTCTCCCGGAATCCTCAACCACAGAGGAACTGGCTATCTTACCTCTAACTGCCGAAACACAACAATGCTGTTAACATTGTTGTTATGGCGACAGACTTAGATAAGATGGTGGTAGCTAGCCATCAGGCGGACTTAGGACAAGCCCTACCACCAACCAAACCGAGCAAAAAATTCCGGCGGTGGGAATCGAACCTGGGATTTTGGGGTCTGAGACATCAGGTGGTCTTACCGGGTCTCCCTTGTTTGACCGAAAGGAATTTGACAAATTTTCACTTCCTAAAAAAATTATAACGCAAACCTAATGTTTGGCAAATGCACGTTTAAACTATAACTTGTTTACCAACTACTACTTTTAACATTTTTTATTTAGTCAAATATTTCAGTTGGAATAACAGTTTTTACGCAAAATCAAATAAGCCAAATATTTAGTCTAACTAGGGTAACCTACTAAAAACAATCTCTTTTTTCTATTAATGCAAGTCGTTTCTGGCACACGCCAGCCGCTGCCGCGGCACCGCTCGCTTCGCTCGCTCGGCTCGTGCGTAGGAGGTCACAATTTTAACCTTACCTACCCATTTTTTTAAAAGAAGAAATTAACCTAATCGAAATATTTGAGTTCCGGGTAACCTACTAAAAACCTAACCTAAAAATTTCACCAAACGTTTATTGTCTGAAGATTTTTTGCTATAATAAATCATTTGATTAAAGACCAAATGCCATAATGACATTATACTTGGTAATATTTTGCCAAGTAAAAATTTGACCAAATGAAAATTGCGTACTAAAATCATTCGAAATATTGCAATGGTATAAAAAAAGGTTGCTAAAATTTGTTTGGGTAATGAAATTTTGTCAAAATCTTTTCGGCAAAACGGCAGGCACCCGGTCTTACCACTTGACCACAGAGGTGGTTAGACGGTGCTTAATTAAAGCGAACTTATTGAAAGAGTCCACGACCAAAAGTAATGTAGATTCAGTGCTGAAAAGTGAAAGTTAGCCTTATGTACAGGTTCTGTAGATAGTTTTTACAGGCAAATAGATGGGCCCGGCATAATTAGGCTTTAGGGTATCTTCAATCTTTGTTGACAGTACAAGCGACCCTCGATTTAATCTCCGACAGTAGTACTAAAAGGTTAAAAGCAAAACTAAAACGAAAGAATTCTTGTAAATAAAACTTCGCATCATTTTGTCTTGTTTTTTTTTTTATTTTCTTAAATAACGAAATAGGTGACGACGAAATTCAAATTTTCTTACGTTTTTTGCACTTTACAGATCGGTATCAGGTTGTATGTTGATATAAGGCCCGTATTACAGAACGTCGCTCAATACTCAAGCATTAGTTAAAACTAGATTCAAGCAATTTGATTGTTTGAAACTAAACTAGTTTTAAGTAATGCTTGAGTATTGAGTGACGTTCTGTAAAACGGGACTTAGTATGATTTGCGGTCGTATCAAATACTTATTTATAGAATTACCTATAATCATAAAAAATCATAAAAAACAGCTCTCCAAGTTCAAATTGAATGTCTGTCCCTGTTGAATGTCTATTTCATGAAATCATGACACATTTGAGGCCAATTCTAACTTATGGAGTTCTATTGCTGATTCTAATGATTTTAATTCTGTAAAGCCATGTTTGTTACGGTTGCGAATTATATTTTTAATCAACATAGTACCTGACACTCACCTGCAAATTGCAAAAAACGTAAGAAAATTTAAATTTCCCAAGGTAACTTAGCACATTCCCCTTAAACGATAGCTACTAACCTAATATAACTCAGAACTAGTCTGTATAAAGGCTCCAGCAGACAGGCGCGACGCGAAAATAGCAACACAATTTCCATGAAAACTTCATGGAAAGTGTCGCGCTGCACGTCGCGCCAGTCTGAACGAGCCATCAATTGGAAAGTGTAATTAATAGAGACAGCCCTGGCATCCTTAACACAAGTTTAATTTTAGGTTGGGTGCCAGAGGAGATAGTCAGTGATTTATAATGCAATGTATTCGTATTTTTTTCGTTATTGCACTTACCACTATATGTCTCTACATCAAGGTTGAAAATGCCTATGGCATTAACTATTTAAAAAAATACATGCGGGGCAGTCTTTGGGGACTGCCGACAGAAGTGAAAACTAGCGTTCGGTGAGGATGACGCGAGTTCAATGATTTTTGTTCACCCAAAAAGTACACATATATACACAGTATACATATAGCTCATGGAAAGCGTTCGGTGACGATGACGCGAGTTCCATGATTTTTGTTCACCCAAAAAGTACACATAATATTAGGTTGGGGAAAAAGTCTTTTCGTATTATAGTATGTATGAACTTGTAATAAAATATCTTTGGCTATACTATTTGTATCTGGCTGGTTTTGGTATCATTGAAAGTTCTTTCATATTCAAATTAGGAAAATGTGTAATTTTCATTTGTTTTTCGTACTGTCAAGATGAGTGAATCTAATGAAGAAATTCGATACATTTTAAAATTTGACTACAAAAAAGGTAAAAATGCAACGCAAGCCGCGAAAAAAATATGCGATGTTTATCTAGTGCAGTGTCTGTAGCACAAATTTGGTTTAAGCGTTTTCAATCCGGAAATTTTGATGTCAAAGATGCACGTCGCTCTGGTCGCCCTATTACGGATAAAATGGATGCCATTTTTGAAAAAGTGGAGCAAATTTTAAAATGTATCGAATTTCTTCACTAGATTCACTCATCTTGACAGTACGAAAAAAACAAATGAAAATCATATATTTTCCTAATTTGAATTTGGAGTTATGTTCTTTAAAATTTAAACTTTCAATGATACCAAAACCAGCCAGATACAAATAGTCCAAAGAGATTTTATTACAAGTTCATACATACTATAATGCGAAAAGACTTTTTCCCCAACCTAATATACACAGTATACATATAGCTCATGGAAAGCGAACGGTTACGATGACGCGAGTTACATGATTTTTGTTCACACAAAAACAGCTCAACGCGCCTAAATAAGTTTTCACTTCAAAAAAGATGTCATAGTATTCACCTTTATGTAAATTTTAAATTCTTAGGAAATAAAGTTATAATGTCTAAAACATCTTCAACTATTACCAGCAAAATAGTTTATAGAAACAAAACAGACAGCAGCCTTTTTACAGCTTCCCAGTAATGCTCTCAAGAGATTTACTGACCAATAAACCATAAACTCGGAACTATTTAACTTTAATCCACTTCGTTAGATGGCAGCACTTCACATTACTAAAAGGCGTAAGTATGTATCGGGAAAATTCTTCCGATGGGTTTACGATCTCTAGAGATGTGTACCTACTTTTATAGATAGCGGAGGAAATGCAGGTGATTTTATTAAGCTATTGAGTTTTGTGGTCCATAGATTTGATGTGAGAATAAATAGTAAGATGGGATGAAGAATCTATACAGAGTGGCGATTTGGTTATCACTAGACCGCGTTATCTTGTCGAATTTATCTGCGTTTTTTTTTCTAGGGATTGAATGTTTGAATTTATCGACCGTCACTATATCGATGTTTTTAGTTAATATTATGCAACAATGCGATTGATTTTTTGCCTTTCAAATCTCTGCTCAGTCTCAATATAGCGTAGGTATTAAAACTTCTTGTTTAAAAATAAGTAGATAACCACGTTGGTCTTACGGCATGGAATATCTTAGACTTAGATAAAGAATTGGACAAAACCCCCTTTTTTCACAGGCAATGTAGAATAAATGTATAAAGTTTATTGTAATTATTGTGGGAAAAACTATAATATGATAAACAGTCATTAATTGTCTTTGACTCATTGTTAGTATAACACGGACAATGAGTACAGACGCCAGCAGGTCAAGCTACCCAAAACTTTCAAATTTTCCCAATCAACGTTGAACCTTATGCTGTAGAGATAAAGTTGAAAGTCTATTAAAGAAATTTGACAGATTGTAGTAGCTTGGTGTGCTGGCGTCTGTACAATACCATCGTCATTTCGATGGTCGATAAATTAAAACAATCAATCCCTACAAAAAAGTGACGTCAGTGCGACTAGGTAACGGGGTCTAGATAACACATTAAATAGTACAGCGGTTAACATGAGTTCATATAATATGTCTGTTCAAATAATAAAATATAAGTACATTAAACCTAAAAATAGTCCGTTTCTCAAACAAAATAAATAGCGTAGATATTCTCATGAAATAAACAACCCTTGATAATATTAGTTAAGCTAAGCAGCAACGTCGCGCACGTCGGTTTGCGTTATTTTTAGAAGACTAGATTCTGCTCACAGCGCGGCGTCGCGTCGCCCACGTGTATGTCGGAAACTATCCCAGGAGAACGTACCTACTAACGTGTGGCGGTGTGATACCCCCGTGCCTCGGAAAGCACGTTAAGACCAGGCAGTCTAAATCAAATTTCTACGCAAGCTCAGCCCCATGCTCCCCGCCACTCCGTTATGTGCTAAACGCTGACACATCAGTAATAAAGTTGAATGTTGCGTGCGCTCTTTGATCGTGTTCAAGCACGAAACTAATTAGCATAAGTCTCAATTCTTATTTCGTTTATAACTAAAGTAATAAATTGATTTAGAGAAAAAATGTCTGGTGGCTGGATAATAAAATAAAAAGACATGGATTTTCGAATAAAAAATGTATCGAGCGAAAATATTACAATTAGGTAACTGTCTTAAACATGGAAAGAAAAGATCCAATAAATCATATACTAAAGTTTCATTTTGATTGTATGTGTGACTGTTTCAGAATATTCATGCAAATTAACATAAAAATAGGGAGCCTCCTCTTAAGGCGAATCCGCAGCTGTAGCCCGCGAAATTAAAAGTTTCTTACGTTTTTTGCATGATTAAGATACCTGACCTGGCACTGACCTGCAAATTGCTAAAAATGTCAGAACTTTTTAATGTCACGGGCTACTGCTGCGGATTCACCTTAAGCCGTTGGTCCTGCGCCTGATCTCTCTCCGGTCGTGTCGGATTGCCGTCCCATCGGACTATAAGAGTGAGGGAAGAGAGAGTGCATCTGTGTCTGCGCACACTTGTGCTTTATAATATCTCTCGCGCTGAAGGCTGGTCTCCGTTGAGGACTAATACTACCGGAATAAAAAGTATCCTATGTCCTATCACAGGTCATGGTCTGCTTAACATAACATGGTAAAAGACAAATAGACAGACAGTTTCTTTCGCATTTATAATATTAGTATTGATCTATGTTTTGCTAGTATTTTCGTAACTTTGTTTGATTATAAACCCATTTGCCTTTTTACGCGGCTCTGAGTTGGACGCCTAAAATATAGTACGGGATCAAATGTAATTACAGAAAAACTATCTCTCTGCTCTTATTTAATGAAATCCGCTTCAGTAGTTTAGCCATTAAAATGCCAGTAACATAGACTAGCTTTCCATTTATGAGGATAATCCTCAGAAAGTAGCAGTATTAGACCTTTTTGGGAAAATATTATTTTCTAAATGCGTCTGTCTTGAATATAGCGGTGAAGAGCGGGGAGGAGATGTTTTTTAAACGACCAATACGATATCGTTATTTCTATACGATGCACGATGGTACGATAACGGTATTTTATTGGTCGTTTCTGTTTGGTAGAAACCGGGCCTCAGATTTATCTGGAAACCTAAATCCAGTTTGGTCTCACGAACCAAAGGATTTGAACTTTCTTACTAGGTAGGTCCGACTCGATAAACTTTATCGAATAGAAACTTGTTTAAAAGAAAAACGGACTCTAAGACTGGTCATACAGAGGCGAATCCCGCACGGGAATCAGGATACGACTGCGCGCGTCGATTGGTTTAATGATTTAGGGCGATATTCAACAAAGAAACTGAAACAAAATTCCACAGCAATGATTACACTGACAGCTCTTGAACGCGGTAAGGATGTGCTGATCGCGTTCAGTTTCTCGGTGAAATTCGCCCAAAGAAGTCATGTGACTACGCACCAGTGCGAACGCCTCCAAAGTTAGTTGACAATCGTCGCGAGCGAATTTCGCCCCGGGCGGGTTTTGCCTCAGTTTGACCAGAACTTGAAAAGCTAACTTTAAAATTGCTTTTCTGTTTTTATCTTTGGAAGTTTAAGTTAAGAATCCTTTAGTCCGAACTGAGTGGCAGTTGGATTGAAAATTAGTGAAACGTAAACACAAGTGAAACTAACTTTGGGCTAATTGGAAAAAAAAATTGTGATAAGTTCTTGATAATGTCTGTTTGTCTTCATGGGGTATAATTTTCATTGAAAAGTTTATATTTGAAAACAACAATAATGCCCTAACTTAACACAAATATCAAGCAAAACTAGTAAATCTTGTTAGCTTACATTAGGCATCATCCTGCTCTTGTCCCATGTTAATGCTCGTACAGACTCGCGCGATATCGCGGGCGCGACAGGCACCGACAAAGAAATTGTGCTACTAGTGTCGCGTCGCGCCCGCGATATCGGACTAGTCTGTACAAGCCTTTACTTGGGGTCGGTACTATAGTTTACGTTAGTAATTATGATTTATTCTGAGGTTATTGTGGTATACCTAATTTTATTTTATTTTATAGGTACTTAGTAGTAACGTTATCGTGAGATGTGACACTTTCAAGAGCGTTTTTAGGGTTCCGTACCCAAAGGGTAAAACGGGAACCCTATTACTAAGGCTCCGCCGTCTGTCTGTCTGTCTATCTGTCCGTCTGTCACCAGGCTGTATCTCATGAACCGTGATATTTAGACAATTGAAATTTTCACAGATGATGTATTTTTGTTGCCGCTATAGCAACAAATACTAAAAACCAGAATAACATAAATATTTAAGGGCTCCCATACAACAAACGTGATTTTTTTGCTCGTTTTTGCTCGATATTGATAACGACAACAGGTAGACGCTTGAAATATTCACAGAATATTTAGATATATATTAATAAAAAAAAAAAATATTTAAGGGGGGCTCCCATACAACAAACGTGTTTTTTTTGCCATTTTTATAGGTAATGGTACGGAACCCTTCGTGCGCGAGTCCGAGTCGCACTTGGCCGGTTTTTTTGGAACTAAACAAGTATCTTTGTTTTTTTTATGTTTAATAATGTAAGGTCTTTCTTTCCTCTCGCTTTTTGGGGAAGTGATTTTGTGAAAAGGCACAGAAGTGTGTAACAGGAAGTGACAGCTTGAGCATGGAATAAGTAAGTACTTTTTAAGAGCATGGATTTAGTAAGTACTATATACATTGTAAGTAGAGGGGGTCGAATTTCGACCAGTGGGCGACCACTAGTAACGAATAATATTATTATTCGAATAATTGGAATCAGCAAGTGTAATACAGCATAGCAGTGACACAGACAGAGCCGAGAGGACCTGAGCCAAGCTGGCGACGCTATTAAAAGATAAATATCACCCGTCTCTCCACTATTCCAATGCTTGCTCAAGGATGCATATTCGGTAGGCTCTAATAATCCTTTCATATCCCAAGAGCACGTCTTCCCTACCATTATCGCGCCCCCCGGTCTACTCTTTGATATACAATGGTCTCTGTAGTCTCATGAAACATGAGGCTTCAGGGGCTAGGTTGAATCTCTGGGTTCATTCGAGCAATCGAGTCTGGTTCCAATAAATATTTCAGTAAGTATTTCGTTTTTTTTTAATTTTGAGGTTAATTTCTGTCGCTGCTCAGTTGCTTAATACCAAGGTGAGATGTCAGATGTTACACATCATATGCGACTACTGTAAGGCTCGCTCGTTTTCTTTTTGTGGTTTAGGTACATAATAAAAAGTACTTACTTCATTCTATATTCTTCTGTCTTTCTTAAGAAATGTATGGGAATGCCTACGTTACGTTGTTGCAACGCCCCCATGTTCCTGCGAAGGGTGCAGATAAGTAAAGAAAGTCGTTTCTTCTCAACGTACGATAAGATTCTTGTCAAAATAGTTGAATAACTTCTGTTCGTGACAGTCACCAAACGTAACAAACATTACTTATTGGCAAAGTTTGTTCCAGTTTTGCTGTGGGGAACACATTACGTATCTTCAAATATTGATTGTAGGTTTTTGTTTGGTGTTGTCTATGCTTTACATTTTTTTGTCCGTATGGAGGATAATCGTCTTAACGTCCAAATCCTAACTACTTAATATTCAATGTGTAACTGAATGAATGCACATTATGAAAGTAGTTTGGGGTTGGATCTAGTATCGTTTGGCAGGAGTTGGGGGGTAAAAGGGGTTAAAACTGGTAGGGGTTGGGTCCCCGATTATAACGCTACCACTCTTATTAAAAGGTAATGCATATTTTTGTAGAAATTAATAAGAAATGTTTCTAACCTCAAATCAGATAAAAAGCGGAAACGAAACGTTAAAATGGGCGATTGACAACGAAATCTGTCTTGAAAAGGAACGTAAAAAAAACTGTACATACGCCATACGCATTTTATATTAATCTACAAAATGACATTTACAATAATCGTGCTAATAATAATGATTTAATTTAATAATATCTGTGGAGAATAAATGTAGAAAGAAATAAAAGAGATCCTTATAAGGAATTAATTACTGTTGTAAATTATGGATTTATAAATGAAAATTTTACGAATGATTTGTTTTTATAACAACCTAAAAATCTTGCTCAGAAGAAAGTTAGTGTACCTCCACTGATATGTGTATGTGTACAAAAGGCAATGTTACTAGGAGAACTTAGGATGCAAGAGCGAGCGAAGCGAGCTCGGGACTCGGGGCAACCTGTCTCGGATAGGTTAGGTTCGAAGGGGATGGCAGGGTCTAATGAGCGAGCGAAGCGAGCGAACTCAGACCCCGCTTCCCCTTCGTCGTTATTTTTTTTTAAACCCTTGGGCCCCGCAGCGGTGCTCCCCCAACTACGCCTTATTAGCAACTTTAATGTGTTTTGAGGTCAGGTTACAATAATTTGTTTTTCTCAAGAACGGTTCGTTACCTTTTCATGGGAGTAGTGCCAGAGGAAAGGGGGAACACCCCCCTTACCTCTCCCCCCCTCCCCCCCTCGTCCTGCCAAACGATACTAAAATTTTTACCGTAGTCTGTTCAGAATCGTTTACTGAATCGATTTCTGTAATTTTTTATGTATGTAAGTAATTTTTTATCCCATTAATAATTAAAACTACGTAAACTGCAGTCACACTTCAGTTGTATAGTCAAAACAATCCAAAATGGACGAGTACCTACCACGCTGGACCCATAGACGTGTGCGACTGTGTGCGTTGCTAGATAATGTGACCACAATTTTTCCCCACAATCAGTATAACTAATTTAATTAATAAACTATGTTTTATACATAATAGTAATAATTCAGTGTATGTATTATGGTTAGGTATATATATTATAACATAACATTCTAATTGGGGTGTTTGGTGATGTGCGTTAATTCCGGAAAATGTTGTATATCCTATCCTAACTTAATATTATAAATGCGAAAGTGAGTTTGTTTGTTTGTTTCGCTTTTACTCTGAAACGGTTCAACTGATTTGGATGAAATTTAGCGCATGGGTAGACCATGACCTGGATTAGAACATAGGATACTTTTTATCCCGATATTCCCACGGGATCGAGACTTATTCGGGTGAAACCGATGGCGCAGTTAGTGTAGAATAACTCTTTACTTATGTAAACAACTATTTACAATTTTTTATCCCAAATTGTAGGCGCAGCAGTTTCTGAGATAAAGGAGGAACAGTAAATGTTCATCTAGTTTCTTAAATAACTTTAAAAGTATATATTCTAAAATTATAAAAAAAAAAATATTAAGTATATCTGAAATCCTTACAACAAGCCCTTTAATTGATATGTCACACGGTACAGTTTGCAAAACTATTTTTTTTATTTCTGAGTTGCCACCCAAAAGTGACCTCTATATTCAATATTTATTTATTTCCATTACGGGTCACAGAAATTCATATGTGTACTACCAAATTTCAACTTTATCGGTCCAGTAGATTCGTAGCAAATTGGCTGTGACAGACGGACAGACAGACACACGAGTGATCCTATAAGGGTTCCGTTTTTTCGTTTTGAGGTACGGGACCCTAAAAAGCTCTGCGTTCAAGCCGAGCTATACTGAAAATAACTATCTCGAACTCTTACCCATAGGAAACAATTAAAACTTCAATTTCTAACGTCAGCAACGAAGCCACAACCAAATACCCAATTAAAACTAACTTTGCAATAGACACCTTCATCGTATATTCATCGCCCGACATTACCTACTCTGTTACCTCCCTAACAAATTCATACGCATAGTTGTAATAACTCCTTAATTGAGTGAGGGGAACCAATTAGTTACAGAAAGTTCATGAAAACGTATGTGACGTAAATTTGTTCGGGGTACAAGAGATATTAGGGACGGTAGGACGGAACAGTATGGGGAAGGAACTCCTGAGAAAATACGCGTTTTTTATGGAAGGTTGTAATTGCTTGGACCTTTTTGTAAGGCTCAAGAAGTTTGGTAGGCATTTTTTACGTTACGGGTACATTAGGTACGGGGTCCATTAGGGCCAATGCCTGCCAGGGTTGCGAGTTTGTCCGAAAGGGATATCGTGGCCCTGGCACACAGGCAAATAAACGAAACACCACGGGTGGGTTTTAGTCAGTAAAAGTCTGACACGCCCTCCCGCTCCGCCCAGAGCGGGAGAAGTTATTTGATAATTTCCCACCCAAAAAAAAAAGGCATCTTTTACGTGTTGTGTTAGGATTATTTAGTCCTCAAAAGGACCCGGAACGGAACCCTTATAGGATCACTCGTGTGTCTGTCTGGCTGTCTATTTGTCTGTCTGTCTGTTTGTCCGTCTGTCACAGCCGATTTGCTCCGAATCTACTGGAACAAAAGTTGAAATGTGGTACACATATGAACTATTGTGACCCAAACACGGATGTGTAACGTAATTAAATGAATTGTTAATATGGGGTCACTTTGGCGGACAAATAAGAAAATTAAAAAAAAGTTTTGCAGACTGTACTGTGTAACATATCAAATAAAAGAGCTTGTTGTAAGGATTTGAGATAATTTTTTTATAATTTTAAAATAAATACTTTTAGTTATTTAAGTAAATAGATGAGAATTGACCATTCCCCCCCCCCATCTCCAAAACGACTGAGCCTAAAATTAAAAAAAAAAAATACTGAAAATAGTTCTTTACATAAACATTACAGGAAAACCTATAAGAAGTCTATGATCTTAAAAATAACATGGTAAATCTCTCAATATTGTGCGTACAAACTTACATTTGCAGTTGGAATGTGTGAATAAACATGTTTTTCAACTACAATGCTTAGTTTGTTCTTAGGATAAATTAATCCCCACTACGGAACCCTTCATTGTGCGTGGTCCGACACGCACTTCTTTGAAACTCTTCACTTATCTAAGTCTCAACTTAAGCCAATAGGTAACGCTGTACCTACTAAGTAAGTTTACAAAGACAACACAGAGTATGTAAAGCACGTGCTTTATATTGATACCGATCGAAATTACACTTATTCCAATTCTAAACTCACACACGTATATATAATGGTCTCATAGTGAAGATAGCAAACCGAGTACGACTTGTACCTCATTGTCGCTTAGAGTTAATTGAAACAATACAACATGAACACATTGTTAGAGACCGCAGTCGTGCTTAAGCGTCAAATTGCTAAACATTGACAACAGGCACTATGCTTACTAGAAAGTAGCTAGGTTATGTTACAAGAGACACTACAATCTAGATTTATGATGTATAACAACTTTTCTCTGGCTTTCTGTGCGAGTGATTTCGTGAAAAGGGACGAACGTGTATAACAGGAAGTGACAGCTTGAGCATGGAATAAGTAAGTACTTTTTAATAACATGGAATTAGTAAGTACTTTATAATAGCATGGAATTAGGAAGTACTTTATAATGGCATGGAATTAGTGTAGGTACTCATGGAACTAGTAAGCTCTATATAGATCTTAAGTAGACTGGTCGAATTTCGACCGGTGGGCGACTACTAGTAATGAATTGTATTCGAATAAATATTTAATTATTTAGCTTTTTCAAATTTTGAGGTTAATTTCTGTCGCTGCTCAGTTGCTTATTAACAAGGTGAGATGTCAGTTGTTACACATCATATGCGACTACTCTAAGGCCCGCTTTTTTTTTTGTTTCGGGAGTATTATTATTTTTTATTGTTCCAAATTAATGAAATAGATGAAAATGTAGTGGATAGGAAATCTTAAGAGTCGTTGAAGTCCTTAAGTTCTAAGTTGAGCTCCACGATGACTGACAAATTTATGCACTGACTGGACGGGTCCACTAAAACCAAGAGACTATCACAGACACTAATCTACATCGTCCTCATATGTCCTGACCAAGATTATGTCTGGACTTTAAAAGATACTTTCACCTCGAGTTTAGATAGGAAATGTCGACTCCATCTAGCTTATTTTTTTTATGTGACGTGTAATAGTGATTCTGATATCCTAAACAATTTCATTTCATTTCATCAGAATCGGCGTCAAATTTAATGCGCACAAACTAATAAGTATTGTCACATATTTCCTCAGAGCGACTAATAAAATCAAAATCAAAAGTCATTTATTCAACCTAAGCTGAGAATCAGCTGCACTTTTCGAAAGTCAAAATTACATAGTACAGTCCCCCAAAACGCCCACCCTTTACCACTTCCTTGTGCTTTAGGTGGGAAGAAGAAGTGGCGCAACAAACTCCCCAGCAGCACAGCTGTTTGTTCAGTTACAAAAACTTGATTCTATGCAATAGTATGTAAAATAATTTAAATAACGCAACACAAAACATTAAATTATTTGCCATATATGTTAGGTAGCACACGACAATACACCAAAAAAAAAATCGTCGAAAACTATACTTAAGCAGAAATAAAAAACTAAAAACGTAAATAGAACGTACTCAAATAAAAGCCTCCAGGCATAATGGGCGTGCCCGCTTACACATAAAGCTATACCTGTTACTCGAAGTCACAAATGATAAACTAGTACATATAATACATTTCTATAATAATAAATTTCTCATTCCTTAAGTAAATTATATTACTGCCGCTCCGGTATTGATAGAAGATCTCATCTGAGTATCGCAATAAAGAATGATTGGATGCTCGTCACAACGAGCAAATTGTACATACCAATCATACGTAGCTGTGGCCGCAGTTTGTTTACAGTACTTTTCAGCTATAGTTACTATAATAGCGATTCTATAGGTACTTAGACAGTCCTACCCGGCCATATTTATATGTACAACCGAGTTTTATAAACATTCAGATTTTTAGGTTCCATTTACATTGCCGTGGCGTTCCACGGCAATGTAAATTGAACCTAAAAATCCGAACCGGATGAATCCGGGATGGAAGCGATTTTTTTTGTACAAAGTTTAATGAACTTTATGTCAATACTGTAACGTACAAACTAGATAAGAGTCAAATAACAAGTCAGCCGTTTTCTGGAGAATTCTCGCGCTTTCTCATAATTCTCGTTGACGTCGTGGTGGGCTTGTGCGCTTCTGAACTATAGCTCTGTGCCGGTAGAGTTTACGTTGCCGAAACAGGTCTAGGGTCGGACTCAGACCATGAGAGATACATAAACCCACCGGACAGCATATGGACTGTTGGACAGTCTCGATCCCACGTACCCTATCTCCCGGGAGAAGCCTGTTACTCACCTCATGCTTGCCTTTATTGGCCGGCTTGAGTGGAGATTCGCAAGAGCAAACGTGCTCGGAGGATGAACGTATTCCAGTAAGATGCTGGTAGGGATCTTGACCGTTCGTCCGGGGTTGTCCTGATAGCCGTGGAATACCTCTCCACTCCTCAAGCACTTCAGGAAATGTTGCCCCCTTTTCGCTACGTCACTATGTGCTAGCGACAGTTTCCAGGGCGCATTATTGAGTGTGCATGTCATCCCCTGCCATTTTATCTGTGTACTACATAACATTGATCAGGCAGGGGATATAGACCTCCCATAGTTTTAGGTAACCAATCCACTAACCAATCCCTTAACCCATTGCCCAATATGTTTTGGTTCCATGTTCTGCAATAGTCCTGCACCAACCGAGGGTTGTCCTTGGGTGCACTTGCATAGTGCGAACAGGGATAATAGTCCGTTGGTGTCTCATTTAATTCAATTGGGCCTCTGCAAGTTAGCTTCGACCCCTCGTACGCCTTTCAAAGGTCCGGGACCCCAGGGATCCGAGAAATGACAAGAGATAATAATAGCGATTCTATAAATAAGTTTTAAGGTGAATCCGCACCTTGCAGCCCGCGAAAATCAAATTTTATTAGGTTTTTTGCTATTTGCAGGTCAGTGTCAGGTTGTATCTTGAAAATATGATTCGTGACTATATGAATTTCGCGGGCTGCAGCATACTCGTACTTAACTTTAAATACTCTTACGATCTCGTCCATACGCACAATTTTCTGCGTGCGTTACACTGCGCTCTACCGTAAACAGTGAATTTTCACACCAAAAATAAAAGTCGTTTACCAACAATAACATTTGCAATGCGTTGATGACAGTTATATCCGTTCCATAGAATCCGTTAATCCAAACTAAATAAATAAATACAATGTTCTGGTACTAAACCGTTGTAACAGAAATACAAAGTTGACCAAACATTTGATGAAAAAACTTTCGCAGTGTTATGATTAGTGAAAGATAAAGTTGTAACTAGGTTCGCGTTTATTAAAGGGAAGAAGAGGGTTAGTGAGTCAGAGCGAGTTCTAGCTGGAGGATTGTTGAGCTGAAGTACCCTTTGACATCTGCATTACATGTTTTTAGGGTTCCGTACCCAAAGGGTAAAACGGGAACCCTATTACTAAGGCTCCGCCGTCTGTCTGTCATTCTGTCACTAGGCTGTATATCATGAACCGTGATAGTTAGACAGTTGAAATTTTCACAGATGATGTATTTCTGTTGCCGCTATAACAACAAATACAAAAAAATTGAATAATATAAATATTTAAGGGGGCTCCCATACAAAAAACGTGATTTTTTGCCGTTTTTCTAGATAATGGTACGGAACCCTTCGCGCGCGAGTCCGACTCGCACTTGGCCGGTTTTTTTAAATCTATTTTTCTTTGTGGCTAGGGGATGTTTTTTCGGACCCACTGGAAACTTTTTGAGAACTGCCTGGATCATAATTTGAGCGGTTCCAATGTAAATTTATTTTTGACTAGGTCGCAGGGTTCCGCATACGAAAGTTAAGAAAAAAGATTTTTTTTCACTCTAAAAGCGCACTGTACAAGTGCGCTTTTAGATTGAAAAAATATCTAGAGGACACATACATTTTTAAACCTTCAATCTGGGTTCAGGCCACACGTGATTCAAATTATTTTTCAAAAATTGTCACGTGCGTTGCCGCGTTGTTAAAAACCCAGAAAGCCCTAATTTATCTAAATATTAAAACTCGACATTAAATTTCAAACTATGCCGTTATAGCATTATCTAGCAATTTAACATAGTCGAGCGATAAAGTCCTCTCCTAATTGTTTTTTCACAACCACAAACATTCAATTTCAGGCGAAGTTCTTGGGATGCGCCACAAAATAGTTTGGTTCAGTAGGTTAACTCTATTATCCTTCTCTTAAAGTGTCGAAAACGGTGGATTTTCTTTGGAAATAGTAAATCTGCTTAACATCGTTTTTCTATGTAATATACCTCAATATTTTTGGCACAATCACCATTACTGGCAAACGGCTCCTTGAAGGCTTATTAATTTTATGTAGCGTCAAAATAAGGGATAATGCGATGACCATTAATAGTACGTATTCTATTATTTGTAGTTAAAAAACGGCTATGGATGTAGGTGGCTTCTTTATCAAATAGTCCTTCTGTCCAATCTTATTGCCTGGTTACATTAAACACGATTCTCGTAACGACCGTCGGGTCGCGATCCTTTTTTATTTTATAGGAATAGGTGCCGTTAACGTGAACGAATGGCACCACTGTTTATTGTTACACTATAACAAAAGTCCAGGGTTACCCTTTACGAGTCGTTCCCGAATATTTTGTGGCGTTTTAAGGTTCCATAGTCAACTAGGAACCCTTATAGTTTTGCCATGTCCGTCTGTCTGACTGTAAGTGGCTTAGTTCAGGAGAGCTTTAATATTATTAGCTGTAATATATTTATAGAGAGCTATAATTTGGCATAGGTATACATATTAATCACGCCGACAGTCTAAAAATATTTTTTTTTTAGGGTGTCGCTCCTACCCGTAAAGTGGGTTGATGTTTTCTCGCCTATCCGGTTGTGTGGGGGATCGTTGGGAAGGTCGTTCAAAAATATTACGAGTGAAAACCATTTTTCGATTCAGGGATCCGTTTGTGAAATATTAAGCTTTAAAGTGCCAATTTTTGCTAGAGTCTAGTGTCCCCCAGCTGCCAGGATATGTGAAAAAATTCACGGCAATAGCATATTTAACGAAGTTAAAAGAAAATCTATCTCAACTAAGTAGGCTTTACAAGTTAACGAGTAATAGTCGACCAACTTACATTTGCAGTTGGAATGTACGAGAGAACATGTTTTTCAACTATAATGTTAAGTTTGTTCTTGGGATAAATTCATCCCAACTACGGAACCCTTCATTGTGCGTGGGCCGACACGAACTTGGCCGGTTTTTTTATTAATTAGTGTTGGATATACAAACCTATTTGGGTTACAATTTGAAGTTGTTTTTGTTCTCGTGATCATTATCAGCTTTTTTGTAAAATTGTTAGTAGCCGGCTTTGGTTGTGAACCAGAAGGCTAGAATCTAGAATAATCTAGATCAAACCGGCAGTTAATAAGCTAAACATAAAAGTGCCTAGTTAACCCATATTTTTATGTGAGTTCATAAACCCCCACATTTTAATATGTCGTGCGAAGTAACAATAAAATAACTTGATTACGAGGGAACCCTTTTACATAATATTAGAAGATTTCCCCGTCAACCCGACTCTTGAGTACTGTTCCATGTTAATCTTCATATAAAACATCACATAAAGTTATATTGTGGTATATATGCGTATACCAGTTGCCAGTTTAAAATCTCTTTCATACTGGAGAAGTTATTGACACCAGTTGCTTTGGTAAACTTGGAATACTTTCTTTTCTTATTGGAACTTGGTTGAAGTTGCTCGTTTCTTTTGCTTCCTGTTTGAAAACATGTTCGTAATGAAAGAGTTTCATGTTTTTAACCGGTTGGTCACCTGCGGCCGAGGAAAGCCTTTTCAACATATAGAAAAAACTCAGAAATCACAAAAGATAACTGGAGATTTTATCGTATAGCTTACTCTGTCTTTTAGAGACTGAAAATTAGAGGAAGGAAACGCATCTCATATAGTGTAACACGCAGCGGCATCATATTTTCAGAACATAGCTTTTGCCCGCGGCTTGGCCCGCGGCCCGAGCGGATTTCAGAAAATATCTCACATGAACATACTACCGAGATTAAAAGCCCTGTGTTAGTCCAGGTTATAAACTATCTGTGCCAAATTTCATCCAAATCCGTTCAGCCGTTTTTGCGCCAATCCGGAACATACATTAAGACAAACAGACAAACGGGAAAAAATCATCGTTCCTATTTTATTATATAATACATACATACATAATCAGCCTATACTTAATGTTCCCACTGCTGGGACACAGGCCTCCTCTCTATTTTATTATACAGGGTAAAATTAAATTAGCTAACAAAACTCCGCAGACGTGATGGGTATCGATACCTAAACATGAAATAATTAAAATGAAAAAGATTTGATGATTTTTTTTTAGGGTTTACATTTCTACAACCGCTAGTAGTGTTGTTACTGGAAGTATGAGTTTTTTTTATTTTATAGTGTTTAGTTATCGATCCATCACGTCAATGAATTTACACAAAAAAAAAAAAACGATTTTTTATACTAATGTTTCAAGTGACTTTACACTACCGGCGGTCGATGACCCAAAAAAAAAACGCATCAAATTAATTTCTTTTTTGTTTTATCATGTTTAGATAATATCACGTCACGTCTTTTTTTTTTGAGTTTTTCTAGCTATTTTAACTTGACCCTGTATGCATAGATTAGTGTTAATTGGAAACCCTCCATAATTATCCACTAAGAATATTTCACCCAGTCTTACTGGAACCCATTTCATCTCAATTGAGCACACAGTATGTAAGGCTGACTTTCCACCAGAGATGTTCTATGCAGCTATGCTGCGAGGATGTGAAAGCTAAGCTAAGAAACTGTGTGACCGTTCCCAGCAATGGCTGCGACATGCACCGACAATGGAATTGTCTTTGTCGGTGCCTGTCGCGCCCGCGATATCGCGTGTGTTTGTAAGAGCCTTAATGCTAAGCTGTGTAGCGGAGCGAGTAAGATGTGCTATGAAGATACGCCGCCGCGAAGTAGCTGTGCGAGTAAGATACGCAGAAACGCGCGCCAAACGTGATCCGTGACAAACGCGTGCCTACTGTAGGTACTCTGCTCTGCATATAGCGACACCAATCGCGCATACGTAGCTCCCATCCATAGGACGCATTCTTTCATATAAAAAAAACATACCTTAGTTGAACCCGTGGACCAATGAACATGATTGGTGGATATCAAACGCATCCATAGCAACGTAGCATAGCACATCTCTGGTGGAAAAGCAGCCTAATTCTTGGCTACGAGCGACCCGGCCACAGACGCGCCAATAGCACGCCACGACGCGGCGCGCCATGAATATTTATGTACTACTACCCTTAGAGTTTTTAATTTATATACTCGTAAGACTACTGCCACACTTAACACCGTATACATCTTACACAAATAATTATAATGGAGTGCTTTTAAAATCTCAAGGCGCTGCCCAAACATCCCTGTTTGACCGTAAAACGTCCACTTTTTCGTCGCACAGTTAGCCGTTTTTATAGTTTTTGGTAAATCTTGCTGCTTTGTTACTGAATTCTGAGTCTGACGATTGATTATTTCAAGCTCTCAGACCGTGGCTTACAGTAACCGCTTGTTTATTCTTTCAATTTCATCTAAAGATCACATTACTAAAATTGATATGTGTGCGTCTAACATTCTGAATGATGGTTCTAGAGCATACATAAAGACATTTTAACCCATTATTGAAACATTATATCCAGTGGGTATAAATAGCGATGTAAATATTTATTTCACTCCGGCTGCGTCACCGCTGCGCTAGTAACTTATTTCATGAATATTCATAGTTGAACCGCAACACTACACACAAACAAATACTTAAATAATTGTAATGACGTGAATCTATTGAAGCGAATAAAAATGACGTAAACCTAATCAAGGTGAACGTGAAGATTGTGGGGGGCAGCTTTCATTTTCGTTAGACCTGTTGAAAATACTGATGATTTGATTGATTAGGTATAAACTATTAATGATTTTTTTTTTTGGGTGGGAAATCATCAAATAACTTCTCCCGCTCTGGGCGGAGCGGGAGGGCGTGTCAGACTTTTACTGACTAAAACCCACCCGTGTTCCTTCCGTTGCCTGTGTGCCAGGGCCACGATATCCCTCTCGGACAAACTCGCAACCCTGGCAGACCACTACAGCCATATAAACGGATCATGCTAGATACTCGACTATATTTCGACTTCAACCACTATAGGGCTGAAGTCGAATTATAGTCGAGTATCTAGCATGATCCGTTTATACGGCACATTATCTTTTAGAAAAAAGTTGGCTTTGTAAAGAGTTGTCTAATCATTCATACATGTTGTCACTCTCGTCCGTAATGCCCGATATATTGAAATGCCAAAGTATTGTAGATAAATCTCATCGTTCTTTACGTCTACACTGCGTTAGATTTCTGAAATACCTCGCTGAATGATAACTGCCCTCGTTGGCACTTAGTCGGCAGTTTGAAACCTACATTCCTAATTGAGTGGTTACTAGTTAACTATCACTTCGTTATCGGGTCTATGGATTCGACAAATCGATAACGCTAGACTAGTCGTTAGTCTGAATCCGTGTTTCTCGTCGGTCGTTTTGCTAAACTCAAAATTGCAAATCATTAAGAATTTATTTTCACTCATGATTATAGTGACCAAGGTCTTTCTTTTGAACTATTTCTATACCTATGTAGGATACCAATTCATCTTGATTGACCGATAGAAGCACTATACTGTGATAAACATCTGCTGGAGGCAACCACGTTGTTGAGGTACTTTTATACATTTCCTGCGTAACATTGAGCAAAAG
The DNA here is from genome assembly GCA_963921375.1 of Tiliacea citrago. Classification (NCBI taxonomy): domain Eukaryota; kingdom Metazoa; phylum Arthropoda; class Insecta; order Lepidoptera; family Noctuidae; genus Tiliacea; species Tiliacea citrago. Next base: position 22,036,270 of record OY992785.1, read on the forward strand.
AAAACAGTGGTGGCCCAGTCGCACGGCCGCGGCTTACGAGTTGTATGTCGTAGGTTCGGACCCAGACAGGCGCTTTACTTTGTGTAAATTTTTTCATCACCATCTGCTCTGAAAACGGTAAAGGAAAACATTGTGAGGAAACCGGCATGTCCTAGAACTAAAAATTCGAAAACATGTGACATCTACCAACCCGCACTGGGCCCGCGTGGTGGATTACGACCCACTCCCTCTACCCGAGAGGTCTGTGTCCTAGCAATGGGAAAATTTTAGGCTGATTATACTGCATACTACTTTGTAATTTTTTCTTATTTGTTTAACATACATAACATCACGCCTATAATCCAGTAAGGGTTAGGCAGAGGTGTACCTATAGTACACCCACATTTCGCCAGTTATGTTTAAGTAGTAGGGGGCGAGCCTATAGCCATCAACCGATCACAAAGCCAGACCCCGGGCTGCTACTGAGAAATTTCTAATGTAAAATCCCAATAGCACTTTGCCCGACCTGGGAATCGAGCCCAGGACATCATGCTCGGTAGTAGCGCTTGCAGCCACTAGACCAACGAGGCAGTCAACGCCGGGTGATGGGGTAGTCGGGTTCGGGGTTTAATGTTATAGTAAATAGAGTATATATAACTAAGGATTGTATTTATACCGCAACGATTGCAATTGTAAAGCCACTACATTATGACTGCTGCAGCCACCGGTGTTAACCTCCCCGCAAACAATGTGCAGACTGCAGAGAACACAGTTTAATTAAATTCATAAACTATCAGGCGCTCCAATATTCAGCTGTATCGGCCACCAAAGGATATGCAAGCTCGTTAACGTAGTGGATCTGGATAGAGGTGTTATGAACTAACTAGTTGGTCAACCGGCTACGTGAGACAGCTAGATTATTTCATTATCATTATATGAACCTGTAGATCGGTAGTAATGAAATTTGGGCATTATTATGAAGAGCCATGTCCTGGCTAAAATAATTAGGGAGTAGAGGTCAGAAGCTCCAAATACGTTGCATTGGATATCTGCCTCCTTTTCTGGAGATGCCTTGACGTATTATGATGTATTGATATGGGAATGGTTGTGACTATGTCTGTGTTATAGGCTGATGATAATGAGGGTTTTCATGAAAATGGATGCCACCCGTTGGCGCCATTTTGACAAGAGGGTTTAAAATATATGATGACGTTCATCATTCGTTTCATTCATTCGTTCATCATTCAGTCACGACTAAAGAAAATACAGGCGCTTTGACTCTTTTGACAGGACTTGACCTGACGTCTCTGTGCTGCCAGAAAACTCGTTTCAACTGCCACCTGGCAAAAATCTAGGTTTTGGAATGTCTGTCGACGGCCATTAAGCCCCCTTTACTCCCGCTTTTATTTAATTATTTTTTTATATTTTTTTTTACTAATAAACCCATAAAAACTAACTGTTTTGTAATCTGTACAATATTTCCTACTCGATCTATGACTTGCATGCAATTTGGTTTATAATGAAACGAGCAGGGGGTCTACTCCGAAGCGTTAAACCGAAGTATCGGCCGAATGTTCGGCCGTTTTATAACTTCCATAGTCACTCACATGTATATTTTCAATAAGAATGATGTAACCAATACTTTGTATGAAATATTTTATTTTAAAAGAGTGTCTGTGGAGTTTCTTGCCCGTTCTTCTCCATAGGAACCTACTATTTGGAATGGGCAACTAGCTTCATATTTGTAACTGACCGACTTGTTGACAATTCAAAAGTGCCTGTAAATGGTTTAATTGAAATAAATGCTTTGAGTTTGAGTTTGAGTTAGTTTCCTTTTTTGACTTTGAATCAATGCCCGACTTAAAGTCACATTTTTGACTTAGGCTTATCTCTTTGACTGTCATTTTTTTCTTTCGCCGTAGTCAGCCATAGTTAGCCGTAGTCAAGCAACGGCCGAACATACTTCGGAGTAGACCCCATGGTTTCAAATAAAAAACAGGTTTTATATATTACTCCCATTTTTATCATTCAAGGCCCCAGAAATTTTAATAAGATGATGATTAATAGGGTGACGATGATATATACTGCGTTCACCAGCTCCTGGCTACAGCGTCATTGCCAGTCGAGGTCTTTAAAGAATTTTTGACTTCAACAAAACACGTTTTAATCAACCATCTGTTCCCGATATCAAGCTCATCATTTAGTCTAGAGAGACTCATATAAAACGTTTACGCGCGTGACATCGCGCACATGCCTCGGATACTGGGCGTCGATCCATATCGCCAGATGTTAAGATGGCACGTGTCGAGATGCAAGTCTAGAATCATCTCGTCTGTCTGGTATGCAAGTGATTTATAGCCCTTTAGTCAAAGAGCTCTCGACGATGGGTATTTGTAGGTCAGTTGACAGTAGATCCTGCCTGGATAGCAATGTAACCTTTGGATATATTTCTATGTTCCAATAAGCAATGATGTCTCTAAAGTACCGGCCAAGTGCGTGTCGGACCACGTACAATGAAGGGTTCCGTAGCTGGGATAAATTTATCCCAAAAACAAACTTAACATTGTACCTAATTGAAAAACATGGTCTCCTATACATCGATATACGCCACGGTCAATAATTCAACTGCAAATGTACGTTTGTAATCGCAAATAATATTTATTTATGTGATAAAACTAGAAATTAACAATTTTTGGATTTTTTCCTTTACTTGTGCTGTGGAGCCTTGCATCTCGCCAAATTTTATGATTCTACGTCTACAGGAAGTAGTGAGTATCAAAATATGTCGCATAAATTACCATATTTTTTATTGCGTTGACTTGAAGCTTGATTTTTTTAGGGCTCCAAGAGACCGTAGATTTACGTATTTGATATTAATTTCAACTTGATACCTACACGCGTTCCTGAGAAAAAGTGTCTTGCCAGACTGATAAACAGAGAGACAGGCGGACAACGAAGTGATCCTATAAGGGTTCCGTTTCTTCCTTTTGAGGTACGGAACCCTAAAAAGAGAGCAGTTACCATCAAGGAGAGTGTCTGTGTGGAATACCTACTGCTTGTTGTACAATGTGCTTAGTATAAATTGGTTAACTTTGATATACGAGTACCTACGGAATTTGGCAAGTCTACATTCTGTTATTAATTTGAACCCTAAATATTCGCACGCTTTTCAGGCAATTTGTGTCAATCCGCGCCTCAAAAGCTTTCTGGTGCTTCGGCAGTTCAAAGCCAACCATAATACTTACCTTAATTATTGAAACAGATCTTCCTTCCAAGCAATGTAGTGAACCACTAATAATGATCCAGGTTTAATAAGAATGATACGAGCACTTAGAGCCGGAATGGATACCTATTAGCAAAACTAATGGTCATTAGAAACAACTGTTTTAGGGAGTCTCGTTATGAGGAGGTCTTAAAAAGCGGCCAAGTGCGAATCAGACACAAAGGGTTCCGTGACAGACAGACGGTTGGAAGGTGGGACGGACGAACAGCAGAGCCTTAGTGATAGCCGTTGGCACTTTTTGGGTACATAACCTTTTTTTTTGGGTGGGAAATGATCAAATAACTTCTCCCGCTCTGGGCGGAGTGGGAGGGCGAGTGTGTCAGACTTTTACTGACTAAAACCTCACAACCCTGGCAGGCATTACCCCTAACGGACCCCGTCAGTTCGTGCTGACATCTCTTTGAGGCGCGCGTGGAACACAACGCGCCGTCGACCCGGGCCTAGGGGTCTACTCCGAAGCACTAAACCGAAGTATCGGCCGAATGTTCGGCCGTTCTATAACTTCCATAGTTTCCTTTTTTAACTTTGAGTCCTTACTCGACTTTAAATCACAGTTTTGACTTTGGCTTATCTCTTCGATTGCCATTTTTTTTTTCGCCGTTGTCTGGTATAGTTTTCCGTAGTAGAGAAACGACCGAACATTCGGCCGATACTTCGGATTTATGTTCGAAGTAGACCCCCTGGTCCTTATCGGACGGCGAGCTACTGGGTACAGAACCCTAGAAACACTTTAATACTATAGCCTCTATTTACATAATACTATGTCTTTGTGTAGCTATTTATGTTTTTATAAAGTAGGTTATGAAAGTAGATGGTACGGTAATATCGTGGCAGCTTCGTTTGCCAAAAAATCTCCAGGGAATGTTCCATTATGTAGCTCGAAATATGTTACGGGTTTTTAAAATTGAATGAGAATTTGTTAAGTTGTGCTATCAAAAGTTATCTTAAATGTAATTTAATGGTTTTCTTGTTAATTAATGACAGCGAACTATTGTTGATATGGCTAGTTATTCGTAATTTTGAAGAAATCTTTAGGTGGCTCTTTTAAATATCACTCAAGATACTGTCGAAATCTTCATCTTATTTTGATACGTAAGATAAGATTGTTATTTTAATCAGAATCTGAGATCATGTGAACACTATTATTATTAAATCTTTAAGGCTTGTCACGACTGATGCGATATCGCGGCCGCGACGCCCGCCTGCCGGTGCCTGTCGCGCCCGCGATATCGTACCAGTCTGTACGAACCTTTATTATCAGACCACAGAGATCATTACAGTGTTAGTAAAGAAAACCTAATTCTAATGTTAGTATCCCAATCATAATGCTATGCTTAAGTCCGGAGTCGGACGGACCTCACACTATCTACGTAGTACGTACTTTGTGACGTATGAAGTCCGACGTCCGACTATGCCTTTTATCACGCATACATTTATCCATATTCCCACAAACACAGATGCGTGCAACTGTACTCACACTCATCACACACACACGAACACACTCACAACACACACACGCACTCACACAGACACACAAAATATATTTACATTAATAATTACACCTCTAGTTGTCATTCAGTTATAAATTGTCCTAGCTTACTCGCCGCGGGAGGAAGACCTGGAGTCCTGAAATACAGGGCTGCCCTAGTTTAGGCTCCAGTCCACTCTTATTTTAATAATGTCAGTACTGTGTCTTCATTAGTGTGGAAAAATAAAGATTATTACTTTACTTTTACTATAGGTACTTCTGAAGTTAACATACCAAACTAAACTGACAAAGTTGGACTTTATCCGTATAGAGGGTTGAGAAAGGGTCTAAAGTTCAGTCAGCCTCTATAGAAAAGGGAGGAACCTCCGACCAGACGGGTGTCGTTTCTGGTGGGCTACTGCCCGACGTTTGATGTCGGGACGTTGCGTTGTTTATATGCTAGTTGCGCGATAACTCTGCTTGCGCGATGCAGGGTTTTGCGTGACGTCAGTGTGACGCGTAGTTTGCATGTGGCGATGTAGATGGCGCCACATCCGCATGTTGCCTGTTAGTAAGCCTAACTAGCCTTTTAGTATGAGATACTCAAACTGTTTAGGGATTCAAATATATATACCTACATATAATAAAACAGTAACGAAGTCAAAACTGTAAACAGAATATTTTTGAGAAAAAGTAATTGCTACGAGGTGTGGGAAACGAGTCTGATGCCGAAAATATAGTTTTTAGAATTTTTGTCCATTAGTCTGGATGTATATTCCGGATTGAAAATGACTGAACGGACTTGGATGAAGTTATACACACAGATAGTTTATAACCTGGATTAACACATAGGGTACTTTTAACTCCGGTATTACGTTCCCGTAGGATATTCACCGATATTTCCGCGGACGAGGGGGGCAAAAGCTAGTTAACTAATAAATGCAAAATCGTGCGAATAATTTAATTTCAAACTGAAAGATAACTTCGTCAACCAATTCCATTTCGCTTCGTTATATCTCTCAATCTTTTCGTCCAATTATAGCCTAGGGATTTGGTCGCATCTATTGCTTTAATTACGAAAACGTAAAGGTTCAGAGTTATTGTCAGAATCTGTTGGGGATTCAGATTATCATCGGTAGAATGAAGAATTGGCCGACAGCTACCGACTGGCTTTTTGTATGGAATTGATCTGCATTTGTTTTTCTGGGGAATTGAACTAATAACAGCATAATAGCATAATTTTTGATGTTTTTAACACTTTTCCTCTCGCTTGCCTGTGGGAGTGATTACGTGAAAAGGGTCGGAAGTGTGTAACACGAAGTGACAGCTTGAACATGGAATAAATAATTACTTTATAATAGCATGGAATTAGTAAGTACTATATATATTGCAAGTAGAGGAGGTCGAATTTCGACCAGTGGGCGACCACTAGTAATGAATAATTATTTTAATAAATATTTCAGTATTTAGCTTTTTAAATTTTGAGGTTAGTTTCTATCGCTGCTCAGTTGCTTATTATCAAGGTGAGATGTTAGATTTAACATATCATATTTGACTACTGTCAGGCTCGCTTGTTTTAAAGGGCTTCTCATAACTTCTGATGAGCGTAAGTGAATTATTTAGTACCTTCTAATATACTCAAAAGTATTAGGCAGTAAACTTTGATAAACGGGAGTTCAGGGACTATGTGAAACAAACAACAACCGCCCTCTGTTCTCTCAACCAACTTTACAAACTTGTGGTCTCCAGATGGCTTAACACAGCTTATGTTCTCGAGATGGTTTAACACAGCTTATTTGTTTGTACACTTCTTTGTTACAATATCAAAGACATCTTGTATTTAAAGTCGGTTAAAACCAAATCTTTTAGTACTATTTCAAAAATAATAAATCAATTTGCCTAGCCTTTTTCTTAACTATGTTGGGGGTGGCTTCCAGTCTAACCGGATGCAGCCGAATATCGTCCGACCTCCAGTAACTGAGTAATACGCGATACTCCTTGGTAAGACTGGTTGTCAAACTTTTGGGGTTCTGACGACCCTTAACGACTGCCAAAGATTCACGAATGAGAGCCGGGACCAACGGCTTCATGTGCTTTTCGAGGCGCGGAGGAGTCTCGGTATGTAAAGATAATCACCATGGTCACCCATCCACGGACCAACCCCGGCAAGCGCAGCTTAACCTGATGGATAGACCAGTGCGGCTGTTATTACTTAGTCATGAGCTCTTACCATTTCAAAAGCCAATAACTCAATTTCATTGACATTTTTATAGACCACGATAAAAAACACCTAAGACATCTTGTACAATATGAAAGAACGCGTGAAGCGACATTAAGACGCTGGCAACAGCTAAACCGCGGACACTGTCAGACTGTATACAAAAGAAAGAGAAGCGCGATGACACAACGCTTGTAATTTATTGCAAAATATGAAGCAATTATCTATTTACTCAAAAATGAGTTGAGTAATCGAAAACAAAAAACAACCAAGTTCTGCATTCAAATAAGACGTTTTTGTTATTAATTAAATATCAACTGTACGTTGATATTTAATACAGATATTTTGGATTGGAACTCAAAGTAAAAGGTTAATTTACCGTTAATTTATATCGAGTTGTTTTTTTCTAAACGTGTTTTGGTAACAACCAACTTCTGAGAAATATGTTCAAGAATAACATACATTTTTTTCGCTACCACAAAGTATACAGATTTGGCAATAATTTTGTTTAAGACAAGCCTACTTAGGCCATTGGCCTTTTGTCAGCACCTTAAGATAATGAATTATAGCTCTCAAGACAGACGCCTGTAAATTTTTCGCGCGCAATGTTCCGTGATGGCCACCACAAGTCGGATTAAATAGGCAGGAATTAGCAACATTCCGGATAAATGAGATCCGGCACGCGATGCAGTGAGAAAAGACGTTTTCTTTACATATTCTTCATATTTTATGAGCAAGCTGTTTAGTTTCTCACAAATAACAGTACCTTTTGGTCATAAGTGTCGCTTCAGTGAATTACGAAGGCTGAAGCCGGAGGATGCAAAAGAAACCCAGTTACTCTTAAACTTAGTTTAATGAATATAAAAATTACAATGATGGGCTAAATTTAGGTGATAGTTGGTCGATGGTTGTACCATATTTTTTTTTTTTGTGGGTGGGAAATTATCAAATAACATCTCCCGCTCTGGGCGGAGCGGGAGGCCGTGTCAGACTTTTATTAACTAAAACCCACCCGTATTCCTTCAGATGCCTGTGTGCCAGGGCCACGATATCCCTTTCGGACAGGCTCGTAACCCTAGAATGTCAATCCACGAAACGGGTATTGCGCTTCGGCCACACGCTTAGCTCCCACGAAATATGCTGCGTCTAGTGTAATGTTAGATGTGTCAAGTCCTCATATCGCACCGTGTCGGCGCCGCGTAGTCTCAGCGGGCCGTCTATTACACCGTAGCGTAACAAGTGCTTGGTAGGTAAAACGTCAGACAGTAAATGTTGACGCCAAAAATAATGATATGACAAGTCTCTTGTGCTGCAGTGGTTAAGAAAATATGTTTTACGAAAAAAAAAAGTTAAAGATTCGTTTTATTTAGTAACAAAACTATAGGTAAATGCTTAAAATAAGTATGAGTGCTCATCTAAAAAATTAACATAACATATCATAACGCCTGTGATCCCCGAAGGGTTAGGCAGAGGTGTACACCCACATTTCGCCAGTTATGTGTAAGTTGTGTGTTGTTTTTTTTCAAAATTAACATTGTTAATATATAAATTATGTAGAAAGTGAAACTATTATATTAATTTTTGCGCTACTGTATCTTACAGATCCATAAAAAAGCCAATAAATAAAATAATCATTCTATAATTTCGGTCTTCCGAACAGAAATAACGACTCTCTTGATGAAACCAAACTTTGGTAGACTCATTTATTAAATATTTGGGTCAAGGTTTTCCGGGGTGCACTGGAGAAGGAGGCGGCGTCGATATGTGCCCCGCATATTAACACGACCAGAAACGAAGAAGGCTCTTAACTAAATTAGTCGAACAAGTTGATGGAATACAACTATTATTAGGTACTGATGAACTAAAATTAAGCAATAGAAGTATGCAAAGATCGTAGCAGGTGGTATTCTACAGTAGGTCAGCCTACTCCCATGCGAAAATGCGTGAGCGTATGTATCGTATCCATAAGTCGGTTCAAATCCGGCTCGAAGGACCAAATTTATGTTGAGATTTACTAGTGGCAGCAGGTTGCTTGAAGGAACCACCACAGACACAGCTATTTATTATTCTTTGAATCTTGGACACTTCGCAATAGAAGTTGTTGATAATTTTCACGGTTATTAATTTAATTATACAGAGCGTGTGTATAACGAATGGCTGTACCAGAGACAGATTGAGAGAGCGAGATTTTGTGCAAGAGATGGATAGATGTGAATATAAATTAGTATGGCAATACTAAACAGTATGTATGTAACTAAAATTGTTACTGATATTAAAATTGGGGAAAATATTTATCTCGTTATTTAGCTTACCAAAACTCGTTTTGCATACTACTTTCGGAACCATTTATGAAGGAAGCTTACCGAGACATAATACTCGTGTTATGCAAAACAACCGCTGTTATATCTACGGCCAACATCAGTGCGTGCAGCTTACAAATATCCAAATCATTCCCCTAACTAATAAGATCTGATATATTTTGGACGTACATTAAGAGTCGCCGTTGACCTTGGCCATACAGATGCGAGCCGCGCCAATCGGTTTCATAGAGATTTTTTTATTTTTAATAAAATATTAATATTTGAAAAAAAATCACACATAGAATTATAGATAATAAAAATAGTACATTACTGCAGCGGCCTGCAAAAGGGGCATGGACTCACGTATAAGTGCCTCGGCTTAGCCTCAGCCCACACTTTCACGTTTGTCCATCAATGCGTCCATCAAGACCAAAGCTTGTATAGTGCTTTTCTCAAACAATGCGCGGAAATTCAAACTATTGTACATTACTGCAGCGGCCAGCAATAGGGGTTTTGATGTATGAACGTGTAAATGTGAGCCGAGGCTAAGCCGAGGCACACATACGTGAGTCCATCCATGTCTGGTTGCGGCCAAGGCTTATAAAGTGCTTTTCTTAAATAATGCGTGGATATTCAAACTAAGTAAATTATTTATAAATACCAGATTCAATGGCAAACAACGATCATTTTTCACGCACCAATATGTGCAAGCCAGTTACCCTCCTTGGTTGCCATGTTTCGAAGTAAAAGATCGTTCCATTTTTAGGGTTCCGTAATCAACAAGGAACCCTTATAGTTTCTCCATGTCCGTCTGTCTGTCTGTCCGTCCGTCCGTCCGTCCGTCCGTCCGTCCGTCCGTCCGTCTGTCCCCAGCTTAGCTCAGTGACGCTTAGAACTAGAAAGCTGTAATTTGGTATGGGTATACATAATTAATATTAATGACGCCGAGAAAGTCGTAAAATAAAACATGAAAATATATTTTTTAGGGTACTTCTCTTGCACGTAAAATGGGGATGATATTTTTATTTCTCATTTATTCCATGGTGTGGGGTATCGTTGGATAGGCCGTTTAAAAATATTAAATATTGTGGGTTTGTGAAAACCATTTTTCAATTCAGGGATCCGTTTGCGTAATATGTATTAAGCTTTAAAGTGCTTTTTTATGTTAGAGTCAAGTGTAACTCGCCCCCTATTACATGGGACTTAAACATAACTGGCGAAATGTGGGTGTTACTATAGGTACACCTCTGCCTAACCCTTCGGGGATTACAGGCGTGATGTTATGTTATGTTATGTTTAAGAAAAGTCTGTTTATACAAAAAAAAAATATCTTAAGTAGTTTGAAAGTAATACGGTTTTTTATGCTTTGCATAGACATTACTTCCTGAATTTATTTGATAGAATAGAATAGAATATATTTATTGTGAAAACATGAGTATACATCAAATAATATGTGCAAGGTCTTAAGGGTCGGTATCATGAAAACATATTGTGGGACTTTGCTAAGTTTATATAGAAACCTTAAAGAAAACTTTGACGTTGATAAAAAGTCACCTAATTAATATTATACTCGTACTTAAATAAAGACGACACAGAACAGTGAGTTCGCTGATTTTTTCTGTTTTCCATAAAGAAAGTTTGGGAAATTTTCTGTATTTTCACGACCGAAATCTCCAAATAAATGACTATGGCAAAAATTCAGAAAGTTCGCGAACTTTTTACGCAAAACCGAAGTAATGTTGTGGAAAACAGAAACATTCTGTGACTTCACTGTTCTTTGTTCTTTATTTATGTATATAATATTAATTAGGTGACTGCTTATTTACGCCACAGTTAGCACGGTACGGCAGTGTGTTTTGCACGTTTTTAGTGATTTTCAATATTTTTTTAACAATTATCTTCAAGGTTTATCCTCAATCTGATTTTTTCAGTGACTGGTCGAACTCTTAAGCTACCCAGAGATTTTTTTTCGTAGCTACTACTTAAAAAATTCTATATAAACTTAGCATAATTCCACAACATGTTTGCCGTAACCGACCCTTAAAATAACAGGTAGATCTACATGTTTTCCCATTTCTGGCGTGCAAAATAAAATATTTTTGGCTTAAAATAAACCATAAAAGATTTGAAACCAAAAAAATAACTATGAAAAACAAATGTATTGGTTTTACAGAGTTTAGGGTCAAATTGTGAAAATGTCGTAATTATAGGAATCTATTTAAATTAATTGCGGTCATTTAAAAATTCTGATAAGGTATAATAGCATTTGGCTATGAGATATTGTTTTTAAATGTATTTTAAAACGGAGCTGCTAAACAAAAAATACTTTTACGCATCAATGCCGTGGTTGATCTCGGTACGCATAATTTATTATTATCCCGTCGATTACGAATAGAGACGTCTGATAGTTTCTTAAATAGGTTTGTACAAAAAGTATTTTACTACAATACTTAAATATTCACATATGGAATTGATGTGTATGCGTTCTAGTTTAACGTAGGTATATTTTTTGCATAACTTACTTGCATTAAATGAAAGCGTAATTGATTTGAATTTAATCTAATGGCTTCTTTGAGCGTAAATAGTCATTTTTCTGTTTTGATAGTCTATTATCTATTTTGTTCATAATGATTTATATACTACATGTAGAAACTTCTAATTGGCCATATTTTGTATAAACTATTACTTACTGTATTTGTTTAGGTGTAAGTTTTCTTAAAAATGAAATAAATAAATAGCAGATTTAAAAGTCACTAAAATCATTTAGCTGCGCCTTAACTGAATGAAAATGGAAGAAAGGCGAATTTATTTTGGGAACATAAAGTAACTGTGTCACGCGACTTATAATAAATGGCTCACTAAGATCGTAAACATTAGGTTAATGACCTGTTATTAATTAAGTGAGAACTGTAATTAGAAATTTTAATTCCATAAGTGACCGGGGTGACTGACGTACCTAATTATAAAACTATCTTGATTTTTATTCTGTGGGGAGTTTACGTACCTACTCGGGTGTTAAAAGTGGTATATTTGAAATACTGTTGGCAACAGAACAGTTTGATTAGTAACTTTTGGGAGGAAACTCTTAAATGCTAAACTATTTCGCAAATGACGTGTTAAGAGACTACCACTACCGATCGTGCCAAGTACTGCCAAAGCCTCAACTACGGGCGATGAAACCATTCTCGTTAATACCCCAATAATTTGAAACAAAGTGGTTCTACCCCAAGTTTGAAGGCAGGTCATTGACATAGTAGTACGGTCACAGCCAAAAATGTTCGTCGTTCGGAATTTTTCTGTCTGTTTATTGCATGATAGAATCTGCTTTACCAAAAGATTGCGTCGTAATTATCGTATGCATATACCGCAGAATGACATTCAGCCAATTTATTTTATCATGACAGACCAGACTGACAGACTAAAAGTTAAATATAAAAAAAAAAAAAAAACATTTTATTTCATAAAATGACCGGGCCATTAAAAAGGTTTTAGGTTTATTTATGTCAACTCGAAATTGATCAAAGGTGTAAGTTATTTTGATCCTTGTTATCAATTACTTAAGGGAACTATCACAAAAAAGACAACGTTTTTCGTCAATTTCTTTTCTAATTGTGAGAAAGCTTGAAATAATTGAACCATTAAGTCTGTGTAACTATAAAAGTACAGCAGTGCTATTCTGTAACCATCTCACCGTGAAAACTTAGGTGAAGTGAGCGTGGAGTGAACTGTCAGTAAGGAATTGACTCTATTAACAACTCACTTCAAGCTCACTTCACCTACGTTTACACGGTGAGATTTTTTCAGAATAGATCGGTTGTTTTCGTGGTGATAAACCATTCGTGTCAGTCTCAGCACCTGTTAATAGTTTCATCACTTTTGCGCTCTCGAAACTAATGCTTATTTTGCCGTTGATTTACTTAATGAAGATATTGTAGAGGTATAATCATAAAATAAAATTTTGATTTAATCACACGGATAGCTGGAGCCCAGTGTGTGATTTTTAAATTTCATGATATAGTTTGTTAAATAATATGATAAAAACATTACCGACAGTGTTTTTAAAAAAAATATAGGTTTTTTCAACATTATTTTCTGAGAGTATTTGTAACATTTTGATAGTTCTTTTGGCTATTTTTTTGAGTTGAACATGTTTGCTTACATAACATATTTTTAAAAACTAAATTTATTTTATTATGTTGAAGAAAAATTCAACACGATATCGTCAATTTTGTGTGAAGAGGCAACGGAAATTATTTTTTATAATATTATGAACCAACATTTTCGAATAAAAAATTGCTAGGATTTGGAGATGAAGGAGTAATCTGTCTGTGGCAATTATTAGTTACATTTGGTTTAGTTCAATATTGCCGCAAAATGTACCGAAATCTGCAATTTTTTGTAAAATTTGCGAATGCGTCCCTAATAACAAAGATAAAAATATAGTTTTAGATGCAATAGCCTGCATGCTCAGTGCCATAGCTTCAAAAGGTATTAGGTATCCTGACTTGATAAACGAAAGAATTTGAAAATTGACGAAGATATAAAAGATTGACAATAGTTAACGAGTTCACATGTCCTCTGCCGACCGATACTGGTGAATATTGAAGCGCCTGTTGGTTTAGAGTACCGGTCAAAATCCTAACTAATATTTAGATGTTGTTGGTTTATCTATTTGTTTGTTACGTTTTCACGCTAAAACGGCTGAACGGATTTAGATGAAATTTGGCACATAGGTAGACCATAACCTGTGTTAGGACATAAAATACATTTTATCCCGGTACTACATTCCTGTGGGATAATTTCCGACCTCAACGCGGGCGTAGTCGCGGGCAAAAGCCAGTGTGATATAATTTACAAATTATACTAAGTTGCACAAAACCGTTATTTAATTTCATGAGGTTGATGCTTGTACTTGACCCTACGTGAATGAACTTGAGTGACTTCCAGGCGTTTGGGCGTGACATGTGACTGACAAGCACGCGATCAGAATTATTTTAGGCACAGATTTGTTGAATTGTTTGCATTTGCGAGTGCCTTTTAGATTAAATAGCGGTGGAGACTGGTTTTGGAAGCCGGGAATTATGGCGTGGTGTAAGTTAGGACAGGCCTGTTTTCAGCAGTTGTTTGTGCTTAGTGAAAAGATAACTTAATTAACACAATTTGGGAATGTAAACCTTGCTATAGACCTAGTTTCCAACCAAGCTTTTGCCAGATTCCTTGGCTTTTTATAGTACCTACAATATTTTTTGTCTTTCTATATACTCTCTCCTTTCTTCAGAGTACTTATCTAGGTAATTTAAACGAATGTAACCTCTGAATTGGCACTTGGCACGTATTCAAGAAACCAATTTAAGCAACTAAAATTATTAGAAATCCCTCGCTACCATCTTTTTTAACCATGCTTTGAATTTCTTCAACAATTTTTGATGTACAGTCAACCGAACGTCTTTGGTAACAATTATTCATTTTAGACAGCGACTTTATTTCGTAGCAACAAGTATTACCCCTGACGTGCTGTTGACCTTACTAAATCCATAATCCACATTTTGACCTCGAGTCAGGTCGTTGATACCTTGTAATTCCTAGTTGAGGAATCCATTAGTAGTATTGTTTATGTTTTCTGATCGCTCACAAAGCGTGTCAATGAGCTCCTCGCCTATATAGCGTCAAATCACGTGATATTAGACCCACATATTGCGTGACAACTGACAACAGGTGCAATTGGATAACGCGTAAAGAGTTCAACAGTTGTTTTTATTGCGAAGTTTTCCGCGATAAGCATATTTTGGGTCATAATGACCCGTCTCATTTGACTTGATGACTGGTTAAAAACTGATGCATGGATGGCTATTAAAAGAGACAGATGTAGGAAGAGGTGGATGGACCGGAGTGGAGTGCTGTATGCTCCATTAGTATATTAAGCAACTTCTAGAAGGTTAAGATGACGATGTATATAGCTGTGGATTTTGTAGATGATGTAGGTGTTAATGCAATAAAGTCAAAACTAACAGCACTGCTCATTCAAGTCATATATATACGACTCGCGTAGCTTTGAAACAATTTAAATTGTTTGCTAAAAGCATCGCTAAAAGTCGCCTCTAGACGTCGCAATATTAAACTTCTTTCCCTACCAGGCGCAGTAAAATACATTTGCACCGATTTATTCAACTAAACTTTAGATAGTTTTTCAGTACTAGTGATAAAAGAATTGAAAGAAACTTCCACTGTTCAGTGGTCTATCTTCTCGAACGTCAATGCTTGTTCAAGAAACTATCACACCAATTTGTTACCTACGACTTCGCTGAGAGTAAGGACGTGTTCACATATACCATAACCACACTTTTTACTTCGTTTATAACTAAAGTAATAATTGATCTAGAGAAAAATTATCTTGTGGCTGAATAATAAACTATATTTTCTTGCAGCGAATATTTATTTTAGACATAAAAGCTAAAAAATCTTCTTTTTTTAATGATCTTAAAAAAAAAACATTATTTTCGAATCAAAAATTTATCGAGCGAAAATATTGCAATTACGTAACTGTCTTGTACATGGAAAGAAAAAGATCCAATATACTCGTATACTAAAGTTCCATTTTGATTGTATGTGTGACTGTTTCAGAATATTAATGCAAATTAACATAAAAATAAGGAGCCAAGCACTAAGGCGTCGAGCTGAGAACTTTAAAAAAGATTTTCTTTCAGATTCAAACAGTTGAATCGAAAGCACTGAATGATTTGATCAAAGGGAAGTTACATTGAATGAAGAACTTGTTTGATTGAAAGTGTAATTTAGATTGGAAGGCTTCTTTCTTCTTTGATTTATTTGATCGAATGTTGAAATGTCAATTTAATACGTAGAATTGGAAAAAGGAGTTCGCGATATAAAGCCAATCGCTTCATAGAATATAAAATTGTGAATGTGTCTTATAGAATTAATCAGAAATTCAATATAACTGTATTATAAAACTAGCTTCCGCCGTCCGCGTGAAATTTCTTGTTTTAACATAAAATAACTTCCCTTTAGTAAAATAATGTTTGGAATCGGATCAGTCATCATTATGTTCATAATTTTATCCGAAAGACGTCCACTGCAAGACATAGGCCTCCCCCAAAAGGGGGGTTTGCTATAATCGCCACGCTTGGCTGGCACGTTGGCTGGATCGCTGTATGGTGTTAAAATGCATAGAGAACGCTGCTGCCCATTCTCTAATAAGTCCCTTAGTCGCCTTTTACGACACCCACGGGAAGAAATAGGATGGAGCTATTCTTTACGTCCGGCAACACACGGATCAGTAGTTCCGAAGATTACCGCCTACATGTAAATTCACTTTAACCCTCCTCTTTAGTATAGACTTTATTCATCATTATTTATTCTCAATATTTTTACTACAAAAGTCAAAGCTCCGGAAAAATGTTGCCTTTTTCTGAAAAGCTGAAAAGGGTTTTTTCGGTGATCCCTAGCGTGAAAAGTGAATTGTAAACAAAAGAGCGTCTGCTAGGAATGACCCTACCCTAAAAACTACAAAAAGTTTAGCCTCGGACATTTGGGCAATTTCATTTTTGAAACAACGAAGAAAGGACTGTTTTTGATGTGTAACATCTTTCGTCTTGCTTTCCGTGGGAGTGATTTCGTGAAAAGGGACCGAAGTTTGTGACAGGAAGTGACAGCTTGAGCATGGAATTAGAAAGTCCTAAATAGCTATAGAGCATAGATTGTAGAGCAGTCGTGGCCGGTCGGTAGGTCGTGAGTTCAAACCTAGAAAGGCGTTTCACGTTGTGCATTTAATTTCATAAACACTGCTCTCGAAATGGTGAAGGAAAACATCGTGGGGAACCCGGCATGTCCTAAAATCAAAAATTCGACGACATGTGACATCCACCAACCTTCACTGGGTCCGCGTGGTGAATTATGGCCCACTCCCTCTTACAGAGAGGAGGCCTGTGTCCCAGCAAAGGAAAAGTTATAAGCTGAGCTATATAGATTGTAAGTATAGGGGTTCGAATTTCGACCAGTTGGCGACTACTATAATGAATTGAATAATTATTTCAGTATTTAAAGAAAGAAAGAAAGAAAAAGCATTTATTGGGATTTATTTAATTTTGGAGGTTAATTTCTGTCGCTGCTCAATTGTTTATTACCAAGGTGAGATGTCAGATGTTACACATCATATGCGACCACTGTTAGGCTCGCTCGTTTTTATTAATTGTTTGTTGAGGAACCGTTTTGTTAAAGTTTTCAGTAAGTTTCAGAGGCTCTTTATTGTTTTGTTAGGTATGCCTCGTTGGTCTAGTGGCCGCAAGCGCTACTGCTGGGGTCCTAGGTTCTAGTAGAAGTATCGACCGAATGTTCGGCCTTTTCCTGACTACTGCTGACTATGTCTGACTGCGGCGAAAGAAAAAAAAACGACAGGCTATGAGATAAGCCAAAGTCAAAAATGAGACTTGAACGTAGGTAAGGATTCAAAGTCAAATAAGGAAACTTTGGAAGTCAGGAAACGGCCGAAAATTCGGTCCATACTTCGGATTATCGCTTCGAAGTAGACCCCCTGGTCGGTAATCCACTTCGTCTATTCTGATGATGTCATAATGTTTACATAGCAAGTCTCAGTATCTACAGGAATTTGTATGGGGTAGCATTACTAAAAAGCACTAGGAAGCGGTGAAGGGATTCTCAGCCTAGTTTGAATGACTTTTGATTTTGATTTAGAATTGTACATAAAATAAAATAAACTTGCGCGTGGTGCTCAAACGCAAGCCTATTAAAACTTAAAATTATTCATAACTAGCTTTTACCTGCGGCTTCGCTTGCGTGGATTTCGGAAAATATCCCACGGGAAAGTACTACCGGGATTAAAAGGAAACGAAGCGATGATCGCATACCTAATAGCCGAGGAAAAGGCCTGTCCTAGCGTTGCGCCGCCATCAACCATAATTATTTTGTTACGCATAACTTTGAATCTGTGATATCCTTATTTAATCCATATTTTAATCCATATTTAAATGAATAAGTACTTTAAGTACTTATTCATTTAAATGATAATTATGATATACAGGCATATTTTAATCTAAATGCCCAGTTAAATAGCTTCGGAAATAACAACGAAATTTTTATCAAATTCTGAAAGATAAAAACGGTTACTGTGGGTCATCCTTATACGGTGCTTGCGGACTTGTTTGTTGAAGTTTTTAAGATGTACAATTCTGTAGAACAAACATTTTTTATGTATCTCGTAGGGTTTACACGGCTGACGCTGGTAAAGCTAAGACGGCATGATTTTTTTCCGATATCTTCAACAATAATCGTCATATTTCAGCCAATTTACACAAAACTGTAATGAATTATACACCTAAAACTTGGTCATGAATCACTCCATCCATTGGTGAAAACCGTTTAGTAGTTTTTGAGTTAATCGTGTTCAGGGCGCGGTATCGCGGCGGGGGATTTTGTGTTATAATATTATGTAATTTAGTTTGTCTATTGCGAATAGACAAAAATCTCTTCTAGTTTTCAGTCACGAAAGAATGTACAGTTTTCACTGATAACTATTTGGTTCAAAGTTATCGTCACGCTACATTATCATATGAGATTATAATCACACTTTTTGTGATGATTTACGATGATTTATAAGCAGTTTAGATTCTTATGTTTTTTGGTTGAGTATTTACGAGTTGTTGTTTGTCATAGTTACTGGTGATAGTGAAAGAAAAAGATTATCAAATGTGTTAGAAAATGATGTGCCGTGAGATCAAAGAAGTTGGAAAGTTTGTTTGTTTCTGTTTGAATGTATCTAGATAACCTTTAGATTTAATCTTAAATTTTTTGTACCTAGGCACACATTAAAACAATAACACCACGCCTGTAATCCCCAAAGGGTTAAGCAGAGGTCAACCTATATGGTACACCCACATTTCCCGTTATCTTTAAGTTCTATGTAATAGCGAGCGACCTCAGGTACGCAATTCAATCATTTTGAAAGTGAGTTTGTTGACTGGATGGTGCACTACTAAACCGATTTTGCTGTAATACAGGAGCCTGAATTGAACCTGTAATAGGACATATTTATCCTAGAAAACTTACCGTAAACTTCGCTCATCTTACCTTAAACTAGCTATTTATACAGGTATAAATAATCCTTACAAATATTATAAATGTTCCGTGTGGTTTTGGACGTTAAGTAGCACCATCCTATTTCTTTCCGTGGGTCGTAATAAGCGACTAATGGACTTACTAGAGAATGGGCAGCAGCATTCTCTATGCATTTTAACACCATACTGCAATCGCCAACCAGCCTGCCAAGCGTGGCGATTATGGCAAACCCCTTTAGGGGGAGGCCTATGTCCAGCAGTGGACGTCTTTCGGCTGAAATGATGAATATTATACATGCGAAAGTGAATTTGTTTGTTACGCTTTCATGCTAAAACGGCTGAACAGAGTTGGATGAAATTTGGCACATGGGTAAACCATGACCTGGATTAGAACATAAGATACTGTTTATCCCGATATTCCCGCGAAATCGAGAGTTATGCGGGTGAAACCGCGGGGCGCAGCTAGTAGAAGCTAAAGTTTATATCAGTAAATAGCAAACAGACGCATTGATAGGTAGCTCTGTTCCAAGTCTGTTTGCCGATTCACAAGCTCATATGTCTTCCTTACATCGTTCAAACAAGTAACAGTTCGCCACGCCAATATTTGTTTCCATGTGGGAATCTGCGTCAAAGAGCACGGGGATGCGAATACACTTCACGGAGATATATATTATGTAGATTGTATATTGTCACATAAATATCACACCCTAGCAAGAGATAAGAGAGAGTTTTTTTTTATTTTTTTTGTTTTTATGTCCACCATTTCTTATCTTGTTTCGGCACGATTTCTTAATACCTGGTACAAAAAATGCTGCCGATATAATGTATGTTTGTCAACAAGGTTGAATGCATACATTATATCGGCACTGATGAATGCTCTTATATTATATGTTATAATAATACCAGTCTATTATTGTCCTTCTGCAGAGCAAAAGCCCCTTCTCATAGAGAGAAGAGACATGAGCATTGATAACCACGCTTGCTCAAGATGGTTTGGCGGGTTTATGTTAAAACTATCTATTTCAAATACCTATTTGTGTATGACGATATGACTACCTATACCGAAGACTTTGTGAAGGTCGAAGGAATCCGCTGGAGGCGGAAAGCTCAGAGATGGTTGAAGTGGCGCTTGGAGAAGGCCTATGTCCAGCAGTGGACGTCTCGGCGGAAATGATGTTGATGATTTGTGTATTAAAATGAAACATTGAAAGTCGTTGAAAATGTCCATACTGTGCATTTAACCCAGAATTAAGTCTTTGTTAAGATTACATCGTGAGCAAAACTTTTAGTTAGTTAATTAGTTAGCCGCCTCTGTCGACTCGATTTCCTAACAACGGCAAATACATGCGCATATTTGTTTTCAGTAGCAGCTGAACAAAGGTATATATACTCGTAAAATCGGTGGCCATCTGAAATAAAGGAACATTTTTGCTACCTTTTCCTACATTGTATAAAATAATTTTGAACAAATGTTGCTTGCTAAAATAATAAGTTCGCTTGTTAGGGCTCTTTTAACCACTGATTTTAGAAGTCTTCTTGAAAACATAAAGAATAGAAATACGTGATAATAAAAGCGGAGTAATATTTAGATCCAGCAATATTTATTGTTCAACAAAACATAAAAACATTACAGATTCCCAATACGTACGGAATCCATCTATTAGATAATTCTGCCAGATAACGCTCAACTCGACCCTTAATAATTTAAACAGCAGTGTTCATATCGGAAATCACATCTCGATTGGGCGTAATTCCTTTAGTGCTAAATGGATTAAGGCCTTTTCCGATGGTTCTGCCCTAAAAATCAAGCAAGCGGAAATAATGAAAACTTAAACATGCAAATTTAGAACAAAATTTTGTTATGTTTTTTTCATAGAATAGAATAGACTACTCTTTATTATGTAAACCATAAAAGTTACAGATATAAATGTTGAAATTTTACATAGGGTGACACAATGGGCGGTCTTATCGCTAAAAGCGATCTTTTACAGACAACCTTTGGATGGATTAAAGGGAGAAGGAGAGACAATACTGCAGGTAGTCAGTGGTGTACTATTCATAACGTAACATCGCGCCTTGTATCTCCGAAGGCTTGGGCAGAGGTGTATCTGTAGTTCACCCACATTTCGCCAGTTATGTTTAAGTACCATGTAATAGGGGGCGAGCCTTTTGCCACTGACCGGGCACTTTACCTGTATTCTAAAACGATACTCGACATTAATTTTTATTCCAGAAACCTGGTGAAAATTATCGACGCGCGACGTGTTTATAATAAAAATGTTGATAAGTCAACCAATCACAGCAGTTTACGGACGCTTGACAATTCGTTT
The DNA here is from genome assembly GCA_963921375.1 of Tiliacea citrago. NCBI lineage: Eukaryota > Metazoa > Arthropoda > Insecta > Lepidoptera > Noctuidae > Tiliacea > Tiliacea citrago. The sequence continues at coordinate 22,057,936 of OY992785.1, forward strand.
TAGAAATCCGGCGTTAAGCATGATCTCTATGTACTCGATGACTAGATTTGAGTGAAGTTTAATATGCTATCCGACAGTTTTGATTCGAGATTCATGCTTGAGCATCACTTCCCGTCCTGGCTTTGATCACATTTTGCTTTAGAGAAACGTTTACAGTGTTCTGAGCGAGAACAGTGTTACCTTGTAACCGTAGCGACTGCTCGCAGCCACAATGCAACCTCATCGCAATTATTGGGGCTACAGTGTTGGCAAGGCGTCTAATTTGGTTTTGACACATCATAACCACAGATGTGACAACAACACCAGTATAATGCGACCGTAACCTACCACAGTTGCGAGACTAGCGTTTGGTGGTAATCAACTCAGCCTATAGCAGTCCACTGCTGGACATAGGCCTCTACCAGGCTCCCCACAACACCCTGTCTTTCGCCTTCCGCGTCCAGTCTGTCCCAGCCACCTTTTTAAGATCGTCGGTCCATCTAGCTGGGAGGCGTCCCACACTAATGGTGACAATAAATTTATTTATTTATTATTTATTTATTTATTCTTCGGAAAGCTTACAGTCTAACATCTGTAAAGGTAAGTTATGGAAAATAGCGCTTACATTTGCCATTTACAAGCTTCCACAAATTAAATACTATGTACCTAAAATTAAAAAGAAAAGAAACATACAAAAATAAAAAACAAAAAACTGAATCTTCTTATAGATGACTTAACAAATTCTTCTTTAAACAAAACAAAATAAATTCTTCTTAAAAACAAAACATCAAAAATCTTGGAATTTATTCATTGTAATTAGTATCTAAAATCGTGACAGTTTATTATAATAGTTGTGCTAAAAACAGTAAAAAGAAAGATAATGTACACTCATGTGTTGTAACATGTTATTTAATAATAAATAATGCTACTTATCGCGCTCTATAACAAAGTATTCTTTATTTATAGTTCTCCTTAATGTGCTAGGGCTGGTTTTAAACAGGTCAACATCTAAGTGAGAGGGCAGATTATTGAAGTTCGCTGCGCTACGTAGGAAGAAGGCATTGCGTCGGTAGTTTGTTGACGCGAACGGAATGTGAAGAAGTGGCCGTTGCCTGAAGCCTACGTGATGGGTTCGGAGTGATATTTTAGAGAGAAGTTGGGAATAATCGATGGAACTATTGGCAATATTTAACAGAGAAGTAATATCATTAGCTTGGCGTCTGTTTTCCAGCGGTAGAAAATGGTATCTTCTGCAACGATGAGTGTAATCCGTTGAGCATTGCTTTGTCTTATAATCTACTCGTAAATATCTTAAAAACTTTTTCTGAATGCTTTCTATTCTTGACTTATACACTTCATATAAATACAGGTAATATTATTACTTATTAGTTCTCGGTGGCACTATTATCAAACAAGTATTATGGCCGGTTTTACTAACACTTAGCGACACCTAAACGTCTAAACAAAAGCGCGTTGTTGGATTTTCGACTTTCGACGTGGAGCCGAGCGTCGAAAATTGTGTGCAATTATATTTGACGTTCACATAGTGTTTCTTAGTGAAAATGGGCGTTACTGACTCGTGCCCAACCGCTGCTATGCTGTGCGAGAAAAGGACAAATCTATATTTATTTACTTAAAAAACCATGCTGTTATTGTAACAACAACGCCGCCTTCTATATAATAAACAACTGGTCACAGCTCCGAGACTAGAGAAAGTTTTGAATATTATTATATGGCAAATATCATCAGCAAGAAATAGCAGAGCTCTGTGAAAAAGCTCGTCGTGGAAAATACTACAACAATTTCTACATAATATTTCTGTCGCGCGTCATTCCGTGTGGTGCCGGACGTAAAGCTCCTATTTCTTCCCGTCGGTGTCGTAAATGGCCACTAAGGGACTTACTAGAGAATGGGCAGCAGCGTTCTCTATGCATTTTAGCACCATACTGCGATCGCCAATCCACTTGCCAAGCGTGGCGATTATGGCAAATCAAACCCCTTCCCCCTCCTATTGGGGTAGGCCTATGTCCAGCAGTGGACGTCTTTCGGCTGGAATTTTGATTTCTGTAGCCAAGCAGCGTTACTGTGTTCAGGTATATGCATAACGGTGTAAAGGCATATGAAAAATTTCGGCTTTTCTCTGTGACGATGATTTTAGTTTTGCCGATGACCGAAGGTGGTGTTGTCTATTTACCAAAGTATACCACTAGCTTGGTTGCCCCTCGATAACATAAAAAAATATCAAACCACTATTTATTTCCGTTCGTGTTTATGTTCCGTCTAAGCGGGCCCTAAGCTGACCACCAGCAAACTCTCGTCATCACAATTCACTAATTGAGTGAGAGTCCTCGTACGATCTCCGCTCATGTATGCACGACATGTCTTCCTTCTATAGATATGGAGTATACAGAGATAGATGTTCCGCTTGCGTATACACAGTACTACTGGCTGTATGTTGTTGAATTTAAAGTCTGTACCCTAATTGCGTAACACAGTTTGAGTCGGAATGATTTTGAAGAATATTGCTAATCCATTGCTTCATATGTTAGAAAAATTTGTCTGCTCAACAACGTAAATAACCCAATGAATGTGGTTGAACTGTCAAATTGAAACCGATTCCTACTAATATTGTGTTACGCAATTAGCCCTCTGGTCTTTATACAGTTACAAAATTTTGTTAAGGTATTAGAAACAAGAAGTGTCAATGGTTGAATTATAAGATCATGTTTTAATATTCTTAAATCAAAAAATTACTACAATTACAAAAATAGTTGGTACAATTATAAAAATGACTTTTAATTTTGCATCTCATGCAATATTCTTCCGAGACTAATATTAATAATATGTTGTTAATTTTACTTACTAGAAGAAACACTTTTTTAATATAATTACAGACGCTTTACTGAACCAGCTTATCAGTTCAAAACATCTGCTGGATTAAAAATTGTATGGCTTCTTATAAACTAATATCTAAACTTTTAAACTTAAGATACACTTTGTCTAGACAAAGACATCCTTACGTTGCGGGTATACCGGTATTCTCCTTGAAAACTTTTTATTAATTCTTATTGAACCATCTTGTTTAAACCCAGGGTCTCGGGCTTTGTCTAAACCTTTAATCCACCATTGAATTTGTTTCAATTTTATTAATTCCCAAATTTGATTAAAAGTTTCTGTTTTCGTATTGTTCAGAGCTTTTAATAACAAAAAAAAGTTGTGTTGTCGCGTTTCCATTTGCGTAATTGAAATGTATTTAAATGATTTATGCGTGTTTTTGTATGTGGTTTGCTGTTATTTTTTTGTGGTGGATGAATATATTAGTTGGAAGATAAGGCAGTTGTACTAGTTATTTATTAAAGGATACCCACGAGATACATTACAATTATTTTTTACAATAATAAAACTAGTCTAATATACATTATCGTGTAATGCACACTTAATTACAGGTAACCACAGGTCACACATTATCGAGTACCCATGCTCTGAATACATTAAAATTATGAATACATAAAAAAAAACAATATACATGGTAGAATAAAAGATTTACATGCTGATAAAAAAAAATTTAAATTTACAATACAGTAACCAAGCATTGAATTGATTTTCATTTTCATTAATTTTCAACTTTATTAAATGTTATATAATATGTCGCAGGCATTTGTATGATTCCACTTTTTACAAACGGCGTCGTCCGTTTAAAAATGCTGGCAGTTATAAAATTACCCGAAGGCGAAATATAAACTTCTTTGTCACTATACAGGATGGATTTTTTAAATGTATGGAAAAAGATTCTTGCGATTTATGACTTTTCTAGTACTCAAACCTCAGTTGGTCCAATAGAGGAATGTGCGAATTTTCCTGCTGACTGTACATTTTTTTCAAAATCTGTGAATGCAGATCAAAATTTCGCAAAAAGTTAAGGCCAGTCTCTTAAGACCGTTTTCCTGTAGCTACAACGGTTAAGGTAGCTGCCCTTACTGCCCCATCTCAAAAATACATCATGTAAATGTCACACCATTTGATGGACAATTCAAACGCCGTTTACAAAATGCCGCGACAATTTGAAGGATTTATTTCTATTTAGTCACAGTTCTATCCTATCCTTACCCATTCGGTCTGGGTGCCCTGACTTAGTTACTGCGACCAATTTGGCTCGCGCTTGGTTGTTCACAGTTCCAACCTAACCTACAATAACAATCATGTCGAAATTATAACAATGGGACCACCTCGAGAGCATACCCTTCCAAACAAAAAAAGAATTTTCAAAATCCGTCCACACATGAGTAATCGGTGAACATACATACAAAAAACAAAAAAAAAAACATACAGCCGAACATATAACCTCCTCCTTTTTGGAAGTCGGTTAATAACTAGCTGACCTGTGCTTTATTGTGCACTTTATTTATTGGACACTCACAAATAACGTGGCTTTCTATGGGTAAAAGGATTTTCAAAATCGGTTCGGTAGATCGAGAGATTACCCCCTTTTTTTTGGGTGGGAAATTATCAAATAATTTCTCCCGCTCTGGGCGGAGCGGGAGGGCGTGTCAGAATTTTACTGACTAAAACCCAGTCGTGTTTCTTCAGATGCCTGTGTGCCAGGGCCCCGATATCCCTTTCGGACAAACTCGTAACCCTGGCAGGAGACATTTCCCCCTACAACCTCAAAAACTCACAAACTTTAATACCTCTTTATAATGTTAGTATAGACTAGCTTCTGCCCGCGACTACGTCCGCGTGAAAGTCAATACCATAAAAATAATCTTAGTTCAGATAACTCGGAAGACAGCGAACAGGATTTCGTAGACAGGTTATTATTTAAATTATGGACTTAAATTCTACTACACCGCGGACACATGCAGCGATCTAGAATATCTCTTAATTTCAAAAATGTACAATCAAATATAATAAGCAAATATTCAAAATACTCGCCAACAAATAGTGGGTAGTTTCACGTTACAGCCACTTAATGTAAACTAAAGTATTCTTTTGTGCTGGAAACAAGATGGCCGCTGTTGTCGGATGTACAGAGCTTTTAAAATAATGAAGTTTTGACACAAGTTAATGGTCGGAACGGGAGGTTTGTTTTGCATAGGGAACTAGCGGCGCGGCGTAGGGGTGTAGCGGTTTCCAATTTGTGAATTTTATAAATAAAAATTGTGTAGATGTGTCGGTTAGGTCGCCCGGGTTTAATGTGTCAGTTGACAATTAAAGCTAACAGAATATCGCTATCAGAATACCAGCGCTGCGGTACTTATTTTTAATTATCGCAGAATGATGCTGAGATAGGGGCCTTTGGGTCTTGTACAGGGGGTCTACCCCGAAGCGTTAAACCGAAGTATCGGCCGAATGTTCAGCCGTTGCTTGACTACGGCGAAAGAAAAAAACGACAGTCAAAGAGATAAGCCAAAGTCAAAAATGTGACTTTAAGGCGGGAATTCAAAGTCAAAAAAGGAAACTATGGAAGTTATAAAACGGCCATTACACGGATCATTCGGCCGATACTTCGGTTTAACGCTTCGGAGTAGACCCCCTGGACTTTGCTTTTTTTTTTGTTTTTTATCTTTCTAAGGGTGTGTTTTAGTTTAATTTGTGATCTCCTGTGTGAGTCCCAATATTTTTTTTTTCATTCTTTTGTTTTTTCGTTATTTTTTTATCGTCGACGTTGATATATCTAACATAAAATTGTTTAAATGTACTATTTGAAAGCACGTTAAGCAGTTGATCCGCAGATCTTTGACTGTCGTTACTGGTAGTCAGAAGCCCGAAAGTCTGATAACCAGTCTTGCCAAGGGGTATCGTGTTACCCAGTAATGGAGCTGTGGAGGTCAGATAGGCAGTCGCTCCATGTAAAACTGGTATTCAGCTGCATCTGGTTAGAGTGGAAGCCGAACCCAACATAGTTGGGAGAAGGGTAGGCAGATTGATACAAGATTATCATAGTTAGATGTGTTAAGGTCACCAATGCATTGTCGGGACTGTTTTCAGACATAACTAGTACTAAATAAAAATAATAATAAATAATGCAATAATGATTAATTTAAATTAAACAAAAATAAAGGGTTTATTCAAATGTTACTAAATAAATAAATAAATGTACATATTTATAAAACAATAACAAATAAATAAAAAAAATACAATATTATTATTTTTTATTTTTTTTATTTATTCATTTATTCAGTAGCATAGTTACATTTTTATACATATAATTATAACAACTAAGTAGTCAAATAAAAGCCCTCATCCTCTCTCCTACTTTTGCAGTGCCCGACAGGGTCCACAATGATCATAATTCTGTAAAACCTACCACCTTAAAGTTCACATGTGGAAGCAATAAATATATTGAGTATTGAGTATTAAAACCCAATGTCTTTCTCGATGTTAAATATCTACTTTCCGATATATTTTCATTGTGCAACAGAGCCAGGGTCTTTAACCTTTTGCTATTCTTGTATTCAGATCGTATGTTATCTAATATATTTTTTTGTATTTTTCCAGGTAATACATATGCTGTTTTTACATGGAATTTGCGGTTATAGGGCGAGGTAAACGAGAAATACACAACACATTTAATCCCCAGGGTTCGTTATAAAGCTATACTCCAGCGAGTTTTAATTAATCTCGAATAAGTAACATTATTTGACGAATACATATTTAATCAACAAAATAAATGTATGTAAAATATTCAGTTATAAACTCAGAAGCATTTTTATTTATCAACGAAAAGTTTGTCTCCATAAACAAAATGTTCAGGAACAAATTGGATTCCTTTCAGGTCCTATGAAAGGGACGCTGAGTTTTTTCACGTGAATTCTGAGGGTTATTCATCTTTTTGCGTCCCCGGCTTTACGGCAACCATAAAACAAAGTAACGAACCACTATATGTAACCATTGTCCTTCACAAATATATTGAATGGTTACGTCTCGTCATGTGTTGACGTGTCATCCACATTTTTTTCTCTTTACTTAATATTTCCATACAAGTGTGGCATACATTTTTATTTGCGTAACTTCTTTTCAAGAATACACTATAATAAGTGACACATTGACAGTTTATTGCAAGCATAGTCATATTTTAACTCAAATTAAAAGGACTTCCTAAAACTTGATAAATGTAGAACAAAAATATGCAATTTATAGTTGTAGCCTGACACTCAAATATATGGGGCGATTTATTTAAAATGTTAAATTCACCATTAAACATTATGGAAGGGTAATATTTTGCTCCCAAGTGAAATTGCGCTAAAACTTGATTTACGTAGCTAGCTGCTACGCGATGTGCTACGAATTCGTAGCGGTATCTACGAGTACTCGTAGAAGGAGCTACGAGCTTAGCAGATTGTCCGTCCTTTTGCGACGTTCCACACTTTCAAGTCAACAGAAACGGATATCTGTAAGAGTGTGTTGCTAAGTATAACATTTGTTTAGAGAATGTGGGAAATGTATGAAAAAAACCACAAGTACGGAATAATATTAATATAATTTATTTCGAAATAAAACCATAATATTTTTGTTAGTAATGATCTTACAGCTATTTTAGCATGCACTCATAGACATATACGGAAAATACACAGAAAAACATTTCACTAATCAGCACCATAGTAATCAGCACAGTCAAAAAAAAAAAACGCAAATGCAACGCAACGCTTTTGGCAAAAATAATAAAACAGCTAACGAAATAAATAGCTGAAAGTTGATAATTGAATGAATATCTGTGATAGTGATATTATAAGTAACATTTCACTAATCAGCACCATAGTAATCAGCACAGTCAAAAAAAAAACGCAAATGCAACGCAACGCTTTTGGCAAAAATAATAAAACAGCTAACGAAATAAATAGCTGAAAGTTGATAATTGAATGAATATCTGTGATAGTGATATTATAAGTAGGCGCATCGATTTGTGGTCACTCGAACGTAGTGGTTTTGAACTCCAAAAATATTCATTATAGTATAATATATTCAGTATTGGGCATGAACTGTACTATATAACGCCAACCAAGTGAACCGGAATGAATTTATTACCCGAATATACAATACGATGTAAGTGGACACGCGATTTGCATTCAAAGCGAAAACCACTAAAACTCACTGCGTCAGATGTACAGACAACAAAATAAATCAGTGTGTAGGCTAAACTACCCTTGTTAACTATTTTTAACCAATCAATGTTGCTCGAACGTAAGACACTGCACTCGCAAAGACGTCTCTGCCAGTCGAAAATGTAACATATTTAGAACATTTCCCTTTTTTGAGATAAGCTGGTCAATTAAAGTTGATTGTTTTAAGTGTCTTACGTTAAAAAAATATCTACCAACCTATCTAATAAACCTATTACGCACGAATCCACAATGAATATTGACAGCAAAGTGTAAAGATAAGGCACTTTGTGCCTGTACGCACCTAAACATAATTCTTTGGTTTGACTATACCACAGGACTGAACTCACAAGTCTTATTTGCGAAGATACGGAAAACTTGAATATGTTTGCAAAATAAGTTTGGTATTGATCTAGAATTCTTAACATAATTATATCGTAACTAGAAAGAAATGGAGATGGTTTTTGAAAAGTTTAAGGCGCTATCTACATGGAGAGTATCGTGGTGATAGTCCATGAAATTCTATAGAAATTGTATGGAACAATCTCCATCCGGCGCGCGATATCATCGCGACGAGAATTTGACGGCACGGCAGAGACAGTCTAACAGGATCAGTAGTCAGAAGCTCGAATTTCGAACAACCAGTCTTACTAAGGGGTATCGTGTTACCCATAAAAACTAGGTTGTGCAGGTCAGATAGGCAGTCGCTCCATGTAAATACTGGTGTTCAGCTGAAATCTGTTAAAACTAGAAGCTGACCCAATTTAGTTGGAAAAAGGCTAGGCAGATGATATTAAAGATTTGTACAATTAAGCTTCCACACCTTCGCAGTTGTATTTTTAAAGGAGGTTCTCGTCTTCAACGCTTTTAAAATTCACCATAATCGCTTTACCGAAGTGAACAACTCTTTTGTTTCGTACATATTTGATTGTTTTGGGCGCTACGAGTATTATTCACCGCTACCTCTAATAGCTCTGGCTCTCAGTTCACGGTTTAAAAGGAACGCAAACCTGCATTGTAATGTGAAAATATGTCCTACATTGATGATTTGTTAACTATGTGGTCTTGTTGAGAAGTGCTAAAATGCCAAATTTTTACGAATAGTACACTACTCACATCTTCAATACATACATATAAAACAGTTCTTGATAATCTGGCCAAATGGATTATCATAGACCCATCTCAAAAACAGTGCCCGGCGTGGACCCCCTTTATAGGATATGACCCACCTCCTTTCCTGTCCATCATGGACGGGCACCTTCCAGGTATAAATAAAGCCTATGATAGAGCTGTCCAAGTGGCTACATTCTGGTCGGACCAAACTTGATTCAAATCGACACCTAAAGAAGAAAAAAAGTTCTTGATTTACAGACAGACAACACAGCCTTAAACATCATTATGAATTTAATGTGTTCCATATAGAGAGTAGCGAGGAGCATTGTGAATGTCTGTTTCAAGAAAACTAATATCACACTAGTGTGTGAAGTGACACGTAACACAAACAGTCACACATGCAAGCAAAATGAAACTTATGATTTATTGGATCTTTTTCTTTCCATGTTGAAGAAAGTAACGTAATTGTAATATTTTCTCTCAATACATTTTCTTATTCGAAAATCATGTCTTTTTTAAGGATAATTATAAAAAAACAAACAAGTTAGTTTGGCTTTTATATCTAAAATAAATATTCACAGCAAGAAAATATAGTTTATTATCCGCCCACAAGATATTTTTTCTCTAGATCAAATATTACTTCAGTTATAAACGAAATAAGAATTGAGACTTACGCTACTTAGTTTCGTGCTCGAACACGATCAAAGAGCGCACGCGATATTCAACTTTATTACTGATGTATTAGTGTTTAGCACATAACGGAGTGGCGGGGAGTGAGGGGCGAAGCTTGCGTTCGAAATTTGATTTAGACTGCCTGCTCTTAACCTAGGAGGTTGGCTTAGCCGGACTTTTCTGTGGGTGCCTCAATAAATTCGAAGTTATGATAATTAAAAACTTACTTTGATAGATTAATTACTCCTTATGTCATCATCACACTAATATTATAAAGGCGAAAGTTTGTGAGTGTGTGTGTGTTTGTTACTTCTTCACGCGCAAACGGGTGGACCAATTTTGATAAAATTTTGTATGGCTGACACTCTGGATTAAGACATAGGCTACTTTTTATCTCGATATTTATTTATTTAAACTTCTCACACACAATAATGTACAAAGGCGGACTTAATGCCTTAGGCATTCTCTACCAGTCAACCAAAGGTGGTGAAGAGATAAGATGGCGGGTGCTCTGATTGAGAGAAAATAATAATATTATAAAATATTAAAATATAACATAATTAAATATAAATATAATAGGTACAAAATTACATAAATAGGTTATAAACTTAGTTATAATACACATATATTTACTATAATATATCCCTACATTATATATATATATACATAAATATACATACAAGTTCAATGAAAAGACATTAAATTGAGATGACTCTACACTATTTGTTTTGACAAATAACTCTGCAATTTTCGCTTAAATGCAAACCGACTGGTGGCCGTCCTGATATCGAGAGGAAGCGCATTCCAGAGAAGAATGGACTGAATATGAAAGGAAGAATGAACAAAGTCAGAAGTATGAGAAGGACAGAGTAGAATAAGATTGTTGGAAGAACGCAGGTTCTTAGCGTGTGAAGAACATAGATATTGGAAGTGAGACATAAGATAAGAAGGAGGGCTCGGAGAGTTGAGAAGGGAAAAAAGTGTGGTCAAAGCGCGCAAACTTCTTCTCTGGCGAATGGACATACATTTGAGCTCAGACCTATAACTTGACACATGGTCATATTTTCTTAAATTAAATATGAACCGGATACCATTGTTGAGTAGTCTATCGAGCTTATCTAGCAAAACCGCGTTTAAATCAAAGTAGCACACGTCAGCATAGTCGATGATAGGAAAAATCAAAGTCTGCACAAGCATAGTCTTCGTCTTAGCGGGCAAAAAGTTTCTCAGACGATACAGGGATCGTAGAGTACCGTTGACCCTTTGACCCTTTGACTAACACTAGAAACCTGGCGTTGCCAGCCTAACGTTGAGTCAAGATGCAAACCGAGATCTTTCACCGTATTCCCACGGGATCGAGACTTACGCAGGTGAAACCGCGGGGCGGTTATTAAGAAAAGCATTTCACCACACGGTGTAACTGGGCCACGGTCAGAGCAAATAGTCACGCAACACAGTTAAACACACTTAATCGTATGTGTACACGTTTCAAAGTCCTTAACTCCTCCTCTAAGCGGCTTCACTCCCGGTTTATATAAACTTAACACGAGATCCGTCGTCTTAACTAGTGTTGTTGTATTCGCGAACTAGTTTAAAAAGAGTGCGGAAACTAGAAAATTTAGAAAACTTGTTTGAATTGATCTTGATCTATGTTGTTTAGAGTTTAAATTGAGTTTGGTAGCGCTAATACGTTGGACTAGTGATGGGCAGTGAATTGCTTAACGTTAAAAGTAAAGCTACCATTGAAGCTCTTTTTGGCAGTGTCCGTAGAAGAATAAGTTAAATTCAGTGGCAATAAGCTGCGCACGTTGTTCAAAAGACCAGTAACTTGTGGCGGCATCTACATCCCCGCATGCGAACTACACATCACACTGACGTCACGCAAAATCCTGGATCGCGCAAGCATAGTTTACCGCGCGACTATGCATATACAACGTCCCGACTTCGATCGTCCAAATATCGACTTTGAGACGAAAAGCGGAGCAATGAAAGTTACAAATTCGGAATTACAGATAATTTGACTACGATCCCGGAAAACCGCTGGATGCATGCGGGTCTGTATAGGTCGAGGTAATAGTATTTTGAGAATGACAAGGTTCGACAATAGATAGGGAAAGGCTGTTATAAACGGTTCCCTATCCATTTTCATAAAATTTTAAAACATAATATAACATTGCGTACTTTTGTTTATCCTAACTATATTTACGCATAACAGCTTACGCATAATTATTTTTAACATAATTTCTCTAATCATAGTAATGTATAAGCATAACATTTAACAGCATAAGTATATTTACGCATAATGACATTAAAACATAATAATAATATTTATAAGAATAACAAATACGCATAATAATTAACTCCTAGAATGATAGACACTGCTACACATTTCTATACAATATTGCTCTAATGAAATATGTATATGTATGTAAAATATATTGGCGCCTTAGGGGTGGCCCGCCGCACCTTAACCTACTTAAAATTGGTTTCCGTTATTCCCATAAATTATTATGCTAATAGTCATTACGCCAAGTAACATTTTCATCGAATTTAAATTATGCAAAAACAAATTATCCAATAAGATAATTATGTCAACATCAATTGTATGCCAAAAATAATTATACCAAAAACAGTTACCTAGGCCAAAATATATGTAAAAAAAACATTATGCGAAAAGAAGGGATCCTGTTATTAACTGGGTTGTGGAGGTCAGATAGGCAGTCTCCTCATGTAATACTGGTATTTAGCTGCATCCGATTAGACTGGAAGCCGTCACCAATATAGTTGGGAAAAGGCTAGGCAGATGATGAGAGGAAAACCGTTATGATAATAAATATGAGACTAAAAAAGGAGGTGTTTTCCATATTTATTTATATCAAAGGAGAACAGTAAATTAGTTCACTAGTAACAGAGAAGCGGTGAACTAAACCGCCCAACACTATTCCAAAGTCTTTTAATAAGTGAGGCATTCTATTTAAGACTACAGTTGCGTTTTCAATGGCTTTTAACTTGAAAGCTTTCATGTTCGGGACACGCTTAGCTCTCACCTGTGTATAACTATATACTTTAGTTAGTTTGATGTTTTAGTGGGAGTTCGGTAATTAACCCGAAACGTTTGTTATTTGGAATACAAAATACTAGCTAGCTTATTAATTTTACTTTTGTTTTATTCAACACTAATTTTTTTTTTAAATATACTCGTAAAATAACATGACGCCTGTAATCCCCGAAGGGTCAGGCAGAGGTGTACCCTATTAGTACACCCACATTTCGCCAGTTAGTTGAAAATATAATTAATAAAATTTAGCTGTAGATTACATGAGATTGTTCAGACAACTATTTGAAGAACATAAAAAAATAGATAAGAGAACAAAAGAGGCTGTGAAGCTATAATAAAGACAAAATAAATGAGCTTTTGTATATCTTTAGAAACAGAAATTCGAGCTTACACCAATAATCTATGAGTATTAAATGAAGTCAAGCTATACGCTAAGTAGCTGTTGCCCGCCCCGGTAGAGATGTCGCCCGGGTAGAGATAAAAAGTATCCTATGTGCTTAACCCATGTGCCAAAATTCATCAAAATCCGTTCAGCCGTTATAGCGTGAAAGCTTAATAAACAACCAAACTTACTTTCGCATTTATAATATTAGTCAGGATATTAAGAGCAGGCAGTCTAAATCAAATTTCGAAAGTAAGCTCCGCCCCTCGCTCCCCGCCACTCCGTTATGTGCTAAACGCTAATACATCAGTAATAAAGTTGAATATCGCGTGCGCTCTTTGATCGTGTTCGAGCACGAAACTAAATAGCGTAAGTCTTATTTCGTTTATAACTAAAGTAATAATTGATCTAGAAAAAAAATATCTTGTGCCGGGATAATAAAATATATTTTCTTGCTGTGAATATTTATTTTAGACATAAAAGCTAAACAATCTTGTTTGTTTTTTATAATTATCCTTAAAAAAAGACTGATTTTCGAATAAAAAAATTATTGAGAGAAAATATTACAATTACGTAAATATCTTCAACATGGAAAGAAAAAGATCCAAAAATATTAAAGTTTCATTTTGCTTGTATGTGTGACTGTTTCAGAATATTCATGCCTCCTCTTAAAGTATGGATACATTAAAATTAAGTTTGAGTTATGTTAGGACTGAGCATAAGGTTTGTATTATCCGTATTAATAATGGACAAAAGGTATTGAAAACAAACAAAGAGATTAACTTCGGCTCATTGATTCTCAAACAAATAATACAATCATACTTGTGTTATATGAAGCAGAAATTATATCGTCACTAAGAAAACGCGTAATGAAAATATGGTATCGTGATGAAAGGATTCGATAAAACAGTTATTTACGAATAAACTATATAATAATATTGATGACAACTCAGCAAAATGTAGGGAACAGTTGTAATTCCCACGATTTCAGTGTTCGTGTCACTGTAAAAGTTGTTTTATAATGTTGAGTAAGAAGACCTCAGTTTTATCCACGATGGGGAAGCTCTTGGCCTTCATCTCACCGGATGGTAAGTGATGATCAGGCCGAAGGTGGAAGCGAGCTGCACCCGAAATCCTCAACCACATAGGAGCTGGCTATCTTACCTGTAACTGCCGAAACCCAACAAGGCTGTTAACATTGTTGTTATGGCGACAGACTTTGATAAGATGGTGGTAGCTAGCCAGGCGGACTTAGAACAAGCCCGACCACCAACCAAACCGAGCAGAAAATTTTGCCCCTACTGGGAATCCAACCCGGTTCTCTTGGTTTGAGACAAGGATCTTACCCTTAGAACACAGAGGTGGTTTTCATGCGCCTTTTCATCTTTTCAGTTATTTTATTTACACCTTGTTTGTCTGTTTGTAATCTCCTTCGGGAAAGTTTGGAAACACTGTGTATTAATGTATGTAATCAGACAGGAGGTTATTATGACAGCCAAGCCAGGAAATGTACAGACGCCAGCAGGTCAAGCTACCCGAAACTTTCAAGTTTTTCCAATCAACCTTGAACCTTATACTGTAGGGATTAAGTTGAAATCTATTAAAGAAATTTGACAGATTGTAGGAGCTTGATGCGCTGGCTCTGTACATGGTGACAGTGATCAGGTGACTGAGACCGCTGAGTACTCCATATCCATTTGCTAAATATATCAAATGACATCATCATAATTCCGAAAGACGTCCACTGCTGGACATAGGCTTCCCACAAAGGCGGGGTTGCCATAATAGCCACGGTTGGCAGGCGGGTTGGCGACCGCAGTATGGTGTTAAAATGCATAGAGAATGCTGCTGCTCATTCTCTAGTAAGTCCTTTAGTCGTCTTTTACGACACGCATGGGAAGAAATAGGGTGGTGCTATTCGTTACGTCCGGCACCACATGGCACATTGCCATCGCGTTATTAGCTGACTAGCATCTGCCCGCGACTTCATCCCCGTGAAATTATTGCACGCCCGCGCTGTTACTTCGTTTTCACTTAGCGTGTCAGATATTTTTCTTTTTGTTCGGCTCCTAAGAGTCTTAACGTGGTGTTACATGGCCCACAACCTCCATCAAGAATTGAACTATCAAATGCAAAAAGATTTTTTCAAATCTGACTGGTAGTTCCAGAGATTAGACACACAAAGCCTTCAGTTTTATTATATTAAAGTTGTCGCAAGTAACCATACGACTCGGTACCCACTCGATACTCACGATAAATGGATAAGTCATAAGTAATTTATTTCATAACATGGTACATTATATAGAAAATTAAAAAAAAACATTAAATACATTATACAATTGCAATTAAAATTAAATTCATTAAATATATTTCGAAAATTCGATAAAAACTATAACGATCAATTAAGAAATCAAGTAATAACAGATCTTACAATAATAAATGTCAAAGTAGTAAATACAATCATAAATTACAATGTCATATGTCATCTAGGAATTCATTGATACTGTAATAGCCTATCCCAATAAATAGGTCCTTAATTTGTTTTTAAATAAGTTAACACTGTGTATGGTTTTGAATTCTATAGGCAACTTGTTGTGTAAAAATACAGACTGATACCTAGGGCTATGTTTGACAACTTTTAATTTCGGTTGAATAGTGTTGGGCAAATCTTTCCTACGTGTGCTAGCTCTAGTTTTTCTTTGCTCATCAGTCACAATTTTGTGCACATTTTTAACTAAGCTGCAGTGCAAGTACGTACTTTGTATCGATAAGACATCGCTAAAGTTTGCATTTTTATCGATCTTGTTAACGAATTTGGAAGTACGTAACACGCGACGATAAGATTTATCGTGAAATCGCTTGTCAAATGGCATTTTTTTTAAATAATAGTTTAATGGCCTGGTTGCTGGGATCTTTTAGCCAAGTCTTTATTTAGTTACAAACTTTATATACCTAGGTAATGAAGAAATTAACTTTAAACAATGCATGATAGATGATGTGCCCCGCCCGTAAACTTCCCTTTAGTTTCAGTAAAGACGTGGCACTTTACTGAGACCTCACGCGGACTACTTGAGAGAACTTTTGAAGTTTCAAGTGATATGTTACACTGTTTTGTTTCATTTTCCTACACTAATGCACGTTCACGAACACTTAATAGTTAATAATCCACCATTATTACACATTAATATTCGCCTAAACACAAGTTTTAGAAAATATAACAAAACTGCTAATCATGACACTTCACTTTCCCGCCAAGATGTCAAATGGCAAGACTGAGGACGTCCACAGACAAAACATTTAAGGTGGGATTTCTGTGGCAAGACTATGTCTGAGATATTTAGAAAATCCTTTATTTTCATAAATTTTTAGCATTGTAAACAATATTTATGGGTATAATTCAGAAAAACTACCAAAATTTCCGTTTGTTTTAGTAAAAATACAGAAAATATGCCATCTTCCTAAAGCGTCGTTGTGTTTACCTTTGCCAATAAAAGTTTATTGTTGACATTACTTTCTTGAAGCTTAGAAAAACACCTATAAAATGTATGTACTTGATCGTACTATTAAATTTAGTTTAATCAAAAGGTTAGGTATGTTTTGTCTAGATCTCGAATGAAGTAGGTGACTATAGTAAAAAAACAGTAGGTACTTACCACGATATGGACAGCGAGTCCAGTGGATCATATCCTCCGCAAATCTACCTCTATCCCTTCTATTAAAATAACTGCCACTTCTCGAGTCATCCGAAAGAGACGAACAAAATCTTCTTCTGGAAGTTCCAGAGGATTGTTTGTGTCTCTGAGATTATTATTTTTATTTTTATTAGATTATTAGTAATGATCGCTATGCTTATCGGGCTTTTACAAGGTGTCGATAAATTACCGAGCTTGACAGCGTGAGCTGACGATCTCAACTGTCAATATGTCGTTTATAATATATATATAATAAAAACATAAATAAAAATAAAATAAAAAAAGCAGCAGTAAGGGGGGCGTAATGACCGCTGGCAGACATTCCAAAACATATACGTAACAGTCAAAGGATTTGCCAAAAAACCGACAGCCGGGAGGAGCACTCAAAGCGAGCATCGAACAGCTCGTTGCTCGCTGGTTTTCCCGTAACACTACGTACTGACTGCATGAATGGTTGCCGTGTATCATATTACATAACACCTCGTAACGTCGGTCAGTACCCAGCTTAAAATTCGTAAAAATTTTAGAGCTTATCTACCGATCGTTAAAGTATATGTTACGTACTTGCGACATCGATTCGATTCGATAAAAACTCATTTTATCGAGAATAATTGTCAAATTTATTGAATCGAGTCCTACGTACTTGCACTGCTGGTTAGCAACACTAAAATGTAAAGGCATGGTACTGTCAAGATTTTTAGTCTAATAAAATGGTCTTTACATGATTCCGTCTGTTTCATACGGAGCATAGTCCTTAAAGCTCTTTTCTGAATCACGAATGCCATTTGTATGTTGTACTTACAAATGGCATTCGGACTCAAGTTAAATGTCAAAACGGGCCTATTATTTTTTGACAAGTTAGGTATAGTATAGATTAATACCAATAGATCTAACAAACAAAAAAAACATTTACGTCCATACAAAGTAATCATCAAGAATTTCAGTTTCCCCAACACCTTTACATTTCCACACAAGAAATCCCGACATACATTGCCGAGATGTCGGTCACCATCTCATCTAAGAAACAGCGTGTTTGCGTTCATTCACCGCCGAGTTACATTCAATGTTTCTTTAGGGATTATGAGCGAGTACAGTCAGGCGCACGTCCATATTAACATTGACAACGTCTTATGTCGTAGTAGTAAGTAAGGCTTTCGTAGTTCCAACGTGTATGGTTGCCCGTACCGTAAAAGTTTTGTTGTGTGGACCAAAGCGTTTAATTTGGGCAAGCAAAAAGAGTACGAGAGAAGTTTTGTAACTGTGCCAGTTGAAATACGGGTTGTTTGTTCGAACGAAGCGTGAAATTAACGCCAAAATACACAAGTAGCACAAGCGCTGCGACACTGGCTCTTCTCAAAAACTTAAGTTTGAAAGTAATTGAAATATTGCTTTAAAGAAAATTGTTAAATGTTTAAAACATAAATAACCTAGTTTATGAAATTATCTAATTGAAATAAATCATAATATACCTCATATTATGATTTATTTAAATTAGATAATTTAGGTACTTAAAATACACTTTTAAAAGCCGTTCGAGTATTCAGTTCAAAACTCCATAGTTTCCCGTTTCTTTTAAGGTATAGCCATATTGTTAAAAGAATGTAGGTGTAATACAATATTGGACAATTTAGAGATGTGCTCTTTTAATTAGGCCAACCCAAAAGGCGCGTTCTGGTTTACGGCCCACTCCCTCTCACAGAGAGGAGGCTTGTGTCCCAGGCTATATTTCTAGGCTGATTATGCATTTTGCAGTCTAAATTGACGGAGTTACATTGTTCCAGATTGTACCATTGAGTATTTACTGGTTTAATCCTCGAATATCCTTTGAATTTGAAATCCCACAATAGTTTACATTTCCCGGCTCCCGCAGCACAAACTATTCAACGGAATCCGTTTCTCTACTCTGAAATAAAGCAAATAAAACCGCTGTGAAGCCACTGAAAGCTATTTGAATTGATTGATTGACTCGGCGAATTTTCGACATGGTGACATCCCTTGCGTATAGTCAAATGATTGGGCCTAAAATCCTCTTCAGTTTAGTGAACCTTAGTCAGCAGATGTGCTCGTCAGAACTGCAGGTATCTTACACAGCAATTGGCAACCTTGCCTCATAATGTAATGTCAACAGCCTATACTTAGATAATAAATTGTGCACAAATAACTAAATAATAAGTAGGTACCTCAATCGAGTCTGAAAAAGTTGGCCAATCCCGTACAATATTGTTCCGCACTGGAGTTAAACGATAAATAATAATAAGTATAACATGAATGTATCATAATATTACCAACCACCACCATCCACTGCAGGGCTGTTCTCAAACAGAGAAGGACAAAAGAAAAATTAGTTTATGAGTCACAAAAACACTAGCATACAAAAAGATAAATAACGGGGGTGATAAGAAAAATAAAGCAAAATAGATCTACGTTATAATCCACCAGCACAAAACAGAAATAGCCTGCACAGTCATTGATCACCATGCTTGCTCAAGGCGTATGAATTAATGAATTACTGCAAAAAAAATGCACCGACCCCAGCGTGGTTTGACAAGACTCGATTGCTCGAATGAACCCAAAGATTCAACCTAACCCCTAAAGCCTCATGTTTCATGATACTACAGAGACCATTGTATATCAGAGAGTAGACCGGGGGGCGCGGTAATGGTAGGGAAGACGTGCCCTTGAGATATGGAAGGATTATTAGAGCCTACTGGATATGCATCCTTGAGCAAGCATAGGAATAGCGGAGAGACGGGTTAAATATATCTATGGTTAGGGCATCCCAAGCTTCTTGAATCTCAACGCTTGCTCAAGGCGTATATACAAAAAATTCAAGTTTCATACGAAATCTAAAACATAAAAAATATTTAGTAATCACCCACTGAGTAGCTTTGTACTAGTAGCATTATTTAGCTCCATTTGGATTTTTATGCGTAAAGATAGCGAGAATGGTTCATTGTAAGGCTTCCCAAGAGAGAGATAAGAGGCCTATCTTTCAAAGGTTCACTTTATGTGAAATTGATTGCTTATGAATTATAAACGTTCGTAAAGTTATCATTGAATAGGTTTTTGAATATTACTTCATTAAAATTGGTTGGCGTTTTCTTAACCCAATTATTTGAGAGAGCATTGACTTAAGGCGAAAGCGCCAGGACAGCCCGAAAAATTCAAATTATCTTAAGTTTTTTTTTGCAATTTACTTGTCAGTATGAGGTTGTATGTTTCTTATTCGATTAGCGACTACAAAAAATATGTATTTACAGAAATATGATCATTAAAATCGACAATATAACTCTCTAAGTTTAAATTGCAGTATTGAATGACTATTTCATGAAATCACAACTCATCAGCATAAGCATAGCATAATCAGCCTATAATATTCCCACAGCTGGGACACAGGCCTTCTCTCGGTGAGAGGGAGTGGGCCGTAATCCACCACGCAGGCCCAGTGCGGGTTGGTAGATGTCACATGACTTCGATTTGTTCGGATCTAAGACATGCTGGTTCCCTCACGATGTTTTCCTTCACCGTTTTGAGAGCAGAGGTGATGAAATAATTTACACAAAGTGAAGCTACTGTCTGGGTTCGAATCTACGACGTACAACTCGTAAGTCGCGGTTGTTACCACTGAGCCACTACTGCTCCCTGACTCATCATTTGAGGTCAATTGTAAATCGATTGTAAAAAACGTAAGAAAATTAAAATGTTTCGGGTTAACTTAGCGCATAACTTATACACAAACTACCCCATCGTGTCTATTGTAAGTATACTAGCAATGTGTGTTATACAAAACTAGTTTCCCTGCTAAATCCTCTAAGGTAACTAAACTAACTAACTAACTTAAAGGTACAGGTGTATCATGGTAGGGGTTTACAGCAGTAGTATAACAAGTGGGTTTCAAATACATGACCTTTCATTGCCGTTACTGTTGTTACAAGCTTCAGCCATTGAAGAGAGTAATTTCTGGGTTCCCCGGTACCCCCTGTTGGGCCACCCCAACGGGGTATAACGGGGAACCCAGAAGTTACTCTAAAATTCAGAAATTCATGCATAATATTCGGTTTTTAATATTTAATATTTTTATTAGACCAAGAAGAGTAAACATGTTCTGTCTTATATATTATGTATGTCATAATAAATAAATAATGCATGAATTTATACGTTTTCAAATTGAATAAGGTACATCCACAGCCCTTCTACTTTGGAAACGGAGGAAACGTAATTTACCCATCCCCAGTGAGGCGATTAAAAACATAACTAACTTAACATAACTTGCTTTGTGTAAGTACATGAGTGTGTGGTTAAAGATGATTCAAGCTGTGTGTATAAGCGTATTGAAAATGTTCTTTCAAATACGTAAGCTTTCTCGTCTTTCAATTGCCGTTTTATGTAACGTGTATGGTTTTGATGTTTTATTTATGAAAAGCCTGGTATCAAACCTTCTTAAATTCTTCGTTTGATCTTCTTCCTCGTATCGATGATTCCATTCACATATTTTGGAACAGAATTCGGCCCCTTCGCTTGATGTAAATCAATGAGCGTTGTTCTCTACGTCTTTGCTAATGATGTGACTTATTTTAAAGGGGTATTTTAAGCACAAGTTAATTTAAGAAATCCGAAGAAAATCCTTAAATGCAAAAAATATGTTATTGAACCTCAAATACTTTTATTGGTTAACGAAAACTTTGTTAATAGGTTACACCAGGGCCTGTAGTCTCGACATAGATAGCGATCCCTTTACGACCGAATTCGGTCGCAAAGTCCTAATGGAGTCGCTAGACGGTAAAAAAAGCTTGACAAGATAGTGATTTTTAATCAAATTTAAAAAATAGTGCTTATCAAGCAATTTTGTCTGTCTAGGGACCCCATTAGAGACTGCAGCCCCTGAATTAATATCACATGAACATAATTACTGGGATAAAAAGCTAGGACATAGGATACGGTTTATCCCGGTAGTATGTGTGTGCCAAATTTCATCGAACCACGTTCAGCTGTTAAGGAGTGAAATGGTGACAGACAGACAGATTTACTTTCACATTTATAGTACTAGTTTTTGCAAGCGGCTTCGCCCGCGTGCATGTCGTAATTATCCCACGGGAACGTACTACTAGGATAAAAAGTCCTAAATTCTGTGCTAATCCAGGTCATGGTCTACCGGTGTGCCAAGTTTCATCTAAATCCGTTCAGCCGTTTAAGCGTGAATGCGTAACAAACAAACAAACTCACTTACGCATTTTTATTATTAGTTAGGATTAATAATAGGGCCATCTTTACATACCAAGACCCCTCCGTGCCTCGAAAAGCACGTTAAGCCGTTGGTTCCGACTGTCATTTGTAGATCTTTGACAGTTGTTACGGGTCGTCAAAAGCCCGAAAGTCTGACAACCAGTCTTACCAAGGGGTATCGTGTTACCCAGTAACTGGGTTGTGGAGGTCAGATAGGCAGTCGCTCCATGTAAAATACTGGTATTCAGCTGCATCTGGTTAGACTGGAAGCCGACCCTCACTTAGTTGGGAAAGTAAGTATGGAAGTGCCTAAACAATTTTATGGTCTGCTAATGGCTCAGACATCTCGATAAGAATTCCTTCGCTCTTCAGTGGAATGAGCGTATCGTCTCACTTGAGTAGTGGTAGTAAAACAGCGGAAAAATATTGTGGTTCTACCCGTTCTTCCCATATTTGTGCCCGGTTGATGGCAATAGGCTCGCCTCCCATGTTTAATTTTTTTTTTTTTGGGTGTGATATTGTCAAATAACTTCTCCCACTCTGGGCGGAGCGGGAGGGCGTGTCAGACTTTTACTGACTAAAACCCACCCGTGTTCCTTCAGTTGCCTGTGTGCCAGGGCCATGGTATCCCTTTCGGACAAACCCGCAACCCTGGCAGGTAGTCTCATGTAATAATATGGGACTTAAACATAACTGGCGAAATGTGAGTGTACTAAACACACCTCTGTCTAAGCCTTCGGGGACTTCGGGCGTGATGTTATGTTATTAAGAAAAATATCACCCGTGTTTGTAAATCAGGAAAATGTTATCTCCAAACTAAGTTGAATTTGGGCTTGTTTGCTTGGGATCTTTTACACAGCCAGCAATGAAATCTAGGTCTCTTCCATTCAACATAAAAGCTTTTGGGATGTAGTCATTGTTTTCCTCCAGAAATCTTTGCCGTCGACATCGGTGAAACAATTGTATGTTTCTCTTAAAAGTTTCTGTTTTGGTCGCTAGAGATTCCCTCTGAAGTATCCTTTTACACCAGTAAAATATAAAATTGTTTTAATAACTTAAGTATGACATGATACGATACGGTAAGCGCAAAAAAGGTACTTAGTACGACGTTAGCAGCTCATTCGCTAAACCCCCAACACTCAATCAGATGTCAAGTCTAAGGATCAACTTAAAAGAGTTCTACAAAAACATTATCTCTCATTGTGTCTATAGCTATGTCTGTAACAAACTTCACGTTTGCGAAAACGCTTTTTGTAAAATATTCTATAGTTTACTTAGCATAAATAAGTTTTAGCACATTTATTTTCAAAATTTGTAATCTATTGCTAGACAAGAACTGCCTACAAACTGTTATGCAGTTTGGAGAACTTTATGTATGATAAAAATAAAGAAAAATAAAAAAGACTTTGTTTAGCGAAATTGTAAACCTTATTGAAGAGTTTTGGCGATTAGAACCGCGTAGAGGCTGCCCCGCGTAGCCGCTACGCCGTAGCAGTAATCGTAGCAATGACCGCCTACGCGTTGCGGGTGTTTTCCGCTACGTGACAAATATTGGTCGGTCTCGGTCTCCCTGTATTGTTTATGATTTTAATAGCGTTCACATATACAGAGATAATCCTTCCTTAGGACTGTACGAATGTTGTCTACACCATAAACCTGACAATACTTCCTAAACAAAAAAAAAAAACCGGCCAAGTGCGTGTCGGACCACGCACAATGAAGGGTTCCGTAGTTAGGATGAATTTATCCCTAAAACAAACTTAACGTTGTAGTTGAAAAACACTTTCTCCCACACATCGATATACGCCACGGTCAATTTTCAAACTGAAATTTAAGTTTGTAATCGCAAAAAATGTTTTTTTTTATGTGATAAAACTACAGATTAACAATTTTCGGACTTTTTCCTTTACTTTTGCTGTGAGACCTTGCTTCTGCCCAAATTTCATGATTCTAAGTCAACGGGAAGTACCCTATAGGTTTTGATTTATGTGCGAGATATTAGCAATTTTTTTTTGTGTGATAAAACTACTAATTTACATTTTCGGACTTTTTCCTTTACTTGTGCTGTAAGACCTTGCTGCTAGCAAAATTTCATGATTCTAGGTCAACGGGAAGTACCCTACAGGTTTTGATTTATTTGCGAGTATCGAAATATGTCGCAATAATGTCGCTTATATCGCCATATTTTTTTATTGCGTTGACTTGGAAGCTTGATTTTTTTAGAGCTTCAAGGGACCATAGACCTACATGTTTGATATTAATTTCAACTTGATATCTCCACGCGTTCCTGAGAAAAATGGTCTTGACAGACTGACAGACAGACAGACGGACAACGAAGTGGTCCTATAAGGGTTCCGTTTTTTCCTTTTGAGGAAGGGACCCTAAAAAGAGAAGTGAAAAACTACGCTCATCAAATAAAGCTTCTACACTACACTTTATTGGATAACTACTAATTTAATACATACAATATGAATCATATCATAATATTGGGCTTATTCCAGTGGTTTCGGTGTCATAATTTTGCAGACGGTTAAATAATATGACATATACAGGGTTATTTTTAAGTCCTTTATAACCTCTTAAGGGGTCATTGTACTCATCATTATGAACAACTTTTACTATGGGACCAAAACTGAAATCGCGAAAAAAAAACCAGCAGTTCCCTACATTTTAACAAATTATTCGAACATAAATGTAGGGAACAGCTGGTTATTTTTTTCGCGATTTCAGTTTTGGTCCCATAGTAAAAGTTGTTCATAATGATGAATACAATGCCCCCTTAAGAGGTTATAAACGACTTAAAAATAACCCTGTATTATATATATGGCCACTGTTTTAATTATATTTGCTGGTTCTGCCATGTCAGGTTATTCTCTTCCTTTGTAATGTCAACATTATGTTTATGTTGTGTAAAATGTTTGTTTTTCCTGCTTCCGAGGTAATGTGATCATTGTTCTTAATGGAAGTGAGAACGTTAAGGGAATACGAGCAAATATACTAAGCTTAATCAGCCAATAATGTTTACTGCTGGGGCACAGGCCTCCTCTCTGTGAGAGGTAGTGGGCTGTAATCCACCACGCGGGCCCAGTGCGGGTTGGTAGATGTCACATGTCTTCGAATTTTTGGTTCTAAGACATGCCGGTTTCCTCACGATGTTTTCCTTCACCGTTTTGAGAGCAGTGGTGACGAAATGATTTACACAACGTAAAGCGCCTGCCTGGGCTCGAACCCACGACCTACAACTCGTAAGTAAGAGCCGTTACCGCTGGGCCACTACTGTTATGTGTGAATGTTATTCATTATTACATTACATCACGTTGGTATTCCCTAAAGGTTGGACAGGAGTGTTTAGGATCTACAACCGCATTTCCCCACAATGTGGCATTGTGGCCACAATGAGGTGAATGCCGCGCGAAATGGGGGACGTGACAACGTTGTTTTAATGATTAGCAAGTCACGCGAGTATTCGAGCCAGTTTGAACCCGTCCGTACAAGTTTTTCGTCCCGCATTCCGCGGGGGAAGCTTAAGTCTCATGTATTATGGGGCGAAGCTGTTGCCATCAACCGGTTACAAATCTAGGCTGCTACTCAAAAAATCCTATCCACTTTGCCTAACGTCGGTATCGAACCCAGAACGGCTTTCCCTTGCCACCACTACAGCAACGTGGCAGGCTATTCATTAATTTTGCATACAGCATCACCAGCCTATAATTTTCCCACTGCTGGGACAAAGGCCTCCTCTCGGTAAGAGGGAGTGGGTCGTTTTCCACCACGCGGGCCCAAATTTACATAACTGACTTCTAATCCCATTGCATTATAATAATTACTAATTAGTTTATTTAGTTAGTACAGCGTGAATACAACATAGTTGGGAAAACGCTAGGCAGGCAGGCAATTAGTACAGCGTCAAATGACCAATGTTAATTGTTAACCGTTTTCCCCGTAACTACCTACATAGTTTGCTAATTATCTGTTTTCAGAATTAGTCAATAAATATTGATCAATTCTGAAAACAGTCAGCAAAGCCAACGATTTATTTGCAAACTAAGTGTACATTTTGGTGTTATTTTATACTGTAGGCACTTACAACTTAGCGGCCTTTCCCAGGCATCGCAAATTTGAGGGTTATTTAACATTCAAAATTAAAATAACTAGGCTTTTGACTAGTGTTGCCCAAATGCAAGAACAAGACGAGACTTAGCCAGTCTTGGTCTTGGTCTTGCGCCAATACACCTGGTCTTGGTCTTGGTCTTGGTCTTGCGCTCCCAGTCTTGGTCTTGGTCTTGCAGCAAGAGTCTTGCAAGTCTTGCAATTACCTATTAGTCTATTACTATTTATTAAAGTTTACTTTAAATCTTAGAAAAACGTATTAGAATTGGAACATTGTGAGCTTGAATTAACATAGCCATAGTAAAGATCAAACAGATTAATAAATAACTGAAGATTTGATAAGAAATTCGAAAAATCAACTGACCTATATGTCGTTTTCCATGGAAGTAACTGTTTCTTAATAAACATTTATGATTTATAAGCTTTGATTTATAACCTAATCATAATACTACTTGCGTGATCAGTATAATGTATTCATTTTCATTCTAAGCACGCTGAAACTTATTTATTCTTTGGAACACCTGTAGGTACTCTTAAAAAAATTCGAAATTATTTTGCATGAGTATACCTACGCCCTATGGCGGCAATCAAATAGTGTCACAAATGTTATGATTTCGGCGTGGCGGCAACGATTGTTTTAGATTTCAAAAGAAGCCGCCGGGCGCGTGTATCATAACCATTTACTTCCGAAAAGCGGCAAATTTCTTTGAGAAGTAAGTACAAAACCTTTGATGCCGCATTATCAAAGTGCCGATGGTTAAAACATAACTATGCATGCACTCAGTTTGATTTTAATAGATATTTTTTTATTCGCTATGTTTATGGTATTAGTCGTAATGCGCATAGGTCCAGTTTTTCATATTCTTTGATACAGTTATTTGCGTCTCATAGAATTCCTAAGCGTACCTACCTATACACCGAACTGTTACACCTAACTACTCAGTGAAATAGCGCTAAGTCCTAGCTGCAAGACGCAAGAGTCTTGCAGGCTATGTCTTGTTCTTGCTCAAGTCTTGCACGGTCAGTCTTGGTCTTGGTCTTGCTAAAAATACGCGGTCTTGTTCTTGGTCTTGGTCTTGCAAAAACGCAAGAACAAGACCAAGACTGCAAGACCAAGACTGAATTTGGGCAACACTACTTTTGACACGATTTTACATTAATAATTTCAATAATTAAGTATTACTCATTCAAATAATAATCTACACACATTTTTATAATTCAATAATAATATACATACATTTTTTATTAATTCGATCGCCTTATTAATTTATTTAGAATAGGAAGTCATCTAGGTAGCGGTGTAAGTGTGTGGAATGTCTGTGTACGAGAATGTGTTGGTTTAAAAATCATTTCCATATTAAATTGGTCTGTGACTCAAACATTAAATGTAGTCATTGCAATTTATGTTTTTCATTATACAAGGTGGCGCAAAAGTAATGTCATAATGTGAATTGGCTGCATTTCGTTGAAAATGAAAAAAAAAATGGTGTGTGTTGCCACGGAAAGTTTGTGTAAAGGTTCAAAGTTCGATTAAAAGTCGAAAAAAATTATATCGGTCAAATAACCACCTTCTGAGATGATGCACAAACGCTGATAGCACACCTCCGCCGCGAAACCATAGCAGCGAAACCGCAGCAGTTCAATTGTACTGGTTCGCGTCATGTTCCGCTACTCGCATCCGATTCGACTAGCGGAACATGACGTGGTACCAGTACAATTGAACTACTGCGGTTTTGCTGCTATGGTTTCGCGGCGGAGGTGTGCTACCAGCGTGATGCTCGTTTTACGGCATTTTAAATTACATACACACACATACATCTCTCTTCTCTCTCTCTCTTCTCTTTTATTTAAAACGTTGCCCCACACTAGGATTTTCTCCTGTATCGTGGGTGCGTTTACAAACATATAAACTCACATACACAAACAGCCAGACCCGGAACAACTACTTGTAGGTCATACAAAAATTTGTTCCGTGCGGGAATCGAACCCGCGACACGCTGCGCGGCAGTCAATCGCTTAACCACTGCGCAAACCGTGCCGTCAAAACACCACACACACACACATCTGGACATCTGGCTCCAAATTAGTGATTTCTTCTTCAACGTTTACTTTCAAGATTTGCAAGGTTTGTGGTTTGTTGTGGTAAACGCGAGATTTGAAAAAAACCTCACCAGTCTCTGATCCCTCTCGGATCTGATCGGCCAGTTCAAATGGCAAAAACGGGAGATCACACGGCTCGAAAATAAGAGTTTGAAAATTACCATCGTTGCCTGAGCACTGCCCCCATTGGTGTATCGCTCCATTGCATTGTCGACTAATTCTCTATGAGTCTACAATATTAGTGTCAAATCACAATGATATTATGACGCCATTTGCAAAAATTAAGGCACATTTACACTATGCCATTCCTTTTGAGCCACTTGTTATTTTACTGTTTTAAAAGATCTGAACCATCGCTCTAAAAGAATGTCGAGAATCCTATGAAAGTTTACGCGATTCAAATTGTTCATCAAAAATACAAAGTAACTTAATATAACTTAGCAATGGTAAGTTATTTATAGTTAAATTCAGCCTTGCTAATGTTGAACCCTGGCCCGAAGAGAACGAATATTGAATGAAGTCTCCTATAAATACAACGGCCAGTATTCTTCCTTCCTCAATGAAGGTTTACTGCGGTCTCCAATTTACCAATTTCCTTACGATCGCTCATTCTGGTAGTGTAACGCTTCGCATAGAGCAGAGGATTTTTTGACGACTTTCAATAATAAAATTTATTATCAATGTCATAAAGTGCAAATGATCTTGCGCTCGGGGTAGCCCGAGGACACCCGAGGAGTTGCAGAATGTCAGTGACGATGTACCTACGTACAACTTTGCAGTTTATCACACTGATAATAAAGTTTATTATCCAATTTATCAGAAAATTTACAGTTTCCCTTCTCTCTCGGTCTGCGATGAGCGTGAGAAGAACCATGTTAGTTTTACGCATTGAATATTAACCCTACAAACAAAAATGTTATTAATAAAATTAAAACTTACAATTTTGATACAAAAACACAAAATATGTCGAAAGATTAGACCGAAGGATACGCGTTGCTTTTTTGTGTTATATTTAAATTAGGTATTCAGTAATATAAGCTTAAGCTAGAATATATGACAGCCACTCAGCAATGTTCTATTAAAAAAAATGTTCTCTTAAAATACAAGTTATTATTTATTCCATAAACACCGAATAATTTCGAAGTAGCATCGTGTCTCATATGTATCATGTCGATTTAAGATATTATCGAAGTACAGCATGCCGGAGTAGAGTACGTCGAAATTGAATCATATCGGACTAGCATTGTTGTCGAAGAAATATGAGGTCTTAGTTGCATCGTTTCCTAGTTAAGTAATTTCGAAGAAAGGCTTTGTCGAAGTACAGTACTATCGGACTTAAGGTATTTCGAAATAGAGTATTGTCGAATAGAAGTCGTATCGGAGTTTCAAATTGTCGAAATGAGATCTTGTCGTATTACAGTTTGTCAAAATTGAGTTTGGTGGTCTTTAAACACTGAACACACAGTTGTTACAATACTTAAGTAACATAACAAATATTGTTATGCTTGAAACTTTTCGTAACTTAACGTAAATTTATTAACTTAGCTGTTTCATTTCTCGGACAACTTTTAAATTCATTTCAGTTGTGCAATTGTAAGCTTCGTGATGTTATTTTATGCATCTGGAGATTCTCGATTTTTTAATTTGATAAGAATGTTTTTAAATATAAAATTGTAATAATGACATTTACTCACCTACGACTAATTAATTAAGAGACTTTTATATTATCTAAAACTTTCGAATTTTAAAGTCCTTCGAAGTAAAACAAAACACTTTTTTGTTTACTTAATATTTGGTTGAACGTAGGGGAGGAAGTTTGTAAACACAATACTTTATATCTTATGCATCAACATATTTTATTAACAACGTTTCTTGCACACCGCAACTTGCAATAATTTATTATTTCAACAGCTAAGTAGAATTAATGGACCATTACCGAGATATGCGGCAGAATGTTAAAAGTTGGTGCCGCTCACAAATTAATGAAGGCCACAATCCTGTGGCCAAAAACTTGTTCTCCCACTGCATTTAGCGTATCCACGCTAAATGCAGTGGGAGAACAAGTTTTTGTTAATTTAATAGTCGACGGCTAATGTATCGGGTCACTTTATCTTTTAGTTTATAACTTTTAATGGCACGCCATAGGGATTGCTCTCACATAGACCTTCGATCATTTTTAGGGTTCTGTATCTCTAAAGGAAAATACGGATCACTTATAGGATCACTCGTGTGTCTGTCTGTCTGTCTGTCCGTCTGTCATAGCGGATTTGCTCCGAATTTACTGGACTAATTAATTTGAAATTTGGTACACATATGAACTTGTGAAACCCAAACAAACGTGTTACGTAAATAAATTAATTTTGAATATGGAGGTCTGTTTTGGAAGGAAAAAAAAATTGCTGTCTGTACCGTGTGACATATCAAATACAAGGGATTGTTTTTAGGATTTCGTGTATATTTTTTTTTATTCTAAAATAAATACTTTTGAAATTATTTCAGAATATAGATGAAAAATGACCACCTCACTTATCTCCGAATCTACTGAGCCTAAAATTTGAAAAAAATACAGTAAATAGCTCTTCATTTATAGATTACAGAAAAACCTATAAGAAGTCTGTGATCTTAAAATAACATGGTAAATCACTCAATATTGTGCGTACAAACTTACATTTGCAGTTGGAATGTATGGGGGATCATGTTTTTTAACTACAATGTTAAGTTTGTTCTTGGGATAAATTCATCCCAACTACGGAACCTTTCATTATGCGTGGTCCGACATGCACTTGTTGATGACGTTCACTGCTAGACGTAGGTCTCGTCTCCTCCAAACATGCAATAACCTTTGGTATGATGATCACTCAACTTGCGTACCTAATTCGTTGTGGTGTGTCTATGTATAATTTTCGGAAGGCGCCTTTGCGCGTCCTTTACTCATTTGGCGACCACAGCCAGCCGTGATAAGCAGTACCACAACTTAACCTAACTTTATCACACAGTTGAGACAAAAATGGGTAAAGTTTTAATTCAAATGACTTTTATTCTTGCCAGTACACATTTTGTGCGCGTTGGCACTCACTTGCGTGTTGTAAATTTTGGAAAAAAATGAGAAAATGTATACGTTGCTCTGCTTTCATTTGTGAGAAAATAACTCTTATGTCCACCGTAATGTACAAAGCAATTATTATTTCTTACAACATTTACCACATGCTCCTCGTCAAAATATATATTTTCACGAAGAACTTTTATCGGATGAAAATTTTCTATGAGTTGAATTAGCCTGGTGAGTTGAAATACTATAACGATGCAATTCAATTGTTTGCAACAGTACAAAAATAAAGTAATTTAAAAAAAATCGACTTCAAAAAGAAATTAACTTAAAATGATGAAATAATATTTTTTGAATTAATTTCTTTTGTAATTTTTATTTACGTAATTTTTCGTTTTAAGTAAAAACTGGAATATTTGTAGTAGTTGATATTTTGATTTTTCTTACATGCACTCGAATTTGACTAAGGTTTTGAGATGTTTTCCCTTTGACACCATACCCGTAGCTTGTACCTATCAATAAGCCTAGCCGTCACACTTACACGTATTTCTCCATATCTTGAAAACTAGAGAACCGATTTTGATGAATGAAAGATTTAGGTGAAGTAAATGTAAGCCAATAAAAAAATGGTCACAATCCGATTTATACTTTCGGAGGAATGCGTGGACAAACATACATAGGTACACCTATAAAAAAATTGTATATTTGTTTGAAAGCCCTAATAGATTTATCTTATGTGAATATATTGATTCGCGATCGATCGCTTGACTGCGCGGACGTATCTTGCTTAGCTTGACATGACACTATTAATTAATTACAAATAATATTGTTCGAATTATTTGCGTCGTCAGTGATATAAGTGTGTCGCGAGTGATTATTACTAGGTTACAGACTTTGTGCAAGAATGAACTAAAGTAGTATTTAAGAGAAACAGTGTTACTGTGTTAGATATGTCTAACGCAGGATCTAGCCCGTTTGGCCGTAGCCAACTATTACGACGAAGTCCTCCGCCGACACCAACTCAAGATTTCCAGCCTATAGACCCAAATCCACCACCTCCCTTGGAGAATGAGCTACCGACTGAAGTTATTTCTACGCCGGAGATTCAGAAATGGATGGGGGCAATAGATAACATCCTAACTGAAGTATGCAGTTTAGTAGCTGAGGGAAAAATGATCTCGGAACAAAAGGTTCGTGTCACCAATCTTTGCCGTAAGGCCTCAAATGGCGCGTCACAGATGGCTGTTTTATATCAAGCCTTAAAGCAAAAAACCATTCAAGCCCATAATACCATTCAGCACTTACAGCAACAACAGAACATCGCGAACTCTCTCCTACAGTTCAAAGAGGTAGTTGAAGGCATTTCAAAACCACCAGAACCCTTTTCGTACGCTAATATGGTCAAAAAAGGAACGGACAACTTTGTGCGCCCAGCAAATTTAAGCTCAGTGGCCATATATCCCAGTGACAAGACCAAATCTAGTGATGATACCAAGTCTCTCGTTCAAAAAATTATTTCGCCCGAGGCACTTAAACTACATGTTCGTGGCCTAAAGAAAGTCAAAAATGGAGGTGTTCTTATTAGTACCGACTCCAAAGAGGACATTCAAAAGCTCAGAAGCTTAGAAAAACTAGTTTCTTCGGGCCTTAAGGTTGAAGAACCATCCAAACGGCGCCCAAGAATCACTGTTATTGGTGTCCCAGTAGCTCTGACTGATAAGGAGGTTTTTGACTGCATTTACGAGCAAAACCTCTCAGATAAGTTGACTAATACTACTCGTGAGTCGTTTGAAGAACAAATTAAGTTGAGCCATAAATCTGGTAAAAAAGACCTTCCTACTTGCAATTACATACTAGAAGTGCCGGCTAGCATCAGGAAGATTCTAGTGAATCAAGGACGAATATTTATAAATTGGACGTCATGCCCAGTACGAGATTTCACGATCGTTACACGGTGTTTCAACTGCCAGCAGTTCGGTCACGCGGCCAAGTTCTGCCGTGAAACTAGTCCGACGTGCAATCACTGCGGAGAGACTGGCCACACTTTCAAGGAATGCAGCACAAAATCAACTCCACCCAACTGTGCGACATGCAAACGTTTTAAGAGGAAAACTGACCATAAAACTGGTGATGTAAATTGTCCAGCACGAAAATATGCCGAGGACAACTATAATCATTCCATAGATTATGAAGGCGCCTAAGAGCGCTACCTATTAACCTATCTGTTAAGCACACTAGTAGTAGTTTTTGTTTATTTATATTTGTTAGTTGTTTATTTAGCATGACTGATCAATTACTTAGTGACCTAGATCAATTTTCTGTGTCTGATGCTATAATTTGTAATGTTGATGAGTGTAAACATTTCTTTCCCTTGGAAGAGAAACCGCTGACCCTACTGACACAAAATATTCGTAGCATAAATCGAAATATAAATGGTTTTGAAATATTGCTACAGAACCTGGGTATAAATTGCGACATTATTGTCCTAACAGAATGTTGGTTGTCAAACCAAACAGCTGTTATACCATCATTAGACGGATATATTTCGCATAGAACCTACAGAAACATCAACCAGAATGATGGTCTAGTTGTTTTTGTTAACAATAATTTAAGTGCAGCTGTAGAAGAACCATTGCTACAAAATAGTAATTGCTTACTCATTAAAATTAATTCAGATACGGTAGTTATGGCTATATACAGACCTCCCTCTCAAAATGTCGCTAGTTTCTTAGATTCACTAAACGTACAGTTACAAAGCCTTACAAATTTTAAAAACATAATATTAATGGGTGATATCAATATCAACATTGCTTCCGGGAAAATGGATATACTTGCACATAACTATCTTAATATATGCACATTCCACGGACTCTTGCCAGCTCATTACCACCCCACACATCAAAGCGGTTCATGCTTAGACCATTTCATTATAAAAACAAATAACCCAACCAAAACATTTGTTACTAACTCTTCGCTTACTGATCACCAAGCAGTTTTACTAGCATTACAAGTTTCTTTACCCAGAAAAAAATGTTTACGAAGCTATACTAAAGTCAACATGACACACCTCGAAAAAGACATACGTAATATTAATTTTGACCCTGTGTATAATTCTACCGATGCAAATACTTCTATTAATTATTTTATAAATTCACTTCACTGTGCAATAATAAAACATACAGTTGCTAAAATAACGCCAAGGAAGTATAAGTGCATTAAACCTTGGATTACACCCGGACTTGTTCGATGTATTAGGCATAGAGACAAACTTCACATAAAATCCAAACTTGAGCCTGGAAATGAAATACTTTCCATTACGTATAAAAGATATAGAAACTTCTGCAACACCCTTCTGAAAAAAATAAAAAATGAATACGATAGAAATGAACTGCAGAAAGCAGGCAAAAGTAGTAAACTTATTTGGAAATTTATAAAATCAAATACATTTAGAACAAAAAACCCTGAACCTCCACTTGACTTATTGACAATAGAGAACAACCCAATCGAATCAGCAAATAAAATTAATTTCTATTTTTCTAACGTAGGCAAAACCTTGGCAGAAAAGACCTTAAAATCTAGAAGTTTTTTCCCTCAAATCCAACCTAAAACATTCCCTAATCTCAAATCGTTTGTCTTACTAGATACGGATGTCGATGAGGTACTAACAATTATTTCTGGATTAAAGGACGTTTGTGCTGTTGGGTGGGATGATATTTCAAACAAAATACTTAAACATTTCAAATACCTACTTGCTCCGCCGCTAACTCATATTTTACAGTTATGTTTAACTAATGGTATATTCCCCAAGGCTCTTAAAAAGGCAGTGGTTACTCCTGTATATAAATCTGGTGACAAAAAATGTGTTAACAACTACAGACCCATTTCAGTTTTAACAGGGCTCTCCAAGATCCTAGAGAAAATCATTAATATTAGATTAATTAAATACCTAGAAGATAACAATTTACTTTCAGATAGCCAATTTGGCTTTAGGCCTAAAAAATCAACTAACCAAGCAGTACATCAAATGACAGATTATATAACGACTAATTTGGATAAGGGCATGCACACCATTGGGATTTTCCTAGACCTCGCCAAGGCCTTTGACACAATTTCTTGTCCTTTACTATTGCGCAAGCTTGAAACACTCGGAATAAGAGGAACAACGCTCTCACTACTTTCGGATTATCTTACTGACCGCGAACAATGTGTCAAAATTGGTCAGTACGTCAGTTCTGAGCTTCGAAATAGTAATTACGGAATACCACAAGGTAGTATTTTGGGTCCTACTTTATTCCTAGTATATATAAATGATCTGTGCAGCTTGTCACTCCAAAATGGTGTCATATTGTCATATGCAGATGACACAGCTCTATTGTTTTCAGACAAATCTCGAGATGAGGTGTATAAACAAGCCCAGAATGGTTTTAATATAGTGTCTAATTGGCTACATGTAAATCTCTTAACTTTAAATGCAGATAAAACCAAACACATTTTATTTACTATTAGAAATACTAACCTGCCAACTACTAACATAAACATGTATGCGCATAAGTGCAGCACTTATGCTGACAATGCATGTAGTTGTCCTACTTTAGCAAAAACCGATCATATGAAATATTTAGGTGTAACGATTGACACAAATCTGAATTTCCGTAAACACATCGATTTATTATGCACACGAATGCGTAAATTAATATACATTTTTAAGAATTTACGATACATATCAGACTACAAATTAGTTAAACAGGTTTATTTAGCTTTGTGCCAATCCATCCTCACTTATTGTATAACATCATGGGGTGGGGCTGCTAAATCAATCCTACTGCCATTAGAACGTGCGCAGAGAGCTATCCTTAAGGTAGCCACCTTTCGCCCATTCAGATTTCCCACACACAAGCTTTACACGGCATGTAAGGTTTTAACCGTGCGTCAACTATTTATATTGAATATAGTACTACACCAGCACAGCAAACTTCCTTATATCCCAATATCTATAGATAAGAGAAGAAAAGACTTGGTTTGCATAAAGCCTCAAACTAGACTTACTTTTATAAATAAATTTTATGTATTTTTAGGACCGTTCTTATATAATAAAATCAATAAGTCTCTAAGTATATATAGTGTAAGTCGTAAAAAATGTAGTGAATTGTTGTGTGAATATTTAGCGACACTTAATTACTCAGACACTGAAAACTTGCTAGATGTAATGCAATAAGCTTATTAGTGTTAAATCAATATTTATTTAAAACTATAATTACTATGTATCAATGCTAGCTCTATGTACAGTAACTTAATGTCCACTAAAGCACACAGCGTTGTTAAGTGATGGCCTGAAACACAGGTTTGAATAAACCTACATCAGGCAGTTCGCTATTGTGTTCAATTAGACCCTTAACTTAATTAATCTTTATAAGTTATACACTTGATTTATTTTAGACATAATTTAACATGTTCTTACTAATTAATATGTAACTTGGTAAAGATGTAACTTCTTGGTAATTTTTATGTGAACTTATGAATAAAATTATTATTATTATTATTATTATTATTGCAGTTCCAATAATATTACTTACATACGTATCGAATTGATAAACTCTTTTTTGAAGTCGGTAATTAGTACCTACTGCTGTAGAACATTGCAGTGAGACCTTAACTACGAGCAATTTAACCGAAGCCTGGGTCAAATTGCATGATTATGAAATCTAAGTTCGATGCAATTATTTTAATAGTCCGATTCGATGCATCCGTAGTTTATCGAGAAAATTTGACTATTCCATATTGAACTAATATTATAAATCAGAAACTTTGGGTCTTTATTACTCACATGGCTGATCGCAATTAGATGCCATTCGGCAAAAACATTGTTTCCGTCACATATCTATGTAAAAAATGAATGGCAAAATGTGTCGGTAAGCGCAGAGTCGAGAACGGCTGGACCAATTGGCAATTTTTTTTCAAATATTTTTTAATTTCGAGGAAGATTCTTATGACAAGAAAAATAAAAGTTTTCGGGAAAATTGAGGAAAACTGAAAGTGCATTTTCTATCGGAATTTTGTATGAATTATTGAAATTTGGACAGGACGTCTGTGGGGTCAGCTATAGTATCTAATAGAGTTTTAATAATTCCTAAGTATATTAGATTCACACTACATTGGCATGTTCTTAAGGTAGGTACTTAAGCTTGTGTCAATCCAATGCTGCTATGAATTATGTATCTTAGATTCACAATTCCTCAGCATTTTTATTATGTATCTGTCAGTACCCGACTTCTGAAAAAACAAAATCCACGCAAACAATAGTCGAGACCCACAATCATCTATAAATTTCCCTTCGGAAGAAAATGGCAAAGCCTCGATGAAAAAGTAGTTTTTACTCCCGAACGGACCATAGTTTCAAAACCCAAGAGAATTTATGGCGTGGTCAACTAACGAAAAAGATTTATGTATTTGGGAGAAGTACTGTGGCTATGTGTCTCTGTCCTCTTTTAACCCCATGGCATATGGTGTGACATAGGAATTCAGAACGGTGCGGTGTTAACATAAATCCAAAACTGACACTTGTATACAGCCTGTATTTTTAAACAAAGAACTTAAACTTTTACTTCTCAAGCGCAGGCCACACCGCCAGCTAGCGGGCGGGCGGGCGGGCGAAGCGAACATCGTTTCACCTCTTTACATGGTTAGTCGTTAGCTCGCGGTGTGAACCGAAGTATGTAAAGAGGTGAAACGATGTTCGCTTCGCCCGCCCGCCCGCCCGCTAGCTGGCGGTGTGGCCTGCGCTTCAGCCTGAAAACGTGATAAGGATCCAAATCCTTAGGAGATCTTTTCTCGAAAACATCTCATTGCGTAAAAATAAGTTCGCGTTTCAGCAATTTTTTTGTGGTTCATTCCTAATATCAAATTCAAAATCGTGCCTCTTACATATTCCTCGAGCATTATGCCATAATTAACCTAAGAACCGTAAACTTCATCGTGTCAGTTAAACGGAATCAGCATGCGAGTGCGAGTCTTTAATAAAAAATGTACAGCGGCTCTAAAAAAATGTTCCGAGGTTCTGAAAAAAGTACGCAAGCCTGAACGTTCGCAGCTTGGTTGAATATTTTATTTATCTCGCTCGATTTCGATTGCTGCCTGTGTGGGCTTCGTATATCATATACTTGGGTGTTTACTTTTTATTTTTGCTTGCTGTGTATTGGTGTCAGGGATTGTTGTTTTGTTAGCTAAAAATAAAAAGTATATGAATTTACCTATGTACCGAATACGGTTATATGCTTTCTTTATTAAATACTTAAGATTTAGGAGACCTATGTTTATGGTTCAGGCTAAACATGTCTTACAACAACAAAAAAAAGAAATATTTAGCAATAATCTTAACAATATAGTTATGACCACCCGGAATGAATATAGCTATAACTTTGTCAAATAAGATTATGGTCGCAGTATGTCACTAACAGCGAACAGTTACTGCTGACATCAATAAAGAAAAATCAAGTGCGATGTAGATAAACGCACTTGGCCAAATCGAAAAGTAAAAAATGTTCTTTTGCGTGCTACTAACCTACAAAACTTCCTTGATGTTATGCAAAAGGAATTCCTCACAGAAATACGTCGTTTCTAATTTACACTTTGGTTGAATGAAAGAAGTAAATATTAAAATGTTCAAGTTACTTTACTCTTGAGTCAGGAACACTATGAGTGGGGACCGACAAAGTATGTTCCTTTTTGTTGCAAAAATCCAAACATTTTATCTTTATCAGATAGTTCGTGCAGTGACATATCAAAATCCTTGTATACGAGTATATAAATGGTACATAATATGTTTGGTATATGCTATATACGTTACCCCAACGCATCGAGGTCGTGTATCCTGCAATGCGTAAACCATATTCCGTTCGCCAAACATTTGACCGAGAAACAACGTCCTATATTAAGACCTCACTTTGGCAGATTTAAGTTCCGTTTTGGCTAAACTGCTGGATAACTTTGGATGAGTTAAATTCGAGTAATGCTCTTTGTATGAAAAGCGGCCATTGCCCTTCAATGGGACAGTAATAGGTATTATTATTATTTATTAAATTCGAGTAAACAGAGTTTCGGTATTATTTGTACACAGTCACATGTGTAATAAAATTCCGGGAAGAATTTTGTAATGAAATTATATAATGGGTAAGTTACATAGTAAGAATTCAATAAGTTTTCTTTTTTCAAAACGTTTTTCAACCTTTCAGAGAAAAGGCAATCAATCGGCGAAGTTTGGCACACCATTAAATTAATCTTTACGAACTTCCGACTAACGTGGGTACTGAAATCATTGCTTCTGAAAAAAAAAATATCTTAGTATTTACACTTTTAGTCACTGTTTCTGTGATCGTATCTGTGACACGCATTTAATTAAATCCATCCAGTACATTATTTTGCCGCACGAACAGCGCTATCTTCACCAATCATTGCTTATAAAAAGCGAATTGTACCCTTTAATAACAACCGACTTCCAAAAAAGCACTACAAACTGTAAAATAACCTTAATTACGGAATTCGATGGCAAAATACGAAAATACAAAATAAAGTTATTTATCACTTTGTAGTATTTTTTTTTTTGGAAAACGATTGTTTCTTGTTTATTTTTATTCCTCTTTTTAGCTGTGGTGCCACACAAATTCAAATAACCACAACATGCTATGTATAACAGCGACAGGAAGTTATTATTACATCATCCAACTCTTAGTGGGAAAAATACGTATTATTGAAGCTAACTCAAAAACTAACCAAGCAAAATTAATACGTACAATTTATATGGGACTACCGCGGAAGCATCCTCTACCAAAAAATACATACAGATGAATGAATAAACTTCCTCCTTTTTAAAAGCAAATTGTACCATTTAAAAGGAGCAAATTGTGACATTTATTAAATAACAAGCCATTTTCCATCGGCAAAAATGACGAACTGTCCCTATTTAAGCCCTTTAAGAGGGGCCTTCCCGGTCCGTCTATCGCCAACGCGAGCATGGTCGAAAAGTTTATTGTTTCATCCAGCGCAAGTGAAAACTATTAACAAACGAGTGAGAACGCGATAACATTGAACGAAAAATAATGTGCGATAATTTCATAAAACTTGTTCCAGGAAATACGTGTTTTTGAGTAAGCCTTACCATTTTGTGATATAAATGTTGGTCATTTAGAATCTCCATTACATTTGCAAGGTTTCTATCGTAATGTTTTCTTAACATTTAAAATTTATGAGTACATTATGAATGGCCAAAGTTCAGGTAAAATTTGTGCAAAAAAGCAGATTTTTGCAGGCTTATACTGACTTTGTTATTCAAAATTTTTATTTTCTGCTTGCATAGAAACCTAGATATAGTGCACAAGATACCTATTAGTTCAAAAATTTCAAAGAAAGATGTGTTACAACGCCATAATCACGTACGAGCGTTTGTATGAAAAGTATGTCGGGTTGGCCGCCCTTAAGGGATGAATTCAAAAACCTGCTCCTACCCTTTTTAATGCTCACCTTTGTTATTTAAGGAACTCTTGTGCGTAATTTTTATGCTTCTAGACACAGTGGTTTAAGCTGTGCGGTGTCTGTCAGAGAATTAATGAATGAATTTAAGATTTTTAGGTTTCCGTACCTCAAAAGGAAAAAACGGAACCCTTATAGAATCATTCGTGTGTCTGTCTGTCTATCTGGCTGTCACAGCCAATTTGCTCTGATCTGGACCTGGACCGATTAAGTTGAAATTTGGTACACATGTGAATTTCTGTGACCCAAACATGGACGTGTATCTTAATATAGGAGAATTTGAATTTGAATATAGGAGTCACTTTTGAGGGCAAATTAGAAAATTACAAAAAAAAGTTATGCATACTGTACCGTGTAACATATCAAATAAAAGGGCTTGTTGTGACGATTTCAGATACTCTTTTTTTATAATTTTAAAATAAAAACTTTTACAGTTATTTAAGAAAATAGATGAAAATTTACCATTTCCCCCCTTATCTCTGAAACCACTGAGCGTTAAATTTTGAAAAAAAAAATACAGAACATAGTTCTTTACTTATAAATTACAGGAACATCTATAAGAAGTCTATGGTGTTAAAATAACATGGTAAATCTCTCAATATTGTGCGTACAAACATACATTTGCAGTTGGAATTAGGTAACGTGTTTTTCGACTACAATGTTAAGTTTGTTCTTGACATAAATTCATCCCAACTACGGAACCCTTAATTGTGCGTGGTCCGACACGCACTTGGCCGGTTTTATTAAGTAGTTTCAGATGTGTCCTAGGCACAAATGTACAAAACCTAGACAGTTGGTATGTATAAACTTCAGAACTATTTGATACTCGTATTCTACTACGAGTAACTTCACTGTTCGTCGTAGCGGCAGATCTTAGTTTGCAGTCACGGATACGGAATTATGCAGATCAACTCAAGTTTCCCACTGAAATTAGTTTGTCTAAAAGCAACTCATGTTATATAGGCATCAGAGGCTGGTAAGTATATTTTTATAGTGCGGTAAGGCTGGAGTTCCTTTGTAGATGTTTTAGAGATGCTTGTATTTAGGTATGAAAACCCCTCCAAATAACCTATAGGTATTATACCTACTTGAGTTAGAAGAGGGTTCAAGTGACTGTGCAACGGGTGGTTCGAACTCACGAACTTTCGCTTGCTAGTCCGACACTCTGACCGTTGGGCTATTGTCCAGAATAATAATAATAAGCTCGGCTGTTATTTTGCCGATTGTCGTAACGGCCAATGGCCTGATGGCCGAAAGCCTCGACCAACATCTCTTGAGGCTCTCGTTGGCGGTTAGATCAAGGGCCTGATTCAGAACACTCTTCGATACAGCTCGAATAGTGAGGAGGTTCCTGTCTCTGGAGCCCTAACCGCCGAAAGCTTGGACCCTGCTCCTGACACCGGCGGACCACTATTTTAATTTTTTATATCGTTTTTAAGAATTATTTTGAAAAGAGGCATTCCACTAAGAGCACTGATTTCAACAGCACTTGACCGAACCGCACCTGAGCACTTCCACTAACGGCACTGAAACAAAATTTTGATGAGTGCGGTTCGGTGGAACAGAGTTTTTTTTAAATAAACGAAATAATAATAAATCTTTATTTTTCTCTGCTCACAAAGGTTCACATAGATATAAACATATAAAGACAAGTAATAGAGACTTTTAACAAAAGTTCATTATGATATCATTTGAAATTAAATTAAATGAAATCGTTTATTCTGTAAATAGGATATCGGAATGACTTTTACGTCATATTAATAAATAAGCTTGATGTAGTCGATATTTCCTATCGGACTACCCCTGAGAAGAAATGGCGAAACAAACGCAGGGGTCAAAGTCTCTTTTTGTGAGAGACCGGCGTTCATACTAGAATACCCTGTGTGGCGGATCCTCAGGCTCTCACACGGAATTTAATCTAATAACCTGCATCCAACATTTTCAAAAAGTATGATTTTATCAAATCCACTTAGATTTAAATAGGTTTTCTTAATACAGTGTCAGCCTGTGGCAGTAAACATATTTGCATTACTAGATACTAATTCTAAATCGAAACAAGGCTTTTATTTTCACCAAGTTCCATATTTTCAAAGGAAACAAAATTGATTCCACGTTTACTACAAAAGATATTGGAACTGTTACGAGCTTAGAAAGGCTTTGGAATATTACTTTGTCAAAGTCAGAAAGTTTCGTGTTCCTGAAAAGGGAACGATTTGTTCAGTTAGTTTCTTTTTATAAGAACTAAAACTAAACTTAGGAATGTGCCTGACTTATAACCAAGTGACTTACAGTTTTAGGTTTTTTAGTTTGTAAGTCGTGTTGGACAATTTATACACAATGACATGTGAATAGTTGTACATTGTGCAGTTTCAACCATTT
Organism: Tiliacea citrago; assembly: GCA_963921375.1. Taxonomy (NCBI): domain Eukaryota; kingdom Metazoa; phylum Arthropoda; class Insecta; order Lepidoptera; family Noctuidae; genus Tiliacea; species Tiliacea citrago. Next base: position 22,101,311 of record OY992785.1, read on the forward strand.
GCAAAGATTTTCTGGATTTCATAAAATCTCAATATCGTGATATGGAATCGTGCTGCAGAAAAATTCTTACATGTATGACTATTGCAAAATAATCGCCATAGATAAAATGAGCTTGCTTTATTAGTTAATTAATTAATAATTCGATAGTACTGTACTATAGAGCCTGTTCGATGGTAAGCGCATCACTAGAGAACGGCTTTACGGGTTTGGCGAAAAATACATGTAAAAGAAAGAAAGAAAAATCCTTATTTGGGACACGCACAAGAAATACAAAATAGCATTTAAAACTAACAATATACACAAAAAAAAAAACAATCAAAACTTGTGCGATGCCAAAAAGGCTCCTATCTCAGCATAATGCTGCGATAAAAAAAAAAAAAACCACAGCGCGCGTACTGTATAATCTGTATAATTAAAAATATACAGATTAAATCGGTTACATTTACATGTATTATTTGAATAGTAAGTGCACCCCTTGCCCTTTTAACAATATAGGCTTATTTTTTCATAGTTTTCAGTAATAGAATAAAACCCAAAAACGTGTTAACATTTAGCTTGTAAACCCAACTTACCCAAATCCCTGTGAGTGCACACATTACAAAGGATTCCTTCACAAAGGCAAATTACATAATTTTGAATATTATATCCTATTTTATTAATAATATTATTATCATGCCAATAGTACATAAGTTCAAACCACAGGGCCTTTCAAGCTAAGAGAAAAGTTTTTGCAAAATCTTTTTTTTTATGATAATCTACATATTACGAGTGAGTATATGGGGAATCATAGACATCTGCAAGAATGTCAAAATGTCCATAACATGTAGTATCCAATGAAGTCATAAACTATTCCATACTCAGTTTAGTTAGTTACTCAGTTTAGTTTTTTTTCAGTGTCCTATGTGTCCATTCATGTCTCAAGTGTTTGCTTGTAGCCCAGTGTATCATGCACGTAGTGCAAATGAGAGTACTTCCATTAAAACTAGCTTTAAAGTTCGTTTTTGATGTAAAATCTGTCAGATGTTACACATCATATGCGACTACTGAGGCTCGCTTGTTTTTTTATTTAATTTCAGATAGTAATTTGACAGGTGCAAATGTCAAACTCCATATTGAAAACAAACAACAAAGAAAAAACTAACTTTACACTTTCATGAATCAGAATACATATTTCTATGGGCAAAATCTGTCAGATGTTACACATCATATGCGACTACTGAGGCTCGCTTGTTTTTTTATTTAATTTCAGATAGTAATTTGACAGGTGCAAATGTCAAACTCCATATTGAAAAACAAACAACAAAGAAAAAACTAACTTTACACTTTCATGAATCAGAATACATATTTCTATGGGCAAAATCTGTCAGATGTTACACATCATATGCGACTACTGAGGCTCGCTTGTTTTTTTATTTAATTTCAGATAGTAATTTGACAGGTGCAAATGTCAAACTCCATATTGAAAAACAAACAACAAAGAAAAAACTAACTTTACACTTTCATGAATCAGAATACATATTTCTATGGGCACTGGTCTCCTACGGAATAACCGTTCTGTCAAAATTGTAAAAGATAGTTTGCGTTTCCGTACAGTGGGCAGTAAAAATCGTTTAACAGCTTGTCGATTCAACTTCGCAATTTGGTTAGGGATTTTTTTTGGAACGACGTTGTTCGGTTTTGACCTAAATCATGAAATTCTACTATCAGTTAAAACAAAAAGATTAGGAATACCGTTGTCGTAGGTTACGATCATAAAGGACTTACCTATATCTCATTGAATTGTGCTCATCAAATGTAACTTATTTTTGACTTTATCTGCATGGGTGCAGATAAAGTCAAAAATAAGTTACATTTTCATTAGTTCCATGCACAGTTTTACACACGTATACCTACCAACTGAAAACACAACAAGTATACCCCTTACGCTGGTAGCACATCTCCGCTGCGAAACCATAGCAGCGAAACCGCGGTAGTTCAATTCAACTGGTTCGCGTCATGTTCCGCTAGTCGCATCCGATTCGAGTAGCGAAACCTGACGCGAGCCAGTTGAATTGAACTACTGCGGTTTCGCTGTGATGGTTTCGCCGCGGAGGTGTGCTCTGGCGTTAAGGTGGATCGGTAGTGATAGCCCGCGAAATTCAAATTTTCTTACGTTTTTTGTAATTTTTTTCAATTTCAATCTTGATCAAAATATGATTCGCAACCATAACAAATATGTATTTACAGAATTATAATCATTAAAATCATTAATACATCTCTCTTAGTTAGATTTGCTCCATATGCCCAAATCTCTCATGAAAAAGTTCTTATGGAATAAATATAACTTCAACTTACAACCTGAGACTGACATGCAAATTGCAAAAAACTTTGAATTTCGCGAACTATCACTGCGGGTCCACCTTAATAAGATTCCCAGAAAAAAAAAAAGCTCCTGGTCCCAATAAACGATGTTTTCGTTCCTTCTACCGTGTCATTCTAAGTTCCCTTGTTACTGTAACTGAAACCTTCAAAGTTTCGGCGACAACACTTACAATATTGATGGGATCTTGAATGATGTATGCTTAAGTGATGACTTGCTGTCCTTGTTCCTTTGTGCCGCCGGTTACTCAGAGTAGAGTAAGTGCAATGGTTCCTTACACTTACACTGGTGAAGCAAAGACGAGACGAATACAATCCTCGAAGAGACACAGAATGAGTAAAGGCAGCAGTAGTAGCGTGAGCAGCGCATATCCGAAGTGGTCGGAGGCGAGGTGCATGGTATGCCACCATTTGTACCACCCACTGACCCACCTAACCCGCTGATGTGGGTGTGGGTTAGTAATTTTAACATTATTTAAAAAAAAAATGTTGTAAGGTTTTTTTTTAATGAAAGATTTTGTGTATATTTCTGTCTCGATGATAGTTTGGATGTTGTTTTCGGAAGAATAACGGCTGAACGAATTTGAATATTTAATGTAAATGTCAAATATGGCCGCGCTGCGGTAGAACTAGTGTTGCATAGTTCTTTTATAGGCACAAAGAGGGCTTTAAAAACATATACCTATGATACGTATAAAGATAAACGTTTAATTTACTTTTACTAGTTGTTGTGAATGCCTCCAGATCCAAATGCAAAATAGTTGTGTAAGTTTATGTATATATGTACCAATAAAAATACCACAGCATTTCACCTATTTACGATTCACTGAAACATTGCACAACTGTGTAAAAAGTGCGTTAATTTAATGAATTCTCAATTAACTTCCGAATTCTGGGGGCAAACAAGGAAAGAAAACATTATAGGTACAATAAAATGTATCTACCTATGTGAACGAATAATTTAAACATAGGTATGAACCTTGTGAAACGATGGATGGACTGTGTGAAAGGTGATATGGCTAGAAAGGGGGTGACTACCGAGATGACGACTAATAGAGAAGTATGGAAGATACAGATTAGTTGCGCCGACCCCAAAAAATGTGATATAAGGGCAGGAGAATAATAATTATGATGGGTATGTATCCCACCCACATGTTCAGTTACAGGGTACATTAAAAATACCAACAAGCTTTAAACTGTGACGTTTAATCATTATACGGAGGATAATTCTTTTAGATGTGACTTCGGGTGAAAATCGCGACTATGAGAAGGTTTTGAAAAAGTTTCTGTCTCAAGACTTTTGCAAAAGTAACCGGATAATTGGTAAAATGTGGGTGTACCATCGATACACCTCTGCCTATCCCTTCGGTTAATATAGGCGTGATGTTATCTAAGCTGGTAAAGACTGCTGCAAAGCAATATTATGTCTTGTATGTATTTTAATACCTTGCTAAAGTCGAAGTTTTCCACTCGGAGCACTGATATCAACGGCACTTGACCGAACGACATCTGAGCTTTTTCTAACCGCATTGAAACAACATTTTGATAAGTGCGGTTTGGTAAACAGTTTACTATTGTAACACAAAATAATTCTTATGACGAAAAAAAATAAACAGTTAAGGACCTCCATGGCCAGCCAAGGCCTGATAGCTACAACCCATGGGAGTGATACAGGATGTAACTTTCAAAAAGAAGCTCCCCATGGTGCGTTGGCAAAAGCTATGAATTACGATAATGGCCTTCAAACGTATCGATTGCCCTTGGCGATACGTTGAACTAGTGAAGTTCATACATTGTATCTAATCGATGAATGCATAATAAAATTGTGGCTCACTTTTATGTATTACTAGCAGCGCCTTGCGTTTTCACCCGCATAAATCTCAATCCCCTGGCAATATCTGGAAAAAAGAATGCTTTAACGCTATAACGGCTGATCGGATTTGGATGAAATTATGCACATGGGTAGACCAGACCTGGATTATGACATAGGATACGTTTTATCTTGAAATTCCCACGGGATCGAGACTTACACGGGTGAAACCGCGGGGCGGAGCTAGTTTAAAATATTAGCATGGCTTCATAGCCACTCGCTATTATCCACTTATTTTGCTAGTCGCTAGTATTCATATACTAGCAACCCGCCCCTGCTTCATACGGATGCAATGCTGACATGTCAAAACATTCGAGGATTTTGCGCTGTATCTAAGTTAAATATGAATGTACACATTTACAAACGTTCCGGAATAAATGCTGGTGATATACGCATCAAAAGCCATTGTGTAGTTTAGAAGATTTAAGCGCTCACACAGCCAGACACAAAAAATTATTTTGTTTTTGTACTATGTATAAATGTATAGATATATATTCACTCATAGAGGAAGTGATTAAGCTGTTGTTATGGGTATTGTATCGCTTATACAAGTTAAACAATTGGTTAAGGTTCATCATGGTTACCAATGACCACCAATAAAAAAAAAGTAATATTTTTAGAAATAAAGAAAATGAAGACAAAACATACACTTACAATGTAGCCAAAAGCCTCGTATTCAACAATTCAAAGTTTAAAATTTACCAATATAGTCCATGGACTTATGTCCCTCAAAACCGTATTCCTCTTTCTTTGAAAAAAAAAACCCTCTTTGATGTCATTACTTGTACAATATTCTAGAAATAGGCCAGTAAGTAAACCAATTTTTCCAACCTTGAAATCAAATTAAACTAAAAGTGTAGATACTCAAAGAACGTTTTCTAAGAACAGTATCAGCTGTATAATTAATTACTAAAACGCTCACTAACGTTATGTTAAAACGAGACGCAATGCGGAAACTGGAAGGGGGGAAGGGGGGGCTCCGTACGCACTTCCTGCCTCGTACTTTAACCCTGTACTTTCCTTAAATTTTGTTTATCGCAGGACTTTTTGTTCTAATGTATCCTTTTGACTAACAAACTAATTTATTCTATTTAGCTTTTAGCTTAATTTTTGAGTCCGTTGCCTTTCGTGCAGCAGCGTTTCGTGTTAAAATGGCCGACTTGTTTGTCCAGGATAAAATTTGTAAATAATTTGTGAAATATTTTTGTAGATTAGCTGCAGTATATCTATGTCTTTATAGTTTCTACATCTTCATTTCTTGATCTTCAAGTAAAAGAAAAACAGAATATTTCAGCTACTTATCATTCCAGGTCCGTTTATAAAGCTTGAGGGGAAGAGCGTTGTACCAGTCAATCCATGACAGGCCGGGCAACCTCCCAAAATCACTGTGTAGTACGATTGTATTAGCTTCGACATAGCCGTAGTTTTAGTTCGGAATTCTGCGGGGTAGTTTCATAACACACGGTGGCAAGGGGTTTAATTTTGACAGTTTAACAACATTCATTGCGTTATTTACGTTGTTGAGCTGACAAATGTTTCGAACATATGAAGCGATGAATTAGCGATATCAAAATCATTCGAATTGTGATTATTAGTAGATATGTTACGCAATTAGGGGGTAGTAAGCTGGTGGTAGTTCTTTGGACTAAAGTTTTTTATTTAAAATTAATTATTTAAAAGTTTGATAAAACACTGTATTTTCGGCTAGTCTAACACTAGCCGAAAATACAGTGTTTTATCACCGCATTTTTTAACTTTCCTATTCCTAAGTAGCTTAGGTAATTCAGAATTCAAGTTAAGAATTGTGTGAAATTTGTTTAATAATTTAGTAGTCACGTTTGTAATCAAAAATAATTAAGTTTGTATTAATCTTAGCGTCTTACTCAACATCAAAATAAGCTCGCTTCTTTGAAATAACAAGAAAATCGGCAAGAAATTTACCCTTTTCAATTAATTCATGGATGGTGTAGCTTTTAGTGTTCCAATAATCCCGTGGCTTTTTGAGGGTTGAAGGAGTTTGGTATTGCTAAGTTATTTTGAAAAATATGAAAGTAATGTTTTGTTACGAGTAATAATATTTATTTATATTAAGTAGTTTATTTTAGTTGTTTCAGAAACCTTCCTAGATTACTGAAACAACATTTATTTACAAATAAATGCCATTCATTGAATTGTTTACAAATTAATTAATTTGTAAACATTTAATGTTATTATTCGATTATGAAATAATTATCAAACTTGAACATAGGTACGTAAATATTGAATTGGATATTCTACTTCATCCAGTCAGCTTTTAGAAGAAAATTGTTACTCCACAAACAATATTAGATAGATAAATTGATCATACATATTCTTTATTATGTACACCATATAAATTACAGATATAAATGTAGAAATTTTACATAGGATGACACAATGGCTGGTCTTATCGCTGAAAACGATCTTTTTTAAAGACAACCTTTGGATGCATTAAAGGAAGAAGAATAGACAATACTGCAGGTCGTCTATGGTGTATCATTTACTTAAACAATAAATACATAAAGCATATATTGACTACCGTTATACATTTTATTAGAATAATTTGATTACAACAAGATACGCCAAATATTTTACTATCCGGTAGGAAAGCCAAGAAATTAAAATGAATTACTTACGTATAAAATATCATAAGCTGCGTGGAGGATTTATTTAATTATTCAGTATGCGTAGTCGCGTTGTATGTCCGTCAGATGAATATTCATAGTGTAATATTCGAATATTGTATTATCAAAATGAGCTGGTTTTAGCAAATCTTTAATTAGCTCTTGGCTAGACACCACTAGTTGCACGTAAGTCCATTAAATTTAATTCCCCATTAAAAGTAATGCTGTCACTTTCTGATACGTTCCGTTAGATAGAGACAGCATTACTTTTAATCAGGAATTAAATTTAATGGACTTACGTGCTGTAGCCGATAGTGCGCGGATGTAAGCGGAACTTTCGCGAGTTCGATAAAACATTTCCTTAAGTGTTGTTGTGCTAATAATGGAAGAATAGATAACATCCCGAGTACGTTAAGGCCTAACTTATACCAACTTTTGTGTGATGTTCGTTTATTAGGTAAGGTTACTGATATAAGTAGTAAGTTTGCATGCTTCAGTTTTAAGCAAAACATGTTCGATCTAATACTTATTTTTTATAACACCTTGAATACCGTGTTTTATGCAAATAAAATATCTTATCTTATCTTATAGCTATAGTATGTGTAGGAATAATAATACCTCGGATAGATTATTATAAACCACTATATTGTAGCCACAAGATAATTTAACAAAGTAACAAGCAAGCATGTCGTTGTGACAAGGAAGGACAGTGGCGCACCAAGCGCAGAGAAAGAGAACAAGTAAACTTTATAAAGATTGTAGGCTAAGGTTATGTTTACATTCTTCCAACAGTATGCCCACATGAATTACTCTAAGGGCCCAAAGTACTTTCCGAGATTATTAAATGAAAGGCGTACCTATTTGTATTCATAGTTTTATTAATTATCCCTAAAAATGATGCTACTCATTTCACACCATGACGCGCTCTGTCAGCTCTCCAAGCTGATCCTCTATTCTTTTCTATCCTTCTAAATATGTTATGTTTTGTTCTCATTAAACTTCCCAAAAACATAAAAAAATGCTTGTATAGATATGAGAAACAATCTTTTGTATTGAATTTAAAATCTTTAGAAGCCTGTTGTATATACATTTCTGACTCATGGAGTCATTATGATACCTTAAAAGTTTTAACTGTGTGGTTTATTTATATATCTCATTATGTTAAGTAAACAGTTTGTGTTCTTTATTAGAATACATTCTTTAAACCGTAACCGAAACGATACACCTAAAACATGCAACCTTCTCGAGCAATTTGTAGGTTGATGGCATAACTTACAAAATGCTCAAGAAGGTTGCATGGTAAGCAGGCTAAAACCTTTACAGTTTATGATTAGACTAGCTGCGCCCCGCGGTTTCACCCGCGTAAGTCTCGATCCCGTGGGAAAATCGGGATAAAAAGTAGCCTATGTCTTATTCCAGGGTGTCAGCTGCCTCCATACAAACATAAATTTTATCAAAATTGGTCCAGCCGTTTGAGCGTGAAGAAGTAACAAATATACACACACACACACTCACAAACTTTCGCCTTTATAATATTAGTGTAATGTGATGTGATATTAGAAATGAAAGAAGGTCATAACATAACATCAAATGTGAATCCACACTATACATATTACGCTGAACTTTAGCACTTTTACTTAATCGTATTACGTACATATATATCAGTAGGTATTATGAAAAGTGTACTTAAAAGTTACAAAAATGACACTTTTCCTCGTACATTTACGCACAAAATGACAATATTATCTTATCCTCGTCTTTATGTTATTTAAATGTGATATTATTCGTGAACTTTGGACATATTCCGTCAGTTTTCAGCAGGGTTTACACAGAGACGTGCTTGAACGAGCTGACTGTAATCTTGTGAAACTTTGGCTTGTATGTCAAGTAGGGAATTTTATGTGAATTTTTGTACAGCAGATGAAATTTTAAACGATGTGAAACAATAAATTGGCATCTAGCATTACAGGGTTATTTGCGGTGATACTTTATTTAAATTAAAAGTTATCAAATAAAATTAAGGCGTGCTCAATCTTTGTCCAATTTTAAAATTCTGGTATAAAAAGACTTATCTCTCCTTAAACATCACCATTACATAATATAATTCCTTGCTCGTGTTTCATGTTAATTATTGTATTTATATAGATAAATATATGCTTTATGTATGTATTTTTTGTATATGTAAATGGTACACCACTGACTACCTGCAGTATTGTCTCTCCTTCTCCCTTTAATCCATCCAAAGGTTGTCTGTAAAATATCGCTTTCAGCGATAAGACCGCCCATTGTGTCACCCTATGTAACATTTTAACATAAATATCTGTTATTTTTATGATGCCCAGCAAAAGAGGCATTGATGGACGAACGTGTAAATGTGGGCCGAGGCGAAGCCGAGCCACACATACGTGAGTCCATCAATGCCTGGCTGCAGCCAAGGCTTGTATAGTGCTTTTCTCCATAATGGGCGGAAATTCAAACAAAGTAAATTATTTATAAATTCCAGATACAATGATGAACAACGTAAATTTTTTACGCGCCTATATGTTCATTTGTTTTTTTTTTCAATAAACAGCTTTCTATTTACAAGCCAGTTCGAAATTTAAATAAAACCTTTGATAAGTTACATCCTTGGTTGCCATATTTCGGAGTAAAAGATAGTTCCATTTTTAAATTACATGATAGATATGAGTTTACGATGTAATTTATTTGGCCGCTAAACCACGACAATATGGATTTTCATACAACTTTTGGTGGCCGCTGCTCGCATGTATTTGGCCAGTACAGCAATTTCGATTTATCTCGAAGAAGGTTGTCAAAATAATGCTTAAATTTCTAAGCATGTTAGAAAAGAGTATTCTATTCCATTCTATTATGAGTTTTTAAAGCATAAGTAGCTTGGTGGAACTAACGGCTGTATTGAAGACGATATGGCTGGAAGGGGGTGATGGCTAATAGAGAAGTATGAAAGAAAAATACATGTTGAACCAACCCAAAAAAAAAGATGAGGGCAGAAGAAAGATGATGACGATGATAAAGTTGTTTGTTGAAGTGATTTTGGTGAAAAAACATTACGGCTGGTAAAATAGGAAGTTCTTATTTACCTACGTTACATACTGCATTGAAAAGTGGTGGCCCAGTGGTAACAACCGCGACTTAACTTACGAGTGAAGGTCGTAAGTTGGAACCCTGACAAGCGCTTTACTTTATGCAATTTATTTAATCACCACTGCTCTCAAAACAGTGAAGGAAAACATCGTGAGAAAACGGCATGTCTTAGAACCAAAAATTCTAAGAGATGTGACATCTACCAATCCGCACTGGGCCCGCGTGGTGGATTACGGCCCACTCCCTCTCACAGAGAGGAGGCCTATGTCCCAGCAATGAGAACATTATAGGCATATGCATTCTTCATTGACCACAAACAACAATCCATCAATTTGGATAATTATGACTTGTTGAATGGATAATCGCTATTCACTTCAGTATTGCTATTCTGCAAAAATCTCACCGTGAACATTTGGGTGAAGTGAGCTTGAAATGAACTGTCATCCTACCCGACACTATGGCATCTAGAGGTTGACAGCTCTCTACAAACTCACTTCACCTCAGTTTTCACGGTGACATTTTTACAGAATACACCGGCTGATACTGAGATCATCTATTACTTTCAATTAATATGAACGTTAAATAACTCCGACGATGGGAGGTGGCGCTCTAGAAGGGCATACACTGACCTTATTGGTGATGATCTTCAGAAAAGTCCGAGGTATCTATTCCGAAGATAAATCCGAAGTATCGGCCGTTTCCCGACTACGTCTGACTACGGCAGAGTACAAAGAAAGAAAAATAAATATGTCAGTCAAAGAGACAAGTCAATGACAAACATGTGACTTGAAGTTGGGTAAGGATTCAAAGTCAAAGTAGGAAGCTTTGGAAGTCAAGAAACGGCTGAACATTCGGCCGAGTACTCGCATCCGGCGTGCGTGTATGACCATATGTATGAACGTAAACGAAGCAAAAGGAGTATGTAAGGATCGAAGCAGGTGGCGTTCTGTAGTTTCTGCCTACCTCTATGGAAAAAAGGCGTATGTTTACGTATGTATGTATTATGTATTTTTAAATAATACATAATTCTCTTTTAGTTCCATCCAAAACAGAATAAAAATATGCCACCAAAAAAGCAACACCATTTAATTTTATTCGAGCAAACGTAACACGAAAGTCATTTTACTACTCTAGCCCTCATCACTATACACTTATAACAACCAAAATTATACCTTCCTACATTGATATATGGTTGGTTTTAGGAAATGTAGAGTTTCAGGAATTGTCCCTTCACATTCGGCGTACACTGCCGTTCAGATTAACGACCCGCTTTGTGTCGACGTTTCAACAGATACACGTCAGGTACGGATTGTAAGCAGCGCGTGTGTGTTTGTATGAAGTTGTTCGTACTGCCGACGTACCCGTAGTTTCAGAGAATGTTAAACTTAGAGGACGTTCACTGTACAGGTTCCTCAAAAGCTTAGGTAGGTTTGTGTTAGTACATTTGCACGTACTGCAATTATTATTATTGTTGAAATCATTTTACCGGATAAAAATTTGGATAAGGTACTTAAAAATAACAGGGTAACTAACAACATCGTGAATAAAAAGTTAGCACTTCCATATTCAGGTAAATGAAATATCAGCAATATTTTTTTATGGTCTGAAAATAGTTATTTTCCATGAGTTATGAGCAGTTCTGTTAGAATTTATGAATGGAGGAACCCATTAGGCCAACGCCAGTGAGCATTAGCTCAACTGTTATGCAAAGACGTGATTTACTGTTCCCACCAGAGTTGTGAAGGCGATAAAACTATATTTAATAATACCCTTTTTAGGGGGGTTAAGTGAAAATTGATGTTAAGTTGTGCATGGAAGGAAGGACTCGACAGTATTTTAATTATAAAAGAACAGGTTCTCAATTCGATTGTAATTTTAATGTTTGTTTTTTTGTTTGAAATGGTATACTCCTGAGGTGGTCGGTCCTATTTAAATTTGGTCTAGTTCAGATGAGAGGTTTTTGAGTTAGCTTCAATAATACGTATTATTCCACTTAGTTTATGTTGATGATGTCATAATAACTTCCTGCCACTGTTATTTACTTAACAAGAAAGTACTGGTATACGAATGTGTGTGAGGTTGGCATCACAAATAAAAAGGAAAAATAAAAACTTTACTTGTAAAAAAGTTATTTAAGCGATTTTTTTTAATTCAAGTGGGTCAATTTAAATTCAAAGGTCTGGGAACAAGCCCGGCTACAAAATATAAAGGAAAAAAATATAAATTATGTAGGTACTTTAGCTTCAAAGACCTAAAACCTAGAATTAATATTTTACCCTCGACAAATTAATCCGAGCTGAAGCCGGCAAAATAACCGAGACCGTATATTTTTATTCCCCAAAGTGTATTTTTATGCAAACACTTGTGTGTAATGAGATCGTTAAAATTACCGATACCATCTTAACTACCCACCGACCACAAGATTAAAATTTGATTATACCCTCACCCTGTATAGAAAAAATCCACAGGGTATATTTTGTAGATTTACCTTACCAATTTCTGTATATAAATGATTGCAAATGATTCCCTCAGGCCATTTCCTTTAGATGCTCGAGAAAATATTAGAAAGGGCTCTCCCGGTTTTGCATTATTATAACAAATGATTACGTACGCCTTTGAATTTCGAATTCGAAGATGTCTGAAATTCCGGGGGATTCCGAATTCCGGAATACCGTAAAGAAATAAGCCTTACACAATTGAATCTAGTTAATCTTGGAGTAGATAGACGTGATTACTTTTTGATAAATAAAATAGGTTCCAATTTAATCTCAGCCAAACCCCTAGAGATTTGCTTACCGAATTGAACAATTTCCTTCGTAGTGCAGTCATCCGATTAAACCCTTACTGATGTAGTCTGGACGATGTATCCTCATCAAACTTCGTATCATATTTGTCTACATAAACTTGTATAGTTACGTTATGGTTACGTTTCGCTCTAAGAACAGCAGGCCCAAGGTCTTGTTATCAACAATCTTCTCAATTTCCTGTAGTTTCTTCATCGTCACTTACCGGCTATTTAAATTGATGGCCAATAAAATAGCTTTGAATTGGATTACATTATTCAGCAGGCATATCATTTCTTTAGGATTGTGGTAAAACTGATTCGTATCAAATGACTGATGTAGAATGGGATTATTTATCAGGCATAAAGTGTACACTTAAAACCTCTTTGTTATTCGATCTTTACTAATCCCTTCGACAGTGTACGGAAAAAATCACATTTCTGAAATAATGTATTTTTGGGTTTTCTTTGGGTCTTCGAATAGTGTATACATACACTATTCGAAGACCCAAAGAAAACCCAAGAGAAGAGATAAATACATAACTTGATATGGGTATGCGTAATGATTAAGCATGTACATATATATAACTTGCTTGGGATATATTATCTTTGGTGTATTTTGGAATTCAGAGTTAATAATTCCTCAGCGCCACACACTTTATCTCGCTCGCACAAGTGAGACAGAGTGGGGTGCTGGGTGGCAGGGAGAAGACTCCAAGGCGCCGATAGTTTAGGTAATTTATTTTTACGGTGAAAATAACTGTACCTAATAAAAAAAAACACAAATATAGTATCTACTTTATATTTAGTTCAGTTATTTATTATGCAAAGTTTAATGATCTAATTTGAAGTATTTTTTTAATACTAGTGGTTTAGTTTTCGGTTCGGAGGTAACTTTGTAATATTTTCTGTCGAGAAATTTTATGGGATCGTATTTTTGTCCAACACAGTATACTTAACATTTATCCTCAACTTTACCATATATTTATTTCAAAATGAATGCTGCAGTATTTTCGATATAGCGAAGGAACATGCTAGGCAATTTGAGGTGTGTAGACTCTTAAATATAGGCGTGCACACCGTTGGTAGACACTTATCTGTCAACAGTGTTAACTAGCAAATTTTTTCACAAGGGGTGAATTACCTAGGTATACAAATATATCTATCATCATCATCAGCCCACAGCAGTCCACTGCTGGACATAGGCCTCTCTAACTGTACGCCATTCAGCTCGATTCTCGGCAACTGTACCCAGCTGCTACCAGCCACCCTGCGAAGATCATCGCTCCACCTAGCCTGAGGGGGTCCTACCTTACATTTTCCGATTCGCGGTCTCCACTCAAGAACACGAAATATCTATATCTATCATCCAGTAATATCAAGTTAAACCATCGACTACATGTCTTAACAGACATCGACGAGTAACTAACCTTTTTTTTTTCTAGGGGCTTTTACGCTTAGCGTATGTCAGTCCCATCGTATCCTAAACAATAGTACTTTCACAACACGTGGGCCATGAATTTGAACAAACCTTTCGCATCGTCGCCATTTGGTTGGGATAGAATTGTATGGAACATGCCTGCATCAGTTCTGTTCAAATTCAGGGACCTTACAAAATTATTTCTACTGGACTCATATTGGACACATTCCATCAATAAATGTTGTAGGTCCTCGACAACTCCCACATTCCTCACAATTGGGTGAAGCGATTCTCTGCATCATGAAGGCAAATTTTTTGTATGGAATGTGTCCAGATCTGAGTCTAAGGCCCGTATTAATAAACGTTCCCCAACGACGTACTCAAGTGCGTAATTATTTGATACGCCATTATTACGATATCAGCATCTCAAGAACATTACTAATTAATAAACACATGAAAACAGTATCTCAGTTACCAAGATCAGCTCCTCAAGGAGCTGTACTTGATGAACGATTACATCACATTGACCGAAGTTTAGAATGACATTCATCACATTTCGTTCTTGATAAGTCGTAAGATTTATTGAAATACTTGTATTTTGGTATAACGTCTAACGATTTATAGGAGAACATGTTTTTCAACTACAATGTTAAGTTTGTATTTCGGATAAATTCACGACACGCACTTAGATGGTTTTTATAAATGTTCACTTGGTAACTCAAAAGGATTCGAGGCATTCCATATATATATTTTTGGCAAAAATATCGTCATAGTACTCTAATTCATCGTAATAATTATTTTCCCCCAAACCGACCAAACCCCAAACCCCAGACGACCTCAAGTCACGGACTGCCTACACTCAGATTTAAGCATCTCGAGTACACAAACCTATTGTATACTTAAATGTCGATTTTCGTTCATTAATCAGCCCATCACTCGGCTGATAACGTAAACCCAAGCCGTAACTTGAGTACATCAATTATTGTGTTTATTAATACGATCATGACCTCAAGACTGTTATCAAGTGCGAGCTCTTGGGCTGAGTAACGTTTACTAATACGGGCCTAAGAGCAGTAACAATTAGTTTTCTACTAACATCACTATTCATGAACCAGGGCACGCAAAGAGGTTCACACTGTATGGTTTTATACCATAAACCGTCTCTAATGACCGTTTATTAAAATATTCTCTCCAATAATCATAGCATATATTTTTAAAGGGAAACTAACTTTCCAAATCAATAACTACTGACAAACAAAGCGAGTATCATTTAATTGGTTGTTAGGACTGTAAGAATAACAAAAGGGAAGCCGATGAGTGCTCGAGACAGGCAATCGGACTAAACTAATTAGTCTTCTGTAAACGGGAATTCCTGTCTTGTTCGCATTTAGTGGATCAACAAACGTTGATACAAAGTAGTACAGAGGGAGCAAAGAGTTATTTATAGATCTGGCTAACTAGGACTGAAGGATCTACAATTTCAATTGTCAGTTTTCTCTAATATTTCAGTCATATTTAAAAGTAACGCAAACCAAGTATTTTTAATGCTTCTCACTTTAATTAAGGCGATGTGTTTTTTGTTTTGTGCTCACACCATAAATTATTATTATAAGTCTATACGTGAGCATTTGTAATTGGTTTTCTGTTGACTATGGTTTCTTTTTTTCCTGTTTTCATTAGTTAGTTTTTATTGTAAGTCCTCCACGTAGTAAAATAAATAAATAAATAATTGAAATCGTATAATTTGATTTTGATTCTTGGTACTTCTACCCCGAGATACTTTTATTTCTTTGTGTGATTTGTTTTCGGAAAATGTTACTTTTTTACCAATATGGTTGTTTTTTTATGTTACAGGTAAGATTATTTGAAATAGACACTCAGCATGACCTTTGCTGACCTACCTACCTACAGTAAGTATGTAATTATAAGTTTTCATTAACGACCAGGCCTAGCTCACCTAACAGACGTTGTGCTGACCAAACAATATTTCATACAAAAACCCCTTCAATTTTTTTCAATTTTCCGGGTGACTATTCCAATTTTTCTTTCCCTAAAAAACTTATATGGACTATTATGAACATCTAGAAAAATTGCCAAATCGATCCAGCCATCGTCAAGGGCCCAACGTGCCTACAGAAGTTTTCACTTCAAATGTGTCTGAGAGTGTCGGTCACGCGAGTTCAGTGCCTTTTCCCCATCCCAAAAGTGCCCACCATGCCTAAATAAGTTTTCACTTAAAAAAAAATGTTAAAATTGGTTCCTCTCACTCCGGAACAGCATTACGTAGTGGACACTAGTTAATTGAACTTCGGATTCCGCTGCAGTTTTGAACAGTCCAATTTAAACAACTTTTTTCTGCTACGGTTTTGTTTTTGCATTTCGTTTTCAGGGCGGCTGCGTCGGAAACTTTTTACATGTCATTTAAGTATGTGTATCCTATGTCATATAGAATGTGTTGATTTTATTTGAACTCAAATGAACATTGTAACATACATAAATAGCTATGATGTCATAAAGGATAAAACATAAATAGTTACTTAAACAGAAGATAGTCGTTTTCCGCAGAATCATCATAAATCATAATAATCATATAATCATCTTATCAAATTAATCTTCACTCTAAAGGAAGCTCTTCAAAGTATGTCCTATGAAGATACAGATAAGTTATTAGTCGTACTTAAATAAATTAGTTGTATTTGTACTAATTAAGTTTAGCTAAGTATTTTAGCAAGTAGGATTTTTGTACTATTTACACCTTTTTAAATACCTATTCGATGACTAGATTTTTATAATTAATGTGTTTATTCAGAAATATTATGCCTTACCTCGCCTGAAACACATGATAACCTAGTTCAGGCACATGACACAATAGAATTTTACGTAGATTTAAGCAAATTTGTATTTAGTGTTTTACTTTTTTACCTGAATAAACTTTTTTTTTATCAATCATGGCTATCCGCGGCTATTTCCCGTCAAAATGCGTTTGTAAAAATGTAAAAAAATTCCAACACCTACCCAATTTTTTGACATTAAAATTCAAATGAGGTAGGTACATACTGAAGAGTATCAATTATTGTTTATAAAAGAAAATTCACCATTATTGTGCATTATTAGCCGTAAATTCAGCTCATGAAATTTTCAAGTATCTCGTCGACAAGCTCCTGAAACATCAATTTGTACCATTCGCATAATTATATACAGTGTGTATCAGTATTTGTCTCACACTTCAAGAAGCTTCAGAACTTTTTATAAAATAAAAATAATGTAAATGACATGAATTAGAATAATACCCGGTGACCTTCATCAGTTCGGAATAATTCGCATAAAAAATGAAATAATAATATGCTTGAGATTTTTTCCATCTTCTTTTCTTTTGGTTACAATAAAAAGTGCTATTGATATGAATGAAAGGAGTTGAGTGTAAGCTTTTATTAAAATTGTTTATGCTTATAGCTTCGTTCTTTGATCAGACAATTAAGTGTAAACTTAAACAAATGTACCACCACTGTATAGGTACCTAAATACATAACAACAAGATAATAGCAGGCATCCGTTTATACACAGGGTCAAATTAAATTAGCTAGCGAAACTCCGTAGACGTGTTGGGTATCGTTATCTAAAGATAATAAAATAAAAAAAGTAATTAAGTTACCAACCGCAGGTAGTGTCGTCACTTGAAGTATAATTTTAAAAAAACATTTTTTTTTGTGAAAACTTCACTGACGTGATGGGTTTCGATGGAAGCACTAGCACTCGGGCATCTTTTGTCATTCGATCGGTCGGCTCTCGTGTCGCGAGTTCACTAATTACAGCTGTCGGATAATGTATGGTTTTACACATACAGGGCCAAATTAAATCAGCTAGCGAAACTCCGCAGACGTGAGGGATCGATATCTAAACACGATAAAATAAAAATAAAAAGATTTGATGGTAATTTTTTTTTGGTCAACGACCGCTTGTATTGATGATACTTGAAGTATGTGTTAAGGGGGATGCGCTAAGGTAACCCACGAAATTCAAAATTTCTTACGTTTTTTGCAATTTGTAGGTCTGAGTCAGGTTGAAAAAAATGAACAAATATGGCTTAGCAAAGCCATATTTGTTCATTCAACTAACCCTCTTCGTAGAATCCGATTGAAAGAC
Organism: Tiliacea citrago; assembly: GCA_963921375.1. NCBI lineage: Eukaryota > Metazoa > Arthropoda > Insecta > Lepidoptera > Noctuidae > Tiliacea > Tiliacea citrago. The sequence continues at coordinate 22,119,631 of OY992785.1, forward strand.
TATTTCATGAAATAGTCATTTAATAGGATTCTATGAACTTAGAGAGGTGTATTGCGGATTCTAATGATTATAATTCTGTAAAGCCATATTTGTTACGGCCGCGAATCATATTGTAATCAACATACAAACTGACACAGACCTGCAAATTGCAAAAAACTTAAGAAATTTCGAATTTCACGGGCTATCTTAGCGCATCCCCCTTAACCCATACTTCAAGTAACATCACTACAAGCGGTCATTGCCCCAAAAAAAAATCATAAATCTTTTTTATTTTTATTTTAGCGTGTATATCGATCAATCACGTCTGCGGAGTTTCGCTAGCTGATTTAATTTGGGCCTGTATGTGTAAAACCATACATTATCCAACAGCTGTAATTAGTGAGCTCGTGATACGAGAGCCGACCGATCGAATGACAAACGATGCCAGAGTGCTATAATAACAGACTTTGCCCACCACCCTGTATAGTACAACCGCGCGCTCGGATTATAGAAATAGTGGCGATATGTCGTACTCGTTGTTTATAGGCTCTTTTCATGGTTTACAGGTTGCACAGAAAATTGTGCAGCCGATTTGTTGTAGGTATCAATTGTAAACATTCTGCAAGGTGAGTCATAAGAAAACGACAGACCAGTGCCGAAGACAGGGAAAACTGGCATTACATGGTTAAAAGTAAGGCAAAAAAAAACGAGCGAGCCTTACAGTAGTCGCATATGTTTTGCATCTGTTAACATCTGTTTGGTTAAAAGGACATTCCTAAAAGTAAAAATGTAACAAATTGTAAGTTGTTGAAATAAACATTTTATTATTATTTATTATATGATGTGCACATATGACATCTCATCTTGGTAATAAGCAACTGAACTGCGACAGAAATGACCCCCTCTACCTATAATCTATATAGTACTTACTATTTCCATGCTATTATAAAGTACTTACTAATTCCATGGTATTAAAAAGTACTTACTTATTCCATGCTCAAGCTGTCACTTCCTGTTACACACTTCCGTCCCTTTTTAACGAAATCGCTCCCACAGGAAGCGAAAGGACAGATGTTAGACATCAAAAATGTTGTCGATGATGATAGAAATCTCTTTTATATCTGACTTTTAAGGAATGGAGACATATCACCGTACCATAGATTACCAGATAAATCACTACATGTACTTACGTGCGGCCGGGTCGCACGCGACCCATTTCTCAGTGGGGTTGCCGACAGCCGCGAGGTGCGGGGCGCGCGGCTGCGGCGCGCAGCTACAAAGCAAAACTCACTTTACGCTTGTAAGGTTAAGTATATTTTCGTTCACAGCGTCTAGCGACTCTAAAATTTTGTATGGAGTGATTTATCTGGTAATCTGTGATCGTACTGAAATATGCTCAATTTTAGCTTATTAAGAGTACAAGTGAAGTACTACCTATGACATATCTTCGTCATTTCTGTGATCCAAGATCAACCCCCGTGGATACATAACGTTCTAATCACAGGCTCTTTCCTGTTGACATTACATACTTCCTCTTTATTAGCTCAGCAACAACGGTTGATTGCTTTCCGCTGTTCATTTATACAGATGATGCGTTGTTATTCTTTAATTAATGTTTTTAAAAATAGATTGTGTTTTTATGTGGTTCGGTTTTACGCACATGCTTTTGTTTCGAACGATTTTAAAATAAGGATACGAATGTTATTGAATAGACTTGATTTATAATTAGGCCGTCTTGTCTTGTGTGCGTGCGAGTTCCTCTTTTGTTTCCCCATAATATTATAACCAGCCTGTAACTGTCCTAATGCAAGGCCAAGGCCCATTCTCCACTCTCATACTGAGAAGTCACAGCACCATTGTCAGCATTGATGACCACGCTTACTCAAGGCGAATTGGCGATTTCAGACTTAAATCTATAGACCTGATGACCTTTTTTTACCGTCTTGATAAAAATAGTAGAGAGTAACTGTACCCATTGTAGTCATACCCATTGGTAAGACTGGTTGTCAGACTTTCGGGGTTCTGACGACCCGTAACAACCGTCAACGATCTACAAATAATAGCCGGGACCAACGGCTTATCGTGCTTTCCGAGGCAGGGATGGGTCTTGGTATGTAAAGATGGTCACCCATCTGCGGCCCAACCGCAGTAAGCATAGCTTAACCTGATCGAGCGACCTGTGCGGCTGTTACTCCTTAGCCACAAGCCCCTCAAATCAAAAAGTACATATGAATTGAAAAGCCCTGATTTGCACTTAACACTCAGAATGCAAGTTTTATTTATAAAAGCAAATGTAGCTATCGTTTAGAGCAAAGGTCTTCAACCCGCGGCCCCCGGGCCGCCTGCGGCCCGCGGTGGCTTCTTTGGCGGCCCGGCAATAGCTTGGCAACATTAATTTATTATTCATGACTAGAAATTATAACAAAATAAACAGGTACTTACACTAACGCGCGGATACAGTGTGAGAATCGCAACAACCAATATTGGGGCAGATATTAATAAATTAGTTAACAGTAAACAATGTGAAATATCTAAAAAGCATGCTAGAGCATTGTAAAATTGTTTAATAAATAACTGCAGTGAGTGTTGTGTTTTAATTACTTACCTAAATACAAGTTTAAAAAGGGATATAATCAATTTCCCTTGTGTTACGGCCCACCGAACCAAATTCAAAGTATTCTCGGCCCTTGACTTCAAAAAAGTTGAAGACCCCTGGTTTAGAGCTAGAGGATGCGTAGGTGATGGTGCGAAGGTGCACGTAAAATATATGAAAGGGAAAGATGAACAACGAATGAGATTAATTTTTCATTTGTTTATTTTCTGCCCATTAGAAGGAATACTCACTTGAACTTAGATAATGAGTCTCTGTCTTAACCCAGGGATAAAAAAAAAACTAAGCAGGTGACGCCCCGGGCGTCGGGAGTCACAGGCCGATTCCCGGCCACCTTAGGCGCGGGCTTGCGGACGGTGAGCGATAGGTAGCTCGCCGTCCGATAAGGCCCGGGTCAACGGTGCGTTATGTGGCGCTGCGGAGGTCGCGCGCCTGTGTCCCGCAGAGCCTGTTCGCGGCTCAGCCAGTGCGTACCCATACTGCTTGATATGCTCCCACAACCCAGGCGATCAATCTGCTGAACGCCCTGATTGCTCAGGAGCCGGATGTTGACGTACTTATGTAGCATACATAATCAGCCTATGAGGTTCCCATTGCTGGGACACAGGCCTCCTCTCTTCGAGAGGGAGTAGGCTGTAATCTACCACGCGGGCCCAGTGCGGGTTGGTAGATGTCACATGTCTTCGAATTTTTGGTTCTAGGACATGCCAGTTTCCTCACGATGTTTTCCTTCACCGTTTTGGGAGCAGTCATGATGAAAAAGATTACGTAAAGTAAAGCGCCTGCCTGGGTTCGAACCCACGACTTGCAACTCGTAAGTTGGGGCCGTTAGGTACCACTCAGCCACCACTGTTCTCAGTATTTATGTGCAGTAGTAAATATATGTTTAATGGTTGCATGAAGTTTCTTAGTTGTTATGTGTAATGTTATTGGCTTGCTGCACGCTTGGGTGTTTACTGTAAGTGCAGCAAACAATTGTTATGTAAATAAATCAAACCAAAAAATCTTTGTTTCTCGAAGTTCAATGTTTATCTAGACTTGCTAAACTCTTTCCTAAAGAACACCTCTGAATATATGTTCCCAACTAGTACAAAACTAAGGACATTTAAAGTTTCTAGCCTTTACTTGTTACCCTAAGTTTGCAACTCGAATTAATTAATGACCCTTAAAACTTAGGTACGTGACAAAGGGTAAATTCCTTAAGTCTGTATACAAATTAAGTTAAATTCTAGTATTTACAACTACACTGAAACACCTTTCTTCGCATCTAGAATTCGCTTTGTTTTCACTTCAAGACCGCTACAATCACTGTTACCGGTAAAAAGCTGTAATTATACACTTAGCGAAATTCAGATTGATTTTGTTCTAAAGGTTTATTCTGATGGCTGATGATTCTGACAACAGGAGGAACGGTTTAACCGTGAATATTGTTTTCCAAAACAAAAACAGCAAGATATTTTTAAGTCTTTTGTGCATACGGTGATGGAACTCAAAACATAATTTAATACATTAAAAAAATCTTCAAAGACCACTCTTAATTATTTTTAAAAGCAGTTTATCTCTTCGTTGATAGTTATAATTATAATTAAAAGTATACCATAAAATTGCAAATGCCAAACTGTATTTTTTATTAATTATAACTAATTAATAAAAAATACAGTTTACAAATACATATCAAATTTTATTGTGTCATCGCGCATCTCTTTCTTCTGTATGCAATATGACAGTGAAAGCGGTTTACCTGTTGTCAGCCTCTTAAATGGATTTCAACTGAAGGTCCAGTTGAAAACCAGAGTGAGGCTTGTCTGGCATTTTTGCTGAACTTTTTTAATCTGCTGTATATTATATAGTGTGCCTTTTAGTCTGTGCTAAATATTTTCATTTTCTTTGTTCTTTCTGATGTCACGTCTCTTTCAGGTATTTTCAGGCTGTACATAAACAATACAATTTACCAATATTAAACGGCATATACATTATTATTTACGATTTGTTAATTTTTAGGGTTCCGTACCCAAAGGGTAAAACGGGAACCCTATTACTAAGGCTCCGCCGTCTGTCTGTCTGTCTGTCACCAGGCTGTATCATGAACCGTGATAGAGAGTTGAAATTTTCACAGATGATGTATTTCTGTTGCCGCTATAACAACAAATACTAAAAAATATAATAAAATAAATATTTAAGGGGGCTCTCATACAACAAACGTGATTTTTTTGCTCGTTTTTACTCGATATTGATTACGGCAAAAGGTAGACGCTTGAAATATTCACAGAACATTTAGTTATATATTCACTTTATAAATAAATAATTAAATTAAAATAAAACAAATATTTAAGTGGGGCTCTCATACAACAAACGTGATTTTTTTGCCATTTTTATAGATAATGGTACGGAACCCTTCGTGCGCGAGTCCGACTCGCACTTGGCCGGTTTTTTATTCCTTCGCTGTATGAGGAGCTTGGCTCTGCGGTGGATAGTTTCAGTCTGAAGTTGTTCATTTGTATTTGTAACTCAATGGGTCCGTTCGATCGCGTATGATATATAATACAGTCCACTAAAACTGATTTATAGAAACCCTTATCGGGCATCGGTATAGTTTTTTTCATTTCACAAAGACCCCGATATGGATCCTCTACATTATTTGTACCATTTGCAAACCCTGTTAAATCAACCTCCGAAGTTCGTATGATTTATGGAAATCTATTACATTTCATATCTATCTGTACGAAAAATAGGTGCTATCGTAAAGGTTTTAGAGTTAGAATCCCATTAATAACATAGATATCCAGGCCATCTTTTGATCGTCCGATATTTCTCGCGCCAATCTATCACGACGCCATCTTAGTTCCAGAACGTTCTACGGTCGTTAACCTTTCCATGTTTCTCGATAATGGGAACCGATTTGATATGTGAGCAAGATTGCTAATGATATTAAAATTCTTGTGGTTACATTTCCCTTTTGTAGCGGATTTGCCTTACTTCATACTGAGGAAAACGATAATCGGGAGAATTTTTGGACCTGTTTTAACGGAAGAGTAGTGAATAGTTCCTTAATTGTGCCTCTAATTGATGTTGTGGAACCACGGAAATATTAACTGGATTCCGAAGAACGGAAAAGTGGTGAAAAGTTGCTTGATTACATCTGTTACTCAAACAGGTCTTGCATAATTTCATTCGCAATTAAAAATGTCAAAGCAGCTGTCTTTTTGCTCATTTTCATAAAAGCATAAAAATAAACGTTTCAATATTACTGCTACCCTCATTTCAACCACATGTTGCTTCTCCCACGCGTCGCTTAAGACTACGTCAGGGATAAAATTACGAGTGCGTATGATATTGGCCACAAGCGCACATAACGCTAATTTGCTAAGGTCAGACCTCAGAGCTGTTTGAACAAATTTGTTACATAAAGTTAATATAGACAGAAAGTCAAGTTTAGTAACATATACGCTTATAAAGATTATAAAGTATTTAGAACTGTAGGTACAGGTTAGACTGGTACAAAATAATACAAAAAACCTCGTTTAGAAGGTGAGGCCATACTGCAAAAGATCTTTAACGTCGGTCAACAGATGCATATTATTGTTTCAAGGCTACTTAAAGCAGAAATAGATAAATGGAGTTTCAGCAGTAACCGAAACTCCCAATCTTCCCAAATAATGTTGCCAACTTTTACAAATACGAGTACGTAGCACTGATGTTGTTTGTTCTCTATGCCAGCGGTTCCTAATTTTTTTTGCCACGAAACCTTAATTGATCATAATTTTTTTTGGCGGATCCCTGTTCGATAATAACAAAAGTGATTGTAGTTTGAATATTTTCATGTTTGACTTGAAAAGAAAGAACGAATTATAAATGAAAATAATAATACTTTTATTAATTTATAAGTTTTATAAAACATTTATTATAGAAAAAATACTTCGTTAGCTACGAAGTATTTTTAATATGATGAATGAAATTTTGTCAGATATTTACATAAAATAGCATTAAAATTAGGCTTAATATTTGAAAATTGAACGCGAAGATCTGGAGCTGCATCCAGTCTGTTTCTGTGCATGTTTTTGGTGTAAACGTAAGCTAAGAAACCAGTCTCGTGTCGGTAAGTCGTGACAAACGGAAGTAGAACTATGATAGCCTTCTCAACGACTGCAGGGTATTCATTTATCTTTCGCTCCGCTTCCGCGAACGTTTATTAATTCTCGGACGGAATCCGGAACCCCTGTGGCCCTTCAACGGAACCCCTAGTGTTCCGCGGACCACCTTTTGGGAGCTGCTGTTCTATGCCATAAGCAGCATAAACCATTTTGTAGTCTAGAGCACTAGAAAATCGAATTATTACACATAACATAACATAACGCCTGTAATTTCTAAAGAGTTAGGCAGAGGTGTAACTATAGTACATCCACATTTCGACAGTTATGTTTAAGTCCCATGGAGGCGATCCTATTGCCATCAGCACAAATCCAGACTCCATGCTGCTACTGAGAAATTACAGATGGAAAAACCCAATAACAGTTATTTGCTCGACCTGGGAATCGGACCTCGTGCTCAGTAGTAGCGCTTTCGACCAACGAGACAAATTACAAATTAACCTTTTGGTATTTTTTTTTGTGTCGCTAAGTCTGGGCCGACGTCGTACGGCCGCGACCCGCGACCCCACTTGTATGTTCGCGACCTTACGCTAATTTAATTGCACGCCTTGTTACTGAACCACAGTAATAATGTTCCTTTTATATCAGCTGTTGGGTTTCAAAATTAATTTTCTTTAGTGATGGTGTTGAGAACAGATATTCGTCATTACAACGTGTAATTAATTACCTAGTTTCAAAAGCTATTGCGAATTTTAAAACGCTACTGTGTCCAACAAACTGTAGAATTTACATTTTGTGCAAGAACTTAGGCATAATTTCCCTTAAACATGTTTCTATGCAATAAATAATTAACAAAAAGTCAACTACCAAGTAAATGACCACTACACTATTAACAAACTTCTTTTCATCTAACAATAATTCAAAATGAAATACGACGGTTTTTCTGGCCCATTTAATAAATTACCTTACTATTTCATTGTCCGTATTTTTTTCATTAATTCGCTGAATCATATTGCTGAAAGGGTATTGTATGTCAAGGTAATATGACCAAGTTGGGAAGTGTGAAAAGGGGTCGGATACGGTGAATACATTCAAATGTCATTTGGTGTCGGACAATTGACTCAACAAGTGATTATACATAGCACGGTGGGGTGATGGTTGGTAGATTATTAAGGGAAATTAGTGTTAAATACATTATTTGAAACTCGGGTAATAAAATACTATTCAACCCTAATGCCCGTTTTCACTTACAATAGGCGACAATGTTATGCTTAAATAAAACCGCACTGTTTGATTGTCAACGTTCGACTCGGCGAGAACTGAAAATCTTTAATAATCTTTATTGGAAAAAAACACATTTTACAAATTGATTGCGTACGGAAACAGCTACATTAGTTACAAAACTGTGTCGCAGCTATTAAGCCCACCTCCAAGAGACGACAGTGTTCCAGATTCCAGAGATGAAAATACAGCAGGAGGGTTAAAAAAGAACAATAGCTTATATTAAAAAAAATCAATAGTTAAAAATTAATATAGTAGAAAATTAAAATAGTAAAAATGAAATGGTAAATCAGTAAAAAAATAATATAGTAGAAAATTAAAATAGTAAAAATAAAATGGTAAATCAGTAAAAAATTATAAAGTAAAAAATTAAAATAGTAAAAATTAAAATAGGGTGGTGCTTAATGTTGTGCATGACATCTGCATCTGCGTCTGCGGGGATCCATCAGTACAATAATATTTTATTTAGATGTCGCTTTGTGTCACTGAAAATGGGCATTTTCTCTCTTTTTTCTTTCTCTTTTTTTTAAACTTTGCCCCACACTAGGAATTTTTCCTGTATCGTGGGTGCGTTTACAAACATTTAAACTCACATACACAAACAGCCAGACCCGGAACAACTACTTGTAGGTCATACAAATATTTGTTCAATAAAAAATAAAAAAAATATATATTTTAATATATTAAAAGTGTTATTGTGGTTACCAAATCCAAGCTGGCTTAGGTACGTTTATATAAAATGAAAAAAAAAAAAAGTACCAACGTAATCATTTTAGAGCACTTTAAATAATGTTAGGACGTTCCATTTTCAGGCATTTTCCCTAGACTCAGGAATTCTATATTTAAGCCTACCGTCTGGCTAAATGTTTCGGCTATAAGCGGGCAATTTCGGGAATTCGGTTCTCAAATAAATGTTTATTTAAATGTGGACTTTACTTTTCAGGCAAATAAAAACGTGAAAATGCTGTTTGATAGAATTATATCGTTTGTAACATAGAACTATTGGTGGTAAATAATGGCAACCTTAAGACTGAAACGTGTAGTAGGTAGCTACTTAAGACTAAAAAGAGCGAAATCGAATTGCCTCAGAGACATCATTTAATTGACCGAACGAGCGAAGAGCTCTGCTTCAAGTCCTGTCAGTTTGTCTACTCCTCTACAGGTCGTATTTTACAAACAATCTAGACGAAACTTGGTATACACGTTTTACGACTTTATAGATTTTTTTTTGTCGTCAGGGATTTTTGTTTGGAGGGGTACTTCCTCCAAAAAGGGGCAAAAGGGGGGCTACTGGATATCTCCGCCTTTTAAGATTCGATTTCGATGTTCTTTTTTGATTTGAAAGTAGTAGTAACTATCCGGCGGTCTTATAGAAATTTTATGAAGATCTGATGAGGATCTTCGGCGTGATGAGCAGAATAGCTCCTCAAAATGCAGTAAATTGCTCACTTTTATATTTCAACCAGTGGAATTGGCCCCTTAACTACTATATTTTTTAAAACAAAAAACATGGTCAATGTTGCAAAAAGTTTGTGCTCGCTAGGTCTACTGTTCGTAGAACTATTAGTAATAAATTAATCATTAATCTAAAAAGCCGGGTATTGGAAATTTCAGCAAGTTTTAAAAATCTGCATCAATCAATTCCCTGCATTTCTACATTTAGTTATGCGAACATTTTTTTACAAAATTTTCGCGAGTTTTTCAGTTATTTCAGTTACTTCTGGTATAATAATAGCCTAGATTTACTGATAACTATTGTTTTTCTCATTCTGTTTTACACCAATTGTTTAAATCAAGTTCTAAGAAACTTAAGAATTTTAAAGTGAAAGTAAATTAAATTCTTTTCATTTTCTTGTGAGACCTTCTATTTTTTTATTAGAAGCAATGTTCTTGTTCTAGTGTTGCAAAATATGCTGGTTTATTTCTATACCTTGCTTGAGTCTTATTTATTATTTAGTTTTTTTCTTCAAGCAAAACATGAAACCACTGCTAAACTAAACTTAGGTTTTACTTACTTATATTGTTTAGGGACGGTGTCGTCTAGTAGTTTTCGTCAGAAATTTTCTAGTGTGGTTTTAACACATTTGAATCTGAAAGACCGTCAGGTTATATTTTACTAGCTCTTGAAAGACCGCCTTTAGCGATAAGACTGCCAATTGTGTCACCCTATGTAAAATTTCTACATTTATATCGGTCTGTAATTTTTATGGTGTACATAATACAGATTATTCTATATATCTATCTCTTGCACATGGCTTCGACCATTTGGAGGTCGTAAATTGTCCCACAAGAACGTACCGGGATAAAAAATATGCTATGTCCTACCCAGGTAATGATTTACATATTTGTCAAATTTCACATCAACCTATATTCACCTATTTACATACAATCTTATCTTTATATAAGGGTTAGTTCCAATCTCTTATAAAAGCATTACGTTTTGAAAGTGAAAACATCAGACTGTTTATGGAAACAATTAGAATGCTGTATTAGCATAATGTAACGGTAATGTGTGCCGTGATGGATGCGTGGTACCAGTTACACGATATATATACCTACCTGATAATGTAATAATACAATGAGGATTTTTATGTATTTATGTTGGAACTCTTGAGGGGCTCGTGGCTCCTGCCAGGGTTGCGATTTGTCCGAAAGGGATATCGTGGCCCTGGCACACAGGCAACTGAAGGAACACGGGTGGGTTTTAGGCAGTAAAAGTCTGACACGCCCTCCCGCTCCACCCAGAGCGGGAGAAGTTATTTGATAATTTCCCACCTAAAAAAAAAGGGGCTCGTGGCTAAGTAATGACAGCTGCATGGGTCGATCGAGGTTAAGCTACGCTCAACGATGTCGGTCAGCGGGGTAATTTCGTAGAGATTGACTACGATAATATGGCCCGCCCCTCCAGAATTTAAAACGTTTGACAGTATTTGTACGCATGTGTGCGTAATGAGACGACCGTCAAACAAAAACAAATCACGGATTTGTTGCTCGACTAGTGGCGTCATTAATCGCTCATTATTAATAAAAACGACACGTGCGTTGTCTTGCGCGATCGGCTAGTTATGATTAGTTGACCAACAAATCTGGTAATAAGTGAGATATTACGAGTACTTACAACTACATACAAACTCTTTCGTAAGGATGTGACTACACACATTGAAACAGTAATTAGGAGGGGCGAGCCATGTTATCGTAGTTTATCTCTAACACACTATCAGCAGCAATGGGTTTCATTTCGACAGTTCAACAACATTAATTGCGTTATTTACGTTGTTGAGCAGACAAATTGTTCGAACATATGAAGCAATGGATCAGCAATATACTTCAAAATCGTTCAGATTATGATTGATAGTGTGTTTTGAAATTAAGGTGCACTTTTACCAGTATTACCCAATAACTGGGTTGTGGAGGTCAGATAGGCAGTGGCTCCATGTAAAATACTGGTATTCGTCTACATCTGGTAAGACTGGAAGGTAATAACTGTCAGTGTATTCTATCAAAGCGTGGGTGTATGATCATCCATACACAAGCAGATAGTTCTATACGAGCAAACAAGTACGCAGACCGCACCGGTGGCCAAGCGAGCTATCGATTCAGCTCTTAAACTGTTTACTAACATGATGATTACATAATTACTCACAGATAAATTAATTAAACGCCTTTTCCCAACATAGTTGGGAAAAGGCTGAGCAGATGATGAAGATTGTTGGAAGTGTGATGTTAAAGTCGGAAAATATTCGGTTTTATCTAGTTCCAGGAAAATGTACAATCAGTAGATTTGATGTATTGGTACCAGGATAAATACTCAAAATTGGTACTACTAGAAGTGTTTAAGTTTACAGAAAGCAATAAAAGGTTCTGTACAGAAATGCGAAAGCGTATAAATCTGTATAGTTAGAAATATAAAATGTTAGAAACAGAAAAGGTTTAAAGTATTTTCAGTTTTTTTTTTTTATGATCACAGAAAGTAATCTAGCAGACTGAAATGCTGAATGCTCAAAGAAATAGCTCTACCTGAATTTAGTATCTCACGAACAGGGCTAAAACTGCATCTGAATGTTGATGCTTTCTGAGCCTTTTCATACTTACAATAACTTCCTTAACAAAAACCTTTTCGAAAACGAAGTCCATAATGGAAATGAATCACCCCAAAAGGAATTGGTTTAAAAATTTTCCTCAATTCAGATACATCTTAATAAACCTACCATCCCGGCAATGTCCTTAGAGATTTCTACGGGAAGGGAACGTCCAAAATATAGGCCACTCAAATGAGATTGTAATGAAAATATGATTATTCCATAATATCTCCAAGCTCCTGGTTGGTCTCGATTCCCAGGGCAGGCTAAGTATTATTGGGTTTTTTCAACAGGAATTTTGCAGGCCGGAGTCTGGAATTGTGCCCGCTTGATGGTAATAGACTCGCCCCCTATTAAATGAGACTTAAATATAACTGGCGAAATGTGGATGTACTTAGTAAGTACTATATGCAATCCTCTGCCTAACCCTTCGGGTAAAACAGGCGTGATGTTGTTACGTTATGTCCAACCACGCTACGAGCCCTGATATGACATCAGTGCAAGTGAAAACACGACAACATATCTTAGTTTCGATAAAGATCCGATATTGCCAGCCTCAGCCGCCTAGCGTGAAGCGATTCAACATTACATGTATGTCATCGAGAAGTATGTGGTGTGGAGAAACGCGAGAGAGGCGATCACGCTCCGCTGAACGCTTTTTTACACATAATATTAAGTGAGGTGCAGTCACAGTGATAGCGGGTAGCGTTTTGTGTGCGCTGTTATGTCATGCTTTGTTTTTGTTGATTGTAAACAATAACGTTTGTTCAATTAGTAGACTGCGTCTTAAGTTACGAGGTGTAGGACGTTGTTTTGAACCCAGGCAGGCGCTTTTCTGTAAGTAATTTCATCACCACTGCTCTCAAAACGGTGAAGGAAAACATCGTGAAGAAACCGGCATATACTAGAACCAAAAATTTTAAGACAAGTGACATCTACCAACCCCCACTGGTAGATTTACAGTCCACTCCCTCTGGAAGAGACGCGGCCTGTGTCCCAGCAGTGGGCACATCCCTTCAACTGTCAAGTTACTGAATACAATTAAAAGTCAGAACTTTTACATCATATCATTTAAATTAATACTTTAACAGATATCACAAATTCAAAATTACGCGTTACAATATAATTATGGTAGACAGTGGCGCGGCAGTCAATGACCTTTTCCTCTGCTATTACTGCGACAGAAAAACGGCTGAACAGATTTGGGTGAAATTTGGCACACAGATATTTATAGGCTGATTATGTGTCATAAGTTGAAAACCCAGCGCGCTATGAAGCGGGCTATGCTCGGAGTTTCTCTGAAGGATAAAATCAGGAATCAAATCATACGGAAAAGAACCGGAGTTACCGACATAGCTTGCAGATTAAGCAAACTGAAGTGGCGGTGGGCTGGCCATGTTTGTCGAAGGACCGATGTGGCCGATGGATCAGAAAAGTTCCGGAGTGGAGACCGCGTATCGGCAAGCGTAGTGCAGCTACCTTAAGAAGGTGGCTGGGACAGCCTGGATGGGGATGGCGGAGGACAAGATGTTGTAGCGCAGCCCGGGAGAGGCTTATGTCTAGCAGTGGGCTACGCTGGCTGAGTTGATTGGATGATTGTCATAAGTTGCGTTGCGTCAGTCGTTCGTTTTAACACATGACGTTCAATATGTAATTGGGGGACAGAAAATAACTACGGCCATTAAATAATTTCAAACACTGATTTTTACCGCCAGAAACCTTTTATCTGGGGAGTAAATATTGCGATTTGACAGGTTTAGATAGCATAGGATATAATGTCGAACCGCAAATGTATATTTATTGTTCATTTACACAATTGTCTGAGGATTGAAAAATCATCACTTAGAATAAGATAAAAAGAATAAATTATTACGCAAATATAAAAAAAAACATTTCGTGGGACGTAGTTTACCAAAATACATGTACGGCGACTACGTTGAGCAAAACTAGCGACTTAAACGAATCCCCGCTTACATAGGGACCTCAGAATATGTAGTGTTAGCAGCAGTCAGCGCACTTGGCGTACCGTACGCAAAAACACTTAATTAAACACCTCTGCGCGACCGCCATTTTAATGACTTGTCTTTGTTATTAAATTTAAGGGTTTGAGGATGGAGGAGGTTTTGAAAAGAGACATACTTAATTAATATAATTTTGGAACAGCAGTAAACTGGTACAGTAATATTAACACGTGTGTCGTCAAGATTAAATTAGCTTTAAGATGAAACCTACCTTCTGTATGTAATGATTCGATTTTTGAGTAGAAGAGTGAAGTTATCATGAAAGCTTTGACTAGCAATTTTCAGTAGAGTTACAAAATATAAAAAAAAATCTGTTCGATAATTTCTTCACAAAGATTCAAATAATTCAGGTTTAATATCTCATCATGACAAAAATCCAACACTCCTCTACTTACCTAATTCTATGAATTCAGAAAATACTTTGCTTTCTATCAAAATTCTGCACACTGCAGTATGACTGTTGAATTTTGCAGGCACCTCGCGTCACGGTAGTAGCTTGCTTTATCCCACCTAGATTGGAAGGAACCCGAGGATTTACCCGGGTGAAATATTTGTTCCTATTCCTAAATGCTACTCTATCTTTTAGTAGGTCAATATTTGGTCACAAAGGAAATTAAACTGAACGCGTATTATACTTTACGATTAAAATAAAAACATTATCGTATTCATTTACATTCTTCTGACGAACGAGACTCAATGGTGGTTTTCTGGTAGCACTGAGACGTCAAGTCAGGACCTGTTAAAAGTGTCAAAGCGCCGATATTTTCTTTTGTCGTGACTTAATGATGAACGAATGAAGGAAACGAATGATGAACGTCATCTTGTATTTTTATATTCATTGTCGAAATGGAAGACCTCTTGTCCAAGTGGCGTCAACTGGTGGTGTTAATTTTCTTGAAAGCCCTTATTGTTTTCATATTCTGACATTTGCCTGTCAGAATGACTTCTGTTTGACAGTTAAAACGTCTAAATTTTGCGCCAAGTTTAGGCTTATTCCATTGATTCTTTCCTATTCACATATACATTGTTTGTACTTACTTTGTTTTGCTTTGCTAGTTAAAGCTAGTTATGTTTGTATGTACCCTGTGACCTGAACTGTCTTTACAAAACAATGTGCCTAATCATCCTCACGTAAAGATAGAAAAACATATTTTTCTTTGACAAAGCCTTTCTGCAGATATAATGAGTCATTGACGCTGTCGATCGAATCCTGAATATTAATACAAATATATATAGCGTAAGTTCTAGTTATTTATATAAGGAGGCAGAGGTGAATAGGGTATTGTTCTGATTCATTAATTTATTTAAACGCATCAAGATAATTAGGTATATTATGAATCCAGTAAATAGCTGAGTAAAGACAATCGATTCCGACACAGATTTTTTGATAAACAATAATTTTGCAGATAATTAAGCTGATGTCAATTCGAATTACTTACATCAACTAAGAATTGTAAAATTTTATCAATGACGATTCATTGTTCATTTTGCCGGTATATACCGAACAATAAAGATTAAAACAACAGTAACAAAGCTTAAGAAGAACAATAAAATTAAACTTCTTTTTGATGAAAATCATCCTCACAATGATCTATAAAGTTTTTACGGTATTACGGCTTAGATTTATAGGAATATATATTTTTTCCTAAAAGAGAATTTCATAGTCCCCTGATTGCTGTCGTCAAGGCTCTTAAATAACGATGTATTTGCCATTTCCCACCCTTACAGAATTCGCGGTAATGCGACAAAGATGGTGATTTGTCTTGCCTTATCGCAATTTCCCTTCCATAGATATTTTTTTCTTGGCTGATATTTGACTGCTATTTGTTATTACTGAAGCAGTGGACCTAAAACAGGTCCGCTAGGAGGTTGGGGTAGTTACGTAAAAAATAAACTATAGGTAAATAAAGCATTTACCACACTAGCATGGTTTATTTTTTACGTAACTAAAGTCAATAAAAAAGTGTGGTAAAGACAATTTAGAAAAGTATCAACACAATCAGCCTATAATGTTCCCACTGCTGGGACACATGCCTCCCCTTGCTGTGAGAGGGAGTGGGCCGTAATCAACCACACGGGCCCAGTGCGGGTTGGTAGATGTCACATGTCTTCGAATTTTTAGTTCTAGGATATGTCGGTTTCAAAAGAGAGCAGAGCAGAGCAGCAATGAGAGCAGTGATGATGAAATAATTTAGATAAAGTAAAGCGCCTGTCTGGGTTAGAACCCACGACCTAAAACTCGTAAGTCGAGACCGTTACCACTGGGCCACCGCTGCTCCCAGAAAAGTATGATTCTTTCAAATCTGTTTAATCCCAAATCAGTTTTGCTCTATAATTGTTAGCTCGGTACAAACTAATTTCCATCTTCTATTGTTAGTAAATGGATTTACGTGCGATTTAATTGTCTGTGGCATGCCACCAGTTAAAGCAACAATAAAGGTTGCACCCAAAGATATAAATATGTCTAGATATACAGTCAAAGCTGTGGTGGTCCCGGCTGTCTTTTGTAGATCTTTGACAGTTGTTACGCGTCGTCAGAAGCCCTAAAGTCTGACAACCAAGGGATATCGTGTTACCCAGTAACTGGGTTGTGGAGGTCAGATAGGCAGTCGCTCCATGTAAAATACTGGTATTCAGCTGCATCCGGTTAGACTGGAAGCCGACCCCAACATAGTTGGGAAAAGGCTAGGCAGATGATGATGGTGATACAGTCAAAGCTGTGAACTCGTCGAAAAAAATTGCGTCCAACTGTTGGCCGCAAAATGCACGCACACTGGAATAACACAATGACAGCACAATGACGTGACGCGAGTGTAAGACGTAGCTGTCACGCACACCAGCATAACAAAGTTGACCTGGTTTTAGTTCTTTTGCAGCGCGCCACTATCTATACAAACAGCGTGCCGCTTTAATGGCGACATTAATTTAAGGCACCTATACGGTTTCGCGTTTTCTTTTTATAAGGATATTTTAATTTCATTAAACGTTATTATTTATTGATTTAACTGACGAAATGTGGGTGTACTATTAGGTTCACCTCTGCCTAACCCTTCGGGGATTACAGGCGTGATGTAATGTTTTTATGTTATACTAGCTGCGCCCCGCGGTTTCACGCGCGTAAGTCTCGATCCCGTGGGAATATCGGGATAAAGAGTAGCCTATGTCTTAATCCAGGGTGTCAGCTACCTCCATACAACATATTATCAAAATTTGTCCCGCCGTTTGAGCGTGAAGAAGTAACAAACATACACACACACACACACACACTCACAAACTTTCGCCTTTATAATATTAGTGTGATGTGATTTATTGATTTATTAACAATTTTCTAAAATAGCATTTTAGAGCCACTTGTACTTAATGCCAGACAGATGCTGTCTGACGCTGGTTTTCTAAGGCATATATTTAGCGCAGCGACATATTAATCGGAATTTGGGATTAAAAAATAATGAAAGCCGGTAGCAAAAATAGTAGGTTAGCAGCTACAGCGAAGTATTATTTTATTTAAAAAGTAGCAGCTCAATAATCAGTTTTTAGCTTTATTTTATTTAAACTGGCATCGAATTTTTGTTTTGGTAACTGAATTTACCAACAATAGAGGGGATCTGGCGGTCGGCGGCCGCTGCCGCGGCACGCTCGCTTCGCTCGCTCGCCTTCGCTTGTTAATGGTTACTGTTCTAACCTAACCTAACCCAAATGATTCAATAACAGTAGATGACTTTGCAGCGATTAAGAAATAATATTTAATCGCTGCCATGTTATTTTTTTTTGTAGCAAATAATTAGTCGCCCTTTAAGTTGTAAGTCGCCTCGAAAATTATTAGCCGTTTTCTAATGAACCTTTAGGGACAAGTGACGGGAAGTACAAACAATATCGAGCTGCACGATTACTGACAAATGCTTGCACTGATTGGACAGGTCCACTCAAATTTGTGTGGTTATTTCCTCAAAAGGTAATTTCAGACACGGATCTACATGGTCCTTACATGATCTGACCAGGATTATGTCTGGACTTTAAAAGAGACTTTGACCCCTGAGTTTGTTTCGCCATTTGTTCTCAGGGGTAGTCAGATCCTGCCAGGGTTGCGAGTTTGTCCGAAAGGGATATCGTGGCCCTGGCACACAGGCAACGGAAGGGTGTGTCAGACTTTTACTGACTAAAACCCACCCGTTTTAGTCAGTAAAAGTCTGACACACCCTCCCGCTCCGCCCAGAGCGGGAGAAGTTATTTGATAATTTCCCACCCAAAAAAAAAATCGAGTACACTTAGCTTTTTTTATTTTTTAATATGACGTGTAAAAGTGATTCTGATATCCTATTTACAGAATAATCGATTTCATTTTCAACACTGTTAAACAGAATGGGTCGAAATAACTTAGATCGGTCATCAGTTTCGTGTTATGATATAAATGTTTCTTTGTGGGTCTTCAAGCGTTATCATACGCACTTATTATGTATGTGCGATTCGTCACGCTCTCTTCCTGTCGTGTCCAAACAGTACTCACACGTGGTGAGGTGGCGCCACCTAGTGCGCATATCTTCGATGTTAAGTTATCGGTTTTGTACGGTTTTTCTTTCAGGAATATCTATTGATAGGGCTACAACCTAAAAAAGAAAGAGCGAAATCGGTATCATGTAGGAGAGTATTCGTACGATTTATTAAAGACAACATAACACACAAAAACTCACGCCTTCTTCCCATGGGGGTAGGCAGAAACTATGGAACGCCACCCGCTACGGTCCTTACATACTCCTTTTGCTTCGCCTACGTTCATACATCTGGTGATCTGGTCATACACGCACGCCGATTGCGAGTACTACGCACCTGACCTTTCTGAAAAACATCACCACCTATATGTCCTCCTAGGGCGTCCCGGCGTTTCCACTCACCTCTGCTTTATAAATACCTTTTGTCTCTGTCTGTTATTAAAGACAAGTTGGTATATAATGCCTAGAAAGGCATGTCTATTTCATTAATTTTATTGTTGACAAGCTACAATGCATAATTATGGCACACTCTTATGTAGGTATTATTAGCTGCGCCCCGCGGTTTCACCCGCATAAGTCTCGATCCCGTGGGAATATCGGGGTAAAGATTAGAATAGAATAATGTTTATTGTCTCCGTATTACAGCTAGTAGTAGTGGTACATAAACAAAAAACAGGCCAAGTGCGAGTCGGACTCGCGCACGAAGGGTTCCGTACCTTTATCTATAAAAATGGCAAAAAAATCACGTTTTTTGTATGGGAGCCCCCCTTAAATATTTGTTTTATTTTAATTTAATTATTTATTTATAAAGTGAATGTATAACTTAATATTCTGTGAATATTTCAAGCGTCTACCTGTTGCCGTTATCAATATCGAGCAAAAACGAGCAAAAAAATCACGTTTGTTGTATGGGAGCCCCTTCAATATTTATTTTATTCTGTTTTTTAGTATTTGTTGTTATAGCGGCAACAGAAATACATCATCTGTGAAAATTTCAACTGTCTAGCTTACACGGTTCATGATATACAGCCTGGTGACAGACGGACAGACAGACAGACAGACAGACGGACAGACAGACAGACAGACGGCGGAGCCTTAGTAATAGGGTTCCCGTTTTACCCTTTTGGTACGGAACCCTAAAAACCATTACCATTACCTATAAAAATGACAATAAAATCACGTTTGTTGTGTGGGAGCCCCCCTTAAATATTTATTTTATTCTGTTTTTTAGTATTTGTTGTTATAGCAGCAACAGAAATACATCATCTGTGAGAATTTCAACTGTCTAACTATCACGGTTTATGAGATACAGCCTGGTGACAGACGGACAGACAGACAGTAAGCTGGCGGAGCCTTAGTAATAGGGTTCCTGGTCTACCCTTTGGGTACGGAACCCCTTAAAACTATGATACTGGAAGCAAAAGAGATTTGATTAGCGTAGATATGGACGCGGTTCAGAAAGTCGCAAAGAACCGGCTTCCACATTTTCCTCCCAAAACTTCTCAGTAGATACAGCAATAAGGTTATATCTGTAAATTGTTTTGAGAAACACACCATGGCTCGTCCTAATTCAGTTTATAGTAACAAAGTATAACGTTTATTATGAAGCGGCAGCTTTATAGTCGTGAAAAGTAATTAGTTATCTTGTTAACGCTTCCAGATATTAATTATTTGTACACTTTTATTAAACACGCTGACATGTTAAGCTTATGACAACATTTTTACCACAGCATGAGCTAATATTCTCTTATACTGGGTCAAATTAAATCTAGCTAGCGAGACTATACACGACACAATTAAAATAAAAAGATTTGATGGAATTTTTTTGAACCCCAACAACCGTTGTCAGTTTTGTTACTTGAAGTATCAGTTGAGATTTTTTTTTTGTATTTATATAACGATACCATCACGTCTGTGAAGTTTACACAAAAGAATACTGATATTTCAAGTGACTAGGTACACAAACTGCGGTCCATGATCCCAGAAACAATCATTAAATCAATTTATTTTTTATCATGTTTAGATATCGATACCCATAACGTCTGCGGAGTTTCGCTAGCTAATTTAATTAGACCCTGTATACTCTGTTCCAAAACAATTAGATTAAATGTAAACAAATGGGTCAGAAAACGTAGCTGTGCTAATTATATAGCTAATTTATTGCAAAATATTTATTTATTTATTTAGGAACTCCAACAAAGGATACACATATACAATATATGTAAATCACAATAATATTTTTTTTACGTCTTGATAATTAATTCTTGTACGTGTGCTCCTTCAATTACAGGAGATCACAGCATGCACATATAACTAGGTTTAACGGGATAAAAATAAAATAGATAAAATTAATGATGAAATTTGAGAAAATAAAATTAAAATTAACATGTCATGATTGAGCATTCATATTACAATTGTTTGGTATAATAATAATTCTTACACATTTGTTAACTATTGGAAGAAAGAAACATAATAGCATACTTAGTTATTTTGCAATGGTTAAATTATTTTTGTATTTTGTAATGGGGAGGGTTATGTAAATATGAAGCAATATTTACTCAAAAATGAGATGAGTAATGGAAAATAAAAAACAACCAAGTTATGCATTAAAATAAGACGTTCTTATTATTAATGAAATAAATAATTATAAATTATTCTTTATTGACATAATAGGTAATAGGAAACTTGTTTGAAGCCTCTGTCTCCTGAACTATGTATACCTGTATGTCAGGAGTCAGCACCCTCTCTCATTTTATTTGGCTTAGATAATAAAACAATGTTATCATAGAAATAGACAAACTATGTGCTACAAAATACAATTTAAAAAGAAATGAAAACAAAAAAAAATACCTTAACAAAAATGAAAAGTATGAAAAAATTGAAAATTTTATTTATTTTTAAATTATTGTATCGTAGTGTGTGTGTGTGTGGGAGGTGTGTACAGGTGTGGGTGGGTATTTCCGCCAATGGCAAAAAAACTGGTAACAACTACCTAGCAGTTAATATTCGATCTATTTAAGCGGATCAAAAATTTTACAATCTTAAATACAATCTTACTAATTAGTATTACAACTATTGCTCAACAAATAGGTCATCAAAAGCCCAAAAAAAAAAGTTTTGCAGTTTCGCAGACGCCAAACGCAGTGTAACAAACTGCGTTTTCGGCATTAAATAATAAATATTTATAGAAAATTCACTGATAAATCGACGTTTTTCTAATATTTTTAGAGTCATATAACCCTTGCTAATATCCGGATATAAAAATTACATAATTATATTATTTACACACATGTTCTTTTGCTTGTAATATTAAGGGATATCGAAAGTCGGTCCTTACCAAATTCACTATAAAATGTTTGTTGGCATGCTTTGAACGCAGCCGTACGCCATCTTGGATGACGTGTCGCGACCCGCACTCCGCCAGTGCGCTGTCAACCGTCGTGAATTGTGGTTGTGACTTGAATTGCGGGGTGGGCAGTTGTTCTTTTTCGAATATATAAAAAGTGTCCTTACCATCAAGGCCCTATTTTTAAGGTAAGTAAAAACTTTATTTTGTTAATTCCTGTGCAAAGTTGTATGTAGATGTGCAATTAATATCGGCATGATGATTGGAAATAATTAAATCGTAATTAAGTTACGTAATAATAGAAAACGTTCTAAATGTCCTTACCACTACTGTCCTTACCGTGTCAATTTGAAGGCTACGGTAAGGACATAGAGGTAACGGTAATGACTTACTTTAGGCAAGTTTTTTTTTTACTGGACGATAGCATATTTTATAAAATATGAAGTTATTTATTATGCCAAAAATATGCTTTTTTAATAATATATACATGTAATTAATTTGTGATGCGAATTTATTGCTTTTTTAAACAATTGTTTTAAAATAATTATACACGGTGTTTTCATTTTTTTACATCATTTTCCTGCTGTTGTATTATAGTTTTTTTTTAATATAATTGCCTGTTTGTTTACAGTCAAACAAAAATGCCGAAGGCGAGTTCGTCAGCTAGCAAAGAAAGAAAGAAGGTTAGAAAATCGAAACGATATGAATTTATTAAACTCAACGACCCTGAAAAATATGCAGAATTATTTAATAAAGAAAAAGAGCGTTACAAAAAGCGAAGAGAAACAAAAAAATTGAAAAACATTACAGAAATGACAGAAAGAGAAAAGAGAGCGAAAAGGAAGCAATGGAGAATTAATAAGAGAAATAATAGACGTAAGAAACAGGAAAATTCTGCGATACAAGAAGTAAATATAGAGCAAGCAGATGAGGTTAACCCTAGTACCAGCATTCAAGACAAAGATCCACTGCTAAATTTTAATGACAATCATGACTCTACTTTAATTACTAGCCGATTGTCCAGGTTAAGGAAATTAACGGTGCATCTTAAAAGCAAGCTAAAGTTGTATGAACAGAAAATTCAGAGACTTCAAAGTATTAATAATAGATACAGAGTAAAAATACATAAATTAAGAAAAGAAAAACATGTTAAAAGTCGAAATAAGCAGTCTAAAATACAATTTACAACTATTATTAACGAGATTCATAAATTTTATGAAGAAGATATTAACAGTAGACAAGCAGCAGGGAAAAAAGAATTTATAACAAGAAAAGGCATCAGGAAGACAAAAGGTACTTAGTAATGAGTTTAAAAAACCTTTACAGTAAATTTATCACCACCAGTCAAATAAAAATAAGCTACTCTACTTTTTGCAAGTATAGACCATTTTGGGTAGTTTTTCCGAAATCGAATAACCGAGAAACATGTTCATGCCAAATTCACGTCAATATTAAGTTATTAGTCGAGGCTTTACATAAGGCAAAAATTACGAGTATAAATGAAAAAAGTGACTATGATTTTATAAACTCTTTGTGCTGTTCCCCGAAAACTGACAACTGTTTGTTAAGAATATGTGAAGTATGCCAAGATAAAGAGATCATTTGTAATGAGTTCAATAATGAAGATCTCGTAGAGTTTAGTTACTGGTGTAAAATTAAAGAGCCTATTATCGGTGACATCAGGAAAGTCAAAGTCATAACGACAAAGAAAAAAGAAAAATCTAAACCAATAGACCTCATTGAAAAATTACGTTCCAATACCAAATCATTTCTGAAACATTGTTTTAATATTGAGAAACAGTATAAAGAAATGAAAAAACTGAAAGATGTGCTCAGTAATAATGAAGCAATTATCCACATGGATTGGTCAGAAAACTATGAGCTGAAATATCACGAAGAAGTTCAATCGATGCATTTTGGCGGTAGCCACCGCCAAGTAGCCTTACATACGTCGGTATTATATTTCCACGAAGAATTGACTGGCCAAAAGATAACAAAGTCTTTTTGTTCTATTAGCGCTAACGTACGTCATGATGCTGCTGCCGTGAGGGCGCATCTTAAACCTGTGCTGGACTATATTTATGAGATAAACTATAATATCGACTCAATACATATTTTTACTGACTCTCCAAGCAGCCAATATAGAAATAAAAATATTTTTTGGATTATGACCCAAATACATAAAGATTATGCGGGATTTTTAAATAAGTTATCCTGGAATTACAGCGAGTCTGGCCACGGAAAAGGGGCTGCAGACGGAGTAGGTGCCGTCCTTAAAACAACAGCAGATAGACTAGTCAACTTTGGTCATGATATTGGTCACTTCAACGATTTTTATAATATTTTAAAGGAAAACATACCTAATATAAAAATAGAGATCGTTAGTGAGACTGCCATTACTGCAAAATCAGAAAGTTTACCTCTTTGCTTACCAACTTTTAAAGGCACTCTTGATGTGCATCAAGTTCTATGGGACTTATTTTGTGGGCAAAACCTAACATTCAGAAAATTCAGCTGTTTTGTCTGCGACGCGAATGTTCACTGCGAGCACGGTGCACATCTAGGGTTTCTTAGCGAATCTGATGTAACAGAATTGGTCGAAGTGACGACTTTAGGTGAAGCAAGAAATACGATTGCTAATATTCCTTTTATTGCCAACGCGCCAGATGATTCTCAAATTAATAATGTTCTTACTGAAATGTCTAATATAGATCCTGTTATATCAAGTACGCCGTCAACTTCTAAATCTTGCACGTCTACCTATGATGATTTTGAGGAATTAGTGCCTGCAACTAGCTTAAGTGGCCTGGCAACGTTCAAAGAAAATATTGAACAACTTCCACTTCAACTTCCTTCAACTAGCAGTGCTGAATTTTTGAATTTACATGTTGCCGATTGGATTTTAATTAAAAAGACAGACAGAGCAAAAAAGCATCAGATAGGTCGGATAATTGGGATATACGGTGATAATATATCGATATCAGTTCTTAAAAAAATGTCAGGTGGATTTAGGTGGCCCAAGGCACGAAAGAGGGAGGTGATTTCTAGGAACTGTATAAAGGCAGTTCTTTCTGAACCAAACATTGATGCCAAACTTAATTTTCACTTTGATAATATTGATTTTATACATTTTTAAATCTGTGATTAATATAATTTAAGTGATTACTCAACACAAATTTTATGAGCCAGCAATAATTATTTTTAAGGATTAATCATGTTTTAGTTTGGATTTATTTAATATATTTTTTTACATCTTTAATGTTTGAGTCGCAAGGTTCTTATTAACTATTATAAAAATGTGTAATTTAATTGTATAATGGAGGTTTAAATTGTATCGGTTTTATTTAATTGTGAAAATTACTCATTGTTCTGTGATTATTGTAATATTTGAGACTGATTTAAACATAAAAAGTGATTTGTTATTACGAATTATATACGTTTAAAGTTGATTACGTAAAATTGTTGTTTTATTTCTATTTCCATGTTATCATTCTAGCAGGGCAATAAAAAACTAGGAATATTACTGCAATATTCCGACGTCAGAGCGCAGCACTAGCACAAACCGTAAACAAATGTTTGACAAGTAAATTCTATAAATGGCAAAAAATTGGTGAGTTAAACAACATATTAAAACTTAGATGAGTTTCGCAGAGTGGTTACAGTGAGAGTTCTCAACTAACCCAATGACATTTGGCGCCATGGCGGTTTGTTTATGTGCTAGTGGCGCCCTCTGCGCCAAGCTTTGGGTAATTTTCCATATTAAAACTGTTTCGTCAACAACGGTCATTACCGTGTTTAGTATGTCCTTACCGTTCATTCAATAACTTCTGTTTTGTAGACTTTAAAAATAAATACATGAGTGACAACAACCTATTTGTGGATTTTCTACTTATTGCAGTTATCTTATTTTAATAATTACATAATGTTGTCCTTACCGGGATTTTAGGGTCCTCACCATTTTTTAAAACGTTAATTAACAACGATACGTTTGTCATAATTAGTGTACACGCAAAGTAGAATATTTGTAATTACTATGGCAATGCATTACACGTATTTTTAAACAAATATCAGAATTTTTTTTCGTGTCCATCGAAAAGCGTGATTTGGCGGAAATGCCCGGGTTCGTGTTTGTGTATCAATAGGTGTGTTTGAAAGTAAGGTATGTTATAAGTATGTACTCGTATGTGTTCCTTTGTAGAATGAGTTTAATTATTTATTATTTTCTCTTTATCCTAATAATCAAGAGTAAAGAGCCAGTTCTTTACTTTAAATTTACATTTTTAATTTAAGGTTCTATTAATTTTGTTGCATAAATATACAGAATGGGAAGCGTTTTGTCGTCTTGCAAAAGCCGTGCGACATTCACACATACCACACAACAGATTCAATTACGTTTGGAGTTGTTCGCCTATTTCAAAGTTTACCTGGACCATATGGGGTAGATACACGTGTTTTTTTTTAGTAAATATCTGAAAAAAAAAATACAAATAAATACCAACGTACGTTGGTATTTAATACAGTTATTTTGTATTGGAACTCAAGGTAAAAATGGTAGGTTAGCGTTAATTTGTATCGAGGTTTTGTTTTCAAATCGTGTTTTGGTAACAACCAAGTTCTGAGAAATATGTTCAAGATTAACATATATTTTTCCCGCAACCACAAACTAGATCTGGCAATTTTTTTTTTTAAGACAAGCCTTCTTTAGTCATCTGCCTCTTGTCAGTGCCTTAATTCTACTATCGTATTTGTGGTAATGAAAACACAGACACTAATCATATATTCATACATAATTAATATCGGAAATAATGCTAAGTAGATACGATTTATGTTCAGATGAAAACGCTCGCGGAATGTGAATTAGGTGTAATTGCTACTATTCCGTTACACTGGATTGTTTTTATGATAGTTTCTGTTATATACTGCCAAGATTTTCTAGAATTTACAGCTGTTGATGTTTTCATGTGCATGCTAAAAATAATAATGAGATTAAAAAGTGTGACATTTAGACTTAAACATCTTGGATATCGATTAAATTTATTGCTATAAGTACCAAAATTCAGAAACTTTCAAATAGTCTTTGATATTATTACCAATTAGCTAATGCCTGCATGCATTGCAATGATTTTTTTTAAATTTTCTTTCTTAGGAATCTTCTCCAGCGTGCACTCAAGAACTTACCAAAGTTTCATTACAATCGGTCGAGCCATTTCAAGTTTTTACGAGACTAACGTACAGCAATTGATTTTTATTGTATACAGATAGATGTGCGGACACATTCAAAAACTCTTAGGAATTAATTAAAATTACGTTATTTTTAGTCATACTTGCCAAATCTACCTGGGTGTTAGAGATTTTTAACTAAAATAATTATGAATGACATACCTATAACCACATTTATACAAAAGGTTATATCTACTGCTAAACTATGTGCAACGTATTCTTTTTATTTTTGAAATATGGCCAGTAACTACGAAACTTAAAAGGGGAGGAATCCTATGGGACATTCTGATAATAAATTTTAGGTAAGGTTTGTGTCCCCATTTGCCAAACCTTTTTTAGATTCTAAAACTTTATGCGGTCGTAATTCGGGCAAAAGAAAATTCTCTTTATTATTTAGGTACCCAAAACCAGCTGATGGTAGAACCGTTATTGAGAAAGCACTTTAGAATAAAGTACAATATAATTGTCTTTATTATTGCTACGGGTATTTACAAATAAAGTTGGTCAATATTAAGAAAAGCGTTTCTGCAAGATAGCCCTTGTGAATGCATAATAATAAGAAGAAAAAATCTAATTTTGAGATGGCGATTTCCTCCTACATGTTTGCCTGTGTGCCCAAGTGATTACTTGCAAAATTTTACATAGTTATCAACCATATTACAATGAACACTAGAAAGTACCCAAGACGTATTAAATCACTACATACGGTAGCATTTTTCCATATTGATAGCTAAAAAACGTTGATAACGGAGCTCGGAACACGTTCAGTTAGGCTATGCTCCAATTGTTGTTATACCGGTGCGCGGGCGCATCACACTGGACGTCGTTAAGATCGCTCAGATCTATAGACTACGCTCCGATGATAATTGTACTATTATTTTTATCAGGAAGCATTTGTTGAGCAAAATTGCTGAGTTATTTGAGAGATTATGTGTTTTCGCGGGTGTTTGTTGACAGTTGAAAGTTATGTTTTATTTGGTAACTTTTATTTAATTTTCACAGACTCCCAGATTATAACCGTTGCACCAACTTTAGACCCAAGTCGACCTATTCTGTAAAAATGTGAGTTTGGAGTGAATTGCCAATCATCATCAGACATCAAGTCCAATGACAGTTTACGTCAAGCTTAGTGAGGTATTTACAGAAAAGACCGGCTGTTCTATTGCTTTTGCAGTGCCAATTTTAAAGACAACGTACCTCAATATTTTACATGACCTGATGTTAAAGCGTTAAAACTGCAATGCCGATTTTCGACAAAAAGAGGAACAGTGCAGCTTATCCCCGAACGAGCCCTTTCACAGGCCCTACTATCTCTCTACCATTCAAATTACTAAGTAGGTAAGGACTGACATAATATTTCTGGAAATCTCTGCAATTCGATTATAGCTAACATAATTCTAATGTTTGCTGACAATAAGCGTGTGACTCAAAAAAACATAAGTTTTCGAACATCACGGTATAATCTATTCGTTCATTGAGTATGCTAATATAAAAATAACTTATAGAATGTTAATCATGCATCCTCCAAGCACACGATATTTGTCTGAAAAAGTGCGAAGTGTTGTGAAAATAACTCGTAAATAGACAAAACACGCGAATCTCTCACGTAGACAAGACAGGTGCTATTAATATAAATATGTAAGAGCGCGTAGTTATGAACAATCGATGACTTGATCAGCGATCAGGTGATCACACATGATTAAAAAGAATAGTTCATTGTGAATACAAATGTGATGAAAAATAGTTTTGCTGGACTTGTCATTATGGCGTATTTCAAATAACAAACAAAACCTTTCTTGACTTGTATGGGAGCTAACATCTGCTTCCAAGGCGTCTCTTCTTTGATAATTGCTCTCAATGACACTAAATACATGAATAGCCTCCAGGTTTTCGACGACTCTTTAAGTAACTTAACTTAGAAATTTAGAATATCACCTGTATTCTAACCCCGCGTCCTATTTAAAAGCGATCACGTGACATAAGAGCGCGATGATCGCGTATTCGCGCGACGATCGCTTTTAAATAGGATGCGGACTAAAGGCAAAAGATGTTAGACGCAAAATATCAAAGTACTGTAAAGAAACACATTTTCAGTACGAATATTTCTGTATTTATCTTCTTGCACATATACAAACTTGTCAAAATCAATCAAATCAAAAGTCATTTATTCAAACTAGGCTGAGAATCAGCACTTTTCGAACGTCAAAAATTACATAAGACAGTCCCCCAAAAACGCCCACCCTTCACCACTTCCTAGTGCTTTAGCTGGGAAGAAGAAGTGGCGCAACAAACTCCCCAGCAGCACAGCTGTCTGTTCAGATATAAAACTTGAATCTATACAATAAAATGTAAAAGAATTTGCATTACGCAACACAACATTAGATTATTTGCCTTATGTTAGCTAGCACACGCCACTATACCAAAAAAAAACATAAAAATCGTCGAAAACTATACTCAAGCAGAAATAACGTAAACAGAACGTACCTAAATAAAAGCCTCCAGGCATAATGGGCGTGCCCGCCCACACAAAGCTATAGCTGCAACTTGTCAACTACAACTGTCATATAGCTATACTTCTAACGAACTATTTAATTAGGTACTCAATATAATAATCAGTAAAGGCTTTAGACGTCTTGAAGACAACCTTTAGGTTCCGAGGCTCGATGAGAATTAACTTAGAAACTAGGCAACATTCCAAACATCATGTTTCCATTCCGTTCCGTTCAATAAACCAGTACTTTTAAGGTAACTGTCAAATGAGATACTTTTAAACTTCATGACTACACTGATACAAAAATCATTTGAGGCAAATCAAATACTTCCAATGTTATATTTAGTATTTAAAACACACATAACATAATTAATATTTGGAAATCTTGACATTCGGCCATCCACACTGTGTTGCCTCCTGGCACATACACAACAATCATATTTATTTTAAAATCATGACAGTACAATATCATAAAAGTATGTTTTTAGTATATCTTTGCTAGACAAATTACACTAAACAGTATATTAAAACTGGTGCAATACTTCTTTGTCCAGCATAACAAAGGAAATACCAGCAGAATCTAGAAACAGTTCCAAACATTTAGCTCTAAATGATGAAACTTTAAGTTAGCAGCTCGGAACATGTGCATGTAACTGCCATAGTTACAGCATTCCGAAGAACATATTTCACAACTTTACTATCTGGAAATGATGGCCAGACTCGTGTCGTTTGTCGCCTTAAAAAATATTATATTTCGAGCAGCGTTCGGCCTCTTAAAGCTCTGTATTTGGAGCTTTACACCCAACTTCGGAGGGACTTCGGCTTGACTGCAGATTTGTTTTCTATCATTTTATATCTACATTTTCCCTCGCTGTTCGAAAATATTCGACACTAGCCTTTGTATTTTTCTTCCGTTCATTTCTTTATTAGACACGAACGAGAACGTAGTTACCATTATAAAATAGTTCTAAATTAACTTTATAATTGTTATGGATGCATTTAAGAACAAGGACGAAGTTGTTACCATTCTTGGCTTCCTTGGGGCAAAATTCACGAAATCTGGCGCATACTTTTCCTCATTAATGAAAGAGCTCCGGGGAAAGCTTTGAGGAACTTGGTGTTCCCCATTACGACACGCTTTCGACTTTTTAATTATTATTTATAATGTATTTTTATTTGAACTTTACAGTTTGATTACTTCTCCTTTGAAGCGTTATTTAGGTCTGTTACCAGAGTTTTCTCCTCTTGATTGCACCATTATGCATTCTTCACAGTTATATTTATTTCGTTATATAATTTCCTTTTTAAATATTTACATTCTTCCGCGCAGTTGTTTGATCTAGTTACACTTATTATAAATTATATCATTACCGGGAAATAAATACAATTAACATTTCTAGACATTTATAAATGCGTTTGAACCAGGTCGGTAAATAAGATATTTAACTAATTACAAACACTTTTGGGCCCGTAATTAAATTCATTGGATTCTTCAGTAAATACAAAATGTAGGTGGGTACAGGCTGTGGCCTCTGGGATGAGGCCGTGATAGCTTGTTCAAATAAATTAAGCTGTTAAGTATTTGAGTAGGCCACAAACCTTTTGGAATCACTTGATCAGTGGGATCTTAGTAATGTTTGAATTACAAGACCTCATAGGGACGATGGATTTTTGTAAGTAGGTTGGATGGATTTTAGTTGATGATACTTTCATCAATAATATTCTTTTACGATACTTCTTTATTAGTCACCCCCTTTCTAACCATATTATCTTTCACACAGTCCATCCATCTTTTCTTTGGTCTTCCCCTACTCTTATAGCCATCCATATTCATACCCAAAACTTGATGATATTTTATTCATTGAATGGATGGTTGGCTTGGTTTTAAATGTGTAATTCCACGATGTTATGAAAACCTGTCCTATAACAAATGATCATCATTATTATAAAACCATAGAATATTAATGAAGAAGTAGCAAGGCCTACAAAAATATGTTCATTAATTTTAAATCTATAATGTAAGAAAACCTTTCCAGCAATAGAATAACTTATCAACGTCTCATTTTCACTTATCCGTAACTTAACGCACTCATCAAACAATTTAGATCTCTAACCTTGTCATTTTCAGGTTACTTTTGGATTGCCCGTAACTAGCAACAATATTGTCAAACTATTTTGATCTCTGAATAAAACAGTTTTAGGTTCCATTTTGTGTGATGTAGTGTAACAAACCTTGGGTATGTGCCAAAACTAATAATAGTCTAGACTGAGTCCAGACTCAATCCTTGACCTAACATTATCGGTTATATTGATGATTTATCTATTTGCTTACATAATGTTGAATGGTTCAAGTTCTTTGACTTGTATATTAGGTCAAATGTGCTTGAGAAATAATAAACGGATCCTTAAAAAAAAAAATGAGCTTCTAATGATGAACACTTTTAAATTAATGAATCTATAAAAACTTTTGGCTTTTTCTCACAGTTGGTCACAGTAACTAAGCTAGCTGGTCAGGGTATCCTATACCCTGACCAAAATTTGGGTTAGGATAGAGCTCTGACCAAGCGACCTACATCCAAGTTTGTCGCAGTAACTTGGCAATTTAATGTATTTAGGTTCTCAAATAGGAATAAATTATTAGAGGATCACAAAAAGAGGAGCAATAATTATATTAGAGTGTTTAATGATATTTTTTTGATCGCAAAATGGGAATTATTACAGGTTCGATTAAATAAGTGCCAATTTTTTGTGTGAAAGATTAGATCATAGATTTCGATATATCAATGAAGTTTACGTTAGGATGTTATGTATTACTAGGTAATAAATTTTTTTATATGTTTACATATCTCGGGACCATGGGTCCCGGTCCTTAAGAAGGCTTACGAGAGGCCGAAGCCAACTTGCAGAGGCCTCTTAGACAATTTTAAATGGAATGAGGCACCATAATATACATAATTATTACTGTCTACAATATGCCCTCTATAGTTTCATTCCTTAGTAGGTAAATGTATACAAATAGGACACATACACACAGTTTTTTTTAATTTTCCTCAAATGTAGAGAATATGCCGCACATTATCGTTTTCGTCTTTTTTCCATCTAATTATGTACTTATATGTATAAACTTTACCAACTTAAACCTATAAAAGCCTTTTTAAGATATATCTTTGCGGAGTGCGAATTCTGTGCAGGCACAGAGCATTAAAGTAGCCCGCGAAAATCATTTTATTTTTTAGCAATTTGCAGGTCAGTTACAGGTTGTATGTTGATATAAATATGATTCGCGGCCGCAACAAATATGGCTTTACAGAATTATAATCATTAGAATCGGCAATACAACGAATGCTCTTCGAAAAATCCTATTGAATGTCTATTTCTGAAATAATCATTCAGTAGGATTTTATGAACTAAGAGAGTTGTAATGTTAATTCTAATAATTCTGTAAATAATATATAATTCTGTTTACTATGCTTTTTTTTTTTTTGGGTGGGAAATTATCAAATAACTTCTCCCGCTCTGGGTGGAGCGGGAGGGAGTGTCAGACTTTTACTGACTAAAACCCACCCGTGTTCCTTCAGATACCTGTGCGCCAGGGCCACGATATCCCTTTCGGACAGGCTCGTAACCCTGGCAGCTGTTTACTATGCTGTCGTATTGTTTACAAGTTTACGTGTTCCAATTGACAGTTCTACGCCGTTTCACATTCCATCGGCAATTCGCTCGATATTTACGAAAGCATGATTAAAAACTTAAATCGCTTAGCCCACTCCGTTAATAGTCCAAAGCAATGAAACCGTATTCTAAGTAAGAAAACATCGCTTATCAATTTTGAACCTTATCATTGAACTAGTTAGGTGTATAATTAAAATTAGTCTATGCTTCTTGTTATCTTAAAATCGTATTCTTAGTAAGAAAACTTTGCTTATCGATTTTGAACCTTATGACTGAATAACTAAGGTGTATAATCAAGTTATTTTTAAGATTATTGTTATCTAAAATCTGGTCTACCAATGCGGCTTAAGTATGAACGCGTAAATTTTTTTCACGCTTATGTGTTTGTGATAGACATTTTATGACATAAAAGAACGCAAAATGTTCCGTTATTAAACGCTTCAATGATATTTGCATGTTTTTAAATATTTATGTGTTTTTTAGAAGACGTTGTTTAGAATATTCTTTATGGTTTCCGCTGCGATGACGATAAAAATGCGACTGGAATAGCGTTGTTCTTGGTACTCTCTTCTTTGCCCTAGTTTTACGTCTCGTAATTATATACGTCTTCAATTAAAATTGCTTTGTACCTATGCTCGTTACGGATTCACAGCAATGTGAGCAAAATGTGTTTTTAGGATCTACCTCTGTAGTTGATCCCAAATGACGCATTTTCTATAGTGAACTTAGTCAAAAACACATCAAAACTAAATTTAATTTTACTACACCATGTATAACAAACATGCTACGCCTCTTTAATTATCATAAACATTCTTAAAGAAACTAAAATCTAAACTCACCTCCGCCTCCTACTATGTGTCTTGCGCCGATCATGGGCGGGCGGGTCGCTTGCGTACGCGCAGCCCTCGCCCTCAGCGCTGTGTCCTGCCCCCATTGCTACCCCATTCCACAACACACACCGTCACTGATGACACACGCCACCAACGACACCCCACACTGAAACAGTGACGATGACTTTTCCGACTTTCCCGACTTCTCCGACTTCCCGACTTTTATGACTCGTGTGGGCTATCAAGCGCGCGTGGTTGTAATTAATATGGTGAGGTTCAAGGTGGAAGGTTCAGGGTGCCGTGGTGCTGACGATAGCCCGCAACGTATTGCCCGGGCGGCTCGCGGCGCGAATGTGAAGCGTAGCGTCGCATGCGCAGCGCACGCGCAAGATCTACGTTATTGTTAATTAGTTTGTGTTAGAAGCTGATGGCGAGTTTGTGGGTGTAAGTGAGGAGCGATTAGTTGATTTTTAATTCTAGTGTTTTATGCCAAATGTTCATTAAAATAACGATAGTTCAATCGTAATTATAGCTTTAACTTGGGCGGGCACGATGTGCAGTTTCCTATAAGACATAAAGGAGTTGCAGTAAATAAACGTTCTGCAATAGCTGTTAGGATGAAAACCACTAAATGTATTGTAAAAAAAAACACAAACTGTTTTGCAAGATCTGTAATCATTTTAACTTTGCTGATGAATAGCCAGTTTATTCTGCGAGTTATGGAGATGAAAACATGGTTTTAATTTAAAACAATGCAACAAGCAATCTCACATAACATGCAGTGTATAATGCTTTTACTGCTTTGGTGGTATGAGGAACAGGGTGTAAAGTTCACTCATCCACCATAGAAAAGGGAGGATCCTCCGACCAGACGGGTGTTGTGTCGTGCGCGATGCAGGATTTGCGTGACGTCAGTGTGACGCGTAGTTCGCATGTGGCGATGTTGGTGCCGCTACACTGCCATGGCTAAAAAAAAACGAACAGACTATCAGTCTGCTATACCCAATTCATCAGCCGCTACCATCTTACACCTCACATTCTATCCTCCACGGGCTACTAATTGTTGCGCGATCCGCCTCGGAAATCGCTTCGCTCTCGTTTCTTCTAATTACACGAACGGTTGCTTTCCCGATGGAAACGTCGCATGAGCCACCGGAAGGAACCGAAAGCCAACTGTCCACATGGCCATTTAGTTGCCACGGTGACTGAATAACCTCATGACTATATCTGGCCAGTGGAGCGGGAATGGTTCTTAATGAATGACCACTTAGCGCTTCAGTTCCGGTATGAATGATTTGTGCCGTTATGAAGTAGTTGTGGATTTTTAGTTGGGTGGTTCTTACTGAAATAAATGTTGTTTGCTGAAAACTTTATCATATTTATTTTTGACAGCCGATAGAAGAAACAACTTGGTTAGGCGTTCATGAACCAGTGGCATGACTTTCAATGAGTGTTGAATTAGGTGACTTGGAGGGCTGAGTGCTCAAGGGGTAGCAGTTTTTAACATTGTGTAGCAAAACCTAGGGCTAAGTAAGCGGTTGTCATTAACAAATAAGCATAAAGCATAATAAAAAAATTAAAAACAGTTTAAAAATAAAATATAATAATAATAAATTATATTATATTATTTATAATTTAATTAAATTCTATTCAGCCTATAATGTTCCCACAGCTGGGACACAGGCCTCATCTCTGTGAGAGAGAGCAAATAGCCTCAGAGAAACAATTGATAAAATCAGAATATCGTAAAAAAGGATCAAGCCATTCGATTATCCTAAACTTTGGATAAAATTCGGTATTTGCGATGGCCGACTTTCAAATAAGCCATCCGAAGAAGAGCTCCACAATGGAAATTACTGAGTTAATCACACGTTAACTGAGGTATGATTGATCTATCGAAGCGATGATTAAGTGCATCTCTTGTATGTCGCGATTGGAAAACTGTAGTTAACACACATCTTTATTGACTGGTACAGATGTGGGAATGTTCACACCATAAATGTTAGTGCCAAATACATAAATATTATTGACAATGCCATGATATCTGTAAGAAACATGACTTACTAGCTGCGCCCCGCGGTTTCACCCGCGTAAGTCTCGATCCCGTGGGAATATAGGGATAAAAAGTCTATATGTTAATCCAGGGTGCCAGCATCCAGCTACCTCCATACTAAATTTTAACAAAATTGGTCCAGCCGTTTGAGCGTGAAGAAGTAACAAACACACACACACACACACACACACACTCACAAACTTTCGCCTTTATAATATTAGTGTGATTTACACACAGTACGTTGCCGGCGCAGCGATTTCGTTCTCTGTGGTTGTTTATGTGAATCTTAGAAAAACAAACTGGAACTTTGATCTAGTGGTCGCAAGCACTACTACCTGAGCATGAGGCTCTGGGTGCGATTCCCAGGTCGGGAAAAGTGTCAATGGGTTTTTCTATCTGGGATTTCTCAGTAGCAGCTTGGTGTCTGGATTACTACCTGATTGGTGACATTAGACTCGCCCCCTATTATAAGGGACTTAAAGATGACTAGGCGAAATGTGGGCGTACTAGGTACACCTCTGCATAACCCGTCGGGGATTACAGTCGTGATGTTGTTATAATGCTATGATATCTGTAAGAAATGAGTTACACAGCACGGTGCCGGCGGGCGCGGCGATTCCGTGCTGTGAGATTAATTATGTGAATCTTGGTAAAACGAAAGAGTTTAGCTACTAAAAGTGAATTTAATGTGTGGCATGTTCATTAGCTTAATTAGATATAAAACATTCCAATTGTTGGGGCACAGGTCTGCTACCAGTGAGCGGGAGTGGGCTATCATCCAGCACGGGGACCCAAACAAACGACCACAGGGGTTGGTATGTTCACTAGAAATAAGGAAAGTAAAATAAAAAAAGGTTTATTTGTCACAGAAACACGTGCATAAGTACAAAAATATAAGTTAAAAAATAAAGTAAAATTTTAACAAAAAAAATATTAGATATACCTATAATACACCGTGACATTTTAATCGTCTTACAACGGCAGCCCACTTCATGTATCCAATGACTACTAATCATTCATAAAAAAAAAATTTCGCGCATGAAACACCCTGTTATGAGCGCGGTGCGAGCCTTGCGTTCCAAGGGCGGCGCGGAATGGAGCGCAAGGCTCGCATCGCGCTCATAACAGGGTGTTTGAAACAGCATCATGCGTCTTATTGAACAATGTAAAAAAAAAATGTTAATAAATATTATTTTTATCTTTCAGAATGATTAGTTATAATTGGATACATGAAGTGGGCTGCCGTTGTAAGACGATCAAAACGCCAGGATTTATAATCATGAGCACAGAACAGAAATAGTCGATAAGTAGCTGCACGTGGGGAGAGTGACAGGAATGGTTCCACTCAGCATGATGCTGTGCTATGGGCCACCCAAAGTATAGCGCTGATTTTCAGCGGTCACCCGAAAAGGACGTATGGAAAGTCGGAAACCAAGACAGGTTTAAAGATTTTTACACAAATAGGTACCTAATAAATACTAACACTAAATGCAATGATTCAATTGTTCCCCGTATATTCAAAAGATCCTGAAAAAGGTGAGGCCTCATTAACTAACCTGACCAAGCAATTCTTTCCTCGTACAGTAAAAGTCATAATTCAAAAAACGGCTAAAGATTTACGCATAAAAAGAACGGTAAAAAAGTGATATTCCGTGTACAAGCCGGGATTGCCTCTATTTCACTCGCACCACCCCTTAAATTATAACTTAATCTTAATGGGTCAGTTGGGCTTTACGAGTATCAATACCTGTTCTAGGAAACTGAAGAAAACTTTTCGGTTTTCTTGAGAAGTGACGCTTTGAATAGAAAATGAATTAACTCTTCCAGACAGTGAAAATAAATTTAAAAATATCGTATAATATTTATATAGTAATATATAATATATAAGTATATGCTTTATGTATGTAATATATGTATTTATTGTATAATTATGTAAATGGTATACCACAGACCACTGACTACCTGCAGTATTATTTCTTCTTCTCCCTTTAATACATGGCATCCAAAGAATGTCTTTAAAAGATAAGACCGCCCATTGTGTCCCTTTTTTTGCACTCACATCCTATACCTACACTAAACATACCACACACACATTCACACCCTACATCCACGC
This sequence comes from Tiliacea citrago, assembly GCA_963921375.1. NCBI lineage: Eukaryota > Metazoa > Arthropoda > Insecta > Lepidoptera > Noctuidae > Tiliacea > Tiliacea citrago. The sequence goes on from OY992785.1 coordinate 22,157,902, forward strand.
TACACACACCACACATTTACACCCGATATTTACACTACACACACCAAACGCCAAGTTTTAGACTTAAAGTGGTTCCGCAGCTATATCCGGAGAAATTAAAATTTTCTTACGTTTTTGGCAAATAGCAAAAAACGTATGAAAATTTTAATTTCGCGGGCGTTTCATACTCATTAATTAATGTTGGAATTATCATGTATATGTATTGTAATTTGGAGACGCACCACGGAAGAGCACTGATTTCCAAGATTCCAGGTTTTACCTAGTTCGGAAATTCAAGAGTTCTGTAGTTTTAGCCGTCTTCCATGATTTGTATCCTATGTGCTTAGGAATATAACTGTATTAGGCTATATTTTATTGAGTCCAAAAAAACGTTATTAATAGGGATATGCTACATTTTGTTGGAGATTTCTATTTTAACAGTTTTTTTACATATTAGAACTCTGAATGCAATGTACGTGTTTATCTTCTTAATAGTCATTGTTTTGTAAAACATCAGGGGGTGCCATCTCTCACTGAAAATGCAAATCATCATAAAACTGAAAATCATGAGTTTGTCGGCAACAAATCATTGTTACCACACACAAAATACGTGGTAAGTTGTTTTCCTAATAAATAAATCGTAATATAGTGTAATTTTTTTTTTAATTTGAACTCATTCCGGGATAGGTGTCGGTACGTGACGGAATGTCTGACATTTTTCATTCCAGTGAAGCGGATAAGTGAATTCCCGGGGTCGTCTCCGGGAATGGAGCTGTTCCGCCCTCGCCTCTTGAACCTACGGACATCCATTGGTGCGTTGGTATGACAGGGACGTTTTGAAATGGTGATAATGATGCAATAATATGTTTGTAAACATTGGAAGTTAATTGTTTACTAAATCAAAATAACCCAAATGATTATTCTGTGCGTTAATTTAGGATAAGTAATTCACGAACACCGGGACACGTATAATGTATGTAACCTACACGGTTTCATCATACGAGTATCTATAGCCTATAACTGTTTCTGCGAAACGATCCCCGATGAGGTACGAAACCGTGATAAAAAAAAAATTAAAACAATTTGTAAAGACTCGTGCAGACTGGTGCGATGGTGCTGGTGTAACGCGGGCGCGACAATTTCCATACAAGTTTTCATAGAAATTGTGCTACTAGTGTCGCGGCGCGCTGTCGTGTCGCGCCTGTCTGCGGGAGCCTTAAAGTTCCTTTTTTACCTATGAGGTTGGCTTACTAATATCCTAGAGAACTAAAATTTGCCAGTTTATATGTAGGGGGTAATCTTCAGAAATACTGAATCGATTCCGAAAATTCTTTCAATAATGGAAAGCTACATAATCCCTGAGTGCCATATGATGTTTTATGCTATAAAAAACTTTTTACAAAAAAAAAATAACAGACTTCCAAAAAAACACTACAAAGTGAAAAATAACTTTAATTTCGGAAGTCGGTGTCTTTGGATCTGTATTTTAGTTTTATGCCACCGACTTCCGAAATTAAAGTTATTTTTCACTTTTTAGTGCCGAAAAAGAATTTTCCAAATCGGTTCGTAAATGACGGAGTTATGCGCGAACAAAAAACGCAATGCTGAGTAAACGAAAAGATCGTTAATGTAGACAATGTAGATACATTATTAGATGTTTGTTGATTTTTCAAAAACCGCTTGTCCGATTTCGATAAAATTTTCATGGGACCATTTGGGAAGTATACCCTTTCCAACAAAAAAATAATTTTTCAAATCGGTTGGCAAGCGACGGAGTTATGCGCGAAAATACATAAAAAAATAAATACAAACATCTGAATTGAGAACCTCCTCCTTTTTTAGAAGTCGGTAAAAACGAGAAACTTCACGCGAACGAAGTTGCGGACAGAACCTATACTTACCTACATAAACTCACGCCTTCTTCCCATGGGGGTAGGCAGAAGCTATAGAACGCCACCTGCTACGCTCCTTACATAGGTACTCCTTTTGCTTCGCCTACGTTCATACATCCACCACCTATAGTTAACTATTTTCTATAATTCGTCAGGTGAGTTTACACTTACGGGGTGTAAGTGTAACCTCACTCACATCTCATTCCTTTCCAAGAAGTGTCTGCTGAAACGGGTGTCCATTGACGTCATAATCAGCAGGGCAGTGACGAAGGTTCGTTTGTCAAAGTGCCGGGACTCGGATTACTTACCGGTCTTCATCCGGATAAGGTAGTAACAACGGCTTTGTGCCCAATGTAAAAAGGTCTTAAGATTTGGTAGGAATTTCAGAGGAATTTGAGCCAAGATTAGACGAATGTCAGACTTACCAACATAATACCCAGTCTTTGATATACTTCGTGGCTTATCTGCACCCTAATTGCGTAACACAGTTTGAATCAGAATCGGAATGATTTTGAAGTATATTGCTAATCCATTGCTTCATATGTTTGAAAAATTTGTCTGCTCAACAACGTAAATAACGCAATGAATGTTGTTGAACTGTCAAATTGAAACCGATTCCTACTGATAGTCTTGTGTTACGCAATTAGCCCGCAGGTGTCTAAACACCTCTAAATAGGGCAATCTCAATGGGATTTTTCGTTAAAGGATATTAAAACCTATTTTCAATCAAAACATCACTACATAGTTACATAGTATAAAACTCGCTTCCCGCTGTCTGTCTGTCCCTATGTATGTTGAGATCTTTAGAACTACGCAACCGATTTTGATGCGGTTTTTTTTTTAATAGATAGAGTGATTCAAGAGGAAGGTTTATATGTATAATACATGCATAATATAGTAGATAAACACTGATGATTTTAGTGGTTTCTAATGTGATGTCGTAAATAAACAATTTTTTTTTGACATTCCTATCGAAGGTACGCTGGAAGAGATTTCTTTAGAAATAAGCATCACCTTTGTACGTATTATTCTGTTCCTTTCTTCTTGTATGTCTATGTGTGCACAAATGGTTAAATAAATAAAATAAAATAAATTAACCAGAGCAGGGTTTGTTTTATCAGATACCTTTGGAACAGAACAATATGTAACAATGTGGCGCTGAACGCACGGTATGCTATTAATTGGCTATGAAAAATCATATTAATTATAAATAAAAACACGAGATGCTTGTTACTTTTAAATAGGGCACGTTATCATCCTAATAAGAATATTACGTGCCCTTACTAAGCTTGCACGGAACCGATAAAACCGCAATTAATTCCAGTAATCAGATTTTATATCCATTGCCTTATTTCGTCGCTTTTCCACCAAAGTACGCGAACAATACACGCATTGGTGTGGCATGTCCTTTATCGCCGTATTATCACGCTCATGAATAATGTATACCAGCAGTATTGTGGAGCAGTAATCCGCACACAATGGTGATTAAAGCTTTTGTTGTTCTTAACACTGATTGTGTATTGGGGAATTCATTAATAATTTATTAGTACTCATTATCGATATTAATTGAACGAAAATGGGACTATTGAAGGTATAGTAAGAGGAGCTGTTATTATCTTTGTATTTTTGCCGCTTATTATAAGCAAGTAATTAGAGTGGTCCATTGTTTGACGTCTTTCATATTTATGATTAAAAGATCCATCAAAAAAGTTTTGTTTCCTGATGAAAAAATGTGGAGTAGTCGAAGATGTGCAACATGTTTTGATGGAGTGTGTGCGGAATGAAGCTTTGCGAAATTAATTCTTTAATTTACTTGGTCTAACAAATAAGTACGTTATTGGAGAGTGTAATGCTATCCTGGCTTGTCCTTTATCGGAACAAGCTATAGGATATTGTGCAAACTGGAATTTATTGTTTTGAAGTAAGTATTAACGTAAGAATGACAAAGTGTTTTTAGGTTTAGTTGATTGTGCTGATGTTACAGGGTGACGTCGTCGATCAGCGATAAAGCCCTTAACCTAAAGAGAAAAAAAAATATCAAAAGATCCTTGATCAACCTCGTATGTACATAATTATGAAGAGTGTTAGGCCTTAGGGTTTTCCAGGAATTTCTCAATAGCAGCCCGGAGTCTGGATTTGTGCCCAGCTGATGGCAACAGGCTCGTCCCCGATTACATGGGACTTAAACATTACTGGTGAAATGTGGGTTTAGGTGTATACCTCCGCCCAACCCTTCGGGGAAACAAAGCGTGATGTTATGTTATGATAAAACCAATTTTAAAATATCAGGGAAAGAGAGCCCTTGTCTGGTAAAGGACATGGGTTCAGAAAACATCACACTGCAATAATTTCATACTGTGTGAATGTGATATTGGTTCTGTTTCACATTGCAATAATTTCATACTGTGTGAATGTGATATTATCATTACATTATTTTAATTCTAAAACATTTCGGGAAATCCAGGAAAGCTAACTAAACGGTATTGAACCAGTTATAACGATCTGCAGCATATCTGCCTAGCTTTTTCCCAATTATGTTGGGGTGGGCTGCCAGTCTAACTGGATGCAGCTGAATACCAGTATTTTAACCCGGTTACTGGGTACACGATACCCTTGGTAAGACTGGGTGTCAGACTTTCGGGCTTCTGACGACCCGTAACGATCATCAAATATCCACGAATGACAGCCGGGACCAACGGCGTAACGTGCTTTTCGAGGCATTCAAAGGGGTGTTGGTATGTAAAGATTGTCACCCACCCACGGACCAACCCCGGCAAGCGTATCTTACCTTGAAGACAGTTTTTTTTTCGGTTGAAGTTATCACTATAAAGAAAGAAATCAACCTAAACTTCAAGAAAGATAACGTTATCTTTGTCCCGAAAACTTTCACTCCCTCTTACAGCATTGCCTGAAAAAAGTACACTTTGACAAATGATTTGTTCCCTTACACGCAGAGCCACAAGGTCGAGATTGACAAATAATGACAGATTGCTTCAATCTGTATCACCACACTGAAATGGAGGTAATCAGGAAAGTGGAAGAAACCGAAAAGCGATAGCTATTAGGAAGCATTATTCTTGCTGTAGCGAAATGTTGCTGATGTTAAGAATAGATGAACTGAGATGAAATTGTTTATTCTGTAGGATAAGATATCGGAATCACGTATTATAATTATGTCATATTAAAAAAAATATTATTAATAAGCTAGATGGAGTCGACATTTCCTATCTGACTACCCCTGAGAAGAAATGGCGAAATAAACTCAGGGGTCAAAGTCCAGACATAATCTTGCTCAGATCGAGTAATTCGATCATGTGAGATGAGACCATGTAGATATGTGTCTTAAATTGTCTTTTTTGAAAGAACCATAGAAGTTGAGTGGACCTAGTCAGTGCAAGCATTTGTCAGTAATCGTGTAGCTCAACTCAGGACTTAGGCTGAGCGCGCACTGCGGTGGGGTGGAATGCGGTGCGTTAGTTCGGCGCAGCGGGCGGCCTACTGTGAACAAAACGGCATGCGTTTTTCTCACCGCAATGCGCGCACTTCTATGACATTCCATAGTTCACAGATTTGTGGTAAAAAAACGCACGGCAGAGCGTGCTAGGCGTTAAGGGTCGGGTAATCGCAGTTGACCTTAGCCATACAAATGCGCGTCGCGCTCACGCCCCGCTGCCGTTCAGTTTCATAGGAATATTTATTTTTAGGAACGAAAATATGAATATTTGATGAACATCACAGATAGAATTATAGATAATAAAATAATCTGTTCATACAAAAAAAAAAAACATGACAATATCTTAAGTAGTTTGAAAGTAATATCGTTTTTTATGCTTGGGGTAGACATTACTACCTGAATTTATTTTATAAAGTATTTTACTACAATACTTAAATATTCACATATAGAATTTATGTGTATGCGTCCTAGTTTAACATAATTTTTTTGCATAACTTATTACTTGCACTATACGAAGGTGTAATAACAGATTTAAATGTCACTAATATCATGAATCTGTGGATGTACAATTATAGATATATATAAGTAACTTCTATCTAAAAGACCGCCCCTAAGACGACCCACTGACCGAATACGTTCGTTGATGGAGACCTTGGCACTTTTGTTGTTTGGAAAATGCAGACACTATAAATTATTTCTACCATTAACAGTAAGCATGTCTCCAATTAAAAATCGATAGAAAACGTCGTCAAAAGGTGTCTTCATCTACCTTTATCTTTTCTCAAAAATGTTATATTAAAATATCAAGGTAAAGAAATTCACGTAAATATCGGTAAAGGGCATAATCTTCGCTTGTTCAGGATTTTGAGATCTTCGGTTTAGGCATGTTTAAAAATAAGATATTCAAAACATGTCTTCGTAAAAAATATTGACGCGCTTTTATACTTACGTATTTACGACTTTATTTTGTAAGAATATGTTGACGTAGTCGTATGACTTCAAATATTATCTCTACCTTATAGAGTGTAAGCTTCTCTTCTGGCTTATAAGGTATCAAACTTATGCATGAAAATCTTCAGTCTTTAAATCAACCTCCGCACCTAATAACAGCAGGTATAATTTTTTGATGCGTAACATCTTTGATCTTTGGGAGTGATTTCTTGAAAAGGGACGGAAGTGTGTTACAGGCAGCGAAAGCTTGAGAATGGAATTAGTAAGTACTTGTTAATAGCATGGTATTAGTAATGCTTTATAATAGCATGGAATCAGTGTAATCATGGAATTAGTGTACCCTGCTCAGTTGCTTATTACCAAGGCGATGTCTGATGTTACACATCTTATGCGACTACTATAAGGCAAGCTTTTTTTTCCTTCACGAGGGCATACTGTCAATATCCAGAATATAATCAAACGCAAAAATATACCGCTTTATGAAAACCTTTAACGCTGTTAAAGTGTTAGTGTTAATAAACAATTATGACTTCATATTTTTAATTCAATTCATGTTTGTAGAACAAAGGTTACAATAGGGACTATCGACAACAAAGGATAAACACATCGAATGTATCGATATTATGCCACCGTGTAAATGAATGAAAATGGAAATCGCTTTGCTGATTGGGTCAGTGGGACTGGGAACTCCTCGTTAAATGAAAATCGACAATTTCGCACGGATGTTTTATTTTATTTATTTATTTCATTAGGGAAAACAATCATTAGTATATTAAAAATATACTCGTACACGGAAATAACTTAACATTTAATTTAACGAAAATACTATATTTTCCACAGATTACAACATTTACAAACTGATGGCAAACGTTAACTGTAGGCAGGGCAAAGTCAATTAAATTAACAAACTTTTTTTTAAAATAAATAAATTATAATACAGAGGGGTAATTTAATTCTAAACTAGCCAAAGTTTTACGTTTGGTGGTAATGATATGTACACGGTGCTTGTTTTTACTAAAAGAATATTTTTCACTGGAGTGGTATAAACACATTACGGAATATGATGCTGTAATTTTGAAGCGTGACTTAAGGCTCTTACACACTCACGCGATATCGCGGGCGCGACAGTCACCGACAAAGACAACTCCTTTGTCGGTGAGCCATTACTCGTACCAAAGCAAACATCAACGATAATTGAAATATCCATATTAGTGCGATTAATGTATGCAAAACGCAAACAAGGTTGTCAAACAAAACACATCAATGAATCTTTAACGAATCGCATGCAGTAAACATAATATGCATGCATAACATTTAATTTTGTGTTTAATAGTATTTCGCATAAATTAAGGAAAAAAAGTACAATCTCAATCAAAAGTTTATTAGGTAAATAAAACGAGGGTAATAAAAAGAGTAATGTGTATCGTCGCATGCAAAGGTGATATCTATAAATCAAACATAGGAGAGAAACGCTGGACAACGTGATGATAATTAGGAAAGTGACAGGGCAATTACAACGTCTGCCCACTGTGCGGGCGTCGCTTTATGCTGCGTACGCGCATACTAAATATGGCGGCGTAAAGTATAGAAAAAAGCGGGACCGGGTTATAAAACGGTTTGATAAAGTCTTAAACCACTATTAATGATTGTTCCCCTAAGTTTACTTGAATAAGTGTACATCAAGGCTCCCGCAGACAGGCGCTCCGCGATATTACATCATGATTTTGTTATATCTGTCAGTACCAATACAAAAACGTTACTAAAAGGCATCCACTTTTATTACTAGTAGTGATTCCACTTATCTGTTGTTACCAACTTAACTTGAAACTCTTCAGTTCAAATCATCTTTAATCTGTTGCCTACTACAGAGAACCTAGCTGCAAGCTGTGGAATTCAGTAGTCTATAATAATATTATTTATTATCTTAATCACCATCTCTGTAGGAGGTAATAAGCTAAATCCGGAATTAATGTCGCAATGGGATTAACGTGTTGAATGTATTAGCTTAATATATCTATAATAAAGCTTTTGTAAAGTATCACCAGCGTAAAGCATTGTCGCATGATCAGAACAAAGAAATTCCTTCAAAATGGTGGCATTTTTATTCAATAAAAATATGGCCTTAAAAGGAGTCCCAGAGGAAATTTAATGTAATTTCGACCGAGATGTTTAGTAAATACACCACAAAGTAGGCGTTAAGGGTCTTCGAATACCGACCACCTGTGGGTAGCAAATAATTTATTTAGTTATTAAGGGCCTTGTCACTGCTCTATGGCGTACTAGGGGAATATTTATGGGGTTTCAGCATCGTGGTGTTTATTACGAAACGCATGAAAGATAAGTGAAGCATTCAGTGAAAAAAATCTTGTAGGGGTATACAATATTATCTGTAAATATATAATTGATAGTAGGTAGGTATCTACGCTTTATTACAGCATGAACTTAAAAAGGTTAGGTAGTACAGGATGACGAAGCATAAAATAATCAGTATTAAGTAAGTACCCACATAATTTCATGTGACCTGCGCTGCGGGGCAATTGCGTCACTATCGGTAGCAATTGGTTTCATTTTGACAGTTCCACAACATTCATTGCGTTATTTACGTTGTTGAGCAGACAAATTTTTCGAACATAGGAAGCAATGGATCAGTAATATACTTCAAAATAATGCAGATTGTGATTGCCATTGTGGTACGCGAATACGGTGCTGTTACCTAAAATATTCCGAATGAATTAACTACATTTTGAGTAATATACACGTGTACGTATATACCAAGTTCAGTTTCAGAAGGCATTAATTTCATGCTCCCAAGTCCTGAGTTACATTAGCAGATTAGTTACTTCAGAATTTAATTTAACTAATTATGCGCTTACGCAAATGTTCTTCACAGTTAGTAGGAATAATTACCAGAAACTTTAGAAGTGATCTAATTAGTATTCCCCGCTGTCGCTTGTAACGTTAACCACAAATAATTATCGTACCTCTCTTTCTAACGATTAATCTGCTTGAAAGTTTAACAAAGTATTTTGTACAGTTGCGTGCAGAATTGTTCAAATTAATTCACTATTCGTTTTGACACGTCAGAATATAACGACTTCTTTGTTACTTCTGTTTGCTACTTACGTAACCGGAACGTTGTTGTTTTATTTTTCTCTTCCCTTCATCGTAAATCGACAAACAAAAAATAATATTTTCGTCCGTGGACGTTCTCCGAACTCCGTCATTCCGTCTACTTTACACGCTTAAGAAGAATTCCCGTGTAAGTGTCATACCGTAAACTTGGAGACATCATACATTTAAATGTTAATGTGTCATAAATATTAAAGCCGTCAGTCATGCAACAGTTGGTTCCGTAGCTTAGGGTTAGAAATCCCCATTGTACGGTGTAAGGCGAAATAATTAATTGTTTTACATGTAGCTTATCTATTTATAAGCCTCGGACATAATACGATGTTTATCATTATTATTTTAAAGCTTGAGATCATCGTCAGTTACGAAATAAAGTCTGATAAAAATAAAAATAAACTTATAAAAGTGGAGTTTACTCCGTCTTAGTTTGACATGTCTGTCGCAAACATTTGGTGTCTTAGCATTTTAATGATATGTTATTATGACGTTAATATTCTTAACATTCCTAGTGCCATAAAATATTGATGTAAGAAGGCAATTCGGAGCGTGAACACCAACAAAAAACCTACAGTATGTAATACAGATACTTGGAAATTAATAAATTCTTATAGCGTTTAACACTTTCGCGCATGAGTGTACGCGGTAAGTGGAGCGTGCCGACAATCAGGTTGTGTCCGCTCGCGTATAATGAAACAATTTACTTTAGACCACTCTACACCATTATCAATGGGACCATATGACTATTTATAGAAATGACTATTTATAGAAAAAATCAGTCATTTCTTCTAATTTCAAATGCGAGGTTTAGAGGCTATTCGAGTGTCTTAGAAACGATTAAAACAGTTTTGTGTTGTTAGACAGAACTGATTTGTTCTGCGAAAACAAAACAATCGCGAGTGTTTAGCTAGAGCTAAGTATGTCTGACGAAAGGCAGTCTTAACTCAGGCAAAGCCTAACGTGATCCAGTTCAAATACATTCCAAATCCAATTCATAAAAAACCTATTGATCAGCATCCGGTGAAATCCGAACAGAATTTCGGAGTCCGGATAATTCCCGAATGGTGTTCCGAAAACCAGATAGAATCCCGATAATTCCGGTACGAAGAAACGCTTTTAACGCGTGTATCAAAAACGAAGTTTTTACGGGAAACCTATTCGGCAAGTGATTCCGTACAAAAGTTCCGCTTTCTTTATAGCCGCTCCAGTGTAAATGAGTTTCTGTTTGTTCCCTTTTAATCCGTTTAGTACCTCGTATATTGTGTAATACAAACAGTATGACACAACATAGTTTAGAAATTACTTTGTTACAAAGTGGATGATTAAATTGTTGGATATGTTTAAATTATAACATTACATCACGCCTATATTCTCCGAAGGGTTAGGCAGAGATGTACATAGTACACCCACATTTCGCCAGTTATGTTAAAATTTTGTTTAACTAATCTACTGAAATCTGTATAGCTCCAGGGCGCATAATTCGCGACCGTAACAAATATAAAAAAACTTATGATCATAACATTTGATCACGTTTATTGCAGTCGCCTTACGTATAATAGATCACACGAAAATGATTAAACTACTTCTATATGTAAATCTGATGTTGTATTTTATGTAATTTTATATTGTCTTTATATTTTCTTCCTATGGTAAATTAGCTCATATTTGTCTTTCATTGTTACAAAAAATAAGATAGTTCATTTTAAATCGCTTTTGATTAATTCTCATTATTGGTAGGTATGTATTTTTTATCTATGTCTAAGCTGTGTACTTCTTTCTGTAAGTGACAAATTCACCAAACTAATAGATGTATAAGTTTATTTATGTAATATGTAACTAGTGAATAAGTCGTTGGAGTACCTATATATAAATAAATAAATAAATATGTATTTACAGAATTATAATCATTAGAATCATCAATGAGGTTGTATTGATGATTCTAATGATTATAATTCTGTAAATACATATTTGTTATGGTCGCGAATCATATTTTGATCAAGAACCTGACCTGTAAATAGCAAAAAACGTAAGAAAATTTTAATGTCGTGCGCTACAGTTGCGGATCCACATTAATAAATGTATTTACACTCCATTACATCAAAACGGAAACACTAAGGCCAGAAAAATACATCAAAATTTACACAATACTTCATTTATTTGAGGGTTTTTGTTAGATGTTTATAGTAATCCTGTTTAACTGTTGTTGCTTTAACATAATACAATTTCTAAAGTTCGTTAATTGATTATCCACCTGCTCTTATAGTTCAGTTATTCTAAAATATACTTTTAATCAATGACCTTCGGGTTGTTACCTCAAAAGACCCAAGTGTACTCACGATCATTCCACTAACATGTTGCGGGTGGGAGTGTTTGAGCCTCACGCAGACAAAGATGGCAATACGCCTGAGGGTGCTTCTCACAAGACGCTGTAGAAGTGAGGATGTTTGAACAGCAGGCAATGAATGTTGAAGCAGGATATGAAAGACTTGAATGTTGATGTTTTGTAGGCTGAGGAGCTGTAGCGTGGTTTGAATAAAGTTTACTGAGAATTGTAAAGGCGATTGCTCCGAGACAATGTACTTTATTGAAGTGGATACATTTTTAGCTGCGTTGAGTAATTTTTGGTAGGGGACACAATTTATGGGTTCACGTCACCGACATGCCAATGTGACCGCGTCACCGACATGATCATATAACGTGTTGCGCTAGACTGGCGACGCGCAGCACAGTTAATCCAAAGTTTCAAGTTTTCACTTCTGTCGGCAAGAGAGTAAGAGCAGTGGTGGCCGTAATGGATTACGGCCCACTCCCTCTCACAGAGAGGAGGCCTGTGTCCCAGCAGTGGAAACATTACGGGCTGATTATGTTACTTCTGTCCGCAGTCCCCATGCCTGCCTCTTTTTTTTTTCATCAGGAAAAAAGTATGGCGGCTATCCGTTCTCGCGGTTTACAGGATGTTATAAAATATATAATATAAATACTGCAAAGAATTAAGAATTACTATGGCATAACGAGTAAGTCTGAAAATGAACCGATCCCATCTCTGTGAATGTGAGCAATATGTGGGTCTTTTTTTTTATATTTTCCTATTTTTTTTTTGCTTTTTCTCAGCTCTAATGGTGGTCTGGCATTTTGAGCACTTTGTGCGGCGTACCCAAATGTCCTTTCTTTGATATTGTTCGTCGAGTCGTTGAGCTCCTTAAGTCTTGAGTCGAGCTGCACAATTACTGACAAATGCTTGCACTGATTGGACAGGTCCACTCAAATTTGTGTGGTTCTTTCCTCAAAAGACCATTTCAGACACAGATCTACATGATTCTCACATGATCTGACCAAGATTATGTCTGGACTTTAAAAGAGACTTTGACCCCTGTGTTTGTTTCGCCATTTGTTCTCAGGGGTAGTCAGATAGGAAATGTCGACTACATCTAGCTTATTTTTTACTTTTTAATATGACGTGTAAAAGTGATTACGATATCCTATTTACAGAATAAACGATTTCATTGAATTTCATTTTGTAGAATACCTGAAAATACCTTTTATTCTACTTTGTATGTAATTTTCAGGCCGATGGAAGTAAACTTCGGTTTAATGGTTATTTTTGGACCGTATGCTGTTAAACTCACTTTGAGTACTGAAAAGTACGGTATTCGGTACATTACTAGTAGAAGGAGGAGGTTAGTGGAGGAAGCTATGACTGATTTCTTCCGATCCGAAGACATTGTCGCAGGGCTAACCAAAAACTAAACTGAATCCTAAAAACTAAAGGAACATAACTCATATACACAGTGCACGCTTACACTATTACACACACTCACTGTCTCTCTCTCTCACACACACACACACACACGCACTCAAAAACCCACTCTCATATATCACCCCATGTGAGCTTCTTTTTGTATTTTTATATTTTTAGTTTTAATATGTTTTTCAATTGCATACACGGTTTATGTTAAGTGGAAGAGCGGAGTCACCTAACACAAGCATTTCCTTGCTTAAAAGGTGATATCTAAAACATTTCTGTTAAACATTATGTACGTAACAGATTTTTTATTTATTTTTATTACTTTTTATTTTAAACACTTTTCTTTCCAACTATACCTTCCATCGAATTTCGTGTTTTGGGGGACTTTTCGAATCATGCACAGCGGGAGTTGAGCATAGAGGGATTAACCGACTTATTTTGAGCAAAATGACTAATGTTCTCCTTCTTTTGTTCCAGAGGTGACGGTAACGTACCGCCGCGGCCTGCCGGTGATCACCGTACCGTTGCCGTCCCGGCGCGAGAGATGTCGCTTCACACTCCGTCCAGTCTCGCAGACCGTCGGCGACCTGCTAGAACAGGTGAGAACTCTTCTTAAAATAATATCTGCATGTAAGCTCATTTCGAAGTATTAATGCCATCAAGATTTCAGCCCGAAAGATGGAGATGGTGGGATGGTGCTCGTAATCATCATCATTTCAGCCGAAAGACGTCCACTGCTGGACATAGCCCCCCCCCCCCCCCAAGCATCGCTACTTTGACCGGTTCTGTGCTTCCCGCATACAGCGGATACCTCCGGCGGGATGGTGTTATCGGTCATGAATACCTCCCTCTTTATCTCATATTGAAACTACATACATAATATATAAACTCACGCCTTCCCATGGGGGTAGGCAGAAACTATAGAACGCCACCTGCTACGCTCCTTACATCCTTTTGGGTCGTTTACGTTCATACATCAGGGGGCCGGTCGCGCTAATTTTGAACGTTAATACCAAAACTAAACCACAACCAAAAACGTTACGTTAGACACGTTAGACGTTAGTTTTGTTTTACCCTGATGTAAGAAACGGTATCGTGCTATTTTTTCTGAGCGACAAAATCGTTGACGTTACCCAATACTGAAAGTTGGATCGATCGTTCCTCCAACGTAACTTCCAAAGTAAAGCTAAATCTTTTCCGTTGAAATGATTAGCGCGATACGAAATGTCTAACGTAACGTTTTTGGTTGTGGTTTAGTTTTGGTATTAACGTTCCAAATTAGCGCGATCGGCCCCCTGGTCTGCCTACGGTCTGACTACGCACCTGACCTTTCTGAAGTACATCACCAATTAGGACACTATATGTCCTCTTAGGGCGGGGACGCCCTGGCGGCGTTTCCTCTCACTTCTGCTTTGTAAATACCTTTTGTTAGTCGCCTTTCATTCATCCTCTCAACATGACCAAACCATCTAAGCACACTCTTTTCAATTATTAAGTGAATCAATTGTGAAATGTGATTATTAAATGTGTGTATTTTTTCTTATTTTAAGATCATGCTGAGATAGAAGCCTTTTGGCCTCTTACAGGAGTTTGTTTTTATTTTTAGTTTTTTTGTTTTGTTTTTAAGTTTCTATAAGTATGTTTTATTATTTTAATTTGTAATCACCTGTGCGAGTCCCAATAAATACTTTTTCTTTCAATTTACTGAAACTAAGATGGCATTAAATCGTCATAATACCGCACTAGGGGTCAAGGTCTTCTAATTTACAAATGTTGCAATAGTCTCTTCGTTGTGATTTTTTGCCAGATTTTGTAAGTATATGAATTATGAGTCTGAATCAAACGACATCTTGGAAATGACTGGTCTATTCTGTAGGTATGTCAAATCTAACAAAACTCACAATGGAGATATCATTGCAACGTTTATAAATTAGTAGATTTGGCCCGCAGTTCTAGTTAACCCGATAGGGTTAGAAAATAGAGCTACGCAACAAAATCAAAAGCAAAATATAAGAACTAAGTAACTTGCGGGATCTGTCTGTGATCATCACACTGTTGGAAGCTTATCGAAAACGGTTAAATAAAACTCCGTGTCATTGTCAAATGGCAGTAAAATATATAACACAATTGTCTAATACGAGTAAATAAACACTTTTTTACATAAGCATAGCATAATCAGCCCACTGCTGGGACACAGGCCTCCTCTTTGTGAGAGGGAGTGGGCCGTACTCCACCACGCGGGCCCAGTGCGGGTTGGTAGGTGACATGCGATTCCCTCAAGATGTTGTTCTTCACCGTTATTACCTTCTAACTTATTCACTACCCTTCAATAATAAATTCTCGGGACCTGAGTTTCAACAGGTGGACAGACAGACAGTAGTTAGCGTTCACTTTTGCATCTTTAATATTCGTTAGGCGAAGACCTGCTGGCACGATTCCAACCATATTAAAATAATCACTTTAATTTTATTAGAATGTACTTAGTGACCCTTGGTTTCATCATAGTTTCAGCCAAATGACGTTCATTGCTGGATAAAGGCTTTTCCCAAAAGTCGTTAAGCGGCCGGTCTTGAGCTACCTATATATAGGGTTGCCATACGTCCCGTATATATGAGACTGTCTCCCATTTGTATGACGCGTCCCGTATTGCTACTTGTCTCGTTTTAGTAAGTAAGGCGGTACGCGAGCAAGAAATACTGTACGCAAGAGACGCGGGGGTGCACGTTGTGAGAGTCGGGTGTGGCCACTCAGTATCGTCGCATCGTTCCCTCACTCAGTTCTTGTTGAACGCTAATCTACATGTGTCCAATTTTAGGATTATATAAAAAAAGAAAAATAAGTTATTAAGAAAGTAAAATCTACTTCGAAATATGAGCGGGCGAAAAAAGATGAACCTCTTCCTGGATCTTCTTCTCAACTAGTGTAGTATTTAACTTGTTTGGTATCAGTTAATATTATTGGTTGCACTTGATTCTTTCTTACACCTTCTATTTATTTTATGATAATAAACCGTTATCGGCATTATCACCCAAGTGATTCAGATTATTATTTAATTTTAACTATTTTGTCTCGTATCAGAGCCGAACAATTATGGCAACCCTACCTATATACAACAACAGATATAAACTTTCTCATACCTATATACAGGGTGTTAGGTTAAACGAGAGACATACTTTAAAGGAGTCTAAAGTAAAATAGGTACTCATAAAAATTAGAAACTTTTGAAAAAAGAAAAAAAACGGCTGTTTCTTACAAAGTGCAATACCTACGCAAACAAAATGTAGGAAACAGCAGATTTTGTAATCATTATATTTACATTTTATTTTATTATTATATTTTTGATTCAAAATCAAAAAAAATATTTCACATAAACTTACATGGGCACTTATGAAACGTCAGAAGTTAGGTGCACGGTTCCAATTGGTCGTTTCCTATGGAGAAGAGCCGGCAAGAAACTCCACGGTAACTCTTTAGAAAAAAGTGGGCTTTAACAATGTTTACAAGTTACAGTGTTAATAAGTATGGGAGGACAGTGTAGGCCCGTCAACAAGTACCAAGTACTTAACAAAATATGGGATGGTTTACAAAGCTACAGTCTATTAAGCCTACAACGTTCTCACATTCACAAATTAAAAAATAATCTATATAACTTATTCCTAAAATAATAAAAATAAAAACCTACATATTTAAACCAATTGACAACTAAATATTAATTTCCGAGTTGGTCCCATCGTAAAAGTTGTTCACTTTCATGATTACTACACTGTCTAAAAGTAACTATGTCCTGTTCTGTGCTGTATAAAGAGTATCATGCTGCCACACTTGGCGTATTAGTGCAAATATTCGCGTTATGTCGTTAAAACAAACTGAACTTTTTTTCAAAACTTAATTCGGCATATTTTGTATCACCCAAGTAACGCGAATATTTTGTGAAATACGTCAAGTGAAGTGCCAGGATCAGAACCTTGGCTAAAAAAATGTCTTTACCCAACTTCCTAATTCTTATCGGCTAAATGTTTCGATATAGCCAGATACTATATTGACTCCTCACAACCCACTACCAAACATGACCAGTCCCTATATACATGTTTGCTACAAGTGCCCATCAGACTGATATAATAGGCCCCTTAGTCTACTCACGACACAATTGGCCACAGTATACGTTGTTGAGTGGGCCTTATTTGCTTACAACGATGTCTATGTTTGACCCGTTAGATGGTTGAGTCTATAGATGGTTATACTTCGGTTTTAAATATTGAGCTGAAATCATTACTTCGCTGCAAAAAATGATTTTAAGGTAAATCCGCAGCTGTAGCCCGCGAAATTCAAATTTTCTTACGTTTTTTCCAATTTGCAGGTCAGTATCAGGTTGTATTTTGTTCAAATTATGATTCGCGACTTTATCAGATATGTATTTACAGAATTATAATCATTAATATTATACATCTCTCTAAGTATCTTTTATTCATTGTGCAAAAACTAGTTCAATTTATAAACAGTAGCCTATTCTATTTTATTCTAAAATAATGGGATATAATAAAAAAATAAGAAAAAACATAGTATCTGCTTAAGCGTCGAAGTACATCGCTGCATCGCTGTCATCCGGAAACGTGCCCAGAAGACTGGCAGCATTGCCACGTTGAATTGCGATGCTAATTCTTTGGCCAAAGAACGAGCCAGCCCTCTGGTCACGTGAAGTGTCGATCAGTCAATAAGTCTCTCTAAGTTAGATTTGTTCCTCAATGTCATGATTTAATGAAAAAGTCATTCAATCAATCCAATTAACACGTCCGTGTTTGGGTCACAGAAATTCATAATATGTGTATCAAGGTTGAACTTAATCGGGCCAGTAGACTCGGAGCAAATTGACTGTGACAGACGGACAGACAGACAGACACACGAGTGATCCTATAAGGGTTCCGATTTTTTCTTTTGAGGTACGGAACCCTAACAACGGAACCCTTATAAAGGAAGTTTTGCCATTCAATAATTGTATGTGACTTCTGTTTACACCAAGGCAACTATTGCATGCAAGTTTTCCCTCGTTTAAACAGAGTTGCACGTCCTAGTACTTTGCGCTTCCAAATATTTTATTCAATTGCATTGCAAAATTCAATGTCAATGACTCCATTTGTTTCCATAGTAAAATAATGATCGTTGATTAGGCTATGGTGAAGCCTATTTTTAGCGTTGGACGACTGATGATAACACTTTATATATTGTTAGAAAATACAAACGTATAAAATTTATCTAAAGAATGATTTACATTTGTGTTAGACAAGTTGTGTCTAAAAGTCAGACCAAAAGTGTCAGTTTTTAATGGGTAGTATTTAAACGAATGACTGTAAATTTAAGTTTTAAGTGATAAAAGTAATTAATTTACGTTATAGTATTACTAAGTGAGCGACTGACTGCGAGTGACGAGAAATCAACAGTACAGCGACTTACAAACATTAATTTGAGTTACTTAAAATACAAAATGAGAAGCTTTTATTTATATTTATAACGTTCAGTTGGCCTAATTTTCATATTCACAACCTCATCTAACCCAAATGATTCACCAAGAATAGAGGGAAATCTGGCGCTCGGCGGCCGCTGCTGCGGCACGCTCGCTTCGCTCGCTCTCCTTCGCGCGTTAATGGTCACTGTTCTAACCTAACCTAACCCAAATGATTCAATATCAGCACCCTCTCTGTATTTCTAGTCGCTCACTTAGTCATTTAGTCGAACGGCTAGAATTTTAATATCTGAAATGGATTAATCACAACCCACATTTAGTTAAAGTTAAGTTATTAAAACAGTATCTCATCATCAGTCTCTAAGTTTTTTTTTTTGTCGTTCGTTTTATTATTTTCCGTTTTTAATTGCGAAGTGTTACGTGAAGACGTCAAGTTTCCGTCCAAACGATGGTTACGTACTTAACTAAGGCAAATGTAAATAGGCCTTAGGAAAAACTAATAAGTTAAAGTACTACACCCGCATAGGTAGGTAGAGATCGTCTAATTTAAAACGGCTAATTATTTCCAGGCGACTAACAACTTAAAACTATTTGCTAGTAAAAAAAAATACTTGGCAGCGATTAAATAAATAAAAAAATCGCTGCCATGTCATCGACTGCTATTGAATAATTTGGGTTAGATTAGAACAATGACCATTAAGACCAGGCTCCAACCAAGCTCCACCCCTTGCTCCTCGTCACTCCGATATGTGCTAAACGCTAAAAAATCAGTAATAAAGTTGAATATCGCGTGCGTTCTTTGATCGTGTTCGAGCACGAAACCAAATAGCGTAAGTCTCCATTCTTATTTCGTTTATAACTAAAGTAATAATTGATCTAGAGAAAAAAGATCTGGTGGCTATATAATAAACTATATTTTCTTGCTGTGAATATTTATTTTAGACATAAAAGCCAAATGTATCGAGCGAAAATATTACAATTTCGTAACTGTTTTCAACATGGAAAGAAAAAGATCCAATAAATCATATACAACTATTCATTTTGCTTGTATGTGTGACTGTTTCAGAATATTCATGCAAATTAACATAAAAATAGGGAGGAGGAGGCTCCCTATTTTTAACGCGCGTGCCGCGGAAGCGGCTGCCGAGCGCTTGATCTCCTCTATTGTTAGTAAATTCAGTTACCAAAACAAAAACTAGATGCCAGTTTGAATTAAAACAAAGCTCACAACTGATTATTAAGCTGCTACTTGCTACTTAAAACAACCCTTCGCTGTAGCTCCCAACCTACTGTTTTTGATATCGGCTTTAATTATTTATTTATACCAAATTCAACTTAATTTGTCGCCGCGTAAATACATGCCATTCAAAACTGCACGCTGCAAATGTATACGAGTATTATACAAACATTTGAAATGTGTATGCAACAAGCAGTGGAGGGGCGTACAGTTTTAAATTAGAATTTCACTTCTGCCTTACCCTTCGGCGAATACAGGCGTGATGTTATGTTATACTATCTTTATACAAATAAATTGGCCGTGTGGTGCCGGACGTAAAGAATAGTACCATCCTATTTCTTCCCGTCGGTGTCGTAAAAGGCGACTAAGGGACTTACTAGAGAATGGGCAGCAGCGTTCTCTATGCATTTTAACACCACACTGCGATCGCCAACCCGCCTGCCGAGCGTGGCGATTATGGCAAACCCCCTCCTCCCCTTGGGGAACGCCTATGTTCAGCAGTGGACGCCTTTCGGCTGAAATGATGAAGACTGACAGATAAATAAAACAGAAGTTTCTGTTTGTAATGTCAAAATAACAGCTTTTTACTAAATGCAAATGAAAGTATGTATTTATTATGTCAATCAATCATTTATTTGGTATGTTCACAGATAGTATAATATCTAAAATATGTGCACTATATTTTGCCACTACAGTATGTAACAAAAACCCTGTTGTTCCTTTTAGGGACGTATACATTTACCTAGAAGCACAACATTGATGGAATTATAATTAAAAAATATTAAGCATTGGCTAGTCGAGAAGTCAAAATCAAAGAATTGCTGAGGTAAGAAATCAGTTAAACATTACAAATATTAATAATTCAATATTTATTTTTCTTGAACAGTTTTTATAAATGACTTGCTTTATGACGTATGTACATACCGATTCTTAAAACGTAGGTAGAAGGAACAACAGGGTTTTTGTTACATATTGTATATGGCGTACAAATTTAACTTATTGATGTATACGGTACTTATAACACTAACCAATTTTTTTGACTGTCTGTCTGTCTGTTTGTTCCGGCAAGTCTCCGAAAAGGCTGGACCGATTTAGACGGGACTTTCACAAGCACATAGCTGCAGCATATAAGGAGTAGTTTACTTTTATTTTAGAATAAGCCACGAGGGCAAATCCGCGGCCAGCAGCTAGTGTGTAATAAGTGTTAATTCAATTAATAAAGTCTCACATCGGATGACCCAAATTGATTACCAATTAATGATCCATCCCAAACCCTCCCGTACTAATTAATAGACTACCAGTAAGTTCAAAGGCACCGGCTGTCGATAGTCCGATGCTACCGATAATTACGTTTATAACTTAGTCCGAGTTCGACCATCTTGAGTAATGAGTGAACTTTCCATCGCGGCTGAGAGTTATGCATGATTTAATTGAGTTTAGTAAATTTCCTATGTGGTACTTACTTACCCATAAGGGTGGATTGGTATGTGGTGTGAGATCAGTAAAAAACTTTTTATTTTATTTACTATTATCAGTTTGAACGCACATTAGTATGGGTGCCACAAACTTCTAATTAGTTTCTCACATAGGTTCTAAAAGTGGGATGTTTTCATTCCATGAAATGTTTTTTGTTGTCGTCTCTTTGCCGGGTGTGAGATCAGTAAAAAACTTTTTATTTTATTTACTATTATCAGTTTGAACGCGCATTAGTATGGGTGCCACACACTTCTAATTAGTTTCTCACATAGGTTCTAAAAGTAGGATGTTTTCATTCCATGAAATGTTTTTTGTTGTCGTCTCTTTGCCGGGTGTGAGATCAGTAAAAAACTTTTTATTTTATTTACTATTATCAGTTTGAATGCGCATTAGTATGGGTGCCACAACCTTCTAATTAGTTTCTCACATAGGTTCTAAAAGTGGGATGTTTTCAATCCATGAAATGTTTTTTTGTTGTCGTCTCTTTGCCGCCATTTTAAATGACTGACAAATAATGACAGCTGTGATTTGAATTTACTGAATCTAAGTTGATTAGAGAGAGATCAAAAGAGAGTATTCATAGATATGAGGAGATTTGAGTTGATTAAGTCGTTGGTGTTGTTTCTTGTATTAGGTAATTAATTAATTAATTTGTTAATCAGTATCAAATTCCCTCACTACACCCCCTCCAGTGTATCCTTAAATATAACTGCATTGCATCTATATTTTTATTTTCTACAGGTGAAGGCTGAAGACCGCGGCGTAGAGCGTGCGGCTGCGCTGGCGGCGGACGAGCGCGTGCGCATCGCCGCGAGCGACACCATCGAGGCGCTGCTCGAGACTGACTTCCGACTCGTCATCAACGACACAGAGTATTATGTCAAGACTCCGGCTCAGGTCAGTACCCACATAAAGCTGCACAAGGAACTTTTAGCGCCTGCATCTATTGACAGGGGGAGATGGTTGGTAAACACGTGTGAAATAATTGTCACAGAAATTGTATTGACATAACAAGATGGCGGCATTAGTTCCGATTTTGGCCACGCGCTAAAAGAATCTTGTAGCTTATCTTAAGGCCCGCCATCTTTATTAGGCTGTGATGTGACATACTTAGTGAGAGGTTATGAAGAAAGAACGCTCAACTACACTTACCGTCAAAACTAAGTACCCAGACACCCGTCAAAACTAAGTACATTTACTAACGAGGTCATTTCGAAGCCTCGTTTCTCCCTCAGGTTTTTTCATTCGGATGAAATCTGATAGCTGCTTTCCGGAGTATGGATGAAGGAGGTCTAGAGCGCCTAAGGCGCCCAACTGATCAGAGAAGCCATTTACACCAGAGAGTGTGTAGAGTTCTGAGTGTTCGGATGTCTATACATTTTGATTTTTGAGGTTTTTTGTTTCATGAACAACTCCAGCGTAAACTCTAGGTCGCCTTAGGCGCTCTAGACCTCCTCCATCCGTACTCTGGAAATTTGCTATCAGATCTCATCCGAATCGTTACCTGATGGAGAACCGAGGCTTCGAAATGTCCTCGTTTGTATGAAAATGTTGCTCTAGATGCTTAGTTTTGACGGGCAGTGTAGTTCACCAGCGAAGCTTGCAATATGTCTGTGTGTGTGTATCTCAATTGCACTACCTACTCGATCGCTGTCACCGTGACGCGCCGCTTGATGAATCTTGTCAGGGAATCGGTTTTGACTGGACTGGCGGTATTCGAGCTTCATGAATCCGTCCTGAATAACATTGAACATACTAATTTATTAATCTGTTTTATTTGAGTCACTGAATGAAATAGTTTAGTAGTCTATTGCCATATACAATTTTACCGAATATGCAGAGTACGTTAGAAGACTACTCTCAAAGATTTGTTTTCGATCTACGGATGATCCTATAACCTGATGCTATACTAAAAAAGAAGGACTTAAAGTTAGTTCCCGACTGTCAGTAAAAAAAATCTTATTTTGCGTGTCAAAATCAAAATATTTTATTTCACGTAAACCTACATGGGCACTTATG
This sequence comes from Tiliacea citrago, assembly GCA_963921375.1. NCBI lineage: Eukaryota > Metazoa > Arthropoda > Insecta > Lepidoptera > Noctuidae > Tiliacea > Tiliacea citrago. Next base: position 22,181,239 of record OY992785.1, read on the forward strand.
TAACGTCAGAGGCTAGGTGCACGGTTCCAATTAGTCGTTTCTTATGGAGAAGAGCCGGCAAGAAACTCCACGGTTACGCTTCTTTTTTTTTTAAGTGGGCTTTAACAATGTTATAAGTTAAAGTGTTAATAGGTATGGGAGGACAGTGTAGGCCCGTCAACAAGTACCAAGTACTTAACAAAATAGAAGATGGTTTACAAAGCTACAGTCTATTAAGCCTAGAGCCATGTCTCACTGAAAGTTTGTCAGATGCTGAACTAGCGGTCAGCTTTGCATAATAAAACCTTCTTTGGAAATCGTGCTAAGTAGTGGCAAGCCTGACCGAACTTTTGCGGTCAGGAAACTTGTTTTATATTACTTGGGGCAGTTTGAAGCTTTCAGGTGAGCGAAGCCAAAGTTAATATTTCCAGTTATAAAATCATTCATAAATTGTTTCCGCACTAGAGATCTTTTCATATGATTCGAGAGGATTTATGATGAATCTCAATACTTTAGGCTGACAGATATATTTCTTTACAGCTTATATTTTGAATCATTTGATTACCTTTTAGGGTTCCGTACTCAAAGGGTAAAACGGGAACCCTATTACTAAGGCTCCGCCGTCTGTCTGTCTGTCTGTCACCAGGCTGTATCTCATGAACCATGATAGTTAGACAGTTGAAATTTTCAAAGATGATGTATTTCTGTTGCCGCTATAACAACAAATACTAAAAAACAGAATAAAATAAATATTTAAGGCTCCCATACAACAAACGTGATTTTTTGCTTGTTTATGCTCGATATTGATAACGGCAACAGGTAGACGCTTTAAATATTCACAGAATATTTAGTTATATATTCACTTTAAAAATAAAATAAAATAAAACAAATATTTAAGGGGGCTCCCTTAAATATTTCTTTTATTTTAATTTATTTTACAACTCATACAACAAACGTGATTTTTTTGCCGTTTTTATAGATAATGGTATGGAGCCCTTCGTGCGCGGACTCGCACTTGGCCGGTTTTTTATAGTAGGTATATACTGAATCCTTGTCTAAGGTTTTTTTATTTATACTATTAACTTTTAACTTTTTTTATCCTAACGGTAAGTAAGTACACCCAATTAATGCATTCGTTTCATCCATAGAAAATTTTAAAGAAAAATACAAGCAATCACACGTAGGTTATTAGGGTATACTATACATGTACACTCATCTATACAATGACCTACAGCTACATCGAACAACTATCTACTCCCAAATACATGTATATACACCAATTTAATTGATATTCGGTCAAGCTTACGTTTGTGTTTGTCATACGGTCTAATTGGCGGCTGGCGACGAGCCAAATCGGTTCGTGTGAACAGCCCTTATATGTCATTATTCAATACCGCTTCGATTAGTGGACCCATCGCTCTGATTAGGCCGTGTGTGCTTGGGTTTAAGGGATATACAGGAGATTTGGGACTTGGTCTGGTTAGTTAAGGACCTAATCTGATCGGGTGTAATCAGATGGAGCGGTTATAACTTTGCATCCAGGTGACGCATTTTGAAGCTGTTTTCAGCCAAATCAATATTAAATAGGTTCCGTACAACTGTTTGACTAATAAAAATTGACAAAAACGCGAAAAAATATTTTCGTATATCGACTTAGCAATTTTTGTGAGATTTTTTGAAGGAATTTTCAAAAACTAATTTTATCTCAAAATTCTTATCCGAACCATCGTTAATAGTAGTTTCAATAGATACCTACCTGCCTTACCTGTATTCCGGTGCGCGCTCAGCCACCCCGAGTCCTGTTTGGTAGTGTTTATTCCAGGTTTTTTCACATTTTTCAGTCAAAAAACCAGTTTTTTGACCAAAACTCAAATTTTTTGTATCGCATATATTTCTAGTAATTACATAGCTCGCTAGCCCGCGCGGAGACGCGTCTTTTGACACCTCGCACGTGCGTCTGGCGAATATAGAACTTCAAAAAATTCCATAACAAGTAAATTCATATATATACGAAATCCACCTTAGCTAGACAATAATTTTATCAAATCGTTATAACTTTGCATCCAGGTGACGCATTTTGAAGCTGTTTTCAGCCAAATCAATATTAAATAGGTTCCGTACAACTGTTTGACTAATAAAAATTGACAAAAACGCGAAAAAATATTTTCGTATATCGACTTAGCAATTTTTGTGAGATTTTTTGAAGGAATTTTCAAAAACTAATTTTATCTCAAAATTCTTATCCGAACCATCGTTAATAGTAGTTTCAATAGATACCTACCTGCCTTACCTGTATTCCGGTGCGCGCTCAGCCACCCCGAGTCCTGTTTGGTAGTGTTTATTCCAGGTTTTTTCACATTTTTCAGTCAAAAAACCAGTTTTTTGACCAAAACTCAAATTTTTTGTATCGCATATATTTCTAGTAATTACATAGCTCGCTAGCCCGCGCGGAGACGCGTCTTTTGACACCTCGCACGTGCGTCTGGCGAATATAGAACTTCAAAAAACGGCAAAAACTGACCAGGCAGGGTCAGTGTCCGACAGGACGTTTGCAGTCAGGAAAAGCATAGGGGAATGGGAGGCTGGCACGAGCGCCACCCAACCAAATGCCGAAATAAATACCCAGGATCCATCGAGAGCAAAGGCCAAAATTGCTCTTACGCAGGAGGGCAAAGCTGGTGTATCCGGTTTTCTGGCCACGGGGACGACCAAAAGTCCGATCACAAATAGGAAATACCCGTCGCGAGTTGCGGAGGCTAGAGTCTGCCTGAGTAAGGCGAAGTTCCACCTCAACAGCTCGCGTAATTTAAAGACGGATATAAAAAGTGAAGTCGTAGCACTAATCGACCGACTATATCTGTTGGTAAAAGAGGCGGACAAAGATAAAGACCTTCCTCTCGCAAAGAAACGGATGGGAAAGGAAATCGAACCAGAAGAGGAGAAACACGTAGGCAAAGACTCCCCGAAAGTGACGGAGCAAGACAGAGACAGAGATGACAGCCGCTTATTGGCGAAAATAGATGCGAATACACGACTGCTAGTAGAAAATGGGAAAAGGTTAGAGGAATTAAAGAATGTCATAGAGTGTCATAAAGAGACGTTCGAGAAAGTGACTTACGCCAGCGTGGTGGCTGCAAATCAAACGGGAGTACCGGTTTGTGAGCGTACTGCCTTACACTCAGTTGTGGTCACCTCTAAGGACCAGGATGAAACGGGTGATGATGTCCTGGAAAAAATAAGGAAGGCGGTTGATGCGAAAGAGGGCTGGATCCGGGTAGAAAGGGTGAGGAAGGCTAAAGACAGGAAGGTTATAATGGGTTGCAGTACGGAAGAGGACCGAAGAAAGGTCAAAGAAAGAATTGAAAGCTTGGGAGGGCATCTCATCGTCGAGGAAATGGAAAACAAAGACCCACTCCTGATTCTTAGGGATGTCTTGGTTGTACATAGTGACGACGATTTACTAAAGGCATTACATAACCAGAATCGAGGCGTTTTTCAGGGCCTCGACGGAAGGGATGACCGAATTAAGATCAAATACCGCAAGAAAACAAGGAACCCACTCACTTGCCATATAATAATAAGTACTTCCCCTACCATCTGGAAAAGAGCGACTGATGCGGGGGCGCTGCACATTGACCTCCAGCGCGTAAGAGTTGCAGACCAGTCACCGCTGGTGCAATGTACGCGCTGCCTGGGCTACGGTCATGGTAGGCGATACTGCAAGGAAGCTGTGGACCTGTGCAGCCACTGTGGAGGCCCCCACCTCAAGAACGAATGTGCGGACTGGCTCGCCCATGGTTTACCGTCCTGTCGTAATTGCACGCATGCCAAATTGGATAACGTCGCACACAACACCTTCAGTCAGGATTGTCCGGTGCGAAGAAAATGGGATGCGATAGCCCGATCAGCCGTGGCATATTGCTAAGGGCCCTTTAGGAGAGCCATGCCGAATGCTCCAGGCTAATTTGCAGCGAAAAAAGTTGGCAACTTGCGAACTCATGATTGAGGCGGAAAAACGGAAGGCAATGGTGGCGCTTATCCAGGAGCCGTATGTTGGAGCGTTGAAGAGAATGAAAGGATACCGAGGTGCGAGGATCTTCCAAAACACGAAGCAAGGAGAAGGGACCGTTAAAGCGGCAATAGTTGTCTACGATCCTTCCATAAACGTTATACAGTACCCAGAACTGACCACTAACAACATCGTTGTGGTAGGAATCCAAACAAGTGCTTGGAAGATCACCGTGGTATCGTTCTATTTCGAGCCAGACCAGCCCATTGGACCATACCTGGAGTGCCTCGAAAAAATAGAAAACAAGCTGCCTACAAGACTCCTTATTGGAGGGGACGCCAACGCTTGGAGCATTTGGTGGGGGAGCAGTAGGACTGACAGCAGAGGAGATGAAATGCTTGCAGCTCTCGACCAGCTTGGAATGCAAATTCTCAACAGAGGCAAAACTCCGACCTTCGACGTTATAAGAGGGCAGCAGCGTTACACAAGTTGCGTCGATGTAACTGCCTGCACACCGGATCTGTTGGCGACGGTGGACAACTGGAGAGTCGTGGAAGACCTGACGGGATCGGATCACAACGGCATCGAGTTTATAGTAATGCTAGAGAAATCATCAGGAATTAAAGTCAATAGAACCACTAGAGTATACAATACTAAGAAAGCTAATTGGAGTCAGTTTCATGAGAAACTGACCCAACTTATGCAGCAAAATAACCTTACTATACCAGAAATAAGTCAAATTAAAAACACGGAAGAAATAAATACAGCAATAGAAACATTTACCAAAGTAATAGTAGACACATGTACACAAACTATACCAAAAAAGAAAACTATAGAAAAACTCGCCTTGCCGTGGTGGTCCGATGAACTCGCCAGGATGAAGATGGAGGTTGCTACGAAGAAAAGGAGGATCCGATGTGCAGCGCCGGTCCGTAGAGCGAAGGTCGTTGAAGATTATCTGAAACAGAAAGAAAAATATGAGAATGAAGCAATTAAAGCACAGGTCGGGAGTTGGAAGGGTTTCTGCGAAAAGCAGGACACCGAGGGATTATGGGAGGGGATATACCGCGTAATCAGCAGGACGGCTAGGAGGGAGGAGGATCTGCCGATGCAGAGGAACGGAGAGACGCTGAATGCCGAGGATTCGGCTAGACTGCTGGCGGAGACCTTTTACCCGGAGGACCGAGGAGAGGAGGATACCGAAGAGCACCGACACATTCGTCACAGAGCGGGGAAAGAGAGTGAGGAGCACCAGGGTGAACGCCTTGATCCGCCGTTCAGCACTAATGAATTAAGTTGGGCAGTAAAATCATTTAACCCGAAAAAGGCCCCAGGCTCCGATGGACTAACGGCGGACATATGTGAGCGCGCAATAGCGGTGGACTCACTCTTTTTCCTAACCCTGTTGAACAAGTGCTTGGCACACTGCTACTTCCCTCGGATGTGGAAGGAGGCTGCCGTGGTGATTCTCCGCAAGCATGGGAAGGAAGATTACACCACACCCAAATCTTACAGGCCGATTGATCTACTGCCTGTCATGGGGAAGGTGTTTGAGAAGATGTTGGTGGCCCGACTCAAGTACCATTTGCTACCCAGGATGAGCATTCAGCAGTTCGGCTTTATGCCCCAGAGGGGTACCGAGGACTCCCTCTATGTCCTAATGCAGCATATTCGGGCAAAACTAGACGAGAAAAAACTCGTAACAATTGTGTCTTTGGACATAGAGGGAGCCTTCGACAACGCATGGTGGCCAGCAATCCGGGTGCGACTGGCTGAGGAGTGTTGTCCTGGGAACTTGAGAAGGGTCATGGACAGCTACTTGAGCGGAAGGGTTGTGGCGGTCAGATATGCGGGCGCCGTATACAAAAAAGTACCCGAAAAAGGATGCGTGCAGGGGTCTATTAGCGGCCCCATCTTGTGGAACCTTTTATTGGATCCCTTGCTGAAGGGCCTTGGACAGAGGGGGTACCGCTGCCAGGCGTTTGCGGACGACGTCGTGCTCATGTTCGATGGAGATACAGCCCTTGATATAGAGAGACAGGCAAATGCCGCCATAGATTATGTTCAGGCGTGGGGTGTCATGAACAAGCTTAAATTTGCACCGCATAAGACTAAAGCCATGCTCATAACGCGAAAGCTGAAACACGATACTCCACGGCTGAGCATGGGTGGCACCGACATTGGCCTGTCTAGTGAGATTAAAATACTGGGACTCACGCTGGACCATAAGCTCACCTTTAATACCCACGTCACCAACGTATGCTCCAAGGCGGTCGCTATATATAAACAGCTGTCGAGGGCTGCTTTCATAAACTGATACTACTAATAGAAGATCGTCTAATCCTTGCGGTACATCTCTCAATGAGTGGGTTAAGCCGTCGCTAAGCCGGCTATCAGTTGGATGGCGTTTGACTGGCTTGGAGCAGGGTTACCATCCATCTGGATTTGTCCGGACATGCCCAACTTTTTAGTGCGGACTTTTCCGGTTAAGGGGATTATTATTAGATAATAAAAAAGTTAAATGAATACTGAAACAAAACCCTTAATAGTTAAATGTCGGGATTATTTTGAAATCATTGGGCTTTTTATCCGAACTTTTCAAATTTCGAAATGGCCACCCCCTATTTGGAGCGCAGTGAATTTAGCTGTGCTCTCGACTGCCGACAACATATGTTAGGTATAAGCTATAATAAGCTCTTGAAGAATTAGGAGGATGATGGGAGTTTTGGCAGGTGTTATAATAAAAAATATGATTTAAAATTGGTTTTGATACTGGTTACACGAGTCTAATATATTATCACTTAACAGGAGTTCTATTCTATAAAAAACTAATAACCGGGCTGACTAACATTTAGTATCTTTTCTCAAAGGCGAATTTTGGTATTTGACTTTAAAAATTCTATCTTGGGTTTTAATTGAAAGCTAACATTCGCTGAAAACTTAAATATGAGAACATAAATCATCATAATCCTAAATCTTTATTTATGTCAACATCATATTACAGGCACTGATTTAATAAAATGTAGGTACAATCTTAAGAGGAGAAAGGTGTCTGAGGTAGGAAGGTCCTAAGTTACAGATCACCCGGTTCTCTTATATATAGGTACATGTTAATTTACAAAACAGTTAGACAACATTTGAGAAGAATGATTTTTAATTCAAGAATGTTTTTTTTAAACATTCATGTAATAGTAAATAAAAAGTGCCTACAGTCTTTGATAAGTATTAATGTTTTTTTAGCAAAACCAATTGACAAAGTTCTATTAATTCTGTTCAAACAACGGTCAAAGATATACGAAAAGACACAGTCATACTGAGAAACTTTCAGGCACGTGACTGTATGTAGGTACCTACTCATTCAACTATAAGTAGGTAACTATATTGATTGATTTACTAAGAACGTCAGGGTTTCAATGAAGGTATCTCTTTCCAAGTACTCATCAGTGTCATACGCCGTTCCAAGGTCAGTTTCGATTACATAATTAGCTATTTCAGATTCAGATGAACTGATTATAAATAATGAGCCATGTTTTATTCCGTCTCTAATTCGCTGAATCCTTCAGTTATATTGTTTCAATTATTATTAAAATAGGTTGCAATCGTTTTGTTTTTTAAATTTTCACACACTTAAATTAAGGTACAACAGGATATATTCCGTGATTTTTTTGTTAAATGAGGCCCCGATATAATGAGATATCGTATTATTGTCTAATGTCAATGACGTTCCCAAGAATTGAAACTATTTTGTTGAAGCAATTAAAATAACAGCCACATCGAAACTTTTTATTAATTATTTGCCAATTTGGAAAGAACCTGAATTACTAGGTTAGTAGACCAATTTTTTTTTGCCTAATCCGAATATGGAATCAAACTAATTAGCAAAACCTGTCTTCGCTTTCAGTCCATCACAATTTAGATATCAATTTCAGCAAATATTTGGACTGTGTAAGCTCGTTAAGCCACAAGTCCCTAATGTTCTTAGATATCTTTAGTCATTTCCGGGTTTACGCCTTGATGTCCAAACGTATTAGGAGCACATAGCATGGCTGAGGGTAACTGCTGGTTGAATTTATATTAAGGTGATAAATCACACTAATATTAGCGAAAGTTTGTGAGTGTGTATGTATGTTTGTTACTTCTACACGCTCAAACGGCAGGACCAATTTTGATAAAATTTTGTATGAAGGTAGCTGACACCCTGGAATAAGACAGGCTACTTTTTATCTCGATATTCCCACGGGATCGAGACATACGCGGGTGAAACCGCGGGGCGCAGCTAGTAAAAAATAAATCATAGAGAACTGGGCGATTCTGCAACCGTTCTCCGACAGTCGTTTCTCCTTTGGACTGTTCACCGACAGGACGTTTTTGGGGTCGGTCAATTCAACAACATTCATTGCGTTATTTACGTTCTTGAAAAGCAGAATTTTACAAACATATGAAGTAATGGTTTAGGAATTTCCTTCGGATGATGATGGGAAGTGTGTTCCGCGATGAGGGTTTTCATGAAAATTCACAACACCAGTTGGCGCCACTTTGACAGTAAATATAAAATATATGATGACGTTCATCATTCGTTCACCATTCAATCACGACCATGAAGGTATAGATAAAAATGGAGGCAACACTCTAAATACCTAAGTGAAGACGACTGCGGTCGGACTCTCTCTTTCTGAATACCTACATAAGATAAAGAAAACACTTATCATTGTCTCGTTCTTATGTATGTATTCAGAATGTCAGATTAATTCAGTCGGACCACAGTCGTCTTCACTAAGATATTTAGAGTGTTGCCTCCACTTTTATCTATAAGCTTCTTGGTCACGACTAAAAAAAATTTAGGCACTTTGACAATTTTGACAGGTGCCCGGACCTGACGTTTCAGTGCTGCCACCTAGTGAACGACATTTCAGAAAACCGGTGCTGGTTAGTTGGTTAACCCTAGTTGTAGAGGAGTTACTAACTACCTATGATTGGTCAGTTTAAGGTACCTCTGCTCGACTTTTGCGGTCTCATAAAACTATAAGTATGCTTTCAAACTTGTCGTCTGCAAATATTCAGTTAGTCAAATACCTACACTTCGTAATATTGAAACTTTATGTAAAAGCAGGTCAAGTCAGATAGGTACAACTGAAAATACCGATTATTTGTGAATTGACTTGCTCTAAAGTTTTAGAGCATTTTAGTAAGAGTGGTCTTATGACGAAAGTTTATGAATTAGGAGTCGTATTTATCCACCAAACCGCACTGGGCCCGCGTGGTGGTTTTCACCCCGATCCCTCTCACAGAAAGAAGACCTGTGATTCCGTGTCCGTGTGAGAGCAATGAGAAAACATTACAGGCATATATCTTGCTGTTGGCTTAAACCAGAATGTACTAAGTTCATATCACAGAAACACGATATGAACTTAGTATATTCCGTTTTAAGCCTACAATTAAAAGAAGATAAATACAACAACCCAATTTGACGTAGGACATTAATGAAGAAAACTTCCTCTACAAATCGTTCCTTTCAAATTAATAGCACAACCTGGCGTGCACAAAACGTTCTGAAATTACAAGCTTCCCAATTTGCTCATAAACCAAGACTTCGGGAAGCCTCAATAATAATTAGTTCAGTTACTCACACCGGCCTTGTATTCCCAGATGTTGCTGTATACAATTCCTGATTTAGTACCTAATTACCAACGGTAGTAATAAATTGGTTCACTGAGTTAACACATAAGACATGGTTTTAACAAATTGATTGACTCAGTATAGTAGGTACATCTGATTCTATTATTGTAACTATTATATAAATGTAAGATATAAGAGCAGGAGAATGATGATGATATAAATGTCTTGATTAAATAAAGATATAAAGTGATTTGGTCGTATGTACTGAAAAATTTGGTAGGCCCGCCCAGAGGGTTTTTAAGCAACATATGCAGGACGAAAATTTGATCGCTGATTAGGTGTGGCATGATGAGAGAACACCGGAAATATATTTGATAAGTTTCAGTTAGGAGCCCTGTGGTCAGGAATCCACTTTTAGATTTCCAAAATGGACCAAAAATTACGTTATCTTCAGAACCGTTGATTTTGGTATGATCATGTGCGGCCTGACCCTAATGACTTAAATAGGCAAATCTTATGAAGAAATGGTTGCCTTTCCCAAAATCTGATGACTTTAAAAACTCAGATTAGGACAAATTTTAAAAGGATATTCAGGGCGAATAAAAGTTATTCTCTGCAATATTGTTACATGTCCTGATAGTGGATATATATATATCTGACGGATTAATGGAGCCTTTTGGCGTATATGACGAAATTTCATTGATTCATAAAACTACCCGTAAGTGGTCATTTTTTTTCTAAACGTGTTTTGGTAACAACTAAGTTCTGAGAAATATGTTTAAGAATAACATATTTTTTCCGCTACCCCAAACTATTTAGATTTGGCATTTTTTTTTGTTTAAGAGAAGCCTACTTTTATCATTTGCCTCTTGTCAGCGCCTTAAAGTAGAAACAAACCCCAAGCGGTTTTAAAAGTTAGCCCTAAATACGAAAGCCGCCTTAAGAATTTATAACAATTTCAAAACACCCAAAATTATAAAAAGCAACCTACTTACCCCTAGCACCCTTATTTGGAAGCAGCATGAATACTTGATTGTTGTTTAATGGTTGAACCCATCACCTCTTTACATTGCTCGCAAGAAGGGTTGGATTCGACCAGACTTTGTAATCAATATATTATCATTTTAAACAGCCGTAGAATATGCATAGAGTTTCACTGAGTTTGCAGAAGTGGCAGAGGTCGGTTTTCAATATCATTGAATTGTTGAAAAGTTTGATTATTCAAAAGATAACTGTAATGTAAGATTAGGTAGATCCAAATCCGTTCAGCCGTTACAGCGTGAAAGCGTAACAAACGAACTAACAAATAAACAAACATGCTCTCTTTCGCATTTATAATATTTAGTTAGGATTAGGTGGTTTTATACTTACTTTCTCCGTTCTTTGCTCCGTGTGGTGCCGGACGTAAAGAATAGCACCACCCCATTTCTTCCCGTGTGTGTCATATAAGGCGACTAAGGGACTTACTAGAGAATGGGCAGCAGCATTCTCTATGCATTTTAACACCATACTGCGATCGCTAACCCGCCTGACAAGCGTGGCAATTATGGCAAACACCAGGGGGAGGCCTATCAGGCTGGTACGGGGTTACCGCACGGTCTCCCGTGAAGCGGCGAGCCTCCTTGCCGGACTGCCGCCATGGGATCTGGAGACAAAAGTCCTCGCGCACATCTGGGAGTGGCGCGAGGAGGCGAAACGCCGGGGTGAAACTCAGAAATCACGGCACAGCGGACAGAGCTCCGGCGGAATCTCATGGCGACATGGAGAGTGCGATTGTCGCAACCCAGCGCTGGGCACGCCACAATTGTGGCGATAAGTGCTCTTTGAGGAGTGGCTGGAGAGGCGCCGCGGCACGGTTTCCTTCCGCCTGACGCAGGTCCTCACCGGACATGGATGTTTCGGGAGGTTCCTGTTTAGGACTAAGCGGGAGGAAACGCCCGGGTGTCACCACTGTGTGGATCGCCCGGAGGACACGGTGGAGCATACGGTGGAGGTCTGCCCAGCTTGGGCGGAGCACCGCCGTGTCCTCACGGAGGCGATCGGCGGCGGCGATCTCTCGCGTCCGGCCCTGGTTCAGGCCATGGTTCGGAGCGAGAGTGCATGGGAGGCCGTCACCTCCTTCTGCGAAGCAGTTATGCTAGCGAAGGAGGAGGCGGAACGCGTGAGGGTGAGACAAGGTTCGCGCCCTCGCGCCCTTAGTCGCCGCAGGAGACGCCCCGGGCGTCGGGAGTCGCAAGCCGATTTCCGGCCACCGCAGGCGCGGGCCTGCGGACGGTGAGCGATGGGTAGCTCGCCGTCCGATAAGGTCGGTGGCGCGTTGTGTTCCACGCGCGCCTCAAAGAGATGTCAGCACATAAAAGTCTGACACGCCCTCCCGCTCCGCCCAGAGCGGAAGAAGTTATTTGATAATTTCCCACCCAAAAAAAAAAAAAAAAAGTGGTCATCATTTTGCATTTATCTCTAAATCAACGAACCGAGTAGCTTTGATTGCTTTTTGAATTCGAAGCTGACCCTTTTGTGAAGATTTGTCTTTTTTAGGGTTCCGTACCCAAAGGGTAAAACGGGAACCCTATTACGAAGGCTCCGCCGTCTGTCTGTCTGTCCGTCTGTCACCAGACTGTATCTCATGAACCGTGATAGTGAGACAGTTGAAATTTTCACAGATGATGTATTTCTGTTGCCGCTATAACAAAAAATACTAAAAAACTGAATAAAATAAATATTTAAGGGGGCTCCCATACAACAAACGTTATTTTTTTGCTCCTTTTTGCTCTATATTGATAACGGCAACAGGTAGACGCTTGAAATATTCACAGAATATTTAGTTATAAATTCACTTTAAAAATAAATAATTAAATTAAAATAAAACAAATATTTAAGGGGGGCTCTCATACAAAAAACCTGATTTTTTTGCCGTTTTTATAGATAATGGTACGGAACCCTTCGTGCGCGAGTCCGACTCGCACTTGGCCGGTTTTTTTGTAAAATAATTTTATGATAAAACTTACCGTTTTGCTGAAAATCGCGAAATACCCGTTTTTGTGACCCGGAGTAATTTTTTTTCCAGGTATCGGATCGATGAGGATTTTTTAGATTTCATTTATGATAGTGTTTTGAACAATCCTAACAATTTTGAGCTGGGTGCGAATTTTTGTACCTTCACTCCTATTTGTTACTATCTATCGAGTAGTATCGACTGAAGTCCTAACAGAGTACAGTCGCCAGCACATCAGATACCCAACTCTCAAACTCCAAATGAGTTCAAACCTTAAAATGTTGATGTTTCAGTTCGAAATCGAATGAGAAAATTTTACAGTTTGTGGTAACTTGTTGGCGACTGTACCTTCAGAACCTTGTCGATTCATTGCACAGCACCGACCGTCTTGCTGACTCCGATATAATATGTTCTTCCGCAGTTGATACAAGTTAGGGTCATTGAAGTAACGAGGCGAGAATTGCAAGTGATTGGTATGTGTTTCGTAGTTAAAGCTTAATTTAATTTAAGCGTAATAATAATACCAGCCTATAACTTTCCCACTGAAGGACAAATGCCTCTTTTTATACAGAGAAGGCATGAGCATTGATCACCATGCTTGCTCGAGACGGTTTGGCGATTTCAAAGTCCACGTTTCCTCACGTCATTTTCCTTCACGGATGTCAGTCATGTTCAAGATAAACTCGGAAAGTACATATGAATTGAAAACGTCACATTTAGTACTTGCCCGGACTTGAACCTACAACCTCGTGCTTGTGAGGCCTTAACCACTGGACCATCAATCACGACATTCGTAACGTTAAGTAAATAAAAATAATAAAAAATTAAAGAAATCTGCTTTACCTATATTAGAAATCACTGTCTTAAGGTTAAAGAGAACTTCGTGACAAAACCTGAATATTCATGGTTTGAGATACCCTGAAAATACAGATTATCTCACGAAGTTTTTCTACACTTTTTTTTTTTTTTTTGGGTGGGAAATTATCAAATAACTTCTCCCGCTATGGGCGGAGCGGGAAGGCGTGTCAGACTTTTACTGATTAAAACCCACCCGTGTTCCTTCCGTTGCCTGTGTGCCAGGGCCACGATATCCCTTTCGGACAAACTCGCAACCCTGGCAGGCATTGGTCCTAACGGACCCCGTCAGTTTGTGCTGACATCTCCTTGAGGCGCGCGTGGAACACAACGCGCCGTCGACCCGGGCCTGGTCCTTATCGGACGGGGAGCTACCCATCGCTCACCGTCCGCAGGCCCGAGCCTACGGTGGCCGGAAATCGGCTTGCGACTCCCGACGCCCGGGGCATCTCCTGCGGCGACAAAGGGCGCGAGGGCGCGAACCTTGTCTCACCCTCACGCGTTCCGCCTCCTCCTTCGCTAGCATTACTGCTTCGCAGAAGGAGGTGACGGCCTCCCATGCACTCTCGCTCCGAACCATGGCCTGAACCAGGGCCGGACGCGAGAGATCGTCGCCGCCGATCGCCTCCGTGAGGACACGGCGGTGCTCCGCCCAAGCTGGGCAGACCTCCACCGTATGCTCCACCGTGTCCTCCGGGCGATCCACACAGTGGTGACACCCGGGCGTTTCCTCCCCCTTTATCCTGAACAGGAACCTCCCGAAACAACCGTGTCCGGTGAGGACCTGCGTCAGGCGGAAGGTGAGGACGCCGTGGCGCCTCTCTAGCCACTCCTCAAAGAGGGGACTTATCGCCACAATTGTGGCGTGCCCAGCGCTGGGTTGCGACAATCGCACTCTCCATGTTGCCATGAGATCCCGCCGGAGCTCTGTCCGCTGTGCCGTGATTTCTCACGGCACAGCGGTTTCGCCTCCTCGCGCCACTCCCAGATGTGCGCGAGGACTTTTGCCTCCAGATCCCATGGCGGCAGTCCGGCAAGGCGGCTCGCCGCCTCACGGGAGACTGTGCGGTAACCCCGTACCAGCCTGATGGCCATGACCCTTTGGGACGCGTTCAACCGCTGGGCTGGTCGCAGCCTTAAGGAACGCGCCCACACCGGTGCCCCGTAAAGGGCCATGGACCGTATGATCCCCGCATAAAGCCGTTTGGACCCCTAGGTTGGGCAGGAGCCGCTTCAAGGCAGCCCCAGCCCTCTCCAGTCTGGGAGCCAAACGTCGAAAATGCTCCACGAAGTTCCACCGGCTGTCGAGGAAAGTTTTTCTACACTTGGTGATTGTATTCATACAGTGAACAAGCTTTGTTAGCAATTCTCATTCCTTTGTTTGCGAAGAAGTGGTTTTAGGGTTCATCCATTCAGTCACATGTGGCTTGGGTTAGTACCAACTCCAATTTATCAGCCGAAAAAACTCCACTGCTGGACATAGGCCTCCCCTAATCATCGCCACTCCGACCAATCCAGGCTTCTGGCATCCAACGTATTCCTTCGGGCTTCACAAGTTCATCGGTTCTCGTTCCAACGCTACGTCTTCCGGTACGTGGTCGGCACTCCAGAACCATTCTGTCCCATCGGCCATCCGTTCGCCGAGCAATGTGGCCACTTAAGTTTGGCAATTCTTCGGACTATATCGGTTACCTTGGTTCGTCTGCGGATCTTTTCATTTATGATTCGATCACTTAGGGAAAATCCAAGCATAGCCTTCTACATTGCCCTTTGGGTGAGTATCAGCCTTCTAAACAGGCCTATTGTGAGCGACCACGTTTTAGTGTCTTCTTCCCTGGCCATGTCGGTGTGCCTCCGTGGCTTTTGAACTCAAAAGTTGTTTTTTCTTTACAAACATGCTGTTGGTTTTGATTTTACCTGAAATTATTTCCATTTATTTATTCATTTTTATTTTTTCTATTACATGGGACTTAAACATAACTGGCGAAATGTGAGTATACTATAGATTTACCTCTGCCAACCCTTCGGGTATTACAGGCATGATGTTATGTTATGTGTTATTTCCATTTAACTTTGATGATTTGCATGAAACGCATGAAAACGCTCAATACTTGTGTTTAAAAAAATCTGGCTAAACGATTTTAACGATTATTTTATGGAACTAATTGATTTTGAATGAAGCTTGGTATAAAAATACATAAAAATGATTATAACTGAATAACAAATATCTAGCTTTTCGTTTTTGGAACTAATTGATTTGAATTAAGCTAGGTATAAAAATACATAGAAACATTTTATTATTGAATACAAAATTGAATACTCACCGTATCTGCTCTCCATATCATATTCCCATTAGTAAATCGACTAATTTATTATTTCTGGACAAAACCGGAGTACTTTACTGAATAAATGAACGGCGTTAATGACCACGAACCAACTAATAAGGATCGTCGGATACCGGTAAATCTACTATTGGCGTTAATAATTTTATTTGCAAGCGATCTGTTATGTATTTACTTTGTTTTACCTGTTTTTGTATCAGGAACTAAAGAATAGATTCATATTTATTAAAGTTCTTATGTAAAATCTTCACTTAGGTAGGTAATGCGTAAAGGCTCCGCCGAAAGTGAATAAAATAATAACCTTCTGTACCTATTTTATTTATAATTAATAATGTTATCTTTTAATATTTTTTATAATTATTATCTCCTCTCACACCTGCCATCACCACCTGCCATCTTTTCTCTTCACACCCTTGGTTGACTGCATGGTAGAGAATGCCTAAGACATTAAGTCAGCAGTCAGTGTAGCTTTTTTACCTTATTGTGGGCGAGAAGTTAAAATAAATAATAATCAGAAAAATAAATTCTATATGTTAATTCGTCAATTGTTCGAATGGATTGCTTGTTGCAGAGATTTAAAAAATGTTTGGTCTACTGATGACAGTCATTTTTGTGTTGGGTTAGTTACACATATGAAAAAGGTACTTATATAAACGCCGAAAACAGTAAAAAAATGTATACCAAAAGAGCAGGAATTCTTTATTATCAGCCAAATATAACAATCACCAGTCTATAATCCGAAAATTCAAAAAAAATAATTTCCTTAGACGTTTACTCGCAATGTAAGCGAACAAAATAAAGTAGCGTGCAATGTTGCAGTATTCAAATTATCTGTGAGCCCCAATCCGCCTGTCATTATAGAACAAGACAACGCATTGCAGCTGTATTTGATCTACCAGTGAAACTTTACGGTCCAGATGTCATTAATACTAAACAAATTGCAAAATTGTGGTACATCAACATGCCAGCATTTTGCAGGTTGCAGTCCGTAAGCACCTCATGTGAGAGCCATCATTCTTTTAGGCGGGAAAGAGATGAAGCTATATAGGACGAGTGGTATCATCCCTTTTTCGCATCGGCTTAGACTTCATAAGGTGTTGGAGCCATCACTTAGTGCGGGAGATAGACGAAGCAATACAGAACGAGTCAATCATCCCCCTTTGCTATGTTATGACTTAATATTTTCATAAAATGACTCCTGAAAAGTGTCGTAAACTTGTGATTGGCCTTATGTAAAGTGGAAGCTTTGCAATGACCCTGAGAATAGCATGGAAGAAGTTTTCCTAATATCTAAATATCTTGAAGGGTACATACAAGGGTTTACGCAATGATACTTACGATTGATTTGATCGTTTTGTGTTTTGGTTTGCGAGTTCGAATTCTAAAGGCGGCTTCCCACGGTGCGTGATATTGCGGACGGACGCGGACCAGCCACGCACCACACATCAAAGCTCTTCCAACGGTGCACGTCGGTCTGTGGGTCTTGAGATTCGAAGCCATTTTCATTCCAAAATGTAAAGTGAAAGAGAACTCGTAAAGATACCTCGCACCGCACCTTTGAAGTTACTGACACGCCGCGGATCGGACGCACCCCGACGGACGTGTCTGCGCTACCACGGACGATACTCTTTCTATGGTGCGTTGGTGCGGGCTGGTCCGCGTCTGTCCGCAATATAACGCACCGTGAGAAGCCAGCTTAATTATATAAAGTAGTATTTGTGTAACATGTTAGACGTGCCAGCGGCTAGGACTAACCTATTCAAGTTTGCCCCTATGTCACGAGCTGCACGTATTTTTAACAGTATTATAGTTTCGGAGGATATATTTGGGCAAAACCTGCCGAGATTCATTGAAATTGCGCAAATATATAATATAATTGTTGAAAGAGGTATAGTATAAACGTTGTCATGTGTATAATAAAATGTAATTTAATGGTGTGTAATTTTTATTACTGGTTAAGTGCTGTTGAAATCAGTGCTCTGAGTGGAATACCTCATTTATTTTGTATAAATCTGTGTAAGTAGACATTGTGACTTATAACATCGCCTTGGATGAGTCTGTGAAGGTGTTATAATTGTGATTTAAATAAATAAATAATAAACCAATGTTAGTTATGTTTGTGTTTGTAATTCCACGAAGCAGCATAAATTTCTAGCTCAAGACAAATTAAACAAAAAACAAAATTCTCAAATAAAAAAAATCGCTCAAAGAATAAACTCAACAACAACAGCGAAAAAATTTAATAGTTCCCTTCATTCTCACTTGTTCGCCGGTAATGAGTGTCTGGCTTTAACGAGTTTCCCTGTAAAGGACCTTTTACGGCATGGAGGCGCATTTACATGAGGAGAGTGTCTCGCTTCGAATAGAGATTCGTGTAAATAATACGTACGATACTCGTATGACAGAAGGCTCGAACACGACAATGTCTTCGTTTTTCAAAAATAAATCGTAGTAATTATTGTAAACAAAAATCGTATTTCGAATCGCAGTTCAAGAAAATCGCCTGGCGCACGCTATGGTAGGCGAGTTTTTATTCTCGCTTTTTGGCGGGCTATAAGTCCCCTAGTATAAATGAGTCTTAAAATACCTTTTTTTACAGAATAAAGTGAAACTATACGGTATGTCAGTTGAGCATAAAGCCTTCTTTTACGCGGTTGGTTACTGTCGCTCGTTATTTCGCTAGCGTGGCTTTTGTAACCCTGTCTGCGGATAAAGTTTTTATTTTTGGTGATCCTCAGTGTTTATAGCGTGATTTGTGTAGGATATTGTTGAAGAAAATGTCTGGATTCTTGAAAAACGTAGATATAGTGAATTATCTGCAGAAATCCTCGACCACGAAATACTTGAATACAGGCTCGTGCAGACTGACGCGATATCGCGGGCGCGACAGGTAGCACGCTTCTTGTAGCGCCCGCAATATCGCACCAGTCTGTACAAGCGTTAATAAAGAGAGAGTATTATACTAAAGATAGTATTTTCTACTAAAGATTCTGTCGCATTTTAGCATGGCAACAGCGGTCTTTGCCTTTTCCTTAATATCTCTCTGTAGGAACCCAAACAATAAACTATGTATGGTTTTTCGTTATTGGTATACATATATTGATGATCACGACAGATATTGATTCGGGACGTTAATGGACGTAAGAGCCTATACTCGTACTACCTCAAATGGCGTAGCATGACCCTCCGTTATGTCGAAAATACTGCAGCATTAATTTTGAAATAAATATATGGTAAAGTTGAGGATTAATGTTAAGTATTATGTTTGACGAAAACTCGATTCCATCAAATTTTCTCTATAGAAAAAAACTCCAAAGTTACCTCCAAACCGAACAATAAATCACTGGTATTCAAAAAAAAACTTCAAATTAGATAATGAAACTTTGCATATTAACTGAACTAACTATAAAGCAGGTCTTATGTTATTTTTTTTTAAATTACCCTTATTTTCACCGTAAAAATAAATAAACTAAACTATCGGTGCCTTGGAGTCTTCAGCCTGCCACCCTGTCTCGCTTGCTCGCGTGACCGCCAGCAATAGGTGCGAGCGAGATAAAGAGTGAGGTGGCGCTGAGGTAGTATAGACTCTTAATTTCAGATGCTAGCACGGCAATAGTAGTCATTAACCCACCTAGGTCAATGACCACTATTGCCATGCTAAAACGCGATGATTATACCTAATTTTGTCGTTAACTTCGTTTTCATGAATGAAAAGCAACTAATCATAATACTTAGTAGATAAAACCGTTTTATAAATAGAAAGAAAGAAAATACGTTTATTGGCGGTAAATATGACGCAAAGAAAGAACATAAACACAAAAAAGATAAAGTAGGGGGAAAATGTGTGTCACATCTACACAAAAAGGCCATCGCTCAGCATAATGCTGCGACCCTATGCGAGACAGAGCCCCAGCGGTGGTTTTCAGCGACAGCCGGCGTTGACGTGATGACGTCGGACGGTGCTGCATACAATGAGATATAAATAAGAAAAAAAAAAAAAAAAAACACAAAACTTAATTCTAAATATTTATACAGGCTGTTAAAGAAATTGCGTGCCATGGATTAGGGGTAGGTTCAGTATCGATAAAGGAACTCAGGAAAAAAAAAGATATTGCAAGATCAACCTAATTTAGTAGGTAGGTTTACCAACGCGTTCGATAGTAGGTAAGTAATTAAAGCATTTAAACAAATAAAATGTTTTTAATTCTAAACGATTGCTATTTTAAGTTAGTAGGTACTATTTATTAGGTTGATCTTGCAATATTTCTTTTTCCCTGGGTTCTTTTATCGATACTGAACCTACCCATAAGCTATGGCACGCAATTTCTGTAACAGCCTGTATAAATATAATATTTAAAATGGCAACATTCCGTTCAGTCAGCAACGATGGTACAAGCCGCCCGCCGGCTTAGAGTTAGTAAATCTCTAATTTACGACAAATCGACAACATTTTTGCGTGCGAAAACGCTTTCATCATAATTTTCTCTTGATGCGATCAATCTTGTATGTCTATCCATCTTCATATGAAGCATAAATTTAATCACGACAGAGTAATAATGTTCTACATAAATTTCCATTACTTTTTATATTTTACGAAAGTATGGCAATACTTTAACCAACGTATATAATGCCTACTCCTTTAGGCGTCATAAGACAGAATACGGAACCCTAATAATGTGAATTGTGATGTGTAGATTTAGATGATAAACAAAATATGTGCGTACGCGTACGTATTAGGGACTTTTGGCTAAGTAATAAAAGCCGCATGGGCCAATCGATTAGGTTAAGCTACGCTTGCCGCAGTTAGTCAGTGGATGGGTGACCATCTTAACATACGAGACCCCTCCGTGCCTCGGAAAGCATGTTAAGCCGTTGTTCCCGGCTGTCATTCGTGGATCTTTGATAGGGTCGTAAGAATGCTGAAAGTCTGACAATCAGTCTTACCAAGGGGTGTTGTAGTACCCAGTAACTGGGTTGTGGAGGTCAGATAGGCAGTCGCTCTATGTAAAATACTGGTATTCAGCTGCATCCGGTTATACTGGAAGCCGATTCCAACATAGTTGGGAAAACGTTAGGCAGTTTTGTAGGTTCAGTTGTAACTGTGACCAACCACGCGCGAGCCGAGCGTGGTTGGTCACTTGGTGCTTCAATTTGCTGCGGCGTTTTATAACCGGCGTTTGAATTGTCTATCAAATATTGTAGCATATTAGTATAGTGAGAAGGAAATTTACATTTTGGCTTCGGCATATTTCATAACTGCGAGCGTTTTTAAACGGACGACGCCGTTTGTAAAAGGTGGAATTATAAAAATTGCCTGCGACATATACCTACATGAGAGTTTTGAATATGATTTTGTCGGCAACAATTAACCTGGGGTATCCAAAGCATGTGTTATAATAATAAATAATAATAATAATAATAACGTTTATTTCAGGCGACACAGGCCCATAGAAAAATACCTTAACCTAAACATACATATTGTAATATAAACAAAACTTGTGTTAATAAAAAGGCTTAAGACTATGTTAGTAGCACTTCACTTTGCACTATATTAAATTGTGCTGATCTGTGGAACTTGTCCGCGGAAGTGACGGAATACCACGTCCTGCGGCCAAAAGTCTTCTTCCATGACGAGGGGCAGATAACAGTTCGGTACACGCACTACGAACGCCTTGAAGTTGACGTTTCGACGCGACTCCAGTAACTGCACCCTCGGCGTGTACCTCGTCTTTTGGCGCACGTACTCCACGATGTCCTCCGCCTTAGTGGTGTAGTGCAGGCGGGAGATGTACACCGGTGTGTTCGGCTTTGCGGCACGCAGGCTCACTTCGGGCCCCGTAGGAGCTTTGCCGCAGCGGTTCTTGTTAGTTCGCGATCGGCGCTTTCTTCTTTGCACCGTCACGAAACCTTCATCATTAGTAGCCCTATTCGGCGCCTTTTCTGGCATGGGCTTGATAGTAGGAGCGCCAGGGGCACTCGCGGTGACGCTAGCGAAATCCCTTTGTAGGGGTTTCACCTGGGCTGCAGACACTGGCAGCGGGATGGGGCTCGGGGCTCGGGCGGCGTTGCGTGGAGGAGCCGCCGTAGCGAGCACGGAGCTGCAGGGCGCGCCGGAAGCGGCGGGGTGCTCTGCAAGCTCAGCAATCGACGGATGCGCTGGCGACGAAACTGCTGACGCGGAATTCGACGACGATATATCAAGGCCGGCTCCGCGACACGCGTTCACGTTTGACGCATCGACAGGTGACCTAATTATCGCCACACTGTTGCGCAACTCGCTAACTTCTTTGCGCAAATCAGCGACGGTGTTTTGGGATGCATCTAATTTCGTTAGCACATCCGCGAGACGGGCCTTCAGAAAGACAATGTCCTTCAGAAGGCTCGTTACATCGACGTGGTCGAACGTGACGGGACGGGGTTATATTATATTATAAAGTCACGGTCGCATCATATCATGATCTAACGTTAACCTGAAACTACATAGTTTCAAGTTAACATTGGGTCAACAGTCCAAATTATAAATTTTATCAATGTAGCAATGTCAAGGTATTACATGCAAACATGTTAACGTTTTACCAATAATAGACAATTCTCCGTAATAGACGATAAAATTGTTAACGGCACGTACCGTCCCAAGCACTACGAGTAATATGTGTACACTCACAAACTTATGAAGAAACAGAAAACATTCTGACAAGGTTGAGCTAAAGCAAAAAAAATAAAATAAAAAATGGTACACACACACACCCATATACATACACACACACACACACACATATTCACACACACATATTCACACACACATATTCACACACACAATATAAAAATACATACAAACGCATGTGCACACCTCATTCACCGAGAGCTGCTAAATTAATGATTTTTTTTTTTTTTTTTTTCTGTATACTCTATATTTACTTATTAGCCTCATCATTGTAAAGCAACCACTACAGGGAAGGGTGAGACAGCTCCGACACAAGTACTTTTGTAACTTACTGTGGCTGCCTCAATTTATGTATGACACAATGTTTAAGTTAAAATATATATTTTCGTATTTCGTATTCGTATTTACACTCATCATCTGCCCAGCCTTTTCCCAACTATGTTCAACTATGGTCGCATTCCAGTTTATCCAGATGCTGCTAAATACCAATATTTTACACTGAGCAAGTTTAAGGCGCTGACAAGACGCAAATGATAAAAGTAGGCTTGTCTTAAACAAAAAAATTGCCAAATCTATATAGTTTGTGATGGCGGAAAAAATATATGTTATCCTTGAACATATTTCTCAGAACATGGTTGTTACCAAAACACATGTAGAAAAAAAAAATCTCGATACAAATTAATGGCTAACCCTTTACTTTTGAGTTTCAATCCAAGGTATCTGCATTGTATATCAACGTACGGTTGATATATAATATTTTAATTAATAACAAGAACGTCTTCTGTTTTTCATTTTTGATTACTCAACTCATTTTTGAGTAAATAGATAATTGCTTCATATTTTGCAATAAATTACAAGCGTTGTCATCGCGCTTCTCATTCTTTTGTATGCAGTCTGACTGTGACCGTGGTTTGCTGTTGTCAGCGTCTTAATAAGTTATTTTATACCCATACTATTATGAGATAAGCAGTTGGTCCCGGCTGTCATTCGTAGAACTTTGACAGTCGTTACGGGTAGTCAGAAGTATGGAGGTCATCGAGTTAGACTGGAAGCTGACCCCAATATAGTTGGGAAAAGGCTAGACAGATTGATGGAGTATTATGAAATATTTCTTATTTCTTTGCAATCTTTTATTCCACGAAAATATTGCCTTTGAATTTTGCTAAATGTACACATATTTAGTTCTCGCGACTGTACACGTGTAAGTAACAGTCATGTTGACATAAAATTACAGCGTTTAAAATTATACCCTGAACGTTAACATAGTTCTGAACACGCGAAGTGCATTGTTTGCTTGGAGTATCTACGTTGAAGTGATCATTAGTATTCCTGGTAGGGTATTTATAGGGGTAGTTTAATAGTGTTGAAACATAGGTGTAAAGTACTTGTGTTATTATAATATTATATAAAAAAACCGGCCAAGTGCGAGTCGGACTCGCGCACGAAGGGTTCCGTACCATTATCTAAAAATGGCAAAAAAATCACGATTGTTGTATGGGAGCCCCTCTTAAATATTTGTTTTCTTTAAATTTAATTATTTATTTTTAAAGTGAATATATAACTAAATATTCTGTGAACATTTCAAGCGTCTACCTGTTGTCGTTATCAATATAAAGCAAAAACGAGCAAAAAAAATAACGTTTGTTGTATGGGAGCCCCCTTAAATATTTATGTTATTCTGGTTTTTAGTATTTGTTGCTATAGCGGCAACAGAAAAACATCATCTGTGAAAATTTCAACTGTCTAACTATCACGGTTCATGAGATACAGCCTGGTGACAGACGGACGGACAAACAGACATACAGACAGACGGCGGAGCCTTAGTAATAGGGTTCCCGTTTTGCCCTTTGGGTACGGAACCCTAAAAAATATTTCATAAGATGCCTAATACATAAGGTGAGAAAAAGGGTTAACAATGAATTACTTAAGTAACTTAGAACAAACTGTTTAGAAAAGTAGAAATTTTTAATGCCATTGAAATATAGATAAATAAGTATAAGAATAATAAGTATATGCCATTGGTCTGCGTCTTTAGGTACAGTTGGTGTCCCGCATTACCTAACCCCTCTTACAAAGAAGAAGAATAATGGAAGAGGGGTCAGGTAATACTGGTCATTGACTGTACTGGCCAAGACACTTCACTTTTATATTATTTTTTATAGGTCCGCTTAGACTAAGCATTAGCATAAGCAGCATATAATGTTCCCACTGCTGGGACACAGGCCTCTTCTGTGTGGGAGGGAGTGGGCCATAATCCACCACGCGGTGGATTATGATTATTGCGCTCACTCCCTCGCAGTCGCAGTGCGGGTTGGTGTAGGTCTCATGTCTTCAATTTTCGTTATTCTTATTGTCTTGCCTTTATAGTTCCTCATATCTTTCTTCATTACAGGTAATCACACTGAAACCCACCCTCTTTAAACTCCCTATGAAAATATTAAATGTTGGAAACTCGATGAAAATTTTCATAAACCCGACGCCTGCCAGCTTATTAGAGTGATATTTGACGTGCTGTCAACACCGTATACTGTGCCGTCACTTGAATGTTGTCGAGGATAGTCGTGATAAAATACTAGCAGAAGTTCCAATAAGCTCTATGTCGATTTAATTTAAAAAAAAACCAAAAAGGTAACTATTAATCGTCCACACACACATTCTTGCCAATGTGAATCCACGCTCTTTAGAAGTAAAAACACGGTATCTAAAACACTCGCCCTTCATGATTTCTTCATACTGTTATGTGACTTTGAATAATCGAAAGGATTCAATGGCACCTACTATTTTTCCAAGCGGTAGAAGCAAACATTAACGAAAAGTATGCACATACGAACCAGTCCACTGAAATAAATAAAAGCTTCTGACTTACAAAGCAATTGAAAGAATTTTTAGCACCTCTCTCCGCTGCAAAACTTTTTAACCTCCTTCCCTATCACAAGTTAACACGTGTAGAACTTCTGCTATTATCACTTGATAGCACGTGTCGTTGCACCTGCCTCTGCGACTGAATATTTGATCCTAACTAAGTAGCTAGGTCTGCTTGTTAGTTTACTGCTCTTCGTGTAGAGTAGTTTGATGCTTACAATGTAGAAAGTCGTAAAAGTACACAGTGTACGGTGTTTTGGTGGTTACGTCTGCAATTTTGTTCTTTCGTCGTAGAATATTTAGTTTGTTTTCTTAATTTTTAACTGAACATTGTAAGGTTTCTGAATGTAGCTTTTTTAAGAGATTGTGGAGTTATTTTAGGGTTGATGCACATAGTAAAAGCCAAAATTAAAATTACCAACTCAAAATCACGCTACCCTTTCTAGAATCAGTCTTGAGAAACCCATACCATAATTTATATGAACCGTAACGTGAATGTGGTTTAGGTTTTAAGACGCTGGCAACAACTAAACCGCGGTCACTGTCAGAATGCATAAACAAAAGAAAGAATTTATTGCAAAATATGAAGCAATTATCTACTTATTCAAAAATTTCTTGAATAAACAAAAATAAAATAAAAACCGGTCAAGTGCGTGTCGAACCACGCACAATGAAGGGTTCCGTGGTGGGGTTCATTATCATAGGAACAAACCTAACATTGTAGTTGAAAAACATGTTCCCTCATACATTCCAACTGCAAATGTAAGTTTGTACGCACAATATTGAGAGATTTAACATGTTATTTTAAGATCATAGACTTCTCATATGTTTTCCTGTAATAGATTAAAATATAAAAATACAGAAAATAGTTCTTTACTTACTTAAAGAACTATTTTCTGTATTTTTTTCTAAATTTTAGGCTCAGTAGTTTCGGAGATAAGGGGGGTAAATTTTCAACTATTTTCATAAATATATTTAAAAAAAACATATCTGAAATCCTTACAATAAGCTCTTTCATTTGATTTGTCGCTCGGTAGAGATTGCAAAACTTTTTTTTTTAAATTTCTAATTTTTCCCGCCAAAAGTGACCCCCATATTCAAAACTTATTTATTTACGTTACACAGAAGTCCATTTCAACTAAATTGTTCCTGTAGATTCCGAGCAATTCGGATTCTGTGACAGACGGACAGACAGACAGACAGACACACGAGTGATCCGATAAGGGTTCCGTTTTTTCCTTTTGAGGTACGGAACCCTAAAAACAAGCAAGTTCTGCATACAAATAAGATGTCCTTGCTAATTAATAAAATACCAACCGTACGTTGATATTTTGGATTGAAACTCTTAAGTAAAGGGTTTGTTTACCGTTAATTTGTATCCAGATTTTTTTTCTAAACGTGTTTTGGTAACATCCACATTCTGAGAAATATGTTCAAGAATAACATATATTTTTTCCGCTACCACAAACTATATAGATTTGGCAATTTTTTTGTTTAAGAGAAGCCTACTTTTATCATTTAGTTCTTGTCAGCGCCTTAAAGTAGAAACAAACCCCAAGCGGTTTTAAAAGTTAGCCCTAAATACGAAAGCCGCCTTAAGAATTTATAACAATTTCAAAACACCCAAAATTATAAATAGCAACAGACCTACTTACCCCTAGCACCCTTATTTGGAAGCAGCATGAATACTTGATCGTTCTTTAATGGTTTAACTCATCGCCTCTTTACATTGCTCGGCAAGAAGGGTTGGATTCGACCAGACTTTGTAATCAATATACTCGTATTATCATTTTAAACAGCCGTAGAATATGCATAGAGTGTCACGGATTTTGCAGAAATGGCAGGGGTCGGTTTTCAATATCTTTGGAGGGTTGAAAAGTAGAAGTTCAGATTTGATTATTCAAAACATAACTGTAATGTAAGATTAGGTGGATCCAAATCCGTTCAGCCGTTTTAGCGTGAAAGCGTAACAAACAAACTAACAAATAAACAAACATGCACTCTTTCGCATTTATAATATTTAGTTAGGATTAGGTGGTTTTATACTTACTTCCTCAGTTCTTTGCTCCGTGTGGTGCCGGACGTAAAGAATAGTACCACCCCATTTCTTCCCGTGGGGACTAGAGGATGGGCAGCAGCGTTCTCTATGCATTTTAACACCATACTGCGATCGCTAACCCGCCTGACAAGCGTGGCAATTATGGCAAACACCAGGGGGAGGCCTATATCCAGCACTGAACGTCTTTTGGCTAAAATGATGATGATGATACTTTCTTTGACTAAGGTTTGTTAAAAGGTTAATTTGCAGATATAACTAGCAACTGATTTAATAAAATAAATATGCATAGAGTACCAATTAAACAAATCAGATTTATTCTAATAATAATATTGGTGTTTTACATCTTTAGCTCAATAATAAGTTACTAAAAGCTGCCAGATATAAATAAACAGAATCTTACCCAAACATTCGGTCAGGAAAACAATAAAAATAAACACAATAAAACACCTAATTTACGTACCTGTTCAAATAAACAAACAACCCATCAAAAATCCATCAGCAACACATTCACCCCGTTTGTTTTCAACCCCAATTTTGGACCCGTTCAGACTTCAAAACATCCCTGTTCAAAACTCTGGAGATTTAATATCGTTTGACATGTAACACAATCCACAAACCTTTGTATGAAACATGTCGGGACACAAAATGAAACAATCTGTTGTTTACATAATTTGGCGAGGAGATTTTTCTCGTGCCACCAAGGTGAATTTAAAGTAAACTTTACCTATGTCGCCCTGAAATCCTATCTCACAAAATTCAGCCCTATTTTGTGAGATAGGATTTCAGGGCGACAACTCAAACTAAGATACAGAATAGAGCACATTGGTTGAGGAAACTACGAGAAGAAGAATAAAACTGCATTGTTGCTTTGTTAAAAAAGCTGTTTTTTTGCCAGGAATAGAAAATACCTGATCTTTTTTGCATAAAATAGAACACAAGTAGTAACAAGGTATTCGCGCATAAAAATGTAAAGAATTTGTAATAAAACTGCGTGATTTCAGGTCGTAATACAGTGTCGCCTGATTATGTCTTCCACAAAATTGTAATATGGGGTCTTAAGGAAAATGGCGGTTGCCTTCACTTGGCTTAAATGTGTATATTATTACAGTCCTTTACATAATTATGGGAGGAAAATTCGGTAGCCTTGGAGCGCCTTTTGAAATGTTTTATTTTCTGCACACCGAGCTTTTGTTAAGATAAGGCTGTTCCTATAGAAGGGCACATCATAATTATTATGTGGCAAAAAGCACGCCCTTAATTGGATAATTTAAAAACAATCTGATGTCTTTTATAGGTTCCTAGTGAAGAAAAACAGAGTCATTCGACGATTTGGTCGGTACTCAAGGAGCGTCAAAATCAAAATATTTTATTTCTCATAAACCTACATGGGCACATAGGAAACGTCAGAAGCTAGGTGCACGGTTCCAATTGGTCGTTTCCTATGGAGAAGAGCCGGCAAGAAACTCCACGGTTACTCTTTTCAAAATAATGGGCTTTTACAATGTTTTCAAGTTACAGTGTTAATAGGTATGGGAGAACAGTGTAGGCCCATCAACAATTACCAAGTACTTAACAAAATAGAAAATAGTTTAAAAAGCTACAGTCTATTAAGCCGACAACGTTCTCACATTCACAAATAAAAGGAAACTATATAAAATATTACTAAAATAATAAAAATAAAAACCTATTTAAACCAAATGACAAGATAATGTATATTCAATTCTATGAATGCCACAAGGCAGTATATTATACGAGTAGGGAATATTCAATTCTATGACTGTCATCATAATGTATATTCAATTCTATGACTGCCACAGGGCAGTATATTATAGTGTATATTCAATTCTATGACTGTCATCATAATGTATATTCAATTCTATGACTGCCACAGGGCTTAGGTAATTTTTCCTTGCTTACACCATACATATCGAGTATGTTTACGACACTTTCGTTGACTGCGAAAATGATAGCATAATCAGCCTATAACTAGTCCCACAGCTGGGACACAGGCCTCTTCTCGGTGAGAGCGAGTGGACCGTGATCCACCAAGCGGGCCTCTTAGGGATAGGGGGATATCACATGTCCTTGAATTTTGGTTCTAGAACATGCCGGCCGGTTTCCTCACGACGTTTCCCTTCACCGTTTTGAGAACAGTGATGATGAAATAATTTACACAAAGTAAAGTTAATGCTTGGTGGTGGTAATGGTTCCAACCCACGACCTACAAGTCGTAAGTCGACCATTACCACTGGACCTCCACTGCTCTAGGAAAGTGATTCCAACGAAAATAACAAACTTATTGCTGATCTTTCACTAATCCTTATAAAATAAATGAAGATAGTATCAGCCACTTAATTTCCAGCAATTTGTCCAAGTAGGAAAGTAAATTAAAATGGGATAAAACTTGTGTTTCGAATCTCCTGCCAACTTACAAGAAAATTTCTGTGAGCAGGATTGCTTACCTTTATGGAAAATTTTAATTTTATAAAAAAAAATCGAAAGAACATGTGTAATAAAATTAAATAACGCGAAAAAAATACCAGTTTTGTAAACAAAGAAAATTATATTACAAAGATTAACATAGTATCACGCCTGTTGTGCCCGTAGGGTTAGGCAGAGATGTACCTTACACATTTCGCCAGTTATGTTTAAGTCCCATGAAAAGGGGGCGAGCATTCAATCGTGCACAAATCCAGATTCCGGGCTGTTACCGAGAAATTCCTGATAGAAATACCCAATAACGCTTTGCCTGACTTGGGAATCGAACCCAGGACCTCACGCTCAGTAGTAGCGTTTGCACCCTCTAGACCAAAGAGTTAAAACTGAATTAAATAAACTTTTTCGTAATGACAGTATTATTTTTTTATTCCAAAAGATTTGTTAGATATTAGATCTAGTATTTAAATTAGAAAAAAAATTGAGTTTAAGGCACGGTGCTCTGTGAAAATATAAATGGAATCCTTCAGGCGACTATTACAGAAAATGTGAACTGTTACTAAAATAATCTTCTTGTCTCAAAATGCCATCTTATCTCATTTTCTTTAAAATGTCTTTGGCGATTTCTAGAGCGTCTTTACTACATATTGAAATTCCAGTTTAGTTCGCATTTATTTTAAAATCGATATTTTAAGATAGATCGTTTAGAGCACTTTAGGGATTATTTGATAGAAACGAGATGAAATGGCTAACATGAAACGAAATGAAATTCTTTCAAAAGATTCATTCATGCTTTTAAATTATTTATGTTAGACTGAAATATAACAGTTTTTCAGAACCTCGTCAGACTATGCTGTGTTTACCAGTTCTACATTGAAAATATGAATATGCAGTTCCAAATATTATCAAAATTTATTTGTAAAACCAGTAAGTTGATGCTCTAGAGCAGGTGTTGCTTGACTCAGTATTGTAAAAAGCCAAGCAACGTCTGCTTCTAGACGAGACTGCTCTATGCAATGAAGGAAAATGCCAGACAATCTTTTGTAAAACAGTAATATTTTTCTGCTGCAGTGTAATAAATAGAAGGTAATTCCATTCTGCGGTGTTTACATTTTTGATAATTATTATCAAAAATTTAGGTAAATGCCGCTTGTATAATAAAAAAATCATCATAATAATAATAATAATTCATAATTCTTCTTTATTTACACTTCAATGTCACAAACATTTGTGTAGCCCTGGCTCTTGTACTACGAGTTCCTGTATCACAAGAGCCAGACCTCTCAATTTACAGGGTATATGTTATAGAAGCGCGATAGACAACAATGAAATAAATTACAGTTAGGGCATGCATTGACAGGTAGGTTTACAAATACAAGGGAAAAAAAATTGAAGAAGTTTAATTAACACTGTGTTCTGTGGAGAGTGATGGTGAAATTATCATTTATGTGTAGAAACTTACACATTATATTATTTTATTATAAATTATATTTTAGCACACTTACCAAGCCAATGTATTCGATTATCTTGAAAACAGATGGCGCCTAACTTTTATTGAATGTACTTAAAGTCGAATTATTAATTAACTTAAGTAATCTGACATGTGCTAGCTGTCATTTTGTGTAATAAAATGGTCATATTTATTGTATTCTAGACTTTTACACTTATTTTTCATATTCAAATTCTTTATTGCGAACTAAGTGTACAGGATTTTGTAGATGTTAACAATAGGTAGGTTCTAGAACTTTGTTGCCTGTTAAGGCATTGCAATTTAAATGGTTATAAAATATAAGTAGAAAAAGAATACATACTCAATATTACAGTTATACACAACTTAACATTATATTATATTATACATTTATTTTACACATATAAATCGATTAAACTAA
This sequence comes from Tiliacea citrago, assembly GCA_963921375.1. Lineage (NCBI taxonomy): Eukaryota > Metazoa > Arthropoda > Insecta > Lepidoptera > Noctuidae > Tiliacea > Tiliacea citrago. The sequence continues at coordinate 22,212,945 of OY992785.1, forward strand.
ACGATCACCATTACAATAAATATTATATGACCATTTTATTACACAGACTGACAGCTAGCACATGTCAGATTACTCCATTGAATTAATAATTCGTGTTTAGACGTTAAATACTATCAAAATAAATACTTCATATCGTAGTTATTTATAACTTACCTTCTACAACACTAAAAATACACACATTTCTAAGCACAAATATAAATATTAAAATTCTATCGTCTCCAAGGGTTTAATGGTGCGTGTAACACCTATAAATTTCCTCGTAGCGAAAAGGACAAAGGTTTTCTTCTCGAGCCTATAAAATTTTATGTATCTATCTGTATATAAAAAAATTAATCCCATTTCTTTCTCACCTATAATAAATATCAGATGCCATAAAAGGCAAATCCATCCAGTATTACATTTGTGTATAAATAGGATTGTTCATGAATAATGAACAATAACAGTGACATTACTTGAGCTTGTGTACCAGCTAATAAGTAATACCGCTAATGCCACACCAAGACGATTCCACTTCTGTCAGGGTTGCGAGTTTGTCCGAAAGGGATATCGTGGCCCCTGGCACACAGGCAACGGAAGGAACACGGGTGGGTTTTAGTCAGTAAAAGTCTGACACGCCCTCCCGCTCCGCCCAGAGCGGGAGAAGTTATTTGATAACTTCCCACCCACAAAAAAAAAAGAAAAAAAAAAGACGATTCCACTTGAGTTCTCAGTACTAAGTGCAGACACTAAATGCATTTTCACAATTTATACATATGCGTCTACACAGATAATCCTGAAAGTGAGGCTTTTGTACTAACCATATTCTAAATTACACAGCGTGCCGCTTTAATGGCGATATTAATATAACTAACACACGTTTATGGTTTCGCGATTTCTTTATAGGAAGATATTTTAACTTCATTAAACGATTATTTATTCAAACTCAAACTCAAAGCATTTATTTCAAATAAACCAATTACAGGCACTTTTAAATTATCAAGGGGTCGGTCAGTCAAAGAGATGAAGCTAGTGTGCCCATTCCAAAGCGTAGTATGTTCCTATGGAGAAGAATGAACAAGAAACTCCACGGACACTCTTTTCAATCAAAATATTGTGACAAAGTGTTGATTACATCATTCATGTTGAAATTATACATGTGAGGACAATGTAGAAAGACGTGCACGTTAAAAACGTCCGCAATAAAAAGATAAAACCATTAAAAAAAAACGATTAAAATAAGTTAAAATAAGCCGTGGCAGCCAAGAAATGACATAGGCCTCTCCCAGGCTGCGCCACCACACCCTGTCCTCTGCCTTCCGCATCCAGTCTGTCCCAGCCACCTTTTTAAGGTCGTCGGTCCATCTAGCTGATTGGATTGGATTTATTTTCAATTTTGTAAAATAGCATCCTGGAGCAACCTGTACTTAAAGAACTGTAGCGCAGAGGTAATTTGGCGGCGTCACGGATCATAACATCGCATCAATGAAATTAAAACGAATATCGTACAAAAAGTGCAAATTGAAGGAAAGCGAGAGCCGTTGACGAGCGTCTAAAAAATTTAAATTTTTCAATTTGCGAATAATTTTATATTATTATAATCTTTATGGCCAATAAGCCCTACGCCATTGTACCGGCACGTTGTATAATGTTCATTAACTTAATGCTGACTTTAGGTTAATGAACATTATGTAACTTAGAATATGGTAAGTTAATTTCGTCGCTGGTTGTACTTAACGGTCATATTTATTACTTCTTGCGTTTCTTGATTCATTTGCATACGAAAAGGTAATTTCTAATCCATCACTGGAAGCTAACTGCTAGACAAAGGTTTCTTACAAAGGGTTTGTAATTACTTTTGATCATAGCTACTAAAGTAGGAAAGTTCGTATGGTCAGATGGGAAGACCCCATTAGTTGGACTCTTTTGGCTGACGGGGTAATAAAACGAATGAGCTTTACATTAGTAGCATATTATGATGTGGAACATCTGACATCTCCTTACCGTAAAAGCAACTGAGCAGAGACAGAAATTAACCTCAAAATTTAAAAAGCTAAATACTGAAGTATTCATTACTAGTGGTCGCTACTGGTCGAAATTCAACCTACTTACAATCTATATAGTACTTACTAATTCCATGAGTAGGTACACTAATTCCATGCTATTGTAAAGTGCTTACTAATTCCATGCTATTAAAAGGTACTTACTTATTACATGCTCAAGCTGTCACTTCCTGTTACACACTTCCGTCCCTTTTCACGAAATCACTCCCACTGAAAGCGATAGGAAAGAGTTTACACATAAATAATCTGAAATCACCAATAAGTTACGTAATTAGTAAGCGTGTTGACCAAAGAGTTAAGATAGATACTATAATGTAATTAATGTCTTTGGTGTTGAGCAAATCTCACATCGTTCCTTCTCTGTGTTTGAACAGACCTTTGCCCTGCAGTGAGGCAGTAAGAGGTCAGTTACAAACTTGTAGCTGTCGGGAGTACAGGATGGACGAAAACACAGTTTTTCAGGTCAAGATGCAGATTTAATATAGTTTTACATTTAATAACATACACTCGAAAAACAAAACCCTCCTTCTGAGGCAGTCGGGTAAAAAGATGGCGCACAAAAGTTCGTGTAAGCGATAGCGGGTTTTGGTACAAAACTAATAGGCTGTCCAGGGTTACGAGTCTGTCCGAAAGGGATATCGTGGCCCTGGCACACAGGCATTTGAAGGAACACGGGTGGGTTTTGTTCAGTAAAAGTCTGACACGCCCTCCCGCTCCGCGCAGAGCGGGAGAAGTTATTTGATAATTTCCCACCCAAAAAAAAAACTGTCAAACATTCTGTCATGGTATTCTCCTTACCTTTACTTACAACATAAAGTTGCCAACTCTTAAATATAAGCATAATTTCATCATACAAGACGATTTACGGATATAGTAAAATAACTGAAATTTTAAGAACGTGTCAACAACATTGAAAATAAAAGTTCTATAAAGATAGAGGTGCCCAAACGCTCCTTCATTGGTAGTCTCTCAACAACTATGTGTCAAAATGGAGCCAACTACTGTTCTGAATTCAGATTTGACTTAAACCAAACCGAGCAGGTTTATTTGTCACCGTTTCAATTCAATCTGTGGGCGACGCTTTAGCAATGACATGGTAGGTACTGCCGCATTGATTTCATATCAAAGCGATTTTTATCGGTTTTGTCGAGTGAAAAAGCTCGTACTAGAAAAATATAAAAATGAAACCAAAAAAATATGGGGGTAATCCCTGATATTTGATATGTGATATTTTTATCTATCTGATAGTGAATATTTTTCATCAATCCAGTAGTAATCTGCTCGCTATATCATCGTGAAAAAGATAGTTTTTAAAATTGGTCCTTCGCGCTTCGGTCCGAGATAAAGCAAACAATAATTTTATGGTGCCATTATTTTTTTACCATAACTGGCGTTTTTTCTGAGTAATATTAAGTAGTTTTAGAATCCTAGAACAGGTAAAATGTTCGTTATTTAGGCACAACTCATTTAATCACGATACAATCTAAACTAATAAACAATCAGTAAGGACAACATAATTATAATAGACTTACGTAGAACAACACAATCTTAATCGAAACCATTTAAACCAGAGCGTATGTTCCTCCTAATCTACACGGCATCCCTCCATAATACATGAGACGTTCGGTGTTATCAAACAAAATGGTTCCTTCCCATTCCTCCTTACAAATTGGTACCTTTGTACCTTTAAACAACAAGTTCCATGACCTTTGAGTCGCAATAGATTTTCCTTAAGAAGCTCGTAAACGTCTGGTTTATTAAATAATTTACTTTTGATCGTGTTTACGTCGTTTTGAGAGTTTTGTTTTGTTATTTTTACATAGTATATTTTGTTGTGAATTACGTAGGCTACTGCCGGAGGACTCAAAAAAAACCGAATTTATTACAAACTAATTTATTTAATATAAGAAATTACAATTATTGGAAAATGCAAATGACTCGATCGATGGGTGGATACGAAGTGAGCGGGCTCGGTCACGTAGTCAGTGCCTTCGGGCCGCATGTCCTGTGTCAGCATTTTCCCCTCGTAGCAACTGGGTCGATGGTGCGCACGCGGTGTGCCTCGTGCCGTTGTGTCAGCGCTTTACTTAGTAGTGATGCGCGTAACACCTCCCCCCTCAGATCGACGACTATTTCAGATTTTGAGATGAAATATCGTCGAGAGTTTAGATTGATCCTGGGATGCCGGTTGGTTCTGGCGGGTTTCAGGCTCGGCGTATGTGGCTTCATCTGGAGTTGTCATCTGTTTCTTTTGGCGGATATGGATTCGGTATGATAGTATTGCTCCCAGTACAGTTATGGCGAGTAGTGTGCCATAAAATGGGATTGTTGTATGGTAAATGGTTGAGGTTGGTTCAATGTGGATTGGCTTCTGTGAGTCTATTCTGTCTTGAATATCGTGCAGCTTCTTTAAGTTAATAGCACTGATTTGTAGAGACGGCGTGGTCGATTCCTCGATGTCATCTGGCACGTTGCTAATCTTCATGGGTTGTCCCCTAATGTGGTCGTTAATGTTGACGATAGTGAACTCATCTGTTTGTAACTTGCAGTTATGTGGGATGGTGGCAAGGAAGCTTCCGGCTAGGGTTATTGATTCTTCTTGTTCGCAGATTAACTGGACTTGTGTAGGTTTTGGGAACACGAGAGCGTAGCGGCGGTCGTCTAACTTTTCCATTGCGGGCTTCATCAGGCTGATGGTAATCGTGTTGCATGATTTGTGCGGTGGTTGACTTGCGATGACATTGCAGATGCAGTCTGGATTTGTCCTCATCTGGTGGTTGAGTTTTTCTTCGCAGAGATACCTTGAAGCTACCTTCGGGCATTCTGCCTCTATGTACGCGTGAATATTTCCAGTGATTGCTAGGAATGGGTAGGACGGGATTATGGCTTGCTTATTTCTATTTGGTACAATGACTAACTTATACAGCAGGAATTTTAGTGGAGACGTTATAGGAAATTTATATGCAAAAACTATTTGAGTTAATAAGCTAATGGTTTAATGATATCATAATATTCTCGGATTTCTAATTCTAATAATTGGTCTTTATTATAAAGCGCACTTAGTTTGCGTATCATATTGCTTAGTATTTCTGTACCTAACATGGAATGATGAGTATGCAGTTGACCGGAAATCGCTATTGCATTTTCTAACCTACTTAATTCGCTTAATAAACTATCTATGTTATTACTAATTATTTGCAGTATTTGCGAAAACTTTGCAAATTTTATGAGGTTGTGTTGTTTATACCTATCGGCGTCGAGTAAAATGTGCAGACTGTCATTTAATTGCACTTGGTTTTCTACTAATTTTGTAATAATTTTTGTGTGCTCGTTCATCAAACTTTTGCTTAGGCTTATATGATGATTTTGCTCAATAGCTACTTGTTGCTGGTTGTCGTTGAGGGTTTTAAGGGCGTTATCGTATTGAATAGCATCTGTATGATCTAGGTTTCCTGTAATGCTCTTAATAACGGATCCAAGACCATCTATGAAACCTCTCTTGAAACGATTAGGCTTTAGACTTTGTAGGTGAGATGAGGCTTTATCTAACTTTACGTTCAAACTATCTATTTGTAACTCGTATAAAGTGCGAGTGTAATTGTCTAGTCTGTCTGTGGCTTTAATAAGTTGGGTTCGTATTTCGTTAATGTTATCGTCCATATCTTTTAGTTCTATGCTCTGCAAAAATGTATGATAATGAGTAATGAGTTTCATGGGCCCTAGTTTGAAGGGTAATAGTCCAGGTCCATTGTCAAGTCGTTCTAGATTGATCTCCTGCGCCCATGTTAGGCTAAGTGACAGCATCAGGGGTATCCTGCAACAATTTCGCAGTTTTAGGGACGCGCTTTAGTCTAGATTTAGCTATGGGTCCTTTTTTCTTAGAAGTATAAATGTGGATAGGTAAATTGGCTAGAACTGTGTCCTGGGTATACCTGGGTGCGAGTTTAGATCTACTAGCGGAAGGATTGCTGATGAATACTTGTTGGTCGGGTTCGTAATCGACTTCGTCCTCACGGGTTTTATTACGACTCTCTATGAGCGCTGTTCGATTTGCGAGGGACGTCTCATTGATAAGTTCATATACTTTTTGCATGCGTTCTCTATGTGTTTCAGTATATTGTTGTAGTAGGTGTCCGGTCAGGTCTATGTCAGTCGGGTCTCGTGGGTCTGTGTGTCCTAATATAAGGTCGTGTGGTTTGCACCGTGTGAAAGAATGAATTGAACTATTGTATGCTATGATAGCGTATGGCATCAGATGTACAACTGGCTCATCTTTGTGTTTTAGTTTTAAAATACGAAGATGTTCCAGTATGGTGGAGTGAAAACGTTCAATGTTACCGTTAGCGTTAGGTGAGTATGCGAGTGTTTGGTGATGGATTATTTTGTGTACTTTGCAGAACTCGGAGAACATCTGGTTGGTGAATTCAGTCCCTTGATCTGTAATAATGGTTAGTGGTAGGCCATGATGCGTGCTGAAAGTTAGTAAAGCTTGTATGATACTAACTGCAGTCCCGTCTCGGAGGAGGTAAGCTTGACCGTACTTTGAGAAGGCGTCTATGAACGTTATGTATTTTTCATTTTGTGCTGAGAAACTATCCATATGTATTGTTTCGAACGGTCTGGTGGCAGGGGGCGCTATGTTGAACTTCTGCTTTATGGGGCTCCTGTCATACTTTGCTTGTCCACATATTGTGCAGTCATTTATGAATTTGGTTATGTGTTCTCGCATTTTGGGCCAATAATATTTAACAGATAAAGCTAGAAAACACTCGTTAATGCCACGGTGGTTGGTCTTGCCTTCATGGTAATGACGAATGATTTCCTGCTGCCCCAGGTATTCTTTTACGTTTTCAAGTTCCCTTTTAGCTAATACCAATTTCATACATGAACTTTTGAAATGTTTTTGTAACAGAGGGATTAAGTTGTACATTGCAAGAGGTGGATTTATTAACAGGGCTGTTTTTATTTTAGGGTTGACGTATTCTTTAATGGCATTAATCAGCTCTTCTTCCAGATTGGATTCGGATAGCTGAACGGATGTTCGAGTGTGGGTGTCAAATGGCTTAATGGCAGTAGTTCGTTTTTTAAAGTCACCTACAACGGTTAGGCACAGCTGTCGGTGAAATTTATTAAGTGGTTCATCAGTTATGGGTATTTCAAGTATAGGGTTTTCTTCGGAGGTATGAGCAGTCAGGGTGTTGGAGTTAGCTAGGGATGGTGGTCTGTCAGTTGCGTTTGCAATAATCGAACTAACCTCTTCGTTATGAATCTCGACGCGAGATAGGGCGTCGGCGTTGGTATTATATTTGCCTTTTTTATAGATGACGGTAAAATCATATTCACTTAGTTTTAACCGCCACCTGGTTAATCGTGAATTTGGTTCCTTGAGGCTCATGACCCACTGTAATGGTTTATGGTCCGTTACTATTTTAAACTTACGTCCAAAGAGGTAAGGCCGGAAATATTTTGTTGCCCATACAATGGCTAATAATTCTTTTTCTATTGTGCTGTAATTTACTTCACTTTCATTAAGTGTTTGTGAAGCGTAGGCTACGGGTTTATCCGAGCCAATAGAACCTTGGGAGAGTATCGCACCGATTGCAAAGTTGGATGCGTCTGTGGTTAAAATGAATTCTCTGTCAAAGTCGGGGTATTTTAGGATAGGGTCGTTGGTCAGTAGAGTTTTACACTTCTCGAAACAGTTAGTATAGTCTGAGTCTAAAGTAACCTTTTTTCCTTTCTTTAAACATTGTGTCATGGGTTTGGTAATACGGGAAAAGTCTGGGATGAATTTTCGGTAATATCCGAGAAGTCCGAGAAACTGTTTAATTTCTTTAGGTGTTTTAGGTATGGGGTAATTTTGAATAGCTACGATCTTGTCTGGGTTAGGTTTTATTCCTTCAGTGCTAATGACATGACCTAGGTATGCGGTTTCAAGTTTTAAGAACTCTGATTTATCAAGCTGTATTTTAAAGTTAGATTCTCTTAACCTTTGGAACACCTTCTCTAAGTTGTTCATGTGTTCCTGGAGAGAGGTACTGAATACAATTATATCGTCGAGATAGACGAGACATATAACATTTTGAAGTCCTCTAAGTACGTTGTCCATCACTCGTTGGAATGTGGATGGAGAGTTTTTAAGACCCATGGGCATTCTCAAAAATTCAAAGTGCCCATGTTCAACGTTAAAGGCGGTCTTAGGAATGTCACTGGGGTTCATTTCTACTTGGTGGAAACCTGATGCTAGGTCAAGAGTGGTAAAGTATTGGCACTTGCCTAGTTTGTCTAGGACGTCTGTAATATTAGGGATTGGGTATTTGTCATCGATCGTTTTTTCGTTAAGTTTCCGAAAGTCAATAACTATACGCCATTTCTGTTTTCCAGAGGCGTCATTTTTCTTCGGGACGACCCAAATTGGTGAGCTCCAAGCGGATTCGGATGGCCTAATGATTCCTTGATCTAGCATTTTCGATATTTGATCACTGACTTCTTGACGGTGTATAAACGGATATCTATAGCTTTTAGTATAAATTGGAATTTCATCTGTAGTTTTAATGCTATGTTTTACTTTGTTGGTGAAGGTTAATGCTTCGCCTTCAATATAAAAGACGTCGGCGTATTTTGAGCATAGTGCTGATAGATTTGCTTTTTCCTCTTCATTCAGGTGATCGGTACGTAACCGGGATGTAACTTCTTTAGCGCGAGGTGTCAATTGCTCAGTACATTCGACATTAAATATCGTTGCCTGAGTGGCATGGTCCAGTGAGAATATTATATCGTTATTGGTTGGGTTAGTTACTTCGACTAAACCGCGGCTATTTGAAACGGTAGTCAGGCATTCGGATATAATACAATTACAAATTATCTGTTCCTCTACGAAAACCTCACCACCTGGTGCGTTAACGGGTAATCGTACTAATTTCGAACTTCCCGCTGGTATGATTTCTTCATAAAGATTTAAATTACGAGAGTTATAAATTTGGATGGGATTAATTGCGAACTTAGTTATGAGTGTAAGGTCTTTCAAATCTAACTTAGCCTCCCACTTGGTAAGTAAATCCATTCCTATCAAACCATCAAAACGATCGTGAAATTTATAAACGAATAATTTAATCGGTTTCGCGTCACCGAATTCGGGAAAGCATGGTAAGTTAATAGAGTAATCGCTCCTGCTTGTGGCGTGAACGTTAGTAACCTCGAATGGATCATAGTTAAGAGGTATGTGCGGGAAATAATTCTGGACTGCTTCCGGACTGATGAATGATTGATTTGCACCGGTATCTATTAGAAAGTTAAGTGGAGGGTTATGAATACGAATGAATGGTAGTTGCCTTTGGGTTTGTAAATTTAATTCTATCCTGAGCTGTTTGACTTCGGATCTTTCTGAAAATCCTGACTGGTCGAGGGTTGCGGTTGGTCAGCAGTGCCTGTCCTGTCTTTGTCGTTAGTCTGGTCAGTCTGTTCTGGTATGACGTAGTCATATGTACAGTCGTTGATATAAAAGTAATCTTGGTTTTAAGGGTCAATGTAAAAGAAGTCGTATGGGTCTGGGTAATAATAGTCGTCACCATAATTCGAACACTCGTTCACGTTAACATCGCGGGTTTTAAGATAGTTAGAAGGTGGTGGATTGCCGCGTTGTGCCCAATTCCAGCTGTTGGTAGCAGGTAGGGGCCTGGGTACAAAGTGGCTTACGCCGCTCATTGGCCTGGGACCGTTATTTGACGGGTACGAGTTTCTTTGCGGCATTCTGAATCCAGAACCACCCTGGTTATTATTAGGCGGTGGTGCGCTAAATAGTTGTTGCGTACGGGTCGGGCCACGTGGTTGCATGTTACTTTGATTAAACGGCATCTGAGATGGCCAAGGACGTGGCATAAATTGCGGTCCTTGCGGTCTAAACGAACCGGGCATGTTAAAAGGGTTAGGTCTAAATGGGATAAGCATGTTATTTCGGTCTGGCATTTTGGGATTAATATCGTTCTGTGGATTGGTTGGCATTCGAGCTGACGATTTTCTATCTAGTAAATTATCATTCCTGCTCTGCAAATATATAGTGTTGGTCTCCTCATGCACGAACTCTAGAGCCTTCTCAATCGTATCTGGTCTCATACATCTTATACGCGCGCCTAGAGGATCTTTCAAACCACGGAGATAGGCCTGCAAAGTTAGTTTACGATATAAATCGCGTTTGGCGGCTACAGTTGAATCTAGGGTGTCGTGCAATGAAACATATGTCATGACGGTGCTGAAGAGACTCTGGCAGCGCTCATAAAATTCTTGTGGCGTGCCGGAACCTTGTGTAAGTAAAGCCAAATCATTGTAGAGGGCAGTCTCATCTCGCTGGTCAGCAAAATTATTAATAAGAGCACTACGTATGCCTGCCCAATCATCAGGTATACCGTTGGCGTTAATCAGACGGGCGGCGGGCCCCGTAACTTTATTTAAGATGCCATTTAACAGAGCTAACTTAATTAACGGTTGTTCCTCCCGGATGAATTCGTGTGTCAACTGGTCACACAATTTAATAAACCTGGTAAGTACATTTGGATTCCCATCAAAATCGGGAACTAAGCGGAGGGCTTTAAATACCGCGTCTAAGTCTGCCATCTCGGGTTCAATTTCGGGACTTATGTCACGTATAAAATCTATATTTCTATTCCTACTACTAACTAACCTAGGTGTACTTGATCTACGTGGATAAAAAATGTTGGACAAGGTATATGGAATCTACAGACAAAAGGAAGCAAGCAACCACTAAGAAAAATTCAGCGGACTTACATGAACATTCTGGTCTTCGTTGAGCGGTATCGATTTCTGGATCTCCGGCGTAGTCTCGTTGTTCTGGATCTCCCGGCGCGACGTTGAAAGTCTATCGTAGCGAACGCGGTGCGATATACCGGTATACGCAAGTACGACCCGGGAATCCTACCGGCTGCGCCAATTACGTAGGCTACTGCCGGAGGACTCAAAAAAAACCGAATTTATTACAAACTAATTTATTTAATATAAGAAATTACAATTATTGGAAAATGCAAATGACTCGATCGATGGGTGGATACGAAGTGAGCGGGCTCGGTCACGTAGTCAGTGCCTTCGGGCCGCATGTCCTGTGTCAGCATTTTCCCCTCGTAGCAACTGGGTCGATGGTGCGCACGCGGTGTGCCTCGTGCCGTTGTGTCAGCGCTTTACTTAGTAGTGATGCGCGTAACATGTGTTTAGTTAACGTTTGTAAATATTTAAAATGTAATCTGTGGAAAATGTAGTAGGTAGTATATTTGTTAAGTTAAATGTTAAGTTATTTCCGTATATTTTTGATATACTAGGTACTGTCTGTTTTCCCTAATGAAATAAATAAATAACTTTAAAAAGTACGTAAAATCCACTACAAAAACGAATACGTATCTTATTCCGTAACGTCCTCATATAAGGACAAATAATGAACCAATATATAAACTTATAGTATGTATTACAGTCAAGAAATAGTTTTAGTCCTATTTAAAGAACAAATAATTGTCAAAAGACCTACAGTCAGGAATTGTAATAAGTGTACAAGTGACATGCAAAGCAATCGTGACGTCATCTTATATTATATCCAATAATCATTAAAAAAATCTTGTATTTCCAGGAGCGCCTGAGTCAAGAGGAGGTGACACGACTCAGCGACGTGCGGAACTTGGTGAACCAGCTGTATGAAGCGCTGAATGTGCGCGAACATCAAATTAGGAAGGAAAGGGAGCTGAAAGCGCAGCTTGAGAAGGTGTCCACTGAGCTGCAGCCGCTGGAGGAGGTAATGTACTTGGTTAGTCTGGCTTCGTAAATGGTAACAGTTCTTTCCAAGAAGAAGAGGTATATATCATTGAGCTGCAGCCGCTGGAGGAGGTAATGTCCTTGGTTTATCTGGCTTCGTAAAGGTAACGGTTATTTCCAAGAAGAAGAGGTATCTATCCCTTTTCGCTCGTATTTGAGCTTCTCAAATGATTCGTGATTTCGGAACTGCCATTGATATGATGTGCTTGGTGATATGCTCTGCCGCAATCCTTTATTGACATGAAGATAACCCTACCAGTTACCACATCTTACACGACACCGGTGAAAATAAGAAAAATTGTTTGTACCAAACGACATTTATTGCCTAAAAATCATGGCTTACTACTGAATTTATTTAGTTGAGTTAACGAGTTGGGAAATTCTATGTAGTCTATTCAACAACGCGTATTTTTAAATCATTCTTACCAATTTCTAATCCACTTTCCAGAAACGCTCGAGCCTCGAAGTGGAGACCACCCGACGTACCTCAGTTCTGACGTGGGTTGGTCTAGGACTGATGGGCGTGCAGTTCGGGGTACTGGCTCGCCTGACCTGGTGGGAGTATTCCTGGGACATCATGGAGCCGGTCACCTACTTCGTTACGTACGGCACCGCGATGGCCGCTTATGCTTACTTTGTTTTGACTAAACAGGTGAGAATATAATATGTTTTGTTTAGCATACTAACACGGCACTTTTGATTCTGTGATGACGGGTAATAAAGATGTATTGCACACATACATTGAGTTTTGGGCAGGAGGATAAAAATATGGCGCTTCTAAACTACAAACATTTTTTCTTAAACATGCTTGTAAATTTAAGCATTATACCTATTGACAACCTTCTTCGGGATAAAGCGAAAATACTGTACTGGTCAAATACATGCGAGCAGGCTGGCCGGCAATGTTAGTATGAAAATCCATAACTGTCGTATTTAGCGGCCGAATAAATTACTATGAACATTCATCAGCTGTCGTGTAATTTAAAACTGGAACGAACTTTTTATTTCGACATAAGGCAACCAAGGAGGTTACATAATATATACTCAGAGATTTAATTTTAATTTCTAACTGTTTAAAATAAAAATAAACAATTTAACTGAACATGTGGCGCGTGAAAAAATATTCTTGCTCGTCATTGATTCTGGAATTTATAACTAATTTAATTCACTTTTGAATTTCCGCGCATTATTTGAGAAAAGTACTATAAAAGCCTTGGCCGCAATCAGGCATTGATAGACACACGTATTTTCACGTTCCTCCATCACTGCCTCTTTTGCAGGTCGCGGCAGTAATGTACTATAACTGCTAAGGATGGGTAAAGTGGTTTGCCAGCAATATTTTATCTAGAATAATTACGTATATACTCGGAGATGGCCAGTTTCAGTTTTATTTCTTAACATTTGGAACAAATTTTTCCAGGAGTACGTGTTACCAGATGTTAAGGACAGGCAGCACCTGTTGACTCTGCACAAAAAGGCGAAAAAGATCGGACTCGACATCAACCACTATAATACTCTCAAGGATGAGGTGAGCACGACCCTGATTATGCTTTTAATCCTAATTACTACGATTCCCTTGAGTTATTTTAGGAGTTATTATGGAAAGGAACCTTGAGAGTTTTTATTAAGCAGCCTAGGCATATTTTAATTTAAAAATTCGTGGTCCTTTTTTACGCTAGTGATTATTTTATTTTGTGGGACGCCTACTCTTAATACGATGCATCGCACTTGGTTAATTTTAAGTGTCAAGCTGTGAGAGTCATTTTCTTAACCTCAGAATGGATCGAATATGTCTGACTGAACACAGTCCTTAATCAAGGCTGCCCTCATCTGAGTACACTGTCAATCAATCAATCAACTCAGCCTATCGCAGTCCACTGCTGGACATATGCCTCTCCCAGGCTGCGCCACAACACTGTCCTCCGCCTTCCGCATCCAGTCTGACCCAGCCACCTTCTTAAGGTCGTCGGTCCATCTAGCTGGGGAGCGTCCCACACTAAGCTTGCCGATACGCTGTCTCCACTCCAGGACTCGTCTGCTCCATCGGCCATCGGTCCTTCGACAAACATCGCCAGCCCACTGCCACTTCAGTTTGCTTACTCTGCAAGCTATGTCGGTTACTCCGGTTCTTTTCCGGATAATTTAATTCCTGATCTTATCCTTCAAAGAGACTCCAAGCATAGCTGGGCGACCTTGAATTTGTGGACTAGCCCGACTGTCAGTACACTGTACCGTCTTTTAATTGGTGGTAGTAAGTGATTTTATCAGGAAGCTAGTTTGAGCACCGTTTACATACCTCATTTTTTTCCAATACAGGTAGCAAAATTAGAAAAAGACCTGGGCCGTCTTCGCGATCCCCTTCACATCCACCTCCCGCCTCCAGTCGGAAAGGGGGCAGATAGTAAGCGTTCTCCCCTAACGAAAATAAAAGATATGTTGGAGGAGACCAGCAAGAAGATGAAAATCACGTAATATTGGCTGAACTTCCTGCGCCTGGGAACCAAACGGTAAGGCGCGGTACTGCGGTTGTATAGGGATAATATAATGCTTGTTGATAATATATTGTAACTTGCTTGCTCGTGTGCGATGGGGTCTGTTAAAGTGGTAAATAGTTTTTGGATTTTATAAAGATCGTTTAAGGGGGATGCGCTAAGGTAGCCCGCGAAATTCAAATTTTATTACGTTTTTTGCAATTTGCAGGTAAAAAGTTTGAATTTCGCGGGCTACCTTAGCGCATCCCCCTTAAGGAATGCCTCTAATTTTGTATCTTTAATGTGTTCTTGTGATTTACCAAGAGGTTGTATCTAAAATTATAATGATGTTGTCTAAGAACTTCAGATACATACCCTACTTTACAATGATTAATTATTTTAATGTCAGTGATCAACGCGCTGACATACACACGAGCATTTTGTTTTTTGTAAGTTAATCTGTTGTAAAATTGTACCTACTGAAATAGTTGTTTATTCCTTTTTCACGAACGTATGTATTAAATGAACGTATATTATTTACTATGTATAAAAATTCCATAAACGCAGTTGTTCCTCCCTTAAGAACCAAAGTGAAAATATTCTCTCTTGCCTTAATTTGACGTTAGTAAAACATATATATTAAAATAAAAAAAAGATTGATTGTATTTTTCTCGCTATTTCCAATTTTAGTTAAATATACATTTAGGTTTTTATTAGTTAGAATTATGCTCAGAAAATGGTTTCCTAATTTAGTTAATACCTACTTATTTATTTAGTAACAAAATATTGATTTTAGCGTTTGAGAATGTGCAATAAACTAACACTACAATATTATAGGTGCCAATGAATTAGATATTCAAATTTTAAACTTCAGGGATGTGTTTTATTTTGTAACATAGTTTTACGAATTCTAATATTTTAACTAATGTTCTTTGTAGATCGTTTTCTAAGTTTAAACGAGCAAAAAGCTCTACGCTAAAAGTACCTAAAGAGAACATGAGTTCTCTCAACAAATGTTGCCCACTAAAAACCAATGATGGTTAAATTTAGTAGTCAACATTTGTTGATTAAGTATACGGGTGAAATATTTTATTTGAAAAAAAAAAACGAACTTGTGCTGAAACATTTAGTTATTTTCTTCACGGTATTTTAAAGTCTGTTATTAAAACATTACTTACCTATGTTACGAACTAGATAAATGCAAGTAGGGTAGAAATTGATATTTTTATTTTTCATTTATATTACTTAGTAAATTATTTTTCTGACGTTTACGTTATTACTAAGCTACGCTAGTGTTACAAATAAAAATGATTGTCGTATCGATTAGAAATAACCCTTTGTAAGTACTTTATTGTAATGCTTAAAACAATCTAATATTTTCGTACATTTTGTTAAATACTTATTTCTCTTAGTTTTAAACCAAGTAATTGCACAACTAGTTTTGTTTAATTAGTGATCGAAGGCTTGTTAGTTTGATTGCATAGTGTTGCCAATTGTTTTTATTAAAATTTATTGAATATGCCGTGTATTTAGTGGCTAACATGTCCATTTAGTACTAATTTCCCCAAATCTATGTAGGTCTACCTGAAAGTACATAATTAACATGATGGTTCGGTAGGTTTTCGACTAAATCCTGAAAAATGGCTTCGAGTAACAGAGACATAAAGCGCTAATTCGTTTTCTTCTTATTTGAAATTAGAATATTAAAAATTAACAATCCAATTTGATTTATATCTTCTTCAGGTTGTAAACGGAGATAAATAAATAGTAACATCCAGGTTGGTCCTTTAGGTTGTCCTCGTTTCAAAATCCATAAATATGTCTAAGTTTTAGCACTCCGGCGTAAAAGACGTATCTGTTTATTATTCATAACTGGATCGAGAATCTGTTATAAAGCATTTAAGTATGTTTAATCCCCAATACGGAGTTAGTTAAACTGTATAAAAAGAATTCTGCTTATGCACCCTAGCTTAGGCCCCTCGCCCACGGCGACTTTTTGTAGCGATGCAGTAGCGATACTGTCGCGCGTCCGCATCGATACAGTCGCGAAACGGTCAATAGCAAATGCGATTGACACGCGTTAGTAGCGATGCTGTTGCGCGTTTACGAAACGCGCGGCAGCATCGCTACAAAACGTCGCCGTGGGCGAGGGCCCTTATACGTTATAAATATACTACGAGTAGCTTGAGCTTGATAATTTGCATCAATATCGTCTAATAAAACTAGTAAATTCGGTAGGTTAAATATTGGCTCTGAAATTAATGTGTAACAAGCATTATTCAGTCCATAGTAACAATTAGTACCATTATAATATACTTATTGGATACATTTAGACGAATAAATAAAATAATCGTTAACATACGCAAATGATTTTGTAATAAGTAATGCATCGAAGTTAAAAATACATTTTTGTTTTTAATATTTCACACAATTTAACTGACCGGTAAGACTGTGAGACTTCAGACTTCAAAATGTAGACAAAGGATTAATTTAGCAGTTTATTGTTAAATTATGAGACGTTCAAAGGTGTGTATACAGTTAGTTAAATTGTGTTGAAGTCGATTTTGTAAACAAACATAAAGTTAAAAACTCCAGATCTGAATTACAGGTTAGTATAAGCTATGTAAAAAGTATGTAGTAATAACAACTTTTATTACTCAAGCTGAGAGAGGAAAGTTTCTACGTCTGTCTCTTCTTACACTAGATTCAAAGTGAAAAAGATAGAAATAGCACGATGGTAGCATATGTCTAGCGTTGTGTACTTCTACGGATGAAAATATTGGACCAAGTTTAGCGCCTAGATTACATTTTAAAGCCTTGGGCCCAATAATGTATTAGAGACACCCGTCTCAAATGCATTGACATCGTAAAGGTAGATTTTCAGATTCAGTAGCTTTGCACCTGAAGGTCTAATGTTTCATCTGTAGAACGTTTTTCATCTAACTCATCGTAAATATCTATATAAATATATTAGGTGAGTAAAAAATACTTCAAGAAGTAACACTGTCTGCGAATGTCGAATCTAAAGTGTATTAAAAAGTGCTTTTCCCTTTGTCGGGTATCGTAAGAATGCATAGAACGGTATTGTGACTTAAGGCCTTGAGGATTCGGTCTAAAATTCTTTGTATATAGCTCTTGTATCTAATCGTAAGCACGCACATAAAATTATTCGCTCAATAACAGCTTCTTCTCGTGATTTGCTAATTTGCCTTTCATAGTCTTTTTCTATGTAATGTTTTTCTATCTATATAAATAGATTTTTATATACATCCCTAGCGATAAGGTTAAGGAGCAAAGCTTCTGTTAATTAAAGTTTATTTACTGTAGTAACAAATAAATTACATTTACTTATATTATGTGTATCAATACCTTAGTTTTGAGTCTGTATTTTTCAAATAAGTGATAATGTTTTTATTACTTAAGTTTTTATATGTTCACAAAGTTCTAAAAGTCTTCTAGTTTTAATAAATGAAAATAGTTATAAATCGTCTGTTGTAGAGTCATAGTTAGTTATTATACAATTCTGATGGTGAAGTTTGATGTAATAAAGGAGTCAAACATTGTTTTGTAGCCAACACACACTTACAGCGTTTGTCCACCGCCACCGTCAACTGGACGTCAACGAGAAACGAGATTATTCGAACCGAACGTGACGGTCCGTTGACGGGCGTGCGGTGGACACGGCCATATTAAATGTATGTATCGCTACTTCGGCGCCGTCATCTCGTTCTCGTTGACGTTGACGTGACGGTGGACAAACGGCCTTAGTGTACTCATTTGAGGATTCCATAGATATTCTCGTTTATGTACAGTGAGCACTTACGGGTTAATAAAAATGATGGCCGTGTATATAATATCGCACACATTTATTTAATTAATAGTCACAAATTCTGTTTAAAAATAGTTTATTTAAATAATGCAAACGTATATAACTATAGTAATTTATTTAATAAAGAAGTCTTACAATATTTACACATTAATATTAAATTTATTTGAATATCCTAGCGAACTGTAACCAATAGTTATACATTTTTGAATTTAGGAAAAAATATTAGACATTGTTTGATCAATTTCACAATCGAGTAGTTAGGTACTAATAATTATAAAAAATAAATATATCTATTTAGTATAAATTAATTTAACACCATTAACTTTCCTGTTACTATTACACTACTTGAGATTGCCAAATTTAACCCTTCCAATGATATCCTATTCTTGTTATCTTTGTTACACCTTTTTGCATATTTCCTATATCGTTATGACTTATGGGGGACTGCGGGAGTGGGGCATGGAATGACGTCACGCACACACACATACATACAACCCGACTCCTTTTAACAGTTACTATTTTGCATTTTGTTATTACAGTCGTGTTGTTCGAATAAATTTTTTAAAAATTATTGCGGATGTGTTTTATTTATGTTTAGTTTAATGCGGTTTTCTGAAGATCACAGTTGGTGTTGTATAGGTACTTGTGTAGCTCGTTAGTCTGAAGTATTCATTCTGTTTTAAGATCATTTTGTCTAGACTAAAGTTTACTTTTATTAGAGGTTCAAAGTTCGGTTTTGCCTATGATTTTTAGATTAGTAACTAGAATTTAGATCAAGATATTTTCCTATACAAATATTGATAAGGTACTTATCGCCCTAAAGGACTAAGATGTCTAAAAATCAAACAAGACACAATTTATAGAAATTTTTATTGCTTAAATTACAATCCTTACAGGTTTAAAATAATACTTCGATGTAGAGAAACCGTTTACTTTTCAAAACGTTACGTTCGATCGTTTTCTAGCGCTTCAGCAGGCGTTATGGGCTTAGAACCGAAAGGGTATAAGTCAATACTTTGCACATGAGCCCTTACTGACACCCCAGGTGGGACGCCAAAATAATCTCTTCCTAAATTTCTAATTATCGTTGTACCGGGCTTATTATGGTTTATATTAAATCCTATAGCAAACTCTGGTGTGTTTTTATCATGTATTACTTCATCTACAACTTCGTCACTTATGTCATTTGGTGTCTGGAAAGGTTTTAGTGGCACATACGGTTTCTTCGCCGGCCTATACGGTTTGCTCGACGGTCGGCCCGGTTTGCCTGCAATTGTTTAATCATTTCAAATTTCCTTGTTTAGTATTACGATCTGTGCTGTATGTGCTGCGTGCCGTAAGGTGTTGGTGTAATAAAAACCAAATTGGTTGTGAATAATATTTATTGCGTTCAAGCAAATATAATAAATAATATTCGGGTGCATCTTCAGGCGTCGCAAGCGGATTGAAACTCGTGATCTTGTGTCACCTGATTACTATCGACTTTTTGGATTTTGGTTAACTTTTGTCGAGAAGAATGCATGAACTTTCTTTTGAAAGTCGCAAGTCTGACTCAGATAGGTAAACAAAAATCAAAAGTTTCAACAGAATTTTCAAGTTACAAGCCAACCTACAAGTTGAAAATTCCGTAAAAAGTTTTGTCCAAAAAGTCGATATAACCGCTCGAACCACAGATTTCACAAACTACGCAGTGCCGAAGGATCGGAAAAACAATATTTTGGTCCTTCGGCCACGTAATTTTTGAAGACCGTGAATTTGAGTGGTAAATATTACAATTATAAACAAGATCACTAACATCAATCATTGCCGGTGCTATTCATCACCTGGTCCTTTCGTCGACTGTAGAGAGGGTCCGAATGGTCCTGTGGGTGATTGGTCTTCATCTATGAAACTTGAAGTGTCATCGGCTCCTGCATTTTGAGTGAAGCTTGCGGGGTTGTACTGGGGTTCGCTACCATCGGCAGGGCTAGCGTCTGGGGCTTCTGGTCCTGATGCTGGAACTGAGTTGCTAGGTCTGTCAGAGTCGCTGACTGGGAATGGAGGTGGTTTTACATGGCCTGATGCTGCGGTTCCATCTGGTCCTGTAAGAGGGGATTTTATTAACTGCCGTTGCTGCTGTTGAATGAAATTTGGATCACATTTGTGGAGGGAAAAAATCTCAAAGAGGACGCTATATGTATATATGATTTAAGTTCTAAATATACCGCTTTTGTACCAACATGATATGAGCAGTGCTGTCTAATTAGAAAAAAAAACAAAAATATTTTTTTTGAGACTACAGTCTCTAAAAAAATATTTTTGCTTTTTTCCCAAAGAGAATAAATATAGCAGTGTACCTTTAAACACATCATCAGCAACAGCAGCAGGTGGGCTTCCAGCGCCATATTTGGAGCCAGCGTTGACGAACTCAGGGTCATACTGACTGGGTATCGTGGGGAAGTATGGTGGAATGTACGGGTCGTTGCTGTTCTTTACAATGCGGTATCCGATACCAGGACCCGCTATGTAGTTTACTGTCCTGTTGGTGGGAAATGAGAAAATTAATAATTTAATTACCTAGCTCAAACTGAGATGGTGATGAACTCTAATAGGTTTTTGAGAGGTCAAGGAAGATATTTGCTGTCAGATTTTCACACTTACGTTTACGACTGTGATTGGCTATTCTGTAAAAGATCTCACCGTGAGAACTTAGGTGAAGTGAGCTTGAAGTGATTTGTCAATCGTATCAATCCCTAGCATCGGATGGTATGACAGTTCACTAGTGACAAGCTCACTTCACCAAATTTTTCACGGTGAGATTTTTACGGAATAGACCTGCTGGTCACATGACAATGACATGAGTCTGACAATCGGTTAGCTTATTTTTGTTTTAAGCAATAGAAAGTATTTTCATTAAAACTGAACCTTTCACGGAGGCACTCCAACCTCGCAAAGATAAACTTTAGTTCTATCTTTTACATCCATTCCAGTTCTTCTTGATCCTTGAAAGCTGTTTCGAAGACAACATACCTTTGAACACCTTTATCATCTAAGAAAGTGTATGATCCTCTGACATTTCCTTGTGAGTCGCTGCTTTCAGTCCTCCTCTGGTCGGGACCCGCTGATATAAACCTGATAAAAAAATAATATGAACAGTAACACGCGCTTTTGTAAAAGAAAAACAATTTTGTAGCGATTTCATGAGATACAGTTTCCAAGTTATCCAGTTTGATCAGTTTTCTAAAAGTATTTGGATGGCAAACAAGCCGACCGCACATCTGATGGTAAATAGTTACCACCCCTGGCCATCATGGTATATATGCGTGGCCATCCTTGAGTCAACGCTGAAATGGCTCATGTCTCTTTTTTCTTTATCTCTCTCTGTCTCTTCTTCAACCTATATCCACCCAATGCTGAGTGTAAGCCTCCTCGATTGCACACACACATTATAGATTTTCTTTGGAGTTCAATTTATTCTTTCTTCCGTAGTTAGCTACAGCAAGTTAAAAGCCGCACTTTCCCTCTTCTAAAATATCTTTAGTTTTATAATGTCAGCGAAATTTTAGCTTAAGACAGAATTTTTTCTCAATTTTTTTTTAAGCTAACTGGATAACTCATATTGAATCTAATGGGATATTAAAAGAAAAAACACAATACCTATAAGACCCATCCCTCCCCCTCTGCACAGCAGTCCTTCCCCTGGCCTTAGTCTCCCCCCTAACCAGAGGCACTCGGTGAAATGGCGACCCAATGATGCTGGGGTTGTCAGGAACAGCTGAGGACACGTGGAAGCCGGTGTCCCTACCAGCTATGTAGGACACTTCGTGACGTTCACCCACGTCGTCAACGAAGGAATAGTGACCTGGTAAATGGGTTTTTGTTTAGCACTATTTTAAACACACACGTACATAAAACCGCTATATAATTATAACGCAATATTGTTTGCAATAGCCAATTGGCATTAGAAAACTGGTCAACGCTTTCTAAACTTTTATATTCCTATAACGACTTTCCACGGGTTTGCCATAAGCTTTTCGGTAGCATATATCAACTCAATCCAAAAAAAATTTGACTTTTATAACATTGTTATCGCAGATAGCATGTCACTTTGACTAGATCGACTCCGTTTTTAGCAGAACCTGAATCACTGTTTAAGAGGATGCAAGCTTTCGATTTATGCAGTCCTAGGAGACAAAATTTATTAGAAGCCCATAGTACAATCAAATATTAATAGACAAATAATTATTCAGGATTTTATACAGTACAATAACGTTAAGATTACCTCATAAATCTATATTTCTACTTAAACCTTAACCACGGTAAGTTAAGGGATGAGGCCACCAACCGAGGCATCGAGTGGCAGTGCAACCCCCCGGCGGCCCCCACACATGAGTGGCTGCTGGGAACGCCTGGTAAGATCAGCCAAGAACGCGCTTCGAAGCATGTTTTAAATTAAAGTCGATTTTCGTGCTTGTCTGTGTGAACGCGTTGTTTTTCTAAACACTCAACGGATTTTGATACGGTTTTGACGATTATTTAAAAAAAATATATGTTCAGATAAACTTTCCGAAGCAGTGGTTGCCCAGTTGGTTCGAACCGAGACAGGCGCTTTACTTTGTGTAAATAATTTAATCACCACTGCTCTCAAAACGGTGAAGGAAAACATAGTGAGGAAACCGGTATGTCCCAGAACAACCCAAAAATTCGAAGACATGTGACATCCACCAACCCGCACTGGGCTCGCGTGGTGGATTACGGCCCACTCGCTCTCACAAAGAGGAGGCCTGTGTCCCAGCTATGGGAACGTTATATGATTAAATTATTTTAATATATAAAATTAAATTAAATACTAAACTAACTACTACTACTACTTAATTTTTTTTAAAACGGGGCGGGTCACTAGTTATAGTTATTATTTGCAAGTATTGCTATTTCAAAGTAGGTAGACCTGATGTAAATAGACGCTACTGATGGCGCCAAACTCGTTGCCAGAATTTGGCTAAAAAGAGTTTGCCCGACTCCATTTTGATTGCTATCGGCACACTATGAAAAAGTGTAGGAATGAGTCAGTGATCTACAAACCCGTAACATCCCCTCTGCTATCAGCATTCTCATTCTTCGTGTATGTCCTTGTGTCGATCTTGAACGAGTAACTGGGGTCCTCACTGGGGTCAAAGTAGGGGTCATCCTTGTTGCCTATGTTCCCCCGGGGTCTTTGGTCCAGGTCCATATTTCTGTGCACATTTGGTCCTTTCGCGCGGAATCTGTGAAGAAGAAAGTGTTATGGCGGAGAAAAAGGAAAGTTGATTGAAGTTAGTTTATTGACCAATTTGATTATTATCAAAGTGATTTTTTTTATTTCAGTCGTTTAATATGTATTATCCATCTTGTTCGATATGACAAAGATCTCTATTGATCACCAAATAATTTTAATTAACTATTTTAGTAGATACACGTCAATTACAACTGTGTCAAAAGATTTGCACTGTAGATTGATATTTTCGCAAAATTGCAGACCGCACAAATGAAAGATTGCCTTTTAATTAGCATATTAAATTACATAACATAATACCACGCCTGTAATCCTCGAAGGGTGAGGCAGAGGCGCACTTATAGTACACCCACATTTCGCCAGTTATGTTTAAGTCCCATGTAATAGGGGGCGAGCCTATTGCCATCATTCGGGCACAAATCCAGACCCCGGGCAAAATAAACCTACTGGGAAATTCCTGGTGGAAAAACCCAATAAACACTTTGCCCGACCGGGGAATCGAACCCTGGACCTCGTGCTCGCCAGTAGATCTTGCGACAACTAGACCATATATATTTATATTTATATTTAGCATATTAAATTCTATGCCAACATTTGCTAATAACATAAATCCTACAATATGAATCTTATTTTATCATCAGATATTACTAATGATCGCCTGGCAGGCGATTTTAGAAATAGGTAAATCAAATTTTTTATATAGCAGTTTTACTGTAAATTAAGAATGTTTGGACGAAATTACTGGCAAGCAATGGGACTGACATACGCTATGCGTAAAAGGCCCTATAAACAAATAAAGATGAAAAAAAATAACAGGCAAGCATACTACCTTTCACAAAAACAAAACGTTTTTTTTTCAGAGAATCTCTGATCAGTCCATAAATTACCATTAATAACCTTAAATACAGTATTACACCTTCAACCTGTTGGAAATCTTTTATAAAGAAATAAAAGTCTGGTAGTGCTGATTTTTATAGAAGTTATGATAAAATGTATAAACTATCGAATACATAGCAAAATTGCTATTCTAACTCAAATAAATGTTAAAAAAAACTTTTTACAAAAAAAAAACAACCGACTTCCAAAAAAACACTACAAAGTGAAAAATAACTTTAATTTCGGAAGTCGGTGGCTTCGGATATGTATTTTAGTTTTTTGCCACCGACTTCCGAAATTAAAGTTATTTTTCACTTTGTAGTGTTTTTTTGGAAGTCGGTTTTTTTTTTTTTTTGTAAAAAGTTTTTTATTTTTCACTTTTTAGTGGGTCAGTTTGTAATTTACAATAGCCTAATGTCAAATGCTCATCAACTTTTACAAAATATTGCTTTTCCCGATGCAGGGGCGTTAATTGTTGAGGAGTTCTCCTGGTAAGAACCAGGAGAACTGATGGTGACTTGACCATATGCATTTTGACGAGCATAAATTGCTTAGCAACCATATTAAAGTGCCTAATCGAATCGCAACGGTGAAATAAATATTTTTAAGTAGTTCCGGTGGCCATCTGTGGTCTTCATCATCAGTTCCACTTCAGCAAATGGTGCTTTTCGAGTGCAAATGCACGAGTTACTATAAGAAATACTGAAATCGCTATAGGTATGCCTATAAAATTTGAGGATTTCCCTCGATTTCCATAGGGTTCCCTCATCAGATTCTGATTTGGTGGCAATGGGACTACTTCGGGAGCATATCCTTCCATACAAAAAAAGAATTTTCAAAATCCGTCCACAATTGACGGAGTAATCGGTGAACATACAGCCGAACATATAACCTCCTCCTTTTTGGAAGTCGGTTAAAAACTGTTCCATAAATGAATTATTGTATGTCAAAAATTTACCATCTAAAGCCCCATTTACACGGTGCAAGTTTCTGGAACGTTCAAGAGCAATAATCGCATGCCTTATAGCACGTTCAATTATTGCCATTCAAGAATTGCATGCAAGTGTTTACACGTGTGCGATTTCCATAAAATGGCATACAATAATTGAATGCAAGTTTTGCCATTCAATAATCGCATGCGACTTCTATTTACACCAAGACAATTGTTGCAAGGCGATTATTGCATGCAAGTTTTCCCTGTATAATTGATTCAAGTATTAAATGCGATTTTATTGTACGTGCTGTTTACACATAAACCAGTTTTGAACGGCAATTAACTTGCCTGTATCCTGCAACAATTGTACACATGTTGTTTAGACGGTGCCAGTCAATTGTTGCTTCAATTACAGGGTATGCTTCAGGTAATAAATTTACACCGTGTATTTATACGGGGTAAGTTTATTACCTGCCCCATTTGGGGCTCCCGGCGATCGCATAGTCAATATCTCGGTAACAGTGTGAGCTAGCCGGGGACGGGATCACACTCTAACGCGTTGGGTCGGGTTACTCTGAGTTGGCATGAACGTACAACCCTATATGTCCCTGCAAATAAAATTGAACCAAAAAAAAAAACAACTGCAGGCGGCCTCTCAGGCGATAATTAGTAATCTAGGGTTAAACGCGCTAGTTAATTATTATTATGGTTTCAAAATCAACTTATTTCTACATTTAAACTAAATCTACTCACCCTCTAGGTCCTGCAGTATAAACAGTCTCCTTCACAGTATCAGTAGCAGGGTCCTTAGCTCCGAACCGTCCACCGACGACTCCATTAGTGTTGCCATGTGCCAAATGATAGCTGGCCCCTCGGTCCTTGTTGGCGTACCTACGATCAGATATCATTCACTTGCAACGGCCTTAATTCGCGCTTTGTATGCGGTATAGCGATAAAGTTAATGTTTCTAAAAAAAACTTCCTAAATACTGCTGACAATAGACCGTTTGGGAATCCTTGGATGTTAATTTGTAGATAATTTTTCGTTTTTTGAGATGTTTTTGTGCTTGGTAGGTAACCCCGTTTTTAGTATGAGGTGAGGTAATTTAGGTAAAGAGAAGCTCGTTATTTAATTCATGATAGGTTAAAGTTAGATTAACTACTATCTAGCCAATGATGCCAAGCCAAGTCGAAACGCACATAGTTTTGACTTGAAATCACACCCATTTTAATTAAAAAAAAAAGAGGAAGACATACGAGAGAAGAGGAAGGGGCTCTAAAAAAAAAAGATTTTTATAATATATTATTGTAAACATTTTCACCACCACACCACCACATTTCTTAAGCTTTTCATATGAACACGAAATTATTTTCATTAATCTAAAAAAAAAAGTTCGTATTCATTTGAAAAGTTACTCAATTTCAACATTTTTATAAAATATTGTTTGAATTGTCACCACCACACTACATTCTTCAAACTTTTCATATGAATACGAACTTTTTTTTATGTAACTTCTTGTTAAACTATCTACATCTAAAAAAGAAGTTCGCAAGAAGCAAACAAAAATATTTAAAAATACAAACAAAAACTTAACTACCACTTTTGTCGTTGAAAGCACAAAATTCTCGTTTAGCTATCAGTCTATATATATCAGTTATCAGTCTATTTTAACATGAATTTAAAATATCATTAGGTAACTTAAACTTTTTAAACTTAATCCAAAAAAACAACCAAAATCCAATCAATAAACGCAATAATTACCCAAAATCGAACGATCCATCGGGATTCACATTGTTGTAATCTCCATCACTGGCCCTAGCCTTCCCAGGAATTACTTGCGTCCTTACTCCCGCACAAAAAAACACTACAAACACACTTCTAAATGTCCAATACATTTTCACTGATTACTATTATTTTACTATTGCATCACACACTATAATGTTGATTCGTTCAAATTCGGGGTAACTGTGGAGGTAAAAAACGTGGCTGCACTTATATATGGCGGTAAAAATGAGCGTCCAGTGGAGGCATAGTGCGTGAAAACGACCGGACGTCATTGTTATTAATATTAGGGCTGTGTGGTAGTGGAAGCTGACAATTATCGCTCAGCGCTTAGTCAAACGACTAGTAAAGCTTTTGCGGTGGAAGCTACCATAGCTTGTCATGTAGGTAAATCTAAGTTTTGAAAGAGTATCTCATGTAATGTTTTGTAATATGATGTTTTTCGATTTGGTTTGTGTAAACACGGCGAAGATACTACGACTATTATAATCGTTATTAATACGGCGCCGAAGGCATAAAAGTTCTTTCACGGAGACGAAGTACTGTAATCCCGCTTCCTAAAGCATATTCAGTTGCACATTTCATCTATGAAAATCCAACTTTTGTTTATTTTTTCTTCGATGGCAGCTAAGTCAAACAGATATTTTCTGCAAGATTAACGGATTAACAAATCAAGTGTCTTTGTTGGGTACACCAAAATATAATTGATTTGTTAATCCGTAACATTACAAAAGAACTGCATTAATAAAGCGTGTTTAATCTATAAAATTATAAGAAACAAAAAATACAACTCGCGGATACAAAGACCACTCTGTATATTTTCCTCCATAGCATATCTTTAACTACGTTAAAGCCTAAACAAGATGCAGCGCCGCGAGATACAGGGGCTACATCCTTTATAGAACCAACCAGGAACAAATCGTTTACGATCATTATAATACTCGCCCAAATGGTGATAATTATGTGCTCAGAAATTAATAACGCGTCTTTAGAGGTACAAGATAAGAATTTCAGGCGGATTGTGTGAACTTTAATTATATGGTCCTTAGTGGTTATTCCTTGTTACGGTTTTTAAAGTATTAGTATGTAAAATTCCAAGGTACATATTCCGGGATATTCTTCTAAGCACGCTCATTTTAGGAGCAGTTACTTGACCATAGACCATCAAGACTGTAAAGTAACTATCGACGTTTTGAAGTATATAATGGTATCTGCTGCTGCTATGGTTTAAGACACAAATAAAAGCTGTCATCTTCACAAGCCCGTGATGAAATAATAACTTCAGATTCCAAAAATATTACGGAATTCCCAATACATAATGAAACTCCACTAATCACGAAATCCGTAGTTTCGGCTGAAGTTTTGGGCGTTTTCTACTCGGTATCACTTACGGACATAAGATTAGTTCAGAGCCCGAATTAAAAACGAATGACAATATGATTTGATAGTGTTCCCTAATCCCGATGTGTCTTTACCCGTTAGAAAATTGAATTTGTCACTTGTTTTGCCGGATCGACTACTTTCGGACGAGCACGTATCTTCGTTGACGGACTTAGAGAGTGGACCCCCTTATCTCAATGAATGAATCCCGGGCTATCTCAGGAAAGAAAATTAGCTAAAGAAAACAAATGCTTTTCGGCCAAATGGGGATCTCGATCCTAAATCACTTCAAAGTCATTCGAACCATTAAACTCTTTTTTTTTTTTTTTTTTGGGTGGGAAATCATCAAATAACTTCTCCCGCTCTGGGCGGAGCGGGAGGGCGTGTCAGACTTTTACTGACTAAAACCCACCCGTGTTCCTTCCGTTGCCTGTGTGCCAGGGCCACGATATCCCTTTCGGACAAACTCGCAACCCCGGCAGGCATTGGTCCTAACGGACCCCGTCAGTTTGTGCTGACATCTCTTTGAGGCGCGCGTGGAACACAACGCGCCGTCGACCCGGGCCTGGTCCTTATCGGACGGCGAGCTACCCATCGCTCACCGTCCGCAGGCCCGCAAACCATTAAACTCTTAAGAACCAGACAATGCACTAATGATTTGATAATTCGTGTAATATACATTCATAATAGGCTATTAAATTCTGTAACTAACACCAATGCAACTGAAACAAAAACATAATAAAGACTGATCTTTTTCTAGACTACATTGAGGTCGGCACTAGATGTAGATAGTCTGAAACAGTTTATAATTTTCCAGTTTTCAAGAATTAGGTAAGAAATAGAAAATAAGAAACTACATATCTACCTCGATTTTAAGAGTGACCGTTTGGGAAAACAAATTGAAATAATGAATATGCATTGGAAAACAATTTCAAATGATATGAACGCGATTTAAAATCTTAAGAAGATTTGTTGGTTACCAAGTTCAAGCCAATATTAGACACTTAAAAGAATGATCACACCTTATTAACAACTAATTTTGCGCATAATTGGCAGATGACAAATATTTATTGCACCAACATATGCGTATCCAGAATAACTGCTGGAATAACTAAAGTTCTAAAGCTTTAAATGCTTTTGCAGACTGGCATTCATTCAGACAATAACTCCATGTATGCTAACAATGAGCATTATTAACATTTTAGTTAATTAAATACACCTATAGAAATAATATAGTCACCTATGTAAGCATTTGTTTGAATAAGATACTACTTAGCGGGATTCACATACAAATTGTCTGTCAGATATTTTTAGTTTATGATTTTGTTTAATCGAATGTACTGCAATGCAACAAGAATTTGATGATGTCAACACACGTTTTATTTTCTCAATCTAGTAGCTTTAACATAAAAAGTAATATTACAACTTTTCCAATAGGTTAACAATAACCAATTAATTATTGAATGACTTATTTCCTTCAATAATTCTTTTCCTGAAGCGGCAATTTTGAGCGCATACCCCAAGGACGCATACTGGGACCATCGCCAATGGTCTCTATTCATTATCGACTTAATTAATATTAGCGTCCGGCGTTTGTTTCACTTCCCTGTCCGACGAGCCTTGTGGATGTAGCACAATGCTGTAATAAATGTCTAATTCTGATGAGAAACCTTTGTTAGGAGTGGTTGCATGGTACCGCGGGATATCGGATGAGATGATGCATCCCTCGCTCATGAGATAATCTAGACAAAAAACTAGTGGTAGCTGATGAAAACATTAAGAATAAAGTTATTTTCTGGTGTTTGAGGTGGGCTTCGTTTCAAAGGTAAGGTAAGGTTCGTATGGAGCACACCGGGAATTTTTTAATTTCGGCAGATCGTTAAGCGGTTTACGGAAATTTCACCGAAACAATTTAATTGACCACATTCTAATTTGTAGAACAATTACATATACCTACATATCTAAAGTTCTGATAAGCTCGTTATATATTTAAAGTTAGTACTGATGTGTTAATTCATAGCAGTATCGTAGTTCGTACTACAATGAAAACAGTTCCTACGATGCTCGTTCCGGTGCGATCATCTCGGATTATAGTGTCGAATTGTACTCGCTGACTTGTGAAGCGAACATCTAACTTGAGCTCACAAGCTACACCTAATTGTTCTAGCCACTTTTAATCACACAGCTCAACATAAACTGGTCCTTCGTGGCGCATTTGCATGTGTCCTTCCACCCGTACTATTGTTTTGTGCGATATATAAGTTTGGTTTGCCCCGAAGATTTATAATGATAGGTAGCAGCACAATAGCGATTTGCTGGTCAGTTGCGATAATTAAGGTGGAAGCTTTAATGGTTGGTTAGTCAGCTGTATTATACTTTAAAATAGAGAGATAAATTCAATTCAATTCAATTCAAATATTTTATTTCAGATAAATTACAATCGTTATTATATTATAATTATCCATACATGATTATTATTTTTTAACAATATGACGAAATACACACACAATGATACAACAATGGAAATATTGGATCAGGACCGCACTACTCGTACATGTAGTTTTGTCCAATGCTCCATGAAGGAGCAATCCACATCCATTCTCCCTACAATAAGCTGCAGGAAGCTGTTGGGGCTGCCCCGTATGCGGCGCATCAGAGACGCTATTCTTTTGCGATGGATCGCTTGGAAGCCATCCACTTGAGCGTCAGCAAACATACCTGATGCGCTACAAAAGCGTGGCAACCCCATCAACATTCTGAACGCGTTATTGTATTGGACACGCAGGGCATTGTAAGTCTTCTGCGTATGCTTCACCCATAGGCTATTACTTGGGCTTTTATTTGGGGTATTTTTACCTGTGCAGTACAGCGTGCAAACCTACGGGCTAGCATATTAGCTCTGACTGACGATGCCCTGCGTTACCTCACAAACATCCACATCATCTGTGAGGGCCTCGGTGACCCAGTGGCCCAGGTACTTGAACTGCGGCACTCTTTTGAGAGCACTGCAATGTGACCTGTGGTACGGTGTCTTCGTACCGAACTTGAACACCATCACCTCACTCTTGTTCGTGTTATACCTGAGCCCATGGGCCTCCGCATAGCACTCTCATACCTTTATTAAGCGCCTTAGGGCACTGATCGATAGGCTCAGCAGCACCATATCGTCGGCGTAACTTTTAACTATTGTTAACAAAAACCCCATCAATCGAGCAACCTACCTGAGTGCTGCTGAGCTCACGGACCAGCCGATCCACGTACAGGTTAAACAGCTTGGGCGAAGTCAGACCAAACTGTCTTACGCCACACTCCAACCTATACGCATCCGATAGTGATCCCGCCCACCTGACATTGTTACGTTGATTGCCATACCAATATTTAAGGAGCGATTTGAATTCGCCAAGAAGTTCAGTCTCACTCTACAACTTCCGCCACAGCTTTTCATACACAACCAGGTCGAACGCCTTTGAAAGGTCTAAGAAACAGGCGTAAACCGGTGTATTCCTGCTGGTGTAATACCGGATAGTGTGCTTGAGACTCAGTATAGCTGTTTCAGTAGACAGCCCAGTCCGAAATCCGAACTGAGCGTCATGTAATTTAAGATGTTTATCTAAACATTTCTCAATCACACTATCCAGTACCTTGGCAATCACAGTTGAAATGAACTTAATCAGGATATATATATATGTGTCAAAAAACCGCAAAGAATGTGCGCATTATAAGATGGAGATACGGAACTATGGAGAAGTGTCTTGACGCTATGTGAGCGTGTGTGATCCACCGTGCACCGCCGCCCGTTCGATGTCCACCGCGCACAGGATGGATGGACATGAAGTCATTTTTCGCTCCGTTGGTGTAATTGCTGTATGGCGATCCAGTAGGAGGATAAATAAATAAATAAATTATTTTAAACTGTAACAGGACAAAGGTGTGGGTGAATTCAGGAAATAGGCGAAAAGTTAGCTCTATTAAAATTAAACTATATTATTTTGGAATATATGATGAGCCCGGGTACGACAAGATATTATAAGTAAGTAACTTAATAATAAATGAATCTAAGCCTTTTAATTCTGTAATTCTATTTCACTTAATCTAGCCCGGAAAAACCAAGATGTCAAGATAAGTAGCTTGTTCAACTTCTCACCTAACCGGACACAATCTTCTGCTCAATTATAATATTCAAGTTCTTGTACTTAACAAAAACAATGCGTGGATTCACACAATGGTAGCAGCTTGGTAGAAGTTATCACTAATGTATCAGCATCATATTCGGATTGGTTTGGCAACATCCTGCCGTTCCTACCCTCCATTCAATGTTAAACCAACTGCTGAACGCTTCGGTGGTTCGGCTATATAGGTAGGTACCTGATATTGAAATTCGTTGGAATAACCTTTTAACCTGGATTTTCTTGACTGTCTTAACAAAAAATTCTGTGTTTTGCGGGTCCTAATTATATGGTACCTTTTTCTTAATTTTACCATGTTCACTGTTTACTTTTTGGCTAGTTATATCTTCATATATCTTCAATAGATCATTGTTTATTCCCATAGTCATAGGAAGTTCTTGTTTAGATATTTGTACTGTAAGAACCAATAATTTGATAGTCCATGTAATTCTGACTTGGATATTGATCGGAATGCTTTTGTGTACATGTCATAGGTAATTGGAAATTTAACATTTTAGTAACCCGTCTAAACTAGGTATTGTATTGATTTGCATATTTCAATTTCCGCTTCTTAAACCTGCCTTCCTGACTTACCAAGCTACCTTAAAGAGTGTCCGTGGAGTTTCTTGTCCGTTCTCCATAGGAACCTACTACGCTTTAGAATGGGCAACTAGGTTCATATTTCTAACTGACTCGACTCCTTGACAATTTAAAAGTCCCTGTAAATGGTTTAATTGAAATTAATGCTTTGAGTTTGAGTTAAATTAGAGTTCTTAATTCGTCAATTCAGAGTACTATAGGTAACCTATGGTAAATAATTGATTTATTTATATATATCTATTTTATTGACATTGTGAAGGCCGCAGGAATCGGCTGGATGCGGGAAGCACAGAAAAGTGGCGGTGTTTGGGGGAGGCCTATGTCCAGCAGCGGACGTCTTTCGGCTGAAATGATGGTGATAGTGATATATTTTATTGTACACCACAAAAATATATAAAAAAAATTAAATCAAACATTACAAAATATACAATGGACGGCCTCATCGGTTTCTATCCTAAAGAACATAATTCTATTTTTACTCCGTTTTATTTTAGGTTACCAACAATGTAGATAGATCGACAAAGTTTACCAAATATTTATCTCAACATATGATGGCATGTACCACAATCACATAAGTACCCGCCTCATTTAAGAATTCGTTTTGACAACTGCCGGTGGACGGACAAGCGGCGCCCGCGCCGGTGTCCGCCCACCGTGAAGATGCGAGATGCCCTTCGAGACTGGCCATTGTGCCCTACGACCTCCGTCCTCCTCAGCCGATATTCAATCATGTTGGGAAATTTTGTGTGAGACCTTGAGGTTTTGTTGAAATCGGCTTAGTATTTAAAGTGCACCTTTAAGGAATAGAGGGCCTGTAATAAATGTTTGCGTGTTACGCTTATTACAGTCCTAAGTACACTAAGGTTCAGCTTGAATATCAAAGATAAGTCTTAATAATGATACCAGTTAAGTTTTAGTACCCCATCCCTAATTCTTCCCGTGTTTGTGTTTTTTTAAGTACTTTATTTTTACTTTTGTTCTGTGTATTAGGCGAAAATATGTTTTTGTTTCTAGATATCATGAGTCGGAAATAAAATAAAAATTGACGTTAGCTCTCTGGATTCTGTCGATCGATTTTGCAAGATTTGATGCAGGCATTGAAATACTTAATACAGTTCACAGCCTGTAATATGAATACGTTATCTCTCCATCAATATGTAATTTTGTTCTATACCTAGTAGATATTATAGTAGCTCTGAACATCTACTTCCTTTGCGTGATAAAATGTTCTTTAACATAACTTCCTTGAAAGATAGCACTGCTAAAGTGGATCCTGTTCACTTTGTTGCAAAAAATTAAGTGTTTTCGTAATGAGTTTCTCGATTTCTACGTGATCCTTACTCAGAAAAACTTGTTAATTTAGGTATTTACAAGACATGCTTCTAGGCGTTTTGGTCTGGTTTAATAATCTTGGTAACAAGCAAACGATAAGAATAGAATAGAATAATCTTTATTATGTCGTTGCCTGTTTTTTACCTTAATTGTTGGTCTGGCCGCAAGCGGTACTGCTGAGCATGAGATGTTGGGTTCGATTCCCGAGTCGGGCAAAGTGCTGTTGGGTTTTTCATCTGAAATTTCTCAATAGCAGCCCGGAGTCTGGATTTGTGCCCGGTTAATGGCAAGAAGCTCACCCCCTTAATAGGGGATAGCTCCATGTAATCATGGGACTTAAACATAACTGGCGAAATACAGGTGTGATGTGTAATGTTCTGTTTATGTACACCATATGAATTACGGATACAAATGTAGTAATTTTACATAGGCTGACACAATGGGCTCTACTGACATGTACATGTCCTCGAACATTTCATATTTGAAGCCAATAATGTGATTTTTAAACACGTAGGCATTGACAAGCATTAAACTTTAAAATGAAATACTATGAAAACAGGAGATGAGAAAATAGTAGGTAAGACCATAGGAGAGCTACTGAGGTCACAAGCATTAATTTCCCAATTACTACAGCTTCGCTAATTAGAATCAACCTCTAATCTCATCATAACTAGGTATATTCTTCCCTGACAATCATAGTTAAATGAAACAAATTCCTGTTTGAAGTGTTACGTACTCAATCAGCATGCATAATACTTAGTATACGTTTCCTCGTCATAATGCTACGTGGAACACAAAGCTTGAGTAAAATTGATGATCGCTATCAGTCATTGTGTCTGCCAGTATGTCCCACGACCTTAACTACTAAATACGAATCTGCTTAAATACAAAATTCAATTGTACAAGCGTGATAAGGTTCACCTTATGCGTTTGTTTAATTATCATAAATGTAGGTTTTTCTTAAGTATAAAGTGTTGGTGCTAGCGTGGTTTGAAAGGAGTTGGATGTTGTCTAGGATTGGATAAACATCGGTGTGGTTATCAACACTAATTCTTCACTAGAGCTAAGAATATGAGAATGGCTCATGTTTCCTTATAGTGGATTCGCAGCTGTAGCCCGAGTCATGATTTCATGGAAAAGTCATTCAATGGAATAAATCTAACTTAGGGAGATGTATTAATGATTTTAATGATTATAATTCTGTAAATACGTATCTGTTATAGTCGCGAATCATATTTTGATCAAGATACAACCTGACACTGACCTGGAAGTAGCAAAAAAAATAAGAAAAAATTAGAATTTCGCGGGCAACAGTTGCAGATTTACATTAAGAAACTCAGCTAGACTGAAATATTGGCAGTTGAGTTGATTATTTAGGTTACCAGTGGATTAATTGCGTAACACACTTAAGGCGCTGACAAGAGGTAAATGATGTAAGTAGGCTTGTTTTAAACAAAAAAATTGCCAAATCTATATTATAGTTTGTGGTAGCAGAAAAATATATGTTATTCTTGAACATATTTCTCAGAACTTGGTAGTTACCCAAACACGTTTAGCAACAAAAAAAATCTCGATACAAATGAACGATAAACTAACCTTTTACTGAGTGTACGACTAAACGCCGACAGACACTACGCCGACAGACTGAACACCGACAAGACTTTACTTCGACGGGACTCTTCGCCGACAGGACACTTCGCCGACAGGACTCTTCGCCGACAGGGCTCATCAGCGACGCAATTTATCTCCGATAATCACATACTTACTTTGGAAATCGATTACTTATGCGTTTCTTGTAATTATACAATTCATACAAAATAAACGACGTTACAACATTGTAACGTATAATATGGTACCTACCTAATCCTAAAACATTAACTATTGTTTTAGGATTACGTAGGTACCATATTATACGTTACAATGTTTTCTATTAATGCAAGTCGTTTCTGGCACTCGCCGGCCGCTACCGCGGCACCGCTCGCTTCGCTCGCTCGGCTCGTGCGTAGGAGGTCACAGTTTTAACCTAACCTAACCTACCTGTCGGCGAAGAGTCCTGTCGGCGAAGTGTCCTGTCGGCGAAGAGTCCCGTCGAAGTAAAGTCTCGTCGGTGTTTAGTCTGTCGGCGTAGTGTCTGTCGGCGTTTAGTCGTACACTGCCTTTTACTCTGCGTTCCAATCAAAAATATCTATATTAAATAATAACGTACGGTTGGTATTCAATTAATAACAAGAACGTCTTATTTGAATGTTGAACTTGGTTGTTTTTATTTTCGATTTCTCAACTCATTTTTGAGTAAATAGATAATTGCTTCATATTTTGCAATAAATTACAAGCGTTGTGTCATCGCGCTTCTCTTTCTTTTGTATGCAGTCTGACAGTGACCGCGCTTTAGCTGTTGTCAGCGTCTTAATATAATGACAATACAGTTCATTATGACAGTTCAACAACTTAATTGCGTCATTTACGTAGTTGAGCAGACGAATTTTACAAACATATGAAGCAATGGATTTACAATTTCAAAATCTATCGGATTGTGTTTGAAAATGCGTTACGCAATTGAGGTGCAGGTTGGCAGGACCGCATAAAAGAAAGCATGATTCAAATTAATAGATAAACTACGTAAATTAAAGTATCTCTTTGTATTCAGTTTCGATCCTAGATATGGAAAAAATTAAAAGCGACATAGCAGAGTCCACCTGAAACTTCTTTAAATTTGTCAGAATTTCAATGACATTGATTCATTTGTAAATATATGCGATCCAAATGTTGTGAACAAGCACACTTCGTTTATGTGTTGACATTCAAATACAATTCTGTACGTACAAGTTCCTAGATAGGCTTCAACAAGAACATAATTTATGTTGTGCACAGTGCACCGGATCAACATAAAGCCAGTCACTAATTTTA
The DNA here is from genome assembly GCA_963921375.1 of Tiliacea citrago. NCBI lineage: Eukaryota > Metazoa > Arthropoda > Insecta > Lepidoptera > Noctuidae > Tiliacea > Tiliacea citrago. The sequence continues at coordinate 22,250,322 of OY992785.1, forward strand.
TGATATATGATGTAACTTTTTGTCCCTTCGAGAACAAAGTATTGCGCAAACAGTCCTTTCAGGAGTTCCAGTAATCAACTGTCATTGTTTTAAATTGGCCACAAGCCGCACAAGCTAATTGGCCGCAGTTTCTAAGATCTCTCACGATCTGAACAGTCGTAGCCTAACAATAATTTATATTTTAACACGCAATAGATATTTCTTAGCTGATAACGTCAAATTTTATTGAATCAGGAAACAAAAACTCGTGGGAGACGAATTATGATTATTAGTGGCTTGTTTCGAAATATTATCTTAATTAGAATTAAAGGTGATATACTAGTTAAGTATAATGCAATGCTTCACCTTCAGTAACCACTTACATCCTCATCATATTATCTGATATACGTCTGATGAACATTATGTTTTTTTAATGACCACCATCGCTACAACGATTGCTAAATAGATAGGCACTGTTGAAATCTCAAATAATTTATTAATTTTCTACCAAAAAGCCTTAATTTCCTTAACGACGCGGGTCCTGCACCAGCCTTACGTATCACTTTTATTTACTGATTTGCTGAAATATAAAAATACTTTGGCGTGTTAGATAATACTGATGTTGTTCTGAAATCGAATGATTTCGTTTTCTGCTAGCAGACAATGTACTTAACGCCTCTCCTGGTCCAGTAGTAAAAATAACTTGTTCAGGAATTCCTTTTTCCTCGATTTTTTTTGAAATCTTGGAAGCTAAGTTTTTGTAAATGGCTTTTCGCAGGTCAGCCTAGGAGGTTGTTGTCTGCTTAAACAGACTTTCCTGTGGGTGCTTCAATAAATTAGGCGTTCAGTCAGGGCATACAAGTACAAACCAAGCAGCTTGTTTTTAATGTAAACTAGTTTGGAAGGCGCTGGTGTTTGTGATACAATGATTTTTTCATTAGTACAGACTCCAACTATACCCTCATTTCTGGAATGTTCCATTTTTACTTTGAAAATTGTTTTGTGAACCGTAAACGTGTTTTTCTAAAATATTTTTTTTGTTATTATAACTATAAATTATTATAATAATTATTATGACTTTAAGCCAAGGGTTGGGGTACGGAACTCAGCTTAGGGCGTCGCTGGGGGAGGACACCAAGGGACAGGCTGGATCGGATTAGAAGCTATTATTCCAGGACTGGAAGCTAAGGTATTGTTTGTCTGACTTTAAGTCCATTTGATTTTAGCGAGCTCTGCTGCTACAATCTGCTAAACGACTTTGAGCAGGCGGTACGGTACCTACTGTACGGCTTGTAAAGGATGACCCCTTTAGGTTGAAACATAGCAAACAGTTTGTTAAGAGGGCTTTGCTCCACAACATTGAACAGTCTCTTGAAGAAACTGTTTAATGTTGTGCTTTGACATTCATCGGCCCATTTTCAGCAGCTGATTGTTCATTAATTTATTTAGAGTACTGCCACATGAGGCCTTTGTCCAGCAGTGGGCGTCTTTCGGCTGAAATGATGATGATGACTGCCACATGATAAAAGCAAATCAATCTGCCCAGCCTTTTCCAAACTATGTTGGAGTCGGCTTCCAGTCTAACCGGATGCAGCTGAATATCAGTATTTTACATGTGGCGACTGCCTATCTGACCTCCACAACCCAGTTACTGGTAACACGATCCCCCCTGGTAAGACTGGTTGTCAGACTTTTTGGGCTTCTGACTACAAATGACAGCAGGGACCAACGGCTAAACGTGCTTTCCGAGGCACGGAGCGGTCTTGAAATGTAATGCATGGCCACCCATCTACGAACCGACCGTGGTAACCGTAGCTTAACCTTCGGTCGACCCGTGTGGCTGTTATTATTTAGCTACGAGCCCCTTGCCATTAATAGAGATAGAGATATTTTTTGCCACAATATGATAAAAACCACATAGTATTTCTGCACATAATAATAATTTTAATTATTATTATGTGCAGAAATACTAATATTAATTTTAATTATAATTATTATAATAAATAAAAAATACACAACAACATCACGCCTTGTTTCCCCGAAGGGTTGGGCAGAGGTGTATCAATAGTAGTACAGTCGGTGACCAGCATTATATGACCCCTCTTCCATTATTCTTCTTCGTAAGAAGGGTCAGGTAATGCTGGTCACTGACTGTACACCACATTTCGCCAGTTATGTTAAGTCCCATGTAACAGGAGGCTAGCCTATTGCCATCAACCGGTCACAAGTCCAGACTCCGGGCTGCTAATAAAAAAATCCAGCTAGAACTACCTAATATCACGTATTTTTTTTTATTTGACATTAAAGTACACAGATACAGGTTGACACTTAATTTAAGCATGGACATAGCCTGGTACAATATAAATGACCAATGACCCCCCTGTGTTTTTCCAATTCACTTTTGACATTGGCAGAATAGTCGACATCGGCTTTGCTTGCCACAATTAAAAATAGAATAGAATAGACCCCCCTGTGACCCAGGGGGGTCATTGGTCAGCCGTCCATTATGGATATCAAATCAAATCATTTATTTCAGATAAATATCCATAGGTAAATTTAAACCAAAATAAAAAATATTATAAAACAAAACAATAATAAACAAACAATACAAAATAAAATAAAATCGCAACCTTAAAAACAAAATTAAAATCAAAATTAAAATCAGAAATTTAAAAATATAAAAACAAAATTTAAAATTAATACACATATTACATTATATACCTAATAAACGCAGGGGCTGGCATACCGCTGCAGCCACCTCCGCAAAAAAGGCGAGTCCCACCGCTCGGACAACACACCCCTTTTTTTTTTTTTTTGGGTGGGAAATTATCAAATAACTTCTCCCGCTCTGGGTGGAGCGGGAGGGAGTGTCAGACTTTTACTGACTAAAACCCACCGTGTTCCTTCAGATGCCTGTGTGCCAGGGCCACGATATCCCTTTCGGACAGGCTCGTAACCCTGGCAGGCCGGACAACACACCCAAAAGCCCGTTCGAGCTGCAACGGCCACGGCGCGGAAGTGACGCACTCCTTTTTCTAATTATACCGTGGAAATCATCAGTTCTTGCCTCAGGGAACATCGCAGACGCGCTACAAAACCGTGGCCGCCCGAAGAGAATCCTAAACGCGTTGTTGTACTGGACCCGAAGAGCGCTGTACGCCCGCAGGCTACACGTGTAGAAGGTCTGACAGTACGCCTTGAACTGGGTCACCTTCACCTGCGAAGAACAACGCGCAAACCTGCGAGCCAACATTTTGCACCGGATAGACAACGCCCTACGTTCCCTCTCAATATCTGCATTGTCAGACAAATCCTCAATGACCCAGATACTTGAATTTATTTACCTTACCTACAAAGGATAAAACAGAACCCTTTAGGATCACTTCGTTGTCCGTCTGTCTGTCTATCAGTCTGTCAAGACCTTTTTTCTCAGGAACGCGTGGAGGTATCTAGCTGACATTAATACTAAATACGTAGATCTGCGGACCCTTTGAAGTTGGAGTCAACGCAATAAAAAATCAGGGCCATATATGCGACATATTTTGATACTCGCAAATAAATCAAAATCATAAAAAGAGCAGTGGTGGCCCAGCGGTAACGTCCCCGACTTACGAGTTGTAGGTCGTGGGTTCGCACCCAGGCAGTTACTTTGTGTAAATAATTTCATCACCACTGCTCTCAAAACGGTGAAGGAAAACATCGTGAGGAAACCGGCATGTCCTAGAACCAAAAATTCAAAGACATGTGACATCTACCAACCCGCACTGAGCCCGCGTGGTAGATTTACAGCCCACTACCTCTCGAAGAGAGGAGGCCTGTGTCCCAGCAGTGGTAACATTATAGGCTGATTATGTAAATAAATCAAAATCAGGTCACTCTCCGTCGACGTAGAATCATGAAATTTGGCAAGAAGGTCTCACAGCACAAGTAAAGGTCCGAAAATTATTAATTAGTATTTATACAGGGTGTTTGGTGCATCGTGTGCCAAATTGAAATGGTCGACTGGGGGAGTCATCTGCTATCCTTTCTGACCCCTAAACACTTCTCATGCCCTGTGGATTTTTGTTCATCGACTTTTTATTGTTTTATTTTAAAAAATACCCAAATTTTACATTCAAGTACAAATTTAAAAAAAAGTATAAGTCGTAGACTCTGAATTTTAATTTTATTTAGATGAGTATTGTATTACAGTACTTTTAAATTCAAAATTAGTGACAGATACATAGATAGTTCGGAGGTTCCGAACTAGGGAGGTACTACTTCAACGCATTAAAGCGGCGTTCAATAAAATTAAGGAGGAAATCGACTTCGTACAACAACTGTGGAAATACGAAATAGATGTCGGGCCTGCATTCGCAATAGAGGCCAACAATTTGAGCAGAATATGTAAAAAAATATAGTAGTTTAGTGTAGTTTATTAAGTAAGTTTGTTTTAGGGATCAATTCATTACAACTACGGAACCCATAATTGTGCGTCCGAAACGCACTTGGCCGGTTTTTCACAACATTGACAGGAAGTACCTATTATAAACATCATCAAGATACACAGTGGATTTAATACGTAATAATGAAGCTAACCCAAAAACTATTCAAGCAAAGTTAATAAAATTTATATGGAACCACCGCGCAAGCTTCCTCTACCAAATGATTTTTTTTTCCTAATTGGTCCACAATTGACGAAAATATAGAAAACTTACAGACCAACATATTATAACCTCCTCCTTTTTTCCTAACCGGTTAAAAATTGACAGTGTTATTATCAGACCGATGACTTGCTTATAGGGAAAGAAAATAAAACAAGAAATAGATATATACAAAACTTTATTACATAAAACTTAAAGCTATGTTAAATCTATCAGTTCGTTAAGGATCAGCTAATTTAAGAAGTAAAAGTATTCATAGTAGCGTTGGCATTGTTTCGTGAAATAAATTTTGTAAAAGACTTTAAAGTATGAAACACAGTTGGTATGTATATTGGCGATTTTCGAAAATATATCACCATCTCCATATCAACATTAGATGGTGCATGCACAGGTGCTAAACAGGCATTAAAACTCGTCTCGCTACGTCATATAAGGATTGTTCATATGAAGTCTATGGAGCTACCTTACAGCTAAAATTATTGAGCATCACATTTTAGTATAGTTAATTACAATCTATGTACATGTACCTTAATTCTAGTGGTTTGTTTCGTGTTGGTAACTTAAGTAGAATTTTAAGTACAAAAGGAAAATTAAAATTGGTAAAAGCTACAATAGGTAAAATATCCTTGGCAAAATTATTGCAAATTATCATTTTGATTTTGTCACATGATTTAGCTGGATCAATGGAAATCTAAGAAATTATTACAAATCTGGGAAAACTGTAGTGCACGACGAAATTCAGAAAAAAATAAACACTCTTTCTAAAATTATTGTCACAATTTAAAGAATTTTTAATAATTATTCGAACGGTTAATTTCAATGGTTAAACCTACATTGACAGTTTTATTAAGACATGAAAAGGCAGTGTTTTTGTGCATATCAATGTAGCTGGCTTACAAGCCAGCGGTCCCGCAGTATTCGCCGATGCGGTCCGAGATACACTCGAATATGTCGAACGATATGTCGCAGTTGCGACCATTATCTGAAATAGGAAAAATAGGTATTAATTAAGTAAATTATTAGTCATCGTTACTTTCTTGTGATTATCAAATACTTTTCTAAATCATAGCAGTAGAGCTATGATTTATTCTCGTACTGAATATTGCTACAAGCTATCGTACGTCATTTTCCTAGAACAATTATATCACTAAATCCTTTTTATCACGGTTCAGCATCATCGAAGCATAAAAGCTTCATTAGAGAATCATTGAAATTCAAACGGGATTTTACTTAGTCACCAGTTTGGTTTCACGAAAGGTAGTCGACGACTGAGACTGACGTAGGAGTAGAACTCATCAGTCACATTTTGGGAGAGTCCGCGTATAACTGGTCAGTTTCCCTCAGTGGTCAGTTTATTTAATTCGCTACTTTCGTTGATTAGTCAGTTTCACTGATTGGTCAGTTTTACCGATTAGACAGTTGCGTTAACTCGAGTCCTAGGATGCAATTGGTATTTTATGTGACCTCTCAAAAGCGTTTCATTAACGCACCACAATACACTAGTTACTTTGACCACAATACACTAATCTATAAATTACATCACTACGGAATTCGTAGAAAAACTGCTGATCCTGGTATTTCCTATCTATCAAGCAGGCAGCAAAAAGTAAACGTTAATGGGGCGACGTCCTCGGGGTCTCCAGTTAAGATGGGCGTACCTCAAGGTTCAATTCTTGGCCCTTTCCTATTCCTAGTTTATAAGAATGATCTCCCTTACATGATGGCTAACTTATCAGATATATCAGTTATATCTTCGGGTATATTCTTTGATGATACTTGTCTTATTTTAAAAATATATAGACCTGACTGTTCTTTCGAAATGGTTCGCAGCTATAAATATTTCACTTAATGCGAACAAATCAAAATGTCTTAAGTTCTCATTATCAAATGTACCCCAAGTGGGTCTAAACTTAAAACTTGATAGCAAGAAACTTGATGCTATTACGGAAACTGTATTTCTAGGAATTACTCTAGATTCTAAATTGCAATGGGGCGCTAATATTAGAGCTATTTCAGGTAGATTAAGTTCAGCTGCATATGCATTAAGAAAAATAAGGTGGTTAACTGATATAGCCACAGCTAGGTTTAGTATACTTTGCTTATTTCCACAGTATTATGTGTTATAGCGTTCTGCTGTGGGGATCAGCAGCTGACGTAGATTCAATTTTCATTTTACAAAAGTGGGCAATCCGCGCGATCTATAAAATGGGTCCTCGTGAGTTCCTTAGAAATATACTAACTTCGCCGGATCTTTGTATCTTAGAAAATATTTTGTGTGTTCGCAAAACTTAGGACTTTTCAAAATAAGAAGCGACATCCATAATGTAAATACACGTAGTAAACATTAAATTGTCACCCCCGAAGTTAGTTTACAAAAACCAGCAAATCATTTCTTATCAACGGTATCCGCTTATACATATAACAAGTTGCTAAAGTCGGTTACAGAACTTACGATGAGTTGCACGAAACCAACATTAGTTTAACGGAAACAAAACTGATGCTGTCACTTTCTTTTTGATACAGATTGTAAGGGATGGCATGAATTTAAAGTCTCCGTTAAAATAATTTTGGTTTCGTGCAACTCAACGTTAGCGATGTAAAGTTAAAACCCACATCAAACGTGTCATTATAAAAAGCATAATATAAGATTAAAGACTACGTTGAAGACATGGAAGTTTGGCAATAATTCCTTGTGCACTTCGGCTGTGGCTTCCCTGGTACTTCATTACAGCAGTTAATAGACATTTAAATAGTTATGCCTTATCTATGTAATTGCTCCTAAATTACTCTTTTTTCTTTTTTTTTACACTTCCTTGACGTTATCTTTTCATTATTTGACATTATAAACCTACAATTTTAATTACAACTATTTATTAGTCTGTGGATTTTGTGGACAGGATATTAATTTAGACTTGTGATAGTTGTAATGGCATTCGTGTTATTTCGTTTAAATAAGTATTTATTTTTATTATTTTAATAATATTTTATATAGATTATCAAGATTATTTTATATTTTGTGAATGTGAGAACGATGCAGGCTTAATAGACTGTAGATTTGAAGACCAATTTCTATTTTGTTAAGTACCTGGTACTTGTTGATAGGCCTCCACTGTCCTCCCACGTCTAGCACTGTTTTGCGACGCGAGTCGGACGTGATTAGTATTTTGTCCGAAACTCACAGGGAAGTCATTGAAATCAGACAAATCTTAAAGACAGGGAAATTAATTAAATTAAGTTTCAACTGTTCGTATATTCAAATTAATTGTCAAATCACAACTGTCCTACTTTGACACTTTTACATAAGAAAAAACACGGCAAATCGTTTAGTGTTTCAATTGGATAAACAGTCATCACTTTCATTAAGATTATAATGACTTCAGTGATTGGAAAATATTATAACCTTGGTAGATAAACTCACCCATAGGCACAGTTCTGGAGAACTTGTCGTGGTTCTTCATGAGACACTCCCGCGATGCTTCAAGCACCGCCATGAAGTAGCCGCGCTCGTTCACGCCGTCAGAGTACAGGCCCACCAGACCTTCCAGTGTCGGGAAACCGTAGCCGTCCACCTGGAAATATATGAGTTCGGAATTAGTAGGAATACTTGTTTATACAGGTTTTCTTTTTCGCTATTAAGTTTTTCCATTAGGAATTTTTGAGTAACAGTTCGGGATTTGAATGATTATTAATATTATTCCATAAATACCATATTCGTTACTGTGTCGAATCATCGATCAACAAACAACCTCCTACTAAGATGAATTTAAAATGCTAAATATCCTATGAAGACCAAGCTGTTATGTTTAAACAACTCTGCAATACTATAGACGTTCTGAAGATGGATACATATTCTGTCCGCCGCTGCACATAGACCTGTCGTATTCGAAGAAAGATTTACAGATTTATTTCTTTTTCACAGACTATTATCTCATAAAGCCGAAATCGCAAGAACCCAGCGAAAAACTAGCCCACTTAAATAATAAAATTAAGATTATATCTGTGAGGATAAAAATAACATTTATTGAAACCAATTCATAGCAAGTCGTTCAGATTTTATTGTACGATCCTAACTAGTGTAATACTTGCAATAAAATATTTCATACAAAAGAAATTTATATAGAAAAAAGGTATGACAAGCACAAACTGCAGATGGGCCCGACCCCCGACTATTAAATTCAATACCGCTTTTTGAATATAACACAAATAAAATACAAATTACAGCGTGTACCGAAGAACTTTTATGGCCGTAATATTCCTGCTCAAAGGATTTCAAGTATAATAAATAAGCAACGAATTTTTCTTTTTCAGATTAACGACCTTACCCCTCATGTTTTATAGTTAACAAATTGGAGCAATCAGTTCGTGACAGAACTATAAAGCATTAAAACTCGATTTAAAATTATTTTATTTTTCGTTTACGAGTAGAGTTGACCTCGATCCTCGTATGGGAATAGCCGCCTAACATTATGCGGAGATTTTCATAATATTTTTTTAATTTATTCTTGTTGATTTTGTGTTTTACATGAGTTTGAAATGGGCACTTACGTCCATTGCACTGCATTGTTTGATTTTAAAATGACTTATTAGCCGAAAGTTCATTTTAATTTAAATGCCAGTAATTTTAGGAGTAACTGACCAATAATCATTCATTTAAATGAAGCAATTATGCTTTAAATCAGTCGATTTTATTACGCAGTCGATGTTTTCCATCACGCAATATTTTAAGCAAGTACTACTTTCTGCACAATTTTCTGTTATAGATTACTTAATTTAAATTCTCTGAGAGAATTTTTTAACACCATAGAACAATTTCAGACATGAGATGTGGTCCCTAAACCCAGAATCCACGACGAACAATATGAATTTCTCTCCATATCGAGGTACGAGAATAAAAAGTGCTTCATACTCGATGCAACAGAAAGTTCGTTTCATCATTCTTTGCTCTACAAAAAGTGAATTGAGTCAATGAAAATCAGGGTTGCAAACTTGCAATGTGCATCCAAAGGCGATTTTGGTAGTGCGTTGGGTAGATTGCATTTCGTAAAGGAAATCGTAGTTTTTTGAGTTCAGATTGTACGTAGGTATGTAAATTAATAGTATAGGTTTATAATATTTACATCTCAGCATTTTTCTTCTACTTATATAAATACATTTTATATTTATGTCACTTCATCATTTCAACCGAAAGACGTCCACTTCTGGTAATAGGCCAAACAAAATTTTGCCATAATCGCCACACTTGGCAGGCGGGTTGGCGATCGCAGTATGGTGTTAAAATGCATAGAGAACGCTGCTGCCCATTCTCTAGTAAGTCTCTTAGTCGCTTTTTACGACACCCGCGGGAAGAAATAGGGTGGTGCTATTCTTTATTCCACACAGACAATAAAATTTTTAATGAAAAATATTTATGTGGGTGTACTATTTAATACCTAACCCTTTGGGAAAAATAGGTATGATGTTACAATTGCTATGCGATGGTATAATTTTATTTCAACAAGGTTTTTACTTTTATTATTTTAATAATATTTTGTGTAGTTTTTTTTTTAAATATTTTGTGAACGTGAGAACGTTGTAGGATTAATTGACTGTAGATTTGTAGACCATTTTTTGTTAAGTACCTGGTACTTGTTGACGGGCCTACACTGTCCTCCTTTATCTATGAACACTGTAATTTGAAAACATTGTAAAAGCTAATTATTTTTAAAAGGAGTAACTGTTGAGTTTCTTTCCGGCTCTTCTCCATAGGAAACGACCAATTGGAAGCGTGCACCTAGCTTCTGACGTTTCATAAGTGCAGATGTATGTTTATGTGAAATAAAATATTTGATTTTGATATTTTCATTACCTTGTTCAGCCAAACAAGTACTTACAATCTGACAAAGTTTGGAAGTAAAAAACATAAGTTTCTTAGGTGATTAATTTGGCAACCAGTCCACTTTTTTTATGAAGAACTTGTTCTTACAAGCTTTCATAAGTTTTTTAGAGATGACAGCCCTACTCTCTACCAGCTTAATCGGTACAAACAAGTTAGCAGTTACTTAGATAAAATAGATGGATGCAGTAGGACAGTGGGTTAATACTTACAGCTTTCACTTTCCGGTACACGCACTGCAGCAGGCACTGGAATCAAGAAACATAATGTCTGATTAGATAAAGACACAGATTAATGAAAGATAAAGTGCTTTTTAAAACAAGATAATCTTTGAATAAGGAAAAGTAAGTAGAAACAAGTTATATTTAGGACAAAAACAAAAAAACTGGTTATAAAGTTAAAGAACAAAATCGACATCACTAAATACATTCTTTATGTAATTTCCGTTTGAAGGAACTGGGGTCTGTACTGGAAAGGGCTTTCGGTGAACTACTTCCAAAATAAGTTTAACTTGGTCTTCAAAATCGGGTGTGCACACCGTTACATGAAAAACTGAGAGAAACGGAGAGTATCGACTCTCGGATTATTAACAGTTTTGTGAGAAGGGCAAACACTAAGCATTGATTTGGGGATGTCCTTTTCATAATACTCTAACTGTATTTTTCTCTATTGTATTTTGATAACTACTAAAACTATTAATAAGTTATTAGTAGTTATTGTTTGAATAAAGAGTATTCTATTCCATTCTATACTATTCTATTCTATTCTAATATTTAAAAATATAATTTATATGTACATAATGAAAAAAAAACAATAAAAATATGGCGAAGATGGCGGGATGAACTTGACTCCTACCAGAAGGACTAGCCCGGCAAACAAAATTTCGTTGAAAACGGAGAGGCCTTCGTCCTACAGTTGGACCGTGCATACTTGCTAGTTTGACTTAATTGATTGCTAAACCCTGCCAATGTTAGAATCTCACAAGTGTTTATCAGTGTATTTTATATCCCTGGAGCCACTACTTATGGATAGTTGGCAGACTGGGGCTAGTTCCTGCTAGGCTTCATCCATGAACTTATTCATTAGTTCTTAGTTGCTATGAACAACATCAGCTATGCAGACGATATGGTCTTGCTGAGCCCATCAATCAGTGCATTAAGACGTTTGCTGAAGGTCTGTGAGAACTATGCGGTGACTCAGGGGCTTAGGTATAATGTCACTAAGAGTGAGTTACTTGTTTTCAATGGTGGTGCCAAAAGATACTTAAATGTTCCTTGCATCTCATTAGCAGGTACACCCTTGAAGCAAGTCTCAAAATTTAAATATCTGGGCCACTGGGTCACTGAGGACCTGTGCGACGATTTAGATATAGAGAGAGAGCGTAGGGCGCTGTCTGTTCGAAGTAATATGCTGGCCCGTAGGTTTGCACGGTGTTCTTACGACGTTAAAATGACGCTTTTTCGAGCCTACTGTCAGACTTTTTACACCTGCAGCCTTTGGGTCAAGTATACGCAGAAGGCATACAGCGCTCTGCGTGTACAGTATAACAATGCTTTCAGGATGCTTGTGGGGCTGCCGCGGTATTGTAGCGCTTCGGGTATGTTTGCCGATGCGAGAGTGGATGATTTTTATGCCATTATTCGAAAACGATGCGCTTCTCTCCGGCACAGAACAGATATCAGCACCCACGGCATGTTGAGAGCATTGAGTGACCGGTGGGACTGCCCGATGCTTGGTCGATGGGTGAGACTGCACACACAGCTCGGCTCGACTAGATAGCTGTACGTGCATTTTATTATATTTCTATTATGTTATTATTATTATTATGCCTATTTGTGATTCTTATGTGTGTGTATTGTGTTATTTTTTATTATGACATTATTATGTTGTGATGTTTCCGATTATGTTATTTTTGTTATGATGCCTTTGTAATTAATGAATGCTTATGTTTTGATGTCAATATTTCACTAATTCTATGGACTTTAACGTCTGCGAATAAATGATTATTTATTTATTTATTTTATTCAGCAATCTACTTTTTTATGGATATCATATCGTTATCAGCCTATAATTTTCCCACTGCTGGGACACAGACCTCCTCTCTTCGAGAGGGAGTGGGCAATAATCTCCATACGGGCCCAGCGCAGGTTGGTAGATGTTACATGTCTTCGAATTTTTGATACTAAGACATGTGACTGCCGGTTTCGTCAAGATGTTTTCCTTCACCGTTTTCAGAGCAGTGGTGATGAAATTATTTACACAAAGTAAAGCGGCTGCTTAGTATCGAACCCACGACCTACACAACTCGTAAGTTAGGGCCATTACAACTGGTCCACCACTGCACTCATGGGTAGGTAAAGCTGCTTTTATGGATGGCTAGAGGCTTATAGAGGTATGAGGAACAGAGTGTAAAGTTCACTCATCTTCCATAGAAAAGGGAGGATCCTCCGAACAGACGGGCAACTGCCCGACGATTGATGTCGGGACGTTGTATATATGCTAGTCGTGCGGTAAACACTGCTTGCGCGATGCAGGATTTTGCGTGACGTCAGTGTGATACGTAGCTAGTTCGCAAGTGGCGATGTAAATGCCACCAGAGGTTAATTAAGGATTTTTCCTGATAGTAGATGAATAATATTCGATGTAGTAACTCACCCCAGCGATTCTCTTCTCGTCATGCGTGAACGGCACCTCTCTCTTGTCACGCCGCCTCTGTGCCGGCATCGTGTGCTCTTCTTTGATCACGTCTAGTGCCTCTGTAAATAGAAATAGTATGATAAATAGAGATATATATATATATACATCGTGAAATGAACAATGACTTGACCGGGAGCACTAACATGCTTACGTTAATCAGATTAGCAATTTAAAGGGCATTTTAAAATTAATCAGCGAAACTTCACAGACTATCGTATCGGCAATAAAACAAAAATATCCGAAAATGATAACTTTCAGTAAAAAGCTCTGAATACGGGGTCTAAGTTCTCAGGTCACGCGTACCTACTTAGTAACTAGAAATTATTTTTATCTAGGTATTGCTATTAAAGCATCGTTTTTCGATACCTATCGATCGCGATTTCAACAATATTTAAAGAAGCATAACCTCAGATTTCTCCATATATAATGTACTTATGTGCACTCCAAGACGAAGAAGGGTCGAAGGCACTCGTTTAAATCAAATTAGCGAGTTACCATGGCGATCATGATTGCTTTACTACCAACCCGAAGTAAATCGGTGTACGATCATTTTACGCAATAAATGATCGCTTTTGAGAATTAAAGGATGAGGCATGTTTGTTTGTTTGCATGCTTTTAACCGACTTCAAAAAGGAGGAGATTCTACGTATTTTTTTTCCTGTATAATCATCTATATTTTTGTCAATAAATTGTGAACCAATTTTGAAAATTTTTTCTTTGTTTGAAAGGGTAAGACTCTTGAGGTAGTCCCACAAAAAGATGAAGTTCTGATGGGTGGTTTATTTTGAGTTCGCTTCAGAATACGTATTTAATGCACTTTGTTGATGATGTTATTATAAGTTCCTTTCACTGTTGTTCACATAGCAAGTAGTGGAATACGAATTTGTGTGGGGTAGGTAACAAAAAGGGAAAAAACAACAGACTTCAAAAACCCGGGAATCGAACCAGCTAAAATCTGAAAAAATTATACTCTTACAAAATTCCACCCTGTATATTCCTCTTTTCCTAGGTCGATGAACGCTCAATGCTAGAGGCTGTAGTTGGTACATCACTATATAGAGAGTAGCAAAAAAAAAACAGCTTAAAAGCCCAGTGCACATTTGTACCATCTGGTGTAAAAAATATTCGTCATTTTACCGACACACGCGACATTACCATGGTCCCAAGATTAGATGCAACAAAATGATACTTAGAAATGTAGACACGTCTTTACAGAAGTGCATTCAGTGGCCAGAACGCAACATTGTTTTTTGGACAGGTTTACCTCGTTCTAAATAAACAAAATGGCTTTACAATAAAACGTCATAAGATCACGCCTGTACTCCCCGAGGGGATTAGGCAGAAGTGTACCTTACACCCACATTTCGCCAGTGCGAAGTGCCATGTAATAGGGGGCGACCTTATTGACATCAACTGGGCACAACACCAGACTCCGGGCTGCTACTGAGAAATCCTTGATGGAAAACCCAATAACACTGCCCGACCTGGGAATCGACTTTAGGACCTCACACTCAGTGGCGTCCACTAGACCAACGAGGCAGCCTTTACAATATGGCCAGGGGGTCTACTCCGAAGCGATAATTCGACGTATCGGCCGAATGTTCCGCCGTTTCTTGATTTCCAAAGTTTCCTTTTTTGACTTTGAGTCCTTACACGACTTCAATTCACATTTTTGACTTTGATTTATCTCTTTGACAGTCGTTTTTTTTTTCACCTGCATCATCCATAGTTAGCCGCATTTAGGAAACGGCCGAACAATCGGCCGATACTTCGGGTTCATCTTCGGAGTAAAACGCCAGTATTTCAAAACCTTGTAAACACTGATACTTTGTCCAGTTACTTATAAAAGATCAATGTTTTACGCGCATCTTGCTTCATATGGAAGAAACGGGTCACTTACCCGTAGAATTTACTCGTAAATTGTGTTGCGTTAGTATTTAATAAGTTTTAGGTAGGTACTGCAGTATGTAGGCCAGACGGGTCACGAACCAGCCACAAGTTAACCAACGCTCACTTTCGATACCTTTACCAGTACTACGATGTTTCTGGATTTGAAGATATAACGTGGTTAGTGCAAATACAGTGCTTTTATTGATAAAATATGATGAAAGATACGCTTTATATTTGTTTACCGACCATTAAGTATTTTTAAGTTCGAAAAGATTATCAAGAAGATTCTATTTCACATCCCTTAAAACATGAAACGAATTATTATGATTACATCTCTAAGATTATGACATTGCCTAATTACAACAATAAGTTACGTGTCTATAGAGGCAGGCTAGACTCTAGCTTTAGCATTCCCAGTGCAGAGAACGACCTATTATCTACAGGGTGGAAGGGACATCGACGTGAAACCAGTTACCGTGGATTCAGTACATCATACTTGACCCCCGAGCGTTGAAATTTCTCGTCGTTAATTTAAAAATAAAACAGCTGTTTCCTACAGAAGTGCAATCCCTACTCGGTCAAAATATATGGAAAAGCGATTTTTTTTAAATAACTGACGAAAATTTTTAACGCAGGGGAATCAAGAATGATGTACTGAATCCATGGTAACAGGATGCGCGTCGATGTCCGCGACAGACAGACAGACTGACCATGGCGAAACTATAAGAGTTCCTTGTTGGTTACGGTACCCTAAAAATGTAAACGTACAATGAGACAACACGATTCTCTTTCAAACCAATAATACAGTTAGACACAGGCACATTACAAATGCGACAATATACAGGGTGGAATTTTGTAATGCCACCTGGAGAGAAAGTACTCTTAATACTGCAGATAGAAAGTTTTACTCAAAGGAAACATTCCTTTATTTTTGAATAGAAAGCAAACTGCATTCAAAGATTTTCGAAAATTCTCTTCTCCCACACCCGGGAATCGAACCGGCTAAAATCTGAAAAAATTATACCCTGTACTTTTATTGCATCGATCGTTAGGGTCAATTATAAGGATGAAATCTCTCTAACAAACATGATAAATTAAATGAAAGGAAAACCAGGAAATCTTAAATTAATTTAATTATTTACAAAAAATGGTAAACTAACTAATTAGTTGCTCGAAATGGGCTCCATTCTCTTGGATACACAAATTTATTGTTTTAACGAATTCATTTCTAGTAACCTTTAATAAAGTGTTGTGGTGAATATTATTAAGATTTCTGAACTTCAACTCTCAACTCGTTGTCATTCGCATAAGATTTCATGTAAATTTGATTTTTTACATATCCCCACAAAAAAAAATCTAATGGGATGAGATCTGGCGATCTCGCAGGCCATCTGATTGTGCCGTTTGTACCAATCCAGGTATTCAAATGGTTATTAATGTAGGCAGTAGTGATTCTGCTGTCATGTGCTGGAGCACCACCTTGCTGTAGAATTATTTGGTTTCGCTCTTCCTCGGGGAAACCATTTAACTCGTTTCTTAAGAGATCCAGTATTTCAATATACTTGACAGTGTTTAAATGACCTTCGTACACGTGGACTAACACTACATTATTTCTCATAATTCCGCACCAAACGTTGAAAGAAAATCTTACTTGATTGTTAGTTTCATGAACACGAACAGGATTCACTCGAGACCAATAATGGTTATTGCGACGATTGTACATGCCATTATTGCTGAAGTTGGTTTCGTCAGACCATACAATGTTACTCAAAAAATTAGGGTTTCGGTCAATTTCTCCAAGCATGTTTTCACAAAATTGTAATCGTCTGTCACGATCCCCAATATGCAATTTTTGCATCAACCGACCTTCACGATAGCATTTATACTTATACTTTTTCAGCACTTTAAGTACGCGAGTGTGGGTTATTCCTAATTCATCGGCAGCATCTCTACTTGAAGCCTTTGGAAATGATTCAAAGTATGTTAAAACATCTAGTTCAAAATCGAAATAGTTTAGCTGAATAGTTTGCCGTCTCTTCTTGAAACCACCCGTATTCTTTAAATTTTCTACCATTCTTTTCAATACGAACCGAGTTGGTGCCTGTCGGTCTTGATATCTCTCTCCATACCACCGCAGAGCTAGATTCACGTTTTTGTTATTTAAAAAATAAGCTTCCATTAAATCAAACTGCTTTTGATAAGCATCTGCATTTTCACCGTGAGACAAAATGTGAAATGAGTTGTAAAAACAATCAAATGTGAATAACAACTATGACAATCTAATTTTCAAATTTTAATCTAACATTCCATATTTAAATTACCTCATACACGCAGCTACGCGTATGTCGCAAAGGAGTCTGCATTACAAAAGATGGATGTTAGTTAACAGTCCCGTACGGTATATCGAATTATCCTTGAACGATATAACTGTCTACAGAAAGCATGGTTCACCGACGAACGGTAATACGAGAAAACTATTAGTCGATACCATTATTTAGCGACAGCACGTTTCGCCGAATAACGCTACATAGAATGAATGGTTGGCCGATACCAAGATTTGCCGATGTCATGGTTCGCCGGAACACGCTTGAACTAAATAATCCTTTATCGATAGCAGTTGCATGACAATGGGATCGTGTTGGAATGACTGCATTTATAAAAATAGCAGACTTGGGCCGCAGAGCGTATATACATTCTTTGCCAGATTGAATCATTTGGGTTAGGTTAGGTTAGAACAGTGACCATTAACGCGCGAAGGCGAGCGAGCGAAGCGAGCGTGCCGCGGCAGCGGCCGCCGAGCGCCAGGTCTCCTCTATTGTTGGCTAGCAAACTGCTATCGATAAAGGATTATTTAGTTCAAGCGTGTTCCGGCGAACCATGACATCGGCAAATCTTGGTATCGGCCAACCATTCATTCTATGTAGCGTTATTCGGCGAAACGTGCTGTCGCTAAATAATGGTATCGACTAATAGTTTTCTCGTATTACCGTTCGTCGGTGAACCATGCTTTCTGTAGACAGTTATATCGTTCAAGGGTAATTCGATATACCGTACGGGACTCGTTAGTTAAAGAGCTTTAACTTGACTTATTGAATTTGTAACTTCAGATTTCCTGGTTTTCTTTTCATTTAATTTATCATGTTTGTTAGAGAGATTTCATCCTTATAATTGACCCTAACGATCGATGTAATAAAAGTACAGGGTATAATTTTTTCAGATTTTAGCCGGTTCGATTCCCGGGTGTGGGAGAAGAGAATTTTCGAAAATCTTTGAATGCAGTTTGCTTTCTATTCAAAAATAAAGGAATGTTTCCTTTGAGTAAAATTTTCTATCTGCAGTATTAAGAGTACTTTCCCTCCAGGTGGCATTACAAAATTCCACCCTGTATATCACCAATGAACATTCGAAAAAACAAAAATATTATCGCGCGAAAAAGAATTATGCATCACATTAAGTAAGGCGAGCAAAGTAATTGGTGAGTCATCTATCACAAAGTCGCTTTTGTATTAACTGGAAACTTGAACACCTAATTAAAACCTCGTAAGGGAAACTGGATATTACGTGCTGTTCCTATAGCTATGTGAGTGATAAGTACTTACTTAGATTTAGTAATAATAACATAGTTAGGAAGTCAGTGATCTCTGCAGGGTGGTCTGTGTTCTGTAATTCCTATCTGCCTATTCTGTGTTTGTGACACTTGAAGTTCTTCATGATTTAAGTTTAAATTGGATGAATACTCGTAAATCAGTTCTGCAATGATATTCTGTAAAAATCTCACCGTGAAGTATTGCGTGGAGAAAGCTGTCAGTGTCATCTCACTGGCGCTAGAGATTGACCAAGCATTACCTATATTTACAATCATAATCGAGATTTTTATAAAAAAAATATGCTAATTCTGTTGAGTTTTTTATATTATTTCAAAGCTAGTATTTAAGTGTCTAAACACTACTAATTAGGAGGTTTTTAAATAAAATAGCAAAACAGAAATTCTGTCAGAAACTTAATTTTGTTTATTTCTATTTTTTTCCTAGACTGATCCTTAAACTTTACTATTTTTAAACACTTAAATACTAGCTTTGAAATAATATAAAATGATCAATAGAATTAACATAAAAAATATTATTAAAATCTCGAATAATTATGATTGTAAATGTAATACTTGATCCATCCCTAGCATCAGGTGGAATGACACTGACAGTTCACTCCACGCTCACTTCGCTTAACTTTCACGGTGAGATGGTCACAGAATCGACATGCTGGTCTGTACGTTTTCCCATCAATTAGTTTTAGGAAATCTGTTGGAAGCGGAAAGCGTAGTACCCTACGGGTTGTTGTGTCAATGCTTGAGGGAGACCCATGAAAGTTCATAAACATTGGTGATTTTTGCATGCAGTTACATGACCGACAGAACTAGTACCTGATTAACATGTCCGCAATCATGAGATGTAGCAAATATAACAATCAAAAATGAAAAGTATCCGATTTGATTCAGACCGTGTATTCAAACTCAAGATCTGCAGTAGCAGAACCGGAAAAATTAAGTTATTAGATTGAGTAAGCAACAAATCATACTGTAATTGGGCTCTATATGAAATGTTAGTAAACCAATAATGATTGGACAATTATGTGTGTTACAATATCCTGCAAACCAAAGGAAACTCAATTACCGCAAGCTTCCTTCTGTTAAAGTAACTAGTTTTTTTGCAGTTTGTCTGCGGCGTCTGTAGAGTGACCGTATGGGTTGAGGAGCCATGTCTCATATTTAAACGCAGCCGATAAATAGTAGTAAATTAGCCGAATTTGGACGTTTATGGTAGCTCCGCAACTAGCAAACTAGCCGACGACGAATGTATTTCAAAATTGGGTTTTGTACGGCTGAATTTGAGATAGCTTGATTTGTTATAAAAATCCATAAATTTCACCGCGCTGTTTAAAGGAAAGTAATCTGCCAATTAAAACACATTTTTAGTATCATTTAGTATTAAATGTTTTCTAATTTGTAGTTTAAAAATAAAATGGAAATGAAAGAGTGGAAAGCTACGTAATTTCGGTAATACAATACATTTTATGTGGGTCCTTAATCCAGAAGTTATATTTTCTACTAAATATCTACCACAGATATTTAGTAGAAAATTCTACAAAATATTCGTGTAATCAAACATCCAACACATTCAGTATTTCAAGAGATATTAATGATATACAAATTCCTTAACAATTTAGTTTAAAGGGAGATACAAACTATGATCAAAAACGCAAAATACGCGTTTGGAAGTGGAGTTGCGGATGCGGTCACCAACCCGCTAAACAATTTATTACCTTAAGTTTATGTACTGTTGACATTACAATATATAAGTCAGTCAGCCAGTAAGTCACAATACCCCGTACTAGTTGATACCTACAATATTACAGTGGGGTATATAATTATACAATACAATAATATACAACAGAAAATATCCGCCGATGTGCGCTGGTCTTAATTGTGAAAAGTAAATCATTTATTTGTATTTGGAAAATAAGCAGTTATGCTCTCGCGTGTTTACAACGGTGAGTGTTTTCCTCAGTTTCTTTTTCGGGCCAGGTTGACGAAATTACTTTTCTGATTTAAAAACTAATTAGGTAGGTAGATGTTTAGCCGTGTGTTACCTATAATATGAACCACATAATAACACTACGTGTTATAATTACCATCTTGAGGATTCAAATTAAGATAAAAGAGAGAGGATTAAATTCTTTAGGTTTATCAGATTTATTTTATTAAAATTATTTTTATTCTTAATTATGTGTTGATTAACGTATTGTTTTGTAATTTGCATGCCTGAATATATATATAGTACAACACAGTGGACTGCGCATTAACTTGACATTTGGAAACGTATGATTATGTACTGTGTTAGCAATGCCCTTTTGAAATTTGAATTTGAATTTTATTTTTCTAAATAAATAACTTTGGTTTATTATTGCTCCGTTAACTTCATCTTTAGCGAGCTAAACACAGTGCCTACCATATTGCCTGCCTAACAAATAGCTAGTGGTGTGCGTAATTTCAGTGTGCAGTCCTAGAATCTAATCATTTAATGCAATTTAACGGTAGGTTCTAACCAGTTATTGCGGATCTTCATAATATGTTATATCGTAATTATTTGAGGTCAACTGCAAATTAAAAATATGTAGAACGGAGTTAATAAAATGGACGATTAAAACAGATTAAAAAAAATTACGGTCTAGTTTTAATGCCCTTTTAAGTGGTTGGTAGTCATAAAAGATAGATAAAGTGCGAGAAATTATGTTTGGAATAAGGTAAAATTATAAAACTTTATTAAAGCTATAATATTATCTGCTACGGTAACTATATTCGCGGCTCAATGTCCTTTTAAATATTTTTCGTCGTAAGTATTTTCTCAGTCAGTCTGAAAACTGACTTTTGACAGTTTGAAATTTTCAGCTTGAAAGCTGAATTTTTTTGCACCAAAGTGCTAATATGACAACAATTAAAAATCTAAGTACTTTTTTATAGTTAAGTAGGTAGTTTGTGTTGCTGGAGTGGAGACCGCGTATCGGCAAGCTTAGTGTGGGACGCCCCCCAGCTAGATGGACCTGGCTGGGTCAGACTGCATGCGGAAGGCGGAGGACAGGGTGTTGTGGCGCAGCCTGGGAGAGGCCTATGTCCAGCAGTGGACTGCGATAGGCTGAGTTGATTGTGTTGTTATATTTTTAAACCATCCTCATATTTTTTCCTTGACACTGAAACATAAGGTTTTTAAGAGTTCCGCTCAAGCATAAACTTGAGAATCAAAGAAACTCATAATTTTTCCATATGTAAAACCTGTCTTTGTTGGCAAAGACTGCAAGATTGTTTGCGTTGCCCTAGATCTTCAAGTGATTACTACCCAAGGATAAATGTCAGCACTTTATAAGGTAGTCACGTATAAAGATTACAGGTCGCAAACGCAATAGAGCACAATATAGTAACATACTTCTGCATAGACTGACACGATAATCTTACATAACACCTCCAAAGATCTATAACCGCCTACCTGCAGTCGGTAAAGTAAACCACCTGTAGATTTTGTAAGGCTTGTGGCATTCTCTAGTGTAATACTGGTTTTAATACCCCATTCTAAAGAATTTAATAGAGCTGGGTTTCACCATAATATATGTTGGGGAATTTGGACGAGACTGAAAATGGTGATGTATCTCACCATGTTGGCAACGAAAGCGTCGTGAACAGTCTTTAGCAAGTTTCCATTTCTATACATTATCTTTTACCGCACTTTTGCTACCTACAGATTTCCGATTCTATCAATAAATAATACCTGCCTATATTATCGTCCCACTGCAAGAAAAGAAAGAAAAAATATTTATTGGGACTCACAGGAGATCACAAATTAAACTAAAACACACACGAAACATAAAAAACAAAAACAATAAAAAAAAAACAAAGTAAAATGAAAATAAAAACAAAGTTCTGTACGAGGCCATAAGACACCACGATCACCACGCTTGCTTGCGATTGCTTGCTCAAGACGGGCTGGCGATTTTAGACTTATATCCTAATCCTATCCTATCCGTGTGGTGCCGGACGTAAAGAATAGCAACATCCTATTTCTTCCCGTGGCTGTCGTACAAGGCGACTAAGGGACTTACTAGAGAATGGGCAGCAGCGTTCTCTATGCATTTTAACACCATACTGCGATTGCCAACCCGCCTGCCTAGCGTGGCGATTATGGCAACCCCCCCTCCTTTTGGGGGAGGTCTATGTCCAGTAGTGGACGTCTTTCGGCTGAAATGATGATGATGAATCCTATCCTAACTTCTTAACTAATATTATAAATGCGAAAATAAGTTTGTTTGTTTGTTACCTTTTTACGCCTAAACCACTGAACCGATCATCCTGAAATTTTGCATACATGTTGTCAGGTGTACAGAAACGGACATACGGTACCTTTCATCCCGGAAAAAAGTACCGTTCCCGAGGAAAACAGCAAAAACGTTCTTATGATAATAGATGGCGCCACGTGTCTTTCGAATCATGATTGAATTATGTAATGGAATGTATTTAATAGCACTTTAAATTTGAAAAAGCAGAGTACAACCCGAAATGATTGTCAAATTCTAAATTAACGCGAGCGGAGCCACGGGCAAAAGCTAGTTAACTATAAGTCTGAAAGTAGTCTCATATGCCATCATAAATTGCATGAATCTAATAAAAAGGTATCTACTAATCAATTATCCCTTTTTTTTAAATAATAGTTTAATGACCTGGTTGCTGGGACCTTTTAGCAAAGTCTTTATTTAGTTACAAACTTTGTTTAAATAGGTAATTATGAAATGAATTTTAAACATTTTAAACAGTAAAGTGCCACGTCTTTACCAAAACTCATATATCATATATGAGTTTTGGTAAAGACGTGGCACTTTACTGAGACCTCACGCGGACTTCTTGAGAGAACTTGAAGTGATATGTTGCACTGTTTTGTTTCGTTTGCCTACACTGATGCACGTTCACGAACACTAAATAATTAATAATCCACCATTATTACACATTAATATTCGGCTAAACACAAGTTTTAGGAAATAAAACAAAACTGCTAATCATGACGCTTCGTTTTCCCGCCAAGAACTCCTCAATTATCCCCTTTTCGCCACTAATACGTGAGAGCTTGCGTTGTTAAAAATTGCATCAAACTAATAAACAGGGCGGTACGCGACGCGTAGCGACAATTGCACTAATCAGTTACCCCTTCATCGTGAGGGGTACCCAATTAACACAGCTGTCTTTACAGTTGCACTGTTTCGCAAACGCACGAGTCAGGTACAGTCGAGTGCACATCGCATGTCCTGCGGTGCAGCAACCTGCAACTGCGATTTATGCAATGTGACGCAACGGACCTATATGGGTTAGTTGCTCACACATACCGACGAACGGTTTAGAATGTTGTTTGTTTATGGGTCAGTTACTGAGTCGAGTTATCTAAGGATCTTTGTGTTGGGAAATTGTTTTGTGGATGTAATTGGAGATTTTGGTAGTAGCTACACACAAATATATTAATTACAGTCCATCCTTTATAATAAATAAAATTCACCTTCCAAAGAAAACTATTCGTTCTCATAAAAACTGGAAATTATCAAAAAAAAAAAAAAATATTTCACATAAACCTACATGGGCACTTATGAAACGTCAGAAGCTAGGTGCACGGTTCCAATTGGTCGTTTCCTATGGAGAAGAGACGGCAAGAAACTCCACGGTTACTCTTTTAAAAAAAAGTTGGCAATGTTTCCAAGTTACAGTGTTAATAGGTATGGGAGGACAGTATAGGCCCGTCAACAAGTACAAAGTACTTAACAAAATAGAAGATAGTTTACAAAGCTACAGTCTATTAGGCCTACAACGTTCTCACATTCACACATTAAAAAAGAATCTATATAAAATATTACTAAAATAATAAAAATAAAAACCTACATATTTAAACCAAATGACAACCTTGTCATTACAACTGTAACAAAACTGAATAAATATTCTGTCCACAAGTCACTAATAAATATATTAAATTAAAATTGTAGGTTATGTCAAAGTATGTAAAAAAAAGGAATAAAAATCGTAATTTAGGAGCAGTTAATAGACATTTACATAGTTATGCCGTTTATGAGGTACCAGGGAAGCCACATGTGCAGAAGGAATTATTGCCAAACTTCCTTGTCTTCAACGTAGTCCTTAATCTTATAGTTTGCTTTTTTGATTAGGACACGTTTGATGTGGGTTTTGAAAAGGTTCCATCGCCAAGTTCTATAACCGACTTTGGCAACTTGTTATAGAAGCGGATACTGTTTATAAGAAATGACTTGCTTGTTTTAGTTAATCTAAATTTGGGTATCACAATTTCATGTTTACTACGTGTATTTATATTATGGAAATCGCTTCTTATTTTGAAAACTTCTAAGTTTTTGCGAACATATAAAATACTTTCTAAGATATAAAGGGAAGGCAGAGTTAGTACATCAATTTCTTTGTTTCTAATTTGTTTCTAAGGGACTCACGAGGACCCATTCCATAGATCGCGCGGATTGCCCTCGTTTGTAAAATGAAAATTGAATCTACGTCAGCAGCCGATCCCCACAGCAGAATGCCATATGACATAATACTTTGGAAATAAGCAAAGTACACTAACCTAGCTGTGGCTGTATCAGTTAACTGCCTTATTTTTCTTACTGCATATGCAGCTGAACTTAATCTACTTGAAAGAGCTCTAATGTGGGCACCCCATTGTAATTTTGAATCTAAAGTAATTCCTAGAAATACAGTTTCCGTAATAGCATCTAGTTTCTTGCCGTCCAGTTTTTTTAGACTCACTTGGGGTACATTTGGTAATGAAAACTTAAGACATTTTGTTTTGTTCGCATTAAGTAAAAGATTAGTAGCTGCGAACCATTTTGAAAGAACAGCCAGACTATCTTTGACATGTAAGACATCCGTATCTTTTCTATCTATTTTAAAAATAAGGGAAGTGTCATCAGCGAATAGAATTATATTCGATAAGTTAGCCATCATATATCCTGTAATTTTGACGGGAATGTAGAGGAAACATGTTATTTTTTTTTAAATTGGCTGAAATTATTATGTGCGTTATTTTTGTCATTTACTTTGGATAGGTAGGTTCATCATAATACATTCAGTATCGTTTTGTTTGGACTAAGCAGGTACTTACCTAAAGATCGTGTACCTATAGTCGAGATTTATGTACGGGGCTTTTAGCAAATAAAATCGGCACGAAGACTGAAAAGAATATTCCCTCTCCGAAAATCGTGAGCAAATACAGATACATGGACGTATGCAATATTAAAATTAATTATATGTAAGTGGACGAAGGTCAAGCATATTATGTTAATATCTGCATGTATTTTAAATATTTTAAATGTTTTTTTTTGCGTTCCGCAAATATTTAAAATAGTTCCTCCAAAACCTATTCCTGTAATGTCGCAGAAGATTTTAACTGCAAAAAATAAAATCAAAACGTTAAAATAAACGTTTCCGCTTATAAATAAACGTTACATAAACTAATGACAACAAAATTAAGAAAAACAAAAAAACCGTTTAAATTCTGTTACGGCATTCTTTTTTCAAAAACTGACCGGGACTTTTGGGAAATGTTAATAACACAATATTAAGGGTGTATTACACAAGCTAATTACACGCTAATAACGCGGAATAATGCGAAGTAATGCGAAAATGTCTGGTGTGCCGTAAGAGACCGGCCGACCATCGCCCCATATTTGGTGGTCAGTGGTCATGCGCGATGTTGTACTTACTAGTATTTGACCTCAGAATCGGATCACGAAATATTGTGACATTATAGTGTCGTATGTTGTGAATATTCATGTGGTAATAATTCATTTCTAACATCTACTTTAAACCTCAATAGATATTATTGCGTAATAAAATTTAAATTCGGAATTGATCCAAAATTAAAATGTCATTAGTGCTTTCCGGCTAACGATACCTAATTTTTCGATTATAAATGTTATGCAAACCAAGATTTGCACTGGCTCTTACGTTATTTTTATCTTTATGGAACACCAATGAAATGTACTGTCCCGTTTTGTATTGGTAAAAATATGCAGATATTGTTTACTTATGAGCATGACCAATTATCTCTACTTAATATTCGTGTTCTTGAACAATTCATCTCAAAAACCTATCAATTAGTTCAGGTGTTTTTCAAAGACGTCGTATGCAGACAATATGTCATAAAACTAGCGTTTGTTTGTTAAGTATGGCTATTTTTCGTTCAGAATGGACTCATGAGTCAGAAAATGATCTCAGTTTATACTGTTACGGGTTTCAACCTTCCTTATTGGTCACTGGTGACGTGCCTACGCAGAATCGTTGCACAGGTATTATATGGCAGAAGAAAAATTTCGAAGATTCGATTTAACTAGAAGCCATTCAAATGCATACCTTAACTGGTAAAGTTTTGGAGCGGTTTCTTGAAAGTTTTATAAGGTTTTCCTTAAAAGGATGCTATAATCGTTTTAATGACTGCGTAAAATGTAAAACCTCTCATAACTGTGGTTTAAAATATAGCATTTTTTGAGGTTATATGTAGTTTTGTGTTTTTTTTTGTGAAAATCGCAAATTTAGGATACTCGCCTAATATCACATGGATGTCAATAACCTAAACCATTGCGAGGACATTGTAGGTATTTAAAAAAGTAGGTAAAACAAAACAGGACATTGCGTTAACACCATAGCGTACATTCCTTTTGTCATAATGACATCGGTTGGAACATTTTATTCGATTGTGATGCTAATAATGACATTAGCATAAAAATCAGTGGGCAATGGACACTATCCTTTGTATACCTAGGTACTAAACTAATTATGCTTTTTTAAGCTTGTCTACTTGTAGCTTAGACCATTTAACCTCTAGACCCGCCTCATTTGATTATACCCCTCTCTACGAAGGTAATGGATTTTACAATCTAAGGCGTTTGTTTTGGAATCGATTTTCATCAGAGTCATATTCCTTTTTGCTAAGTAAGTTGCTCCGTGAATAAAATGTCAACCTATGGTCTTTAGTTAACGCATGCAAGAAAATATAAAACACCTTTCCAAAAATATGGAGTAACATATAATATATAATTCCGGTGCAATAAACGCCTTTTTTTATTAATATAATTTATAATATTATCAGAATAATGCTCAGTCGTACAAATAACTAGCATTTATCCAAAACAATATACTATACCTACTGGATACTCTATGATTCTCTTAGTCATAGGTATATATATATACATGCCAAGGTTGCAAGATTATCAGTTGTAGAACAAATATTTCCAATTCTTGTACCATACCTATGTAATCGCAAACTCCGAAGGCTCTTTCGCCATAGCACTATTTACGTCATTTTCAGCATTATTCCACATACAGGCTAACTTCTCATACGTTTTTGTATAGAAATACTTGTCAATATGCATCGAGGACACTTTATGTATGTATGCAGCAGATTTTAACCTTATAGAAGGCGCAGATATACTATGATTTTAGTGACTTTTAAATCTGTTATTACGCCTTCCTAAAATACAAAAAAGTTATGCAAAAAATGTATGTTAAACTAGCATACACACTATATGTGAATATTTAAGTATTGTAGTAAAATACTTTATGAAATAAATTCAGGTCTACCCAAAGCATAAAAACCGGCTAAGTGCGAGTCGGACCCGCGCACGAAGGGTTCCGTACCATTATCTATAACAGCAAAAACAATCACGTTTGTTGTATGGGAGCCCCCTTAAATATTTATTTTATTGTGTTTTTTTAGTATTTGTTGTTATAGCGGCAACAGAAATACATCATCTGTGAAAATTTCAACTGTCTAACTATCACGGTTCATGAGATACAGCCTGGTGACAGACGGGCAGACAGACGGACGGACAGCGGAGTCTTAGTAATAGGGTCCCGTTTTACCCTTTGGGTACGGAAGGCTAAAACGATATTTTTTAGGAACAGGCTATTTTATTATCTATTCTCTCTGTGATTTTTTTCAAATATTCATATTTTCGTTACTAAAAATAAATATATGTAACCGAACTGCGGGCGGCGCGGCGCACAGTGGGCTGGGATTACAAGGTTGGGTCTTAAGAGATCAAATGTATTTTTTTGGTATCTAGGCATAAATTTAAAACGTTTTTATTCTTTGACTTTTTTTTATTTAACGAGTACTTTCGGAGATATAGCCATATCAAATTTGTATGAAGAGTCATGTTATTTTAGTTAAGCAATTTATTCCAATTAAATTGAAATTGAAAATAATGTATAGGTACTAAACGGCCTGAAAACCTCAATACCTACTTAGTTCTTTAAAAAAAAAAACAATGTTCGAAATTTTCCACTACCATAGGTAGGTATGACGTAATTTGTTTTGAGACTTATTTCCGGGAATCAAGGGATAAGAGTGCGCGAGCGCAACAACAAGTTATGACGTGTCGTAACGTGATTGGTGCAACGATAGGGTATCAACGGAATGTTCGGTTGCATTCAAACGTACCATAATAGACGCACTACACATTCATTACTTACTTATTTGTTATTTTGTATTTGTGAAAATGTTTGAAAATTTAGTGACAAACCTTGATCTTTTCATTATTTTAAAAAACAGTGGCAGTATTAAAAATAATGACAGTTTGTGTAGTGAGATAAGGTCTAAATTTTTAGTCGAATTAAGTGATGATCACGAAAAGACCTTAAAGTTGTTTTGTGCAAAATTTTGTTATAATTTAAATAGAAGATGGGAAAACGCTTATCGTAAAGAAAATATATTCAGAACTAAAAATAGTGAATGGTTACAAGAAAACATAATATGGCCAGACTTTATTAAGTGTTTAATAGGCAGTAATGAAGATCAACCAGCACCGAGTACATCAACTCAGTATGTATCACCATCAAAAGTTTCTGTCGGTGTCTCCACCGAACAAAGCCCAAGAAAACCTTTTTGTGAATTAGCGCCTAAACAGAAAAAAAGACGTGCAGAAAACTTTCATTTATCTTCGGACGAAATAAAATATGCATATTTTGAGCAGTTGAAAGCGGATGGGAATGAGGAGGTTGCTAAAATACTAGAACATTTACTAAAGAATCCCCAAGATGTAAAAAAAGTTAAAAAGTGCATATCTGTTAAAGAAACAAAACCTGTGTTTTCTCCGGATGAGGCTTTAGGGTTATTTTTATCACTTAAGCTGACCAAGTGGCAATACAATACTTTAAGAAAAAGTGTTAACGAAAAAGACAGTAATATATTTCCATCTTATTATCAAGTGCAACATGCGAAACAGAAATGCTATCCACCAAAAGATGCTATTACAGTGACAGAAACCTCAGCTAAAATAAAGTTACAAGCTCTATTGGATATAACGACAACAAGAATAATGACGTCACTCGTCATAGATAGTGGTTGTAAAGAATTTACACTAATCAGTAAGTGGGGATTTGACGGTGCTTCTAATCAAGCCAATTACAAACAAAAAATGCAAACAGACGATGAACAAGAAAGTCAACTTGACGATTCAAGCATATTTATGGGTAGTTTAGTGCCAATAAAATTAGTGTGCGGCGAACAAGTTATCTGGCAAAACGATTCACCAAATTCATCTTACTGGTGTCGTCCAATCTTTTTCGAATTTGTGAAAGAAAATAAAATAACGATATTGCGGGAAAAAAGTGCTATTATTAAAAAATTAGTGAAAACAGAAGTTGGAGAAATAAAAATTTCACACTCTTTATTAATGACTATGATAGACGGAAAAGCAACATCAATTTTATGTGATACTTCATCTCAGAGATGCGACATTTGTAAAGCCACTCCAACAGAGATGAATAATTTGCCCTTAATTGCATCAAAACCGACTGATCCAGATCTCTGTAAATACGGATTGTCATCATTGCATACCTGGATACGAATGATGGAATGCATTCTGCATATAGCCTACAGATTAACGATACAGACATGGACAGTAAAGGGAGACAACAAGTGCATCATGGAAAGAAGAAAGAAAGACATACAAGACGCTTTTAAAAATAGAATGGGACTTCTGATTGATGTTGTTAAACAAGGGCACGGCTCCACGAATGACGGAAATACTGCTAGAAGATTTTTTGCAAATCCAAACATGACTGCTGAGATAACTGGTGTTAGTGAAGAATTAATAAGGCGATTTGCAATCATTTTAGAGGCAATTTCATCAGGTTACCACATTGACACAGCGAAATTTCACGAATATGCTCAAGTGACCATGCAACTGTATTTGGAATTATATAGCTGGTATTATATGCCTTCAAGTGTTCATAAAGTTCTTATGCATGGTGCAGCTATTATTGAAAGTTGTGGTCTAATACCAATTGGACAGCTATCTGAAGAAGCTGCTGAAGCTAGAAATAAAGACTTTCGTAGGTACCGACCCCCATGTGGTACAGACCACTACATAAAAAAAAAACGCGCCTAGTTCTTAACCTCTATGGTGGTGTGGAATAGAGAACAAAATTTGAAATTGCGACCAAATCGCAGAAAATCGCAACCCGAGAATAGGCGCTAAAATAGGACAAATATACGTACTATGCATACGTAGAGTCAATTCTTTAAGAAAATTTGAGAATTTCGAGATTTTCACATTTTTTTCTTTTGCTTCATACAAAAATTACTTTGGATATTTATAACTCCGAAAATACTAAGTTATCTGAACGACCCTCATAGAAATAATTACTTATAATCGATAGATAAATCCAACACAATATTTAAAATTTCAGAAAAATAAACTTTTTTTTTTAAATGCTAAGTCCTTTACCGGCCCGTTTCAGCCCACTGTGCGGCGTGAGCGCGACGCGCATTTGTATGGCCAAGATCAACGGTGATTACCCGACCCTTAACCTCATTTGTCTGGGGTATTAGCTCTGTTATCTTACATTGTGTCAAAACAATGGGTTTGGTTTTTCGTTCGGGTGATATTCAGGTTTTATTTTTTGAGGTGAGGATGCATCAACTTAGCCAGAAAAAAAAACAAGTTTCACCCGCGCCTGCTTGCCTACCCCTCTGATCAAACACGACTAAAACAAAACACAACTAAACTAAACTAACTTAAGAACTAAAAACGAATAAATCAAAAATGCGTGAAAATTAGAGGTAACTTCGTGACGTTTTTTTATCGAGAAAATTTGGATATTTTGTGTTTCTGTTCTACAAAAAGTTTAGAAATATCATGCTTTTCATATTATTTTTATTTTATACCCTATGTCTTATCAATTTCATGAAAAATCAAATCGAAGATAGGCTATTTTGGTTACTACCCCCTCTTAAGTGCCTTGAGAAGTTGAAGTAAATCAGCTCACTAGCTTTTGGAATTTTAAGCCTCTGAGAGTTGATACCTATATTGAAATTCAGAGGCTTCTTGTTGGTCTTGAAGCTGACTCCAGTGAATTTCAAAAATATTTGGTAAATTATGGAATCTCTTAATAAATTATAGAGTTCCTGGTTGAATACCTAAAGTCAGCAGGAAAAGAAGAGAAAGTTAGAAACAACAATGTCACGTCAAATGATCTATGACTACGATAATGCTATAGATGGTGCTAATTAGAGCAATGCGATTGTTAATAAAAATGGTTAATTAATCTTTCGTGCTATAATTTATTTCATTGGAACGTTTTTTGCTAAAGCACTGTTTGGTGAAATACTTCCGAAATGAGATTTAACTACACAATGGTATTTAAATTAAACGTGAAAAAAATAATTTAAATTACAAAATGAGCTTAAAATCTTTAGTTCTTTTATGAGTAATAGGCACATAGGAAGTAGCATACCTAGTATTTTAGGTACGTAGATAAATAAAATAATAGATAATAGATTTATGATCTACGTGCCAAAAGCATCTTCCTAATAATATAGTACAGAGATAAATATCAAGGCTTTCAGTTAAGTAGTTCCTTGTACATGCATTATAATTCGATCTTGAAAATATGACCTTTAGAACATATCCGATAATTTCAGATAAGGTCACTTGTGTACGAATTCAAATTGATATATTTTGTGTTAAATGTTAATTTTATGCATTAGTCATTAAAATGTAGAGCATCCATAATTCTAATATCAGTGTGTCGTTTTATTAATTAATCTTAGTTCCGCAGTCAAGAAATTATCTAATATGACCGAAATTTCCTATCCGCAAAAATTACGAATTTCCTAAGAGAATTTTCTCTGAATATTATTAAGAGGTAAAATATGTTTGTTTGTAAGTTTGTATCCACATCAAAAACAACTTATACCTTATTAATTAATAAAAATAAAAAAAACTATCCTATCTTAATCACAAACTAAAATATGGCATCAAAAAATTCAACCACATCGCTGTCGACTGGTAATATAATTTTTAAGTTTGTATGTAGGGGATAATCTCCGGAACTAATGATCCAATTCTAAAAGAAATTTCAGTGGTAGAAAGCTACATTATTCCTGAGAGCTTATAAGCTATAAATTATATTTATATCATGCAAATTAGCCGAGCTATCACAATTTTTGTCTAGCAAGTCGGAAATAATTTCTGAGCAGTAACCTAAAAAAAAGTACTAGGCTTGCATTAATTCACGATAGTATTATATTTCAATCATTAGTCTTATGCTTCTGATTGGATTTTGTTTAAATTTAGCACACAGATAGTTCATGACCTGGATTAACACAGCTAATAGGATACTTTTATCCGTAGTATGTTTCCGTCGGGACCTCCACGAGGGTGAAGCTGCTAGTTCGATATAAAAGGAACCCTTGTGCGAATTTCATGCTTAGACCCATCGTATTTGGCTCTGCGTTGATTGTCAGTGTATCTTAGTAGTCATTTCATGAATTTAATATCTACATACGTATTTGGGATTGTATCTATACCTATTTGGAACCTTTCAACAACGCAGAATAGAAACGCATCTTATTTAAAAAAACAAAGCTTAATGTTCCGAAAGTCTGATAAAGATTTTGGAACAGCCTTCAGGGCTCTTTTCTAGCTTAGTGAGTTAATAGCACTAGCTGAAGTAACAAAAGACTTAAATGCAGATACTTACTAGAACTGTAAAACCGAGGTCACATAACAATGCAATGCACGACTAGCAATATCAGCTGTAAGAACTAATTGAACGAAATCATTAGCAGTCAGTAAGCGTCCTCGTACTTGCACAAAAGAGCATTCAAATATTGAACAGAGCATGGAGCTAGAAAGTTCTTTTAAAATATTCGTCTTTCTATTTTGTTGCATCTCCGAATATGTGCGTGATCTAAATTATTTTTGGTAGAATGTTGTGCATGGTATTATAAAAGCCCAAACAGAGGTAGTTCTTAATTCTTCTATGAATTTATTCTAAAGCTGTCTTCGTGGGCTTTCATCAATGTATTTTGAATAGGATTGACTTGTAAAGATAAGTTTTTATCCCTCTGAAAAGAGTTCAGAGGGATAAAAACTTCCATAATCAGCCTATAGTTTTCCCAGTGCTAAGACACAGGCCTCCTCTCGGTGACAGGGAGTGGGCCGTAATCTACCTCGCGGGCCCAGTACGAGTTGTTGGATGTCACGTGTCTTCGAATTATTGATTCTAGGACATGCCGGTTTCCTCACGATGTTTTCGTTCGCCGTTTTGAGAGCAGTGCTAATGAAATAGTTCACACAAAGTAAATCGCCTGTCAGGGTTCGAACCTGATAAATCTGATAAAAACTTATACATTGAAAATTGTAATTTATCTTGGACGTGAACAGACCTTCGATATTAAATTTAGAGACAGTCAAGTTAACATGACGCCTCTAAATCTAATCCCCGAAAGGTTAGACTGAGGTGTACCGAAGTACACACATTTCGCCAGTTATTTTTAAGTCCTATGTAATAGGGGGCGAGCCTATTGTCATCAACCAGGCACAGATCCAAACTCTGAGCGACTCAAGTTAACTTTGATATTAAAAACTATTTAACAGATAGTAAACTGTATTTGCAAGGCCAATGTAGCTGAAATTACTGCAAATGAGTAGATGAGCATTGCGCCCTTCTCATCCCTAAATAAATTATCATCATCATTCATCATTTCAGCCGAAAGACGTCCACTGCTGGATATTCCTCCCCCGCCTTCCCCAAAGGCGTGGGTTTGCCATATTCGCCACGGTTGGCAGGTGGGTTGTCGAACGCAGTACGGTGTTAAAATGCATAAAGAACGCTGCTCGAGTAAGTCCCTTAGTCGCCTTTTACGACACCCACGTGAAGAAATAGGATGGTGCTATTCTTTACGTCCGGCACCACACGGCCCTAAAGCAATGCTCAACAGTAAACTTTGGTGATAAAGGAATTCTCTTTGTTTACATATTTAATAAGTTAAGATCTGATAGTACTGGTGTAAGTACATTACATATCGTATTTAAATGTAAAACCATGTGTTGAGTACGTCTCGTTATGCATTGCGAGCGTTTACTTTCACTGCGCATGCGCCGACCTTGACAAAACGTGACCGCGAGTGATCGAGTTTTGATACTAGTCGAGATACAACGAACTTGGAAGTAAGGAAGTATGAATATTTTTTAAATATTTATTTGATTATAATGATAAATAATTAAAAAATAACATTTATTTCAGGCTTGAATTTTGAATTGATTGGTTTTTGGATGGACTTTTTTTCCTGGTTTTTTGTTTGCTTTAGATTGGATGGTTTGGATTGGATTTTGGAAAAGATAATAAAATGTTATGATTGGCGTGATCACTAGATGACACTATGATTATTTTAAAAAGTCACGTTATCTAAGGTAATATTTTGTTGATTGAAACAGTACATACCTTTCAATTATTTGGAAGGTAAGTACAACAAATCAACTAATTAAATTATTTATATTATAATACTACTAATTAAATTATTATTTATTATCAACTAACTTAATTTCACGAAAGTACAACAAATCAAAGGTCCATTTTTTTGAAGAATAAATGAAAAACTCTCTGCCTTTTATTTCAAGTTTTCGCGAAAAGTATCCCGTAGCATACTGTAAATAAAAGATTAACAAAGATTAACCAACATAACATCTGTTTTACAAAAAAGAAAAGATCAAAGGTGAGGGATACACATAACTACCTACAGATGTCCCAGCAAAAGTAAGCGCATTGGCACTCATCGTCTGTCTTCGGAAACACGAACGCGCGACTTTGAGCTCAAATATAGAGCTGTAGTGTGAGGTGTATACGTAACCTATTTTGTATTACCATGGTTCTACAGATCATGAGGCCAAAATTTGAGATTAGAACTCTGAAATTCCAAAAAAAGCCGTTCAAACTTTCGAGTTGCGACCAAAGTAGGAGAAGAACCTAAAAGAGAAAAATACAAACGCGCAATAATAGACGTGCTTTATGAAAAAGCGTGGAAGTGCAAAATTTAGAAGCTCAAATCAAATCAAATCAGTTTATTGCAAACATGTTATACAGAGGTTGGAATAAGAATACAAGTTTCTAAAATGCACCCTGTAAGGGCACTGCAAAACAAAACAAAAATTAATAAATTACATTACAAGACAATATTTATCTTCTTTTTTTTATTTTACCTTTTTGGCGTGACGCGCGTTCGTACTAATACTGAGACACGAAGAATACCGAAGCGCATATATTTTCTGATTTACCTGTACTGTACGTACCTATTCAGTTATATGTTGGTATTACGATTACTGATCGTCCCCTTCACTTGAATTACGTTAAGGCTTTTAAAAATGTTGTTACGAACTCAGTACACACAAGGTTCAATTAAATTGTGAGAAAAAATCTTTTGATTCTAAAAGTGTAATAAACATGATTGCTACTCGTATATTGTAATTTGAAGTATGAACAAAGACCTCAATTTATTAATTGTGCGTGCAGACATCATCATTCGTGAACACACTTGAGTTGATGATAATTCCTCTGGCAATCCACACAGACTTTTTTTTGGCTGGTCTTTTCAGACATTCGTTCCTTGGGGACTTAAAATACCTTAGTTGAGCTTGTTTAGATCTATCGTTTCAAAGATCGACAAGTACCTAGACGTAAATGGGATTCCATGTGATGAATCATGTCAACCGATATTTAAAAGGCTTGGTTTGCTACCGTTACCTTCATTATATTTGTATGAAGCATGTATGTGTGTTAGGAAATATAAAGAATTGTTCAAAACAGCAGAGGAAATAAGTTCTCGAAGTCGCGCGGCGTGACACAATACAGACTTGTACTAGATGAGCTCTCTAGATTATCAAAATATAACAAAAACTGCCTGGCTACGTGTTTATAATAAATTACCTAAATATTAAACATATTTAATTGCAGGTTATTCAAAATTAAATTATATGAATGGTTGAATGAAAATAGTTTCTATAATATTAAGGATTTTTTTTAACATAAATTATAATGTTTTTAAATTCAAATTTGTATAATCGTCTAAGTTTGCATGCTTTAATTTTAAGCAAAACATGTATGATCTGATTTTTTATAATAACAACAATGTATACCATGTTTTAAGCAAATAAATTATCTTATCTTATCTTAAAAATCATTAATTTTAGAGACAAGACTAGGTATCTCTTCATTTTTACCTTACTTGACATAAGTAGCTAGAGTTTTGCAATAACATTAGTAATTTCACTTAAGACCCTGGCGATCAACGCTCGCAGCTGCAACCTGATGAAACAATATTACAAATATTGTTACAAAAAAAAAAAACAATATGAAAACATGTCATTCACGCTGTGAAAAAGTGCGAAATGCAATTCGCTATAACTTCATTGCAGGTAAGTTTAAAAAATATGTACGAACCTAGATAAATACTGCCTAAATCCAAATATCAAGATAATATGGTGGAAATATGCTCAAATTGGAAATGATTTTGGTATTACGGTTGTATAGACAATTCATTCATCGCCGCGCCCTTAACTCTGCAATTCATTTTTCTCGTCCCTTTTGTCCAGATATTTTCTATACTCATTAGATCAGTATCTAGATGTCTTGTGTGTGCGTTTTTAATGAGGTAAGACTAGCTTCTGCCCGCGACTTCGTTAGAGTGTTTCAACATAAAACGTCCTATATCACACAGCATTAGGGTAGCATTCGTCAATTAAAAAAAATTGAAATCGGATCAGTAGTACCGAAGATTACCCCTCTACATACAAACTTACAAACAAATACCTCTTTTGTAATAATAGTAGGTATGTGTAGATGAATAAGGTGATAGTGTGTAGGCAGTATAAATCAACCTAATGCAGTGTTAATTAATATCTCACCTCTAAGTATGGAGAGTTTAATTTCATCCTGGCACAGAGTTATGACTCGTTCTATCTTCTGAGGCGCGGTGGGCGGGTTTCGGCATCTTGATTCCTAGAAAAGGGGAGAAAAAGAAATAAGTAAATATACAGAACACAACTGAGAGAGAGAAAATAAGTGTAAAGACAGTTTAAGCAATTATTACGCTAACTTCTTTCTTAGTAAAATTTTAATATTTGAGTTAGTTATAAAAAATAAATCATTTCAGTAGGGAATACTTCTAACAAAAGCTCCATAATTTGTTGTTGCTTGATCAT
The DNA here is from genome assembly GCA_963921375.1 of Tiliacea citrago. NCBI lineage: Eukaryota > Metazoa > Arthropoda > Insecta > Lepidoptera > Noctuidae > Tiliacea > Tiliacea citrago. The sequence goes on from OY992785.1 coordinate 22,288,491, forward strand.
TATTATTGTTCTTTAACGAACGTTTCTGTCTGTAACCTGAATTTAAGAATGAAAATAGAACAAGTCGAAAAATAATCTCTAAAGAAGTAGAATAGCAACATTTTCTACTCTATATTTTTTTTTATACTTGCATGCATGCTATAGAAACTTGAACAAGTTTCTAATTAGATATCCAGAAACTAGAGGTCACATTAATTTAATTAACTAATTTATACTCGTTCCTTTGTTTTTAAATGTCACGACGTCGTTATAAATCGGTTTTTCAACATTATTTTCTGAGACTATTTGTAACATTTTGATAGTTCTTTTTGCTACCTTTTTGAGTTGAACATGTCTGCTTACATAAAATATTTTTAATAACTAAATTTATGTTATTATATTGATGAAAAATGTTCCTAAACTCAACACGGTATCGTCAATTTTGTGTGAAGAGACAACGGAAATTATTTTTTACAATATTATAAACCAATATTTTCGAATAAAAAAATTCTACAAATGGAGATGAAGAAGTAATCTATCTGTGGCAATTATTAGTTATATTTGGTTTAGTTAAATTTTGCCGCAAAATGTACCGAAAATCTGCAAGTTTATGTCAGATTTTGTGATAGCGTCCTTAAAGTAAAATTAAAAGAATACAAATGCAAATGCTAATACAATGTATCAATTATTTGTCTCAATTTAGATGCCGAGTAAGAATAGCAGTATTAATCGCTTTTTGTGTCGCTGATCCTACCTAGATTAAGTATGTTATATTTCAGAACATAATATTTAACACAACAAAGCAAGCGGATGGTGCAAAATGTCATCACACTACAAATGGACATAAATACACTGAGTTTCACAGCCTGTTACGTTAGTTCCAGGTTATGTTCGTACAACATAAACAGACACCAGATAAAGTTGTTAACACCTGCAGTAACAAAACGTTAGTACTATAGTGTTGTCTGTGTTGAAAACTGCGCCTACGCATGGGAACTGTGCACTTTCACTTGTGGTAGAAAATCTGCGTTCACCTATTGTATCTATGCACGCTAAAGTCTAGTGACATGTGGTTATGTACGCAATTGTTATGGGAAATGCGAATAGTTTTATTTATCGCAGGTTTTTCAATGCACATTTGGACTTGATGCTTGACGATTCGGATGATTGTCATCTATATATTTATAAAATAAAAATGAAATGCTGTTCGTTGGTAAGAGCATCACTTGAGAACGGCCAGACCGATTTGTATATTTATTGTTTTACAATATTCGTAATAGTCTGAATCACGTTTTAACGGAAAGAAAAATTGGAAAAGTTTCCCGGAAAATCTTCAAATTGGGGAAAAACTGAACGTACTTTTTTGTTTGAATTATTGAAATTTGGTCAGGACGTTCGGGTCGGTTAGTTTTAAATAAAGCAGAAAATATAATTTTGACGAATTTGACACTGAAGGGAATCACAAGGAATCATATTAACAGTTACATTTTTTTGAATACAACACTTCATACAATACTTTATCTACACCCATGATATGAATCCTCTTTATAGCTTGTAATCAACAAAGTAATAAATTTTTGCAATACTAATATCGAACAAAAATGGCGGGACACGACGTGAATTCAGATAACCTTTGTTATTTTTTTAAATTACGGCGCTGTGGTAGTAAATCGCGCGTGCATGACAATGTTATTTTTTTAAAATTCATAAAGAAACGACGAATTGAGTAGTGAGAATGTGGCTGTAAGATGAGTAAGGAAGGGATCGAAAAAGCGAAGGAGTTTCATAGTACAAATTATATATTACTCGTTTGGATGATACCTATTATGGTTACTATGACACTGGTTGTTTTAAAGTTGGCAATAAAGTAACTGTTTCAGAAACTTTTATAAAGGATTTATAGCATAGGTGTTGATAAACGACATTTACTACATTCAAATAGGGAGATAATTGCAAAAGACCATCTACCTACGTAAACAGGTGAAACAAAGAAATTCTTAAAATGGTTTGTTACACTTTCACGTTTCATTAATAGAAAGCATGAGGTATTTAAGGCTTGAGCACGCATAAATGAATGTGTTTCTTGGAACATAATAACAGAAGAGTTGGTTTTGTGGATCGAGAAAATCGCAGGTTTCTATAGCAGTAGGTAGGTATAGCTACGACTGATAGAGTAGCTTTGGTTCTTAAACTGTATAGATATAAAGAAAATTGCATCTTGCATTGGAAATTGAAATATAATAATAATATATAGCATGTTTCAAAAGGGTGGTGGGTCAAATTTAAGGATGTGGTACAGACCATTGAACTGAACAACCTATTCTGTGGTATCAACGTAGTTACCGCGAAAAAACGCAATACCTGCTCGATCCAAATGTATCCATATTCATTTATTTGCGTTCCACAAGGTAAAAACAAGATGTTAACAAAAGGCCTAAGAGCCGTTGTAGACCCTGTCAGGGCACAGCAAAAAATTATGTTAGATACATAGCTAAACAACAAAAAAAAATTAAAAAATCAAAATAAAATTAAAAAATCAAAATAAAATTGAAAAATCAAAACAAAATTTAAAACATCAAAATAAAATTAATCAAAAAAATTTAAAAAAATCAAAATAAAACTATACCTACATGAAAACAATTACATTCGCCTATAAGTGAATAACAATAACATAAACAATTCTAATAATGGAAAAAGTAGATGGTTTTCATTCCAGTTGTATTGTTTCAGTATCCCATGATATGAGAGCAATTTCTTCCAATTTCCACAAGGTGGAGTACGGTCAGAGCCCTGGATTACCTGACCCCTTTTACAAAGAAGAAGAGGGAAAAGGGGGGTTGGATTATGCAGAGCATTGATTATTATACTAATTCGCCCTTGCAGAAAAAAACCTTCAAGGTGCAAAATTTTTGGCACAGAGACGGAAGATTAGACACGGCCAATGCTCGTGCCACAAAGTAACGAAACAATCTAAGCTTTTGCCTATTGTTCTAACAATCGAAAGACAATAGATTACACTAATCGGATATTGAATGACCGTTTGTCTAGCGGTGGTGTGTCAAGGATCTTTATGTGGGTGCACAAGTTTGTTGGACGTGGGAGAATGTGGCATCGTGAGCCTAACCTTTCCTCAATTTCAACAGTCTAGAGATTGGTTAAGCATCAGCATTTTGCTTATCAATAATATAATTAAATGGGATTAATTGAGTGATAATAAAATTATGGAGTAGGTTTCTAAACGTTGATTTATAGATTTAGGGAGGGAATGAATATAAAAGAAACAGTTATGATAAAAAGATGTCGGCTGATGGGAAATTGGAAAAGAAGCACATATGGCGCTGAAGCCGAGTTATATGGACCCAGGACAGGCAGAAGGAATTAATTAAAAAATGTTAATGTGTAATGTTTAACATGACTGCTAAGTTCATTAGCAGTAAAAGGCACCATCGAAACCGGAAAGAGAAGACCCAAATCAAAACAAAAGGTTGATAAATTCATCGTATTGTTTCGAAACTTACTTTGCTTACTTTATTCCGTATTTAAATCCGTTACATTAGATACCCGAGTTACAAGATCTTGTATTTATTTATACATATAAAACAATATAAGCGGCATTTACTTTGACATTCAGAAATTATTAGAGTGGAATCTTCAGTGTCGAGTTTGTGAGTATTAAATATAATACTGTCGTCACACTGTCCAAGTTATCAATGTCACTTAGCGACTATTGGTGCGTTAAATTAGCTATTACCCGACCAAAAAGTAAGTTATGAAATAATTTATGATTACCTAAAGACGAGGAATACTCGAATGTTTGGTTCAATTGCCCGGCCATTAACCGTGGTTTAGTTTTTTTCATGAAATTATTAAATAGATAAGTCTTTAGCTAATAAGCAAAATAACTTAATCAAATATTTTGTGAGAAATAAGCGGAGAAAATCGGTTAAAATTAAATTGAAGAAAAGAAAGTGGACAGGTTAACAACGAAACGAATGATGTACAATAAAGATCTAAACAACAAAAGTTGAGCAAGAACAAATTAGGTAACTGATCTTGAAGAAAAAGTTACAAATATGTGTATACAAATAGTTGTAAGTCTGTAAAAGTTACAAATAGGTCTGCAAACATACGAGTCCTAGTTCCTCAGTGCGCCAGACCTGTCAGTTGATACTAAAGCATACAAACACAATCGGCCTTGGCATAAGAAGTAGTAGATCTCAAAGTATTTCCAAAGCATCTCGACCAATCCATAACAACAGCCATTTCGAAAGAAATGTCACTAATATTGCAAAAAACTTTTCGTAAGCTAAGCTCTCAAATGACTTAGCAAAACTAGAAGTTACTCCACAAAGTAAAAGAGTACAAATTATAATATGATTAGTAATAAATGCAAATTAAATATTTTGAAATTGTTACAAATATTGTTGCTAATGCAGATTTTAGTCAGGTCTAGGACATGCTACGTTTAGCCAACGTTTACATCATATAACATAATCGTTGGTAACATATATAGGAAACATTACAACATTGTGAGCGTGAGAATGCGGTTATGAATGGATACAGATCTTACTCAAAACTTTAATGGATTTGGTGAGAAATGTGGCTATGGTTTCCAAAGAATTTGATTAAAATCTGGCTTGTTTGTTATGTGACCTCCAATAGTCAAGACATAATTTTGTTAACTAGCCATGATTTTTTAATAAATAACAAATTGTCTCTGAGTACCTACCATAAACTATAAAAGAGAAAATAAACTTTTTAAACCTACTTTGCTTCAGCTGCTAAACAAACAACTTGACTAGGTCAAAATATAATGGAAGGTAATCTCACGAAGCTAGACAAGAGATATCCATTATTACATGACTATCAACACTACCAATATTCAAGGTCCAAGACCCATGTAGCCGAATTATTGAACACGTGAACTCATAAGACATTGACGATTAGAGACTGGTTTAATTTGTACCTGCCCTTATAAGCACTGGTGGTAGAAAGTTGTAATTTCAAGAGGTTTTATGCTATCAAATAACGGGTGTATTTAGCTAAATTGCTATAATGTGCAACCAGTGGAAAGTTTTAATTCGAATCCGGGAATCGAGGGAAAACTCGATTAGTGTGTAATTATCTTTCACGCTAGCTAGAAACATGAACTTGACGTGCGGTTTGAAAAAATAAAGAAAATACGTTTATTTACGGTAATTATGACGCAAAGAAGGAACACCAAAAATAACGGGTTGGGGGAAAATATGCGTCACATCCACGCAAAACAGCCATCGCTCAGTATAATCCTGTGACCCTTTGCGAGACTGAGCCCCGGCGCTGGGTTTCAGCGACAGCCGGCGTTGATGTGTGATGATTTGCATGATTTTTTTTATACACTAGGGAATTATGCAGCTAATTTCAATGTAAGCTTGTTCCGACCAAAAAGTGTTTTACCAACAGTCATAAAATGGGGCCAGAGATTAATTTTCTGAGACGAGCCATTTAGCACCGTACCATAAACTTCCTTATAAAATATTCACTCAAAACATACTTACAGGCAACATGTCACAGAGCGTCTAGTTCTTGCCTCCAGGTATTCTCTAATTTTCTTTCTCTTTCGTATTTAAATAAAATACTCCATTCTATGTTAATCTCAGTGTATCTGCTTTAACAGACACAAATCTCCATTGTCCCATAATAATGAAAATATTTTCGGTCGAACTTGTATTGGCAGAAATTATTATGTCAAAGTTTGTAACTTCATAAAAATCTCAAGGCAGACTTTAGCATCTAGTGTCGCCATACCAATCCTACGTCCTAATTGCCTAACTCCGTATAACCATGCAGTCTCATGATGCAAGAGACTGAACTCTGTCTTTTAGCCAATAGGTTCAACTTGAAACCAATTGCCGGCGCAAGCGCAACACCAGCCTGAACGACTACTTATGTAACTAGCGGAACATCGATACTAATATTAGCAACTGACTTTTTATTAGTTTGATAATAAATATAAATTTTTATGTTAGTTTTAAATTGTTGTTTTGTAATTGAGCTAAGTTTTATATCTATACAGATGGAAACTTATTATTAAGTGCTCAACATTCCGCTATAGCATCCCTCGCTTGTCTAGTTGTCTTAGGACCAGAACAATGATGTTTAATTTATTACCGATATTTGGAATACATTAAGAATAAGTGTAGTATAATCTTTATTTTTCTCTCTTCACAAAGGTTAACATAGTTATATAAAAGACAAGAAACAAAGAAGAATTAAAGCGTTTTGAAAAAAATGCATAAAATATGATCCTTTGTGAGAGACTGGCATTCATACTTGTATTCCCTGTATGACAGATCACCAGGCTCTTACTCCGAAAAAAAATTGGCATAGGTAGTGTAACGCGTGTGTAGTGCGCAGGTGAAGTGTGAGGAGAGGTAGAATAATGGTGTTAGTGTAAAAAAGAAAAAGAAAAAAAATATTTATTGACATAAAACATATTTAACATCACATTAATAGAATACTCTGACTCCTGCGCTAGTTAAAACTGTGTTGCAGGAGCCAGTGTGAGGGTGTAGAGTGTTTGTTACACTCATGCACCTTAAATGATTAAATATTACGAGGGAACAATGAGGAGCTGGTCTGTGGCATCATAGCCCGATTTTTGTAACCAGGTTGAGAGTGTTTTTTTGCAACGCTATAGTATATTATGCTGTGCTCATCGTTTGTACACTCACTTTATGCAACTTATGCGATCGAAACATTGTCTCTTGCAAAATTTTCCGTGACGGTCTATAGTGCAGCATTAAGTAAGATCTTCTGCGTCGACTGGATTATGATCGTATTTGAATTTACTGAACATTATGTTACCGAGACCAAGTACCAAATTTTGAACTAATGGCTGCCCGCTTTTTATTAAATTCATTTTATTAAATTTTAGTAAATTCTCTAACAAAAGGCGTATGATTGTGAATCAGTCACCTCGGGGTCGAGTGGGTGCGGCCTTGCTACTTAGACTATCTGCTCGCTTTATAAGGCTTTGTGTGGGCCGCATGACGGACTTACAACACAGTTTTTAACCTTATATTACTCATAAACGTTATTTGAATATTATTCGGTGTTAGATTTAATGTTAACTTCAATAGTGTTAGAAAAATAGCAACACGCCAGCAGTTTTAAAAACGAATGTGGATGGTGAGAAGACGATGGGTAGAACTCATACAAGAGGGGAGGGCTATGTAAAATATAATATTATGGCAGGGGAGGAAGAAAACACCGAGATGGCTGACTGGTTGATGAGAGAAATAAAAAGACATACTGCGGTGTCCCCAAGTAAAATTATAAGAACAAGAACATGGTGATGATTTGAGGATATGAAAATCGACAATTTTCATCCGTAACATCATTGCCTACATTTCGATTCATACTACTTACCTACATTATTTATAGTTGTCACCATTTCTTGCTATCATAAGGAGTGACGGCTGATTGGCCCTGGACGTTGACGACCTTTGCGACGAGTACCAAAGAACCTTATTTGTATACTTTGTGTAATGAAGGTGATCGATACGTGATCCTACTGAAGCAGATTTATTATCTGACCTACAAACCTAGCCCTTAGTAATAGGAGATACTTTCGTTTATCAGCTATTCGACAAATTCTCACTTAAATACTGAATCATACAATTCCACATTCGTGTTGGGTTCGGCTTCCAGTCTAACCGGATGCAGCTGAATACCAGTATTTTACATGGAGTGACAGCCTAGCTGACCTCTATAACCCACCACGGTAACTGGTTGTCAGACTTTTGGGCTTCTGACTGGGTAGTCAGAATCCCAAAAGTTAAAAGACCTGTCAAAGATCTACGAATGACAGCCGGGACAAATAGTTTAACGTGCTTTCCGAAGCACGGAGGGTTCACGATATGTAATGGATGGTCACCCATCCACGAACCGACCGTGGCAAGCGTAACTTAACCTTCGTTCTACCTGTGCGGCTGTTATAATTTAGCCCCAAGCCTCTCCGAGATACTGTATCATAACCGTTTTCATTTTAGTACCATTTTGTATCAATAATCAGAGGGCCTACAAATGGCGTTCGCTTCGGAGCGATTCTATTTCTACAATCGCTATCGTTATTTCACTTTTTGACAACTGTTATCGCTAGTTTTCGATACGATTTCCTTCATACGAATCGAAAAGGTATCGTCCGACGCTGTCGATTCGTTTCATGTGATGACCAATCTATAATCACGTGACATTTCGATAGCTTATGTCAACCCCATTTTGTGACTTTTCTACTAGCGTTATCGCTAATCCAATGTTACTTTGTCAAGGCCCTCAGGATGATTAGCGTTTAAAGAAGTCCTTTATTTTTCTTATAAACGTTACTATGTGACACGAAATACTGAGACTACCTACGCTGCCTTCTCTCTCTTAATTAGAACCATCTAAGAAATAGGCCATATAGAAACACCTTTTGCTTGATTTAATAATTTCACCAATCACCATGAAACAATAAAATCGATTTTGCTGACGCAAAAACCAGATTTGTATCGATTAACGGTGTTTTAGCCAATTCCATTCGTCTTAATTGAACGATAGTTTGCAGATTATTTATTCGAACAGGTACGATATTCAGGTCTGTATAAAATGCAGCGGTATCAAATTAAAATAGGACCCAACTTCAAATCTTTAAATTCTAAAGTCTGTATAATGAAATAGGTACCTACACAAAACAATAAAATTCAAATTATTGTAGCCAGACAGGACAGAAAGTGCTAGGCTTAAGTACATGTTATACCTCAGACCGATATTCAATAATAAACGAAGACATCAATACCTAGAGAGAGAACTTTGTCCAATAAGTTCTAAGTAAGGCCTTACTAGAAGACATTTACATCAAGAACCATAACCATATAAACGTTTCCTTTAATAAAATACATTAATAATAAATTATTGTTAATGGAAATAAAACGACATAACAATCAATTGATAGTCGTCTTGTTACGTCAGAAATGTCAAACCTTCGGCCGTCGTCAGAGGAATCGTTACGGTTCACTGTATCATCGCAAAGTTAATAGAACCAGAAGTTATAAAAAGGGGATGATAAAGTTACGTACGCTGAGATTTATTCTTAAAGCTCTATTGCCTCCTCCTAGTGCCAAGATTAATTAATTTACGTAACGTATAAAGTTTACCCGGCTAGCCATTGCAATGCAGCCATTTATCAAAATATTTTTTAAGCCAAAATACGCAAAAAAAAAGTCACAGTCTAGTTTTAAGTATATATAGTCGTAAGTATAGTTTTCGTTGATGCTTGTGCTGGGGTAAAATGTATTTAAATCGGATTTATTAAACACTTTTGCACATCATAATGTAGTAATCTTGTAACAAGTTATCTAGCTTGTGGTGTAGAGTAATTGATTTGTAGCACGGTTACTGCAGATTACCACGGTAATAAGGAGGCCACAGCCGGCATTCGAACAACATCATTATGTAATCGTACGTCGAACTTTTTAAAGGGAAATCTCTCAATCTGTTTATAGAGTATCTCCGAGAAATGTGTACTTTGAAAAGTAATCAAGTGTTAACAAGTGAATTCATTGCATACTGGACCATATTTTTTATCCCTTCAATCAATACATATCAATACACGTTGGGGTCTATATTATCAGATTAACCCATCATGTTGATAAATCCTTCATTCTTACGACGTTCACGGAAAGTGAAGGGTGTTATCCAAAATCACATGCCAATATAACTTTATTGGTTTAATTAAAATCATTGCGGTCATAATGCAACTTTTATTAGCTTTACGAAATACATTTGAAGTTTATCATACCAAGAACCTGCCTGTATGATTTCGTAAACCCACAATAAATAAGATTGCTAATCAAAATAATAAAACAAACCATATGATAGAGCAGACATTCTAATAATTCAGTTTGGAATTTATAATTCTGTATTTGATAAGATCAGCTGAACAATTATAAAAATAATTTCATTGTTTTGAGAAATACTGCATTTGATTCATTTTCGTAAATTACTGAAGCGTTTTTACTAACCCACCGTAACCAAGAATCCATTACAAGAATTATCGGAACCGGATCGTTGTGAAAGCATATCGAAATCCATTACTTTCTTGCAATTGTAGATATCTATAACAATATCTATTGTTTCTTTAGAATGTTACCTTCCTTACTCATTACCTACATTTCTAATTGCGGCAACGGCTGCTCCATAATTAGCATATGCCATAACATTTTGAGTGCGTTCACTGAGCACTTTCACATTGCTTCATTTGCACGCACCAATTGTTGACGACACCTGCCATTGGTAAACGTTTGCATACAAGTTGCATTATGCGTGTTTCCTTCAGTTTCATTGTTAATTAAACGGGTCTTTTAATTGATTTGAATAATTTGTGATGATTCAATGTTTAGAATAGTTCGCAGTTCTCTCGTCTCTTGGAAGAAAAACAACAGAATTTTACTTTTGCTTTAGGTAGGTATCCAAAAGTGCACAAATATCATAAAGCTCGTACCTGGGGCCTAATCTCAGGTTCCAGATCGGGCAAAGTGTTATTGGGTAATTCCATTAGGAATTTCCTAGTAGTTAGCAGCCGCGGTGTCAGGATTTATGCCAGGTTGATGAAAATAGGCTCGCCCTTATTACATGGGATTTAAACAAACATAACTGGCGAAATAAGGGTGTACTATACACCTCTGCCCAATCCTTCATGGACTACAGGCGTGATGTTGTGTTATAATATGTGTGTTTTATTTATTTTTGAGCAGGTCATTTACTAAATAACTGTTAGATGTAGGTATCTAAAGCCCGCGGTTTCTGAATTATTCTTAAATTAAGTTTATCTACATATTTCGATAATCTTATTGGTTCGATGTCTTTTGACACATAGTTAGCAAGTTTATTGAGGTATTGAATGTTTATCTGAAGACATCAGATAATTAGCCTTTGATCTGACAATTACACACCCTCACTCACACATACACCGTCACACACATACACCCTCACACACCCTCACACTATCACTCCACACTGCACCACACCTACCAACGTACATATCTTTTATTTTAATTTTTGCATGTTTACGATTTTTATTTAAGGGGGATGCGCTAAGGTAGCCCGCGAAATTCAAATTTTATTACGTTTTTTGCTATTTGCAGGTCAGCAATAGGTTGTATGTTGATCTAAATATGACTCGCGGCCGTAACAAATATGGTTTTACAGAATTATAATCATTAGTATCGGCAATAAACCTAACTGTCTTCGTAAAATCCTATTGAATGTATATTTCTGTAATAATCATTCAGTAGGATTTTATGAACTTAGAGAGTGGTAATGCTGATTCTAATAATTATCAACCTGTTACTGACCAGCAAATTGCAAAAAACTTAAGAAAAATTGAATTTCGCGGGCTACCTTAGCGCATCCCCCTTAACACCAAAGTTAGCTTAACTGTACCCATGTCACAGCTAGGACTTCTTGGCGGGAAAGTGAAGCGTCATGTTAGCAGTTTTGTTTTATTTTCTAAAATTTGTGTTTAGCCGAATATTAATGTGTAATAGTGGTAGATTATTAACCATTAAGTGTTCGTGAAGCTGCATTAATGTAAGCAAATGAAACAAAACAGTGCAATATCACTTTAAGTTCTCTCAAGAAGTCCGCGCGAGGTTTCAGTAAAGTGCCGCGTCTTTACTTAAACTCAAGGGGAGTGGGGCGGGATATCATCAATCATCTTTATCATGCATTGAGTGGAGTTCATTTCATAATTATTTAAATAACTTTGTACTTGTTACCTAATTTTACATGACACTGGCTAAATGCACAAACCGTGCGAAGCCAAAAAAAAAAAAAAATTTCACAGCTAATGTCTGGAACCACAGAACAGATAAAACCTCTTTTTATCTGTTCTGTGTCTGGACCAATGTGTTTCTTTTGTTTAAACAGGCCTTGATAGCTGCTACACACTTTTTAACTTTTGTAGAACTATCATCGTGAATACCTATTGTAATTATGTCAATTTGTTGTTGTTCCTTATTAAAACTTTTACTTTTTTATTATGTTGTATCTACCGAGTAAGGCATTAAGTAGGTACCTATATTGCTTAATTTACACAATTGAGTTAATTGTAAAACTAATCAGGCCTAGCCCATTCAAGGTTTATGCTAGGTATGTTTTACCTACCTGTGTATCTTTGAATACGTATCGTGTATGAATCACTGGTTCTGTGTAATAGCCATGTTTAACGCCCTTCGATCTACATATTATTATACAGTTCTTTATAAGATTGGAATTACTGTTCAGAAGTCAATCGATTTCAGGTGCACCCGCAGCCTAATTGCGTAACAAAGTTTAAATCATAATCCGAGAGTTTTGAATGATATATAGCTAATTCATTGCTTCATAGGTTAGAAAAACTCTTCTGCTCAACAACGTTAATAACGCAATGGACGTTGGTGACCTGTCAAAATGGAACCCATTGCGATCAATTGTCAATTTATGTATGTTACGCAATTGCCCCGCAGTTTTGTAATAATAATTTAGCATCCCCTTAAATATTTGTTTTATTTTAATTTAATTATTTATTTTTAAAGTGAATATATAACTAAATATTCTGTGAATATTTCAAGCGTCTACCTGTTGCCGTTATCAATATCGAGCAAAAAATTACGTTTGTTTTATGGGAGCCCCCTTAAATATTTATTTTATTCTGTTTTTTAGTATTTTTTATTATAGCGGCAACAGAAATACATCATCTGTGAAAATTTCAACTGTCTAATTATCACGGATCATGAGATACAGCCTGGTGACAGACGGACAGACAGACAGACAGACAGATAGATAGACATACAGACAGACAGACAGACGGCGGAGCCTTAGTAATAGGGTTCCCGTTTTACCCTTTGGGTACGGAACCCTAAAAAGTATCATCTATGAACGATCACAGGATCCAAATCGATGATCACTTTTTAAAGGCTACTCAAAAATTACTGTTACTTTTAGCCTGTATCATACCTTTGCTGGGCAAAGGAATCTCCATGAATTTCAGTGTTTGCGATCCAGAGCTAATGTGGGCCACTGGGCGTTTGTTTTGTCCAGCTCGTCCCGCCATCTTCTGCGGGGTCTGCCGCGACGCCTTCTAGCTGTTTTAGGGTTCCAAATAGTGACTATTTTGGCCTACAACTCATTGGGCATGTGGCAGACGTGGCCAGCCCAGTCCCACATCAACTTCGCAGCTTTTTGAACAACGTCAGAAATCTGTGTTTTGGAGCGCAGTGTGGTGTTGCGAATATGGTCTGTTAATTTGACGCCAAGAATACTGCTCTCCGACGCACTCAAAAATGACATCATAAAAAAACAACTTCGATTTATAGCTTTTTTTACGAAACCTTAAAATTTGCCTCCGATTGCATTTATTTATTTCTGGTACATAGAGGATACTAGTTTTCGTTTATTGGTTTTACTATCTAAACTAAAGCACTCGCACATAGAAACTCAGAAATAATTAAAAGATCAATCAAACAAGGAAAAAACTGTGTAAGAATTAAATTAAAGTACCTAATAGATAATAATATTATGTGACTCGTAATAATAGTGTCGACCAGAATGACAAGTTACATTCAATACTCAAGGCCGGCCTAGTAACTAGAGCAGCTTTACATGTGCCAAACTAAGGTCATACAAGTTTTAATAAGTAAAAATATAATAAAATAAAATCAATCTAATCAAATTACAAGCATAATAATTATTTTCATAAAAAAAATAATGGATTTGGAAAAAGTTAGGTCATCAATTCAGGAGTTTTCAGATAATGTCATTGGACGTAATACAACTACACTTGAATGCATTTATTACGTAGATGAGATTACTTCGTGCCCTCATTTCTAGATCCCCATTATTTATTATTTCCATGCTTAACATGATAGATTCTATGTGCTTATTATAAAATGCGTTCAATCGAAAGTGTACTCAAAATTTAATTGTTTTGCGTAATTCCAATTTTAATGCTATTAATATGGCAATTGCCCGCATTATTTAAGTAGGTACAATTAAGTAGTTTAATTATTGGCAATCAATAATTAAACAGTCTTGTACTCACACATTCAGCAATTTGATTTACGAAGATACATTGGAGTAGCAACCATCGAATCATTCATTGATAGAATGCAATCTTTAATAAATGGTCAGTGGATGTCAAACATAATCCAATATTCGTCATTACAGGCAAGGGTCTTACAATTTATGAATAATTTTAAGTAGGTACTTACGGTATCAGCTGATATAGCGCTATCACTCAATGAAATACCGAAAACGCAGAGGCAACACAGGAGACCACCGATTTTGCGAACCATTTTTGCACAAACACTTAAATTTATTTTCTAAACAAAAATATTTAATTGAAACAGCGACCAAAAAACTCGCTTTAAAAAAATATAGTTTAATTTAGTTTCGTTCGAAATTCAAAATGTTTTTTTTTAATCAGTGTTTACGGCATGCAGCGAAAGGTGCACGGCCGGTCGCGGTATGGAACGTAACTCGCGAATGTGACGATTTTTGAAAGGCCCGCGTAGGAGGGTTTGGCGCCGATTTCTGTTCGCGTTCCGTTTCATTCATAGTAGGACAGTGATGTAAGGACCAGGCAGAATTTGTGTTTGTGTTTCAACCAGGCAATTTTTTTTACAGCTCATTAAAATTTTGTAAGATCATCGAAATTATCATGGAAACACCGTTTTGTCAGATAAACAAAAAGGTATTAAATACCTACTTCAATGCTATCTATCTAATTATTCGTACATACTTATTAGTAATATATCATCTCGTTTATTTAAAAGACAATAATTTACTAAGCATTACCGTGATGGTTGTAAGTATAGCTCCTACGTCTGCTTACTGGTTTACAGTAATCTTAATAGGAGAGGAAAATCGATTAACTGTGAATATTTGCGTAACATATTGATGTTATTTAACAAGCATATAATTTACCGCTGCTTCTTGAATAGAACCTCTTTTGTTTTTTTACTGCCTGTTGCGTGCGTACCTACCGTTTTATTTTGAATGTCCTTTTGTTATTTTTGGTGAAGTGTTTAATTTATATTTAGTGAAGACTTGACCCAGTACAAAATAAAACCTTGAATGCTGTGCCTTCCGTTTTTTGGACAGCACTGTTTCACGTGATCTCATACAAAGTATTTACTTTTTTTAGGCGTCTGCCAAACCTTGTAGTATTATTATCAGCTGTGTCAAGTTAGTAGGTAGTTATTTGTCCATTATAACTAACTATAACTACGTACAGTTATTTCCTTCATTAACTTAAATTCATAATCCTTTATATCAGATCAGTCTGAAAAAGTTCAAAGTGTGAGAAATTGTAGACTCACATATGTAGTTACTTATCTACAATTTCTCTATACAGAAGATTAGAAGTATGTACATTTTTCATCTTCTGTTGTGTCGGCACGAGATATTATTTTGTGGAAATTTGTGTTAACTCATGACACAGAAAGACTAGCCGGCAGCGGCAGCGGCGGGCGGCGGCGCCCCGGCGCGGCGCGGCGTGAGATAATTTTTTGACATGTGACATATCTTCTTGACTTAGTTCTATGCTATTCTATTTTTAATGATGGCAAGCAAAGCCAATGTCGACTATTCTGCTAATGTCTAAAGAAAATTGGAAAAGCAAGAGTGCATTGTTCAAAAAAAAAAAAAGTTGAATCATAAAAATCTTTGTTAGTACTGTTGAACTTAGTGTAGATCTTGTGGGGTTAGTACTGGACTGAAACAAACAAAAAGATAAAATTACGTAATCTTGACTTTATTGGGACTTGGGATTCAAAATGTCTTAATTGCTATTAAGGACGGTGCTATTTTGTCACATTTTGACTGATGACAAAAAAAATGTATCACGTCCGTTCGGAGGTGGTGGTAAGATTTAAAAATTGAAAAAAAATATATATTTTCTATAATTACTGCACCAAATGGCAATAAATTAATATTTAATTATGTTCTTGTCCCAAGGCAAGCGGCCCAAGGCAAGAGGCCCAAGGCAGGAAAATATTATGGAGAAACATTCGGGATTCTTAAACAACAACCCGTTCGAATTTCCAGATTGGGAGTTCCAAAGGATTTTTAAGGCCAGACAAAGCCTATGATGGTTTATATGTGTGAAGAACTGCACGTGGACTACAGGACTACAGCCTCTAAAAAGGTGGATGGTTTGTCCGTTCACATGGATTTTTATTTTTTTACTAGGTATTATTTTATTATAGTAACTAGTTTTACTACTAGTTTAGTATGCAGCTTCTGTCCAATGTTTTTTTTTCTTTCAACGGTATTTACAGTCAGCCCCAAAAAGATGTATACATGGGCAAGGAACCATTTTATTGTCTACAACCTTTGTTCGATAAAATTGTATTCACCGTGTAGGTACATACTCGTAACATAGTATATAGTTTATTTTACCAAAACAAAGTAAACATTTTGTCACAAAAATCTATACACCCTATGACCAAAACTAGGTGATCTACGTAAGTCGGGCCCTATCAGAATACCAGCGCTGTGGTATTTTTTTTTTTAATATCGGAGCATTATGCTGAGATAGGAGCCTTTTTGGCATCGCACAAGTCTTGATTGTTTTTGTTTTGTGTATATTGTTAGTTATGCTATTTTGTATTTCTTGTGCGTGTCCCAAATAAATATTTTTTCTTTTCTTTCTTTCTAAGTTTCACAAATCAGTATAGTATCATTAAATAAAGAGGTACACAACCGTAAGTTCTTTCAATTCAAAAGTTCAACTTTAAAAGGGGAGAGATCAGACGTAGGACCAATGGCTATACGTACTATCCGATGCACGGGGGAGTCACACCACCAGCTTGGGAACTCCGGGCTCCTACTAAGAAATTCCTTATAGAAAAACCGCGGACACACCACGCAGTCGCGCTGCCAACCACGAGACCAATCGGCTAGTTTAAACACCCATAGTATCCATATCTATAATAAACATTTTTTTTTCCTTTTCTCAGGCTCGTCACTTTTCTCGAATCCTAATAAATGTTTTCAAACTTATTTACATTGGCAAAATCTGCCTGGCTTTCTGCCCACTGTTAAACTTGAGATCACTATCATTCACTTCTTCGTTATTGGCTTTTGGATGTCAATCTCACGAGATGATATTATCATAATCACTATCACTGTTTGTATAGGTGAGAGGGCACTACCCACTGCTGTCTATTTTCAAGAATATCTGCCAATATTATGTACAGTTACCAGCACATCAAGTTACCCAAACTGTAAAATTTTCTCATTCGATTTTTAAATCAATCCTCAACATTTTTATAAGATTTAAAATAATTTGGAGTTTGATAGTTTGGTATGTCTTTTCAGGTTTTGGGCAATGAAATATCTAAGTTGGCGATTGAGAAATCATCACCATCATACAGCCAAAAGACGTCTTCTGCTCTTAGTAGGCGTTCCCTAAGCAATACAAAAACACACATTGGAACTCCGTCCCACGAGAAATGTGCTCCAATGTACTGAAAGCTAACAAAATGACGTTCATCATTAGGTTATATAGTTTCTGCCTACCCCCATGGGAAGAAGGCGTGAGTTTATGTATGTATGTATCATTAGGTACCTATCTGAAATTCATATCATATTGACGTGTAAAAGTGTTTGTACAAACCTACTTACAGAAATAAAAATCATTTATCATCAAAATATTTAATCATTCAGCCAGTTTGTTGGTATTCTACTTAGATACTGTAATAAATCAACATTATACATTAGCACACATCCCGCAGACGGGCGTATCGTTAAAGATGTTCAAGATACTATAAGCAAACTAAAATTGTAAATAAATATCCTGAGTAAATATGACATAAATACAGTCAAGGAAATTAATTGTTTATCAAGTTGACACTCTACGTCAATTTGCATTTTTTTCCCTTTTTTGCAACTGAGTCGATGTCGACTATTCTGCAAAGAATGTCACCAAAATCTGCGCAAACGAAGTACCTCTGTACTACTCTTAGTGGTAAAATAAACTAGATTATACTGAATAATATTGCATTTATATCTTTTTCTTCTGGTAATCCGGGGAAGAGAATAAAATAACTTTTAATATAAAGCACGCCATTTTGGCATTCTAACATCAAGCACAACCTTATTTATTTTTAAAAAAACCTGTCATGTTGACCAAAGACTACAATAAAATATGGAGTTGACAGCTGTCTGCTGTTGGCTTCAGCCTTGGCTTCAGCAATTGTTGTTTCACGTTTGTTTCCTTTCAAATATACAAAAATAATACAATCTGAATTCAATAATAACCCTCATTCTATAATAGATTTTCGTTAGGCATAGTTATGTACCTAACGTAAGAAAGTATACCCAAAAGTAGGAGAATACAAGCTGTGAATGTCGATGAATAGTAAGGAATGTTAGAAGCAGCGGTAGAAGTCTTTCAGAGCGAATAACAACTAACAACATCCAAGAGTTTCAACGTGATGGGACTCTTGATCTCCGTCATATCCCAGCTCGACATAAATCAAGCCAGATCAACCAGGTTTCTGTGAATAGAAGTTGCATTTAAATAAAACATTATGTGTATTTGTTTTATCTTGATTTCTTGAAATAAATAGAAAATCAAGCCAAGCAACATGTGTCATCGACTGGCGTGTCATGGAGGGGGTGGAGACCTATTCCGATCACCGGTACATCCGGTTTGACGTCTCCGCCCAGACCTCGGGCGCGCCGGTCCGACAGACCCCGAGTGGTCCGCGGTGGGCGCTAAAGCAGCTGGACCGGGAGCTCCTCCTGGAAGCCTCGATCGTGCAGGCCTGGGTGTCATCACCAGACAGGCCTGCCGACATCAACGACGAGCCGGAGTGGTTCCGGGAGGCCATGTGATGAAATATGTGACGTGGCAATGCCCCGGGTCCAGCCCGGACGTGCTCGGCGCCAGGTGTGCTGGTGGTCGCGTGAGCTGACCGCTTTACGCGAGGCGTGCGTTGGTGCGCGCCACCGGTACTCCAGGCACCGCAGGCTCCGTATCCGCCCTCCGGATACGGAAGTCATTCAGGCGGAGCTATACGAGGGGTACAGAGCGGCGAAGACTGCCCTCCGAGCGGAGATCCAGCGGGCCAGAGGACTGGCCCGCGAGGAGACGCTGGAGACTCTCAACAGAGACCCGTGGGGACGCCCCTACAAATGGGTGCGAGATAAACTCCGCCCATAGGCTCCCCCGCTGACGCAGAGTCTCCGGCCCCAGCTCGTGGAGGACGTGGTGAGCGCTCTGTTCCCTTCGCGAAGGGAACATACTCCCCCGCCCATGGCTCCGCCTCCTGCAGTGCCAGATGCGGACCACACCGACGACGAAGATGCTCCAGAGGTGACCGAGGTAGATCTGAGAGTGGCGGTACGTAGGCTGAATGCCAAGAATACCGCCCCAGGACCCGATGGCTTGCCTGGAAAAGCCTGGGTTCTGGCCTTAGAGGCTCTCGGGCCTCGACTAAGGGGGCTCCCAAGCGCATGCTTGGAGAGGGGCCAGTTCCCACTTCGTTGGAAGACGGGGAAACTGGTCCTCATAAAGAAGCCAGGGCGCCCGGCGGACTCTCCTTCCGCTTATCGGCCCATTGTGCTGCTCGACGAGGTGGGCAAGCTCTTTGAAAGAGTAATTGCAGACCGCCTTGTCGGGCGGCTGGTGCGGGTGGGGCCGGACTTGGCGGAGAGCCAGTTTGGTTTCCGCAAGGGGCGCTCTACGGTGGATGCCATCATGCGCGTTCGAGCCCTCACGACGGGGGATGCTGTTGCCCGGAGTGGGGTTGTCTTGGCGGTGTCTCTTGACATCGCCAATGCCTTTAATACCCTGCCCTGGAGTTGCATTAGGGAGGCACTTCGGTATCACCGGATGCCGACCTACCTCTGTCGCGTGGTCGAGGCCTATTTGACGGACAGGGCCGTCATCTACCCCGGTCACCAAGGAGAGTGGAACCGGCGAGAGATGTCGTGCGGTGTCCCACAGGGATTGGTCCTGGGGCCACATCTGTGGGACATCGGGTACGACTGGGTGCTGCGCGCCGACCTCCCTAGTGGCGTCAGCGTAGTCTGCTACGCTGACGACACGTTAGTCCTGGCACAAGGGAGTTCGCATCAGGCGGCGGCCGAACTGGCGGCACGTGGGGTTGCGACAATCGTCGATAGGATCCGGCAATTGGGACTCGAGGTGGCATTGCACAAGTCCGAGGCCATGTGTTTTTATGGTCCTCGGAACGCGCCACTGTCGGGTTCCCAGATAACGGCGGGAGGGGTTCACATCGGCGTCGAGTCGACGATGAAGTACCTGGGACTCGTCCTCGACAGCCGGTGGAACTTCGTGGAGCATTTTCGACGTTTGGCTCCCAGACTGGAGCAGGCCGGGGCTGCTTTGAAGCGGCTCCTGCCCAATCTAGGGGGTCCAAACGCCTCCTGCCGGAGGCTCTACGCGGCGATCGTGCGGTCTATGGCCCTTTACGGGGCACCGGTGTGGGCGCGTTCTCTGAGGCTGCGACCAGCGCAGCGGTTGAACGCGTCCCAAAGGGTCATGGCCATCAGGATGGCACGGGGATACCGCACGGTCTCCCCCGTGAGGCGGTGAGCCTCCTTGCCGGACTGCCGCCATGGGATCTGGAGGCGAAAGTCCTCGCGCACATTTGGGTGTGGCGCGAAGAGGCGAAACTCGGGGGCATAACTCCGCTGCCGCAAGAAATCGCGGCACAGCGGACGGAGCTCCGGAGGGATCTCATGGCGACATGGAGAGTGCGATTGTCGCAACCCAGCGCTGGGCACGCCACAATTGTGGCGATAAGTCCCCTCTTTGAGGAGTGGCTAGAGAGGCGCCACGGCGTCCTCACCTTCCGCCTGACGCAGGTCCTCACCGGACATGGATGTTTCGGGAGGTTCCTGTTTAGGATTAAGTGGGAGGAAACGCCCGGGTGTCACCACTGTGTGGATCGCCCGGAGGACACGGTGGAGCATACGGTGGAGGTCTGCCCAGCTTGGGCGGAGCACCGCCGTGTCCTCACGGAGGCGATCGGCGGCGGCGATACTCAGCAACTCACTTCATGGAATTCAATTAAAGTCTAGAAGTCGTCTTTCCAATAAGAGTACCTGCGATGAGTACCAAGGAACATATACTCACCTACGGCGACATGAGTATCCCAAAACGCAGAAACGGACAGATTGACATGTGAATGACATTTACGAAATAATGTCAACTAGAGTGTCAACCACAAAGTTGCCACATTATTTAATTTTGTTACAGGTAAAACTTTAAGTAACTTATTTTGTATTTTTTTTTTTTTTTTTTCTTTTTGGCTTCTCACGGTTTGTGCATTTAGCCAGTGTCATGTAAAATTAGGTAACAAGTACAAAGTTATTTAAATAATTATGAAATGAACTCCACTCAATGCATGATAAAGATGATTGATGATATCCCGCCCCGCTCTCCTTGAGTTTTAGTAAAGACGCGGCACTTTACTGAAACCTCGCGCGGACTTCTTGAGCGAACTTAAAGTGATGTTGCACTGTTTTGTTTCATTTGCCTACATTAATGCAGGTTCACGAACAATTAATGGTTAATAATCCACCACTATTACACATTAATATTCGGCTAAACACAAATTTTAGAAAATAAAACAAAACTGCTAACATGACGCTTCACTTTCCCGCCAAGAAGTCCTATTTTGTAGTTATAAATTATTTATTTTTAAATTCCTATATTTTTTCTCTACGATTTGGTGCACGTGTACCTCGAGGTACATGTTTGGGCAAAGTTGTATGGGGTTTAATTGACCTCCTTTGCCATGTTCTAGCCAGTTCAAACTGACAGAGAATTACAGTTGTGATTTGAAAATACCTACGGGTGATTTTAGTTGGTAGTCATTTTGCTAAACAATTAATTTTACTGCCATATGTAGGTAATATTATAAAGTAGATAACCTATGTTTAATCTAGATTATAGGCTACTACATAGTAGTGTAGTATTATAATACTAGAACATTCTTCGACTTGCAAGACTACAGACAAGTTTGCTAATGTTACTAAACACTTACTATGTTGACGCTTACAGCCCGGTGCAAACTTTATGGCGATTACTTTAAACACGAGACGAGTCCCTGCATAATCAGCCAATAATGCTCCCACTGCACGGACACAGGCCTCCTCTCTTCGAGAGGGAGTGGGCTGCAATCTACCAAGGGGGCCCAGTGCGGGTTGGTAGATTTCACATGTCTTCGAATGTTTGGTTCTAGGACATGCCGGTTTCCTCACGGTGTTTTCTTTCACCGTTTTGAGAGCAGTGTTGATGAAATTATTTATACAAAGTAAAACTCCTGCCTGGGTTCGTGGGAGTAAAATAGATAATGAGTAGGTAGACAAAAAAAAGATTGTATAATATAATACAAGATAAGTGATCAAAGGCATATGTGCAGTTGTGGACATATAATTAGGAACGACTGATACCTAAGTCACTTTTCGATTACTGATAATAACTTTTAACAACATGGTTAAACATCAATTTTAATAGGCTTTAATACTACAAATAAAATACGCAAAATAGTTGGACTTCTAATAATAATTTAACTAAGGTCCATTTTAACTACCTATTTGAAATTTCCTAGCTGGACAAATCATTAGGAACGGGTAAAACGACTTCAACGTTCAAAATAAAATAAAAAATTAAACCAATTATTTGTAGGACCGCGTATTCCGCATTCGTCCATCGCCTGTAATAAGATCTCATGGTCTAAAGTGTCAAACGCTTTTTTATAGTCAACTAGCTCCGCCCCGCGGTTTCACGCGCGTAAGTCTCGATCCCGTGGGAATATCGGGATAAAAAGTAGCCTATGTCTTAATCCAGGGTGTCAGCTACCTCCATACAAAATTTTATCAAAATTGGTTCAGCTGTTTGAAGAAGTCAAAGTCGTGAAGAAGTAACAAACATACACACACACCCTCACACACTCACAAACATTCGCCTTTATAATGTTAGTGTTAGGTGGTGTGATATTAGTGTGATGAATGGTGCTAAATGAAAAATGATTTATTTCTGTAAGTAGGTTTGTACAAACACTTTTACACGTCAATCATATTTAAAAAAAACTAGATGAAGTCGGCGTTTCGTATCCGACTACTCTGAGAAGAAAGGCCGAAACAAACTCAGAGGTCACAGTCTCTTTTAACGTCCAGACATAATCTTGGTCAGATCATGTGGACCATGTAGATTGGTGCCTGAAATGATCGTGTCGACGTGAGTCGTGCAGCTCAACTAAGAACTTAAGGAGCTCAACGATTCAACGAACAATACCAAAGAAAGGACATTTGGGTAGGCCGCATAAAATTACTCAAACTGCCAGACTATGATAAAAACTAACTGAGAAAAAAAGAAAAATGGATAATAACCCACATAGTCTCCACATTTACAATACTTAAAACAATATAATAAGTAAATATTCATGTCATTGTATATATAAAATTAATCAATGTTAATGTGTTTATAAAATACGGATATAATCTTGGT
This sequence comes from Tiliacea citrago, assembly GCA_963921375.1. Classification (NCBI taxonomy): domain Eukaryota; kingdom Metazoa; phylum Arthropoda; class Insecta; order Lepidoptera; family Noctuidae; genus Tiliacea; species Tiliacea citrago. Next base: position 22,312,021 of record OY992785.1, read on the forward strand.
CAGATCATTTGAGAACCAAGTAGATTGGTGTCTGACATGGTCTTTTGACGAAAGAACCACACAGATTTGAGTGGACCTGTCCAGTCAGTGCACGCATTTGTCAGTTATCGTGCAGCTCAACTCAAAACTTAAGGCGCTCAGCGATTCGACGAACAATACCAAAGAAAGGACATTTGGTTAGGCCGCATAAAGTACTCAAACTGCCAGACCATGACTCATATATAATATAACTAAATCACTATGCATGATCATGATTACCTCAACACAGTTTCCGAATATTCGCTAATAACTTCTATTGGAATAGTTAATACGTCGGTTTCCGCTGCAAAGTGATTCAGCAACATTTGTTATGTATTTATATTAATTTATCAGCTCACATTCCACACAAAATTGAGCAAAAACTTACCGATGGAAGGGCAAAATTTCATGTTTATTTTCTTTTCGTGATTATTGGGACTTACAGCCCCCAACTACACAAGACATAGGCATCCATGCACTCACTATTTGTAGTTAATCAAAGAATCCATGCAATCTAACAGTAGAAATATTATTAAAACATCGAAAAAGCCTAAGAGATTACGACAAACGCATAAACAAAGAATACGCGAACAAGTCAAGTAGTTCAATGAACGAACTGTCAGACATTGAAGCAAAGTAATATCAAATTTGGCTGGGTTGAAATATACCAGTTTATCCAAATGACAGTAGAATCTTGTGACATGCTAAAAATGTAAAACAAAGAGTAAATCGTTTATCTCTTTCCCACATCCGTGCCCTATGATAGAACGGGAACAAAGGTAGTTACAGATTTCTTTTTATAATCCTCCTTCTAATAGGACGCTTCGGCCGTCAAGGAAACCGGGGTTTCATAACTGGTTTCCATGAAGGCTTTTTTTATACGTCTACGTAACTGGTTTCCATGTAGGCTTTTTTATACTGCTACGTAACTGGTTTCCATGAAGGTTTTATTTATACTTCTACGTAACTGTTACGTAAACTCTTCGGTATGTCTGGCCACTTATCATTTAGAAAGACGTCATCTATCAGATAATAAAGAATGCAAAAAACAAATAATGCTATATACGATTTGCAAAACGAAATAATTTCACCATATGCATTTTTATTATTGTAAGTGAAATGATTCCAATGCAGTGGCCCACAGTTATTTGCCGATTTTGCAAATCGTTTATAGCATTATCAATTTCGGTATTGATACCGAAATTGATAATGCTATAAACGATTTGCCGTGCCGTGCGTTGCCGTTTTTTTGCCATAGAAATCAATTTCTAGGTAGCGTTTACTTTTCTTACAGTTTACAAACGGTTTGTACACGGCTACACATCAAGCTGTAAATATCCAGTATAAGCTGATCTCGCGTTGTATAAGATTTCCGTACAGTGCGAGATCAGCGTAAACTGGATATGTATAGCTTGATGTGTAGCCGTGTGTACAATGATTTTATGAAGTGACGAGCAGCAAACAAGTAATTTTTTTTTTTTTTTTACTTTCCGCATATTCGAAATGAAAAGTTTAACACGGGTGAAAGTCACCAATTCCTTTCGACCCTCGTTTATCAATCTACTATTTTGCGTTCTAATTTGTCCAGCGGCCAGTACTTTTGAAATACAGCCAATTTATGATAAATTGTTTTTTATACGGAAGTGCAATTATTTTTATTATTAAGTATGAATCATTAAAACCTACTAATAAATCTATTGTTTTATGTGCTTCAAAGTTGTTATCTGTAAGTTGATACAAAAGTACTCAATATGTTTATTGCTTCCACATGTGAACTTAGGTGGTAGGTTTTACAGAATTATGATCATTGTGGAGGGTCCACAAAAGGGCACAGCAAAAGTAGGAGAGAGGATGAGGGCTTTTATTTGGCTACTTAGTTGTTATAATTAATATTGTATTTTTTTTTAATTAATTTGTTATTTTTTTATAAATATGTACATTTATTTATTTATTTAGTAACATTTGAATAAACACTCTATTTTTATTTAATTTAAATTAATCATTATTGCATTATTTATTATTATTTTTATTTAGTACTTAATTAATATTTATTGTCCCTAGGGTAAGTTATTTATTGGACGCTCCATATTTATTATTATTAGTAGGTAGGCGTATCTATAATAGTGAGTATTTGTAGATACAATTATATAGTTATGAAGTTACTTAAAATTTATTTATCGTTTAAGTATTCGCTTATACTATAATAGCATTTGCTTACAAGGAAAAGCTTTAATTTATTTATAAAGATATTATATTTATTTATTTGCTTTATTATTTCGGGTAACTTATTATATATTTTTATGGACATGACAAAGGTACTATTTGAGTGCATTTTTAGTCGCGATATTGGTAAATTCAGTCTATTTTTATATCTTAAAACAATTTTCGTTTGTATGTCCTCTCTTTTTGTAAAGAACTCTGGGTACTTACGCACGAACTTACAAACTTCAAAAATATAGAGACAGGATAGGGATAAAATCTTTAGTTCCTGAAAGTGGGGTTTACAGCTATCGGTGACTTCAATATTTACTATGATTCTAATTAGTTTTTTTTGTAGGGTAAATAGCGTGGGCGCGTCAGTGCTGTTGCCCCATAGGATGACACCGTATTTGAACCATGCGTGGGCGTACGCGTAGTACGTTACAAATGCAGTTTTAATGTCTGTAGTTTTTTTGATCTCGCGGAGGGCGTATGAAAATTTAGATATTTTTGCACTTACTTTCTGAATGTGTGACTTCCAATTTATGTGTGTATCAATGTTTAGGCCTAGTAGTGTGAATTTATCAACTACTTTCAATTTATTATTTTTAAAGCTAAAGTTTATATTTATTGGCATTTTTTGGCGAGGGTGGAATGAAATTATTTTAGTTTTATTGAAGTTGACTTCTAGGTTGTGTTCGGTCATCCAATTTATTGTAGAATCGAGTATGGAATTTAATCTATCATTTACATTGGTGTTGTTTTCGCATGAGGTCAGTATAGATATGTCATCCGCGAACAGGACACATGGCTCATTGATTTTATTAGGAAGGTCGTCTACGTAAACAAGAAATAAGAAACACCCTATGACGCTTCCTTGCGGGATTGAGGCGGTGATTTGTTTGCTGTCGGATCTGATTAATTCTATTTCGTTTTTGCTGTTGTTGTAATTTTCGATTTCCACTATTTGTTTCCTATGTTTCAAATACGATACAAACCAGTCATCACATTTGCCGCGGAGTCCTGTACTATAAAGTTTATTCAATAAAATGGCAAATTGTACTTTATCATACTGATATATCATGAACTGACCAGTAGTGATGCTGAGGTCACATATGGCGTTCCCCAGGGCAGCGTACTGGGCCCTACACTATTCCTGGTATATTTAAATGATCTCTGCAACATGCATATCAATAATGCAAAAGTTTTCTCATACGCCGATGATACCGCTGTCGTTTTCTCTGGGAAATCCTGGCAAGACGTGAAACTCAAAGCAGAGATGGGCATGGCACAAGTAACTGATTGGCTAAATAATAACCTGCTCACTTTAAATACGTCAAAAACCAATTACATTTGCTTCAGTATTAACAAAAGTAGTCAACCAAGCGAGGATCTCAATCTAAGAATACACACATGCGGTGATACCAATAACAGATACTGTTATTGTTCATGCATAAAACAAGTAGCTCAAATTAAATATCTAGGCGTGATAGTCGATCAGCGGTTATCCTGGTATCCACATCTAGAACAGGTCTCAAATAGGGTTAGGAGATTAAGCTGGATCTTTAAAACACTTCGACATGTTGTTCCAAATAATATTACGAGTAAACGAGACCCCCCAAGAAATGTTCTTAATGAGATCTACATAGCTTTGGTGCAGTCTGTCTTGTTATATTGCATCCCTATTTGGGGAGGTGCAGCGAAAACTAATTTTATAGACGTGGAGCGATCCCAACGAGCTCTGATAAAGATAATGTACTACAAAAGTAAAAGATATCCTACTGATATCTTATATAAAATGAGTAATCTGCTTTCCGTAAGAAAACTGTACATTATCCAAATAGTTTTAAAAAAGCATAAAACCCTGCAATATGATCCACACTTATTACGAAAAAGGAGGACCGACATTGTTGCACAAATTCCTAAAACCAAAACCATGTTTGCTTGTAGACAATTTAATAAACGGTCTGCTCAACAGCTGTACAACAAAATAAACAGGCATATTAACATATATTCAAAAAAAAGTTATGAATGTAAAAAGACAATAACCAGTTGGATAAAGACACTTACATATGATGAAACGGAGGCACTTTTAGAGCACATAAAGTAGCAGATACACTCACACATACACTCTCACTTACACTTTAACATACACTCCTTACACTCTAACATCCACTCTCATACACTCTCGCATACACTCGCGCACACACCCCCATTCACTCTCACATACAATCACACATACAGACACACTACGCACTGGTATTCACACTCGAATCACACTCTCACTAACATACTTGTTTTTATTTGATATTTTAAGATATTTTAGGTAGGTACCTACGGAATTGTTTTATAGATTAAGATTATGCTGTACTATGGAAGAGCGGAGTCTCCTAACACAGGCATTGTTTGCTTAAAAGGAGGCTCCAGACATGAAACCCTTTATATGTAAACTGAAGCATAAAATAAACATTTTTAATTTTTTTTTTTAATCATATGCTTTAGTCATATCAAGTAAAAGCAACCTAATTATCCAAAAGTGACTTCGTTATCAGCCCTTCCTAATTATTATGTATATGAACAAGTGCAATATCCGTGACAAAAGATTTGACTCAAGTTCGAAGTGCATGATTTGTATCATAGACTTTGAATTTGAGTGAAATGTATACAACATAATTGACATTATAATTAATAACAAAAAACTGTTTTTTTTCGTTATTTACTGGCTATTTAAAATTGTTGTTGATTATTAAAACCGTGCTTATATATCTAGTTTACAAAAAAACACAAAATAGTTGGTATACACTTTACTCCATACATATTAGCTTGCTTAACTACGTGGAATGCACTGAGGACATACATGATATAACTAATCAAACTTAGCGGGAGACCAATAATAAATGGGAGTCCTATGTTGTTTCGAACGCCGCTGTTGCGACACACGCTGTTGCGAATTATTTTTCCACTGCCTCACAGGTTCGAAAGCTCACGGACTCGAATGAAGTAGTCGCGAAAGACGCTGTTTCGAAAAACATTTTCACTGCCTCATACGCTCGAATGCTTGTGAGTTAAATTGGATATTGATGAAGAGTTTTTGTTTTGGTAACTGAATTTACCAACAATAGAGGGGACCTGGCGCTCGGCGGCCGCTGCCGCGGCACGCTTGCTTCGCTCGCTCGCCTTCGCGCGTTAATGGTCACTGTTCTAACCTAACCTAACCCAAATGATTAAATACTTTTCTGTACACTTTATGACTAAATAAATCGAAATCACAAGCATTCGAGCGTATGAGGCAGTGAAAATGTTTTTCGAAACAGCGTCTTTCGCGACTACTTCATTCGAGTCCGTGAGCTTTCGAACCTGTGAGGCAGTGGAAAAATAATTCTCAACAGCGTGTGTCGCAACAGCGGCGTTCGAAACAACATAGGGACCCCATAATAAATATAGACTCCTAGAACGAATCTGAGAATATAGATAACATCCAATTTGCAAACTCGATCACTTGACTCGCTTAGTATCGTTTTCTTAACGACAAAAACAACACGCGTTCTCAGCTCGATAAAAAAAAGTGAATTTAAAATAGAACGTATACAATGAGTTCGAAATGGGACAACGATGAAGTTCAAAGGTTTAGGGAGTATTTGAGAATTCCCAGTGTCCATCCGGATGTTGATTATGGTAAGTTTTAGAAGATAAAATTGCAATAACTAATAAAATACGGCACCACTGTATTATATGGACCGCGCGTGAGAAGCATCATCTCCTTCGTGTTGGGTTCCTTTAAAACCGGCAGACAGAAATAGGAGTCCCGCGAAGTAGGCCTCCGTCGACTACGCCTTATTATTACTGCTTGGAAACAAATTTAGACCCGCTATACGTGATCTTCCCCACCCTTAATACACCCACTATCCCACCAACCCAGAAAGCAACTTTGAGGATTTATTTCTCGACACCTATGGATTTTCTGGCTTTGGGGTTTTCAAAAATACACTAAAAAGGGTCTTATCTAACCAAAAAAATAACTACTAAAAATCGCCAGTTCATAAAGTACAGTGATTTTTAGGGTTCCGTACCCAAAGGGTAAAACGGGAACCCTATTACTAAGGCTCCGCCGTCTGTCTGTCTGTCCGTCTGTCACCAGGCTGTATCTCATGAACCGTGATAGTTAGACAGTTGAAATTTTCACAGATGATGTATTTCTGTTGCCGCTATAACAAAAAATACTAAAAAACAGAATAAAATAAATATTTAAGGGGGCTCCCATACAACAAATGTAATTTTTTTGCTCGTTTTTGCTCGATATTGATATGGCAATAGGTAGACGCTTCAAATATTCACAGAATGTTTAGTTTTTTTTTTTTTAATAAATAATTAAATTAAAATTTTTGGCATTTTTATAGGTTAGGTAATGGTACGGAACCCTTCGTGCGTGAGTCCGACTCGCACTTGGCCGGTTTTTAAAATACTAACAAAAGTACGAGATTTCTATTAAATTCAACTGATAACCTTATTTTTGTTGTGGAAGTTTTTCCCACGATTTACTTAATAATTCATTTTAACAAGCACGATAGGGAAAATAGCTATGTTATAAACTCGGTAGATAGATCAACCTAACTAAAGAATACCTAATAACACATCACAGACACACATAGGTACCTATAGAAATTTTTCCTTTTTTAGGTGACTGTGTAAAATTCTTGAAGAAACAAGCTAGTCTCTTAGATTTGCCTGTTGTTGTTCACGAGTTTGTGCCCAAGAAACCAGTGGTGGCTATAACATGGGAAGGTTTGCAGCCAGAACTACCCTCCATATTGTTGAACTCTCATATGGATGTTGTTCCTGTTAATGAGGTAAGATTTTTTGTTCAATGAAAAGTATCCTCCTGCTCCTGGATGGTTCTGCCATCATCCTCCTGCTCTGACCCCAATTCGTTTGCGATCAGTGCCGTATGTCGTTTATTTCATACCTATTCAAATATACAGCCCTATCAGCCGTCATCTCAGTATTCACACTCATCTTTTACAAGATCTGTGCATCGGAAAGCACGCTAAGCCGTTGGTTCCGGCTGTCATTTGTAGATCTTTGACAGTTGTTACAGGTCGTCAGAAGCCCAAAAGTCTGACAACCAGTCTTACCAAGGGATATCGTGTTACCCAGTAACTGGGTTGTGGAGGTCAGATAGGCAGTTGCTCCATGTAAAATACTAGTATTCAGCTGCATCCGGTTAGACTGGAAGCCGACCCCAACATAGTTGGGAAAAGGCTAGGCAGATGATGATGATCTTTTACAAGATACATCCAGAAGGCCAAAGAAACGATGAATGTCGTATAATTGGCCTTCTTCCTTTATACATAGCTTGCCATCCACATTCATGCTACACAATTTCTCCCGCCATGTCCCTCATTCCTCTCTGTAGTTGTGAAGGTTGTAAAATTTAACTTTATTTTATTTATTTATCTGTCACTCTATTACCAATCTAAACACCGTGGCATTATAATCTTCTTACAACGGCAACCCGCTTCATGTATCCAATGACTACTAATCCTTCATGAAAGTATATTTTTTTTATTAACAATATGGACCAATTTTGATAAAATTTTGTATGGAGGTAGAGCTGACACCCTGGATAAAGACATAGGCTACTTTTTATCCCGATATTTCCACGGGATCGAGACTTACGCGGGTGAAACCGCGGGGCGCAGCTAGTCATTCACAAAAGTAAAAAAAATATTTATTAACATTAGTTTTTTTTAAATATTATTCTCTATGATGCATGACGTAGTTTGAAAAACTGTTACGAGCGCGGTGCGAGCCGTGCGTTCCAAGGGCGTTCAAAAGGCTCACACCGCGCTCATAACAGGGTGTTTCAAACTACATCATGCGTCATAATGAATAATATTAAAAAAAAACTAATGTTAATAAATATTTTTTAAAGAGTTATGTTTTTTTTTGACATTATTTTTATCATCCATATTATTCTCTATTAATTGTAGAATTGCAGTCATCAAAATTTAAAATTTAAATATAATAGTGCATGTGGTGTTAAGCCTGTAATTGTTGTACTTATAAATGTATATATCGTGTAAATAAAATGTGTAAACAATTTTAGGGTAACCTATAAATAAATAAATAAAGAATGGTTCGTTATCGCAAATTGTGGCTCGGGAGTTGTAAATATTGGTACTGTTTGTTTTCTCCAGCAGATCCTAAGCTTAACTTTGACCAGCTCAAAATTATAACAGGTGATCTCTGCTCTCTTGCTTCTGTGTTCCATACTTCATACAATCTGTAAATTTTGAAGGTAAGAGAGTCTTTTCTCTTGTAAGAGTGCCCGTTCATTAATTTGTGAAAACAAATTAAAGATTGGATAACCAGCTAGGTTGGTAGACCCCACCGTGTCTCCACGTTGTCGTCGTGGTGGGGCTTGCGTGTCTCAATGATCTTGGGGGCTTTGCCGGTAGAGTCACTCATGCCGGAAGGCCTCAAGTGAGAGACCTGACTAAGAGAGACATGGGGCGGAGTCAATAACATCTGACTTCCGCGAGGGGCGCGCCGTCTGAGGACTTCAACAGTTGTTGGTGTTCTGGACGGCGCGCATTTCTCTCCTCATCGTTTGGAGAGTGGTAAGAGTGGTTCACCTCTAGTACGTGTCTGCTCATCAGACATGACTGAGGTGAAGGAGTGGTCTGGGGACCCCACCCCATAAAAAAGGCAAAGCTGTGTTCAGCAACAATAATGGAAGCGAGTCATGAAAACACATTACCCCAGGAGGGTACCTGCTGCTCCGCAGTAGGAGAATCCCTCACCGAGCAGAGCTCGGTCAGTCCCTCGTATTCTGGGGGGGACAATGAACGCCCAAAATCCAACTCGGATTTTTACCCGTCCTTCGGGGACGCATTGAGCCAGGGTGGCTCACCCTCCGGTGCTGAGGAGTCGCTGGGTTCTATTCCCAGTACATCCACGGCACCGAAACAAAAAGCACAGAGAGTGCCAAAGGCCCGAGCACAATTTGTGCGCCCGGTTGCCGTAGAGGAAGGGAGTGATGCGGGGTCGGAGTCCGACGCTGCATCTGGCGCGAAGGGCTCTTTTAAGAGCCCGGAGCTCGTGGAGGTGGGGGCTGCAAAGTTCATGAAGAAGAAGCGCTCCAAGCCAGGGGACGGCCAGGGGTCGTCCTCTGATGGTGGGCTGAACTCGGGCCGGAGGAAAATTGGCCGGCGGGGCGGGGTCCAAGGACGGGGTGGGGGCAGAGGGCTCACCACCCAGGAGCCCAGCCGAGCTAGCCCAGCCGAGCCGGCCCAGGGAGCCGAGAGGCTCCCAATGGAGGGGCTCTCTGACACCTCAGGTGGTGAGCTGGACGCCGCTGCCGGCTCCAAGGCCAAAAGGGCGGCCAATAGAAAGGAGAGGCGGCAACGGCGCAAGAAGCGAAACGCCGCGGCTAGGCTCCGCGCCCCGAAGTCCGCAGCTGTAGTAATTACACTACAGCCGGAAGCGGAGAAGAAGGGCGTGACCTACCGTGAGGTGCTCGCTAAGGCGTGGGCGGCAGTGAACCTGGAGGAGATCGGCGTCGCCGATGGCTTCCGAATGAAGGTCACTGCGACGGGGGCCCGGATGCTGGAGATCCCCGGGGCGGCCAGTGGCCCTACCGCTGACGCCCTTGCCGAAAGGCTCAGGGCGTCCTTAAATTCGGAAGAGGCCCGGGTGTCCAGGCCTACCAAGTGCGCTGACATGCGCATTTTGGGCCTGGACGACTGCGTGACGGCGGAAGAAGTTGTGGCCGCCGTGGCTAGGACTGGAGGGTGCTCTGCCGAGCAGGTGAGGGCGGGCACCATCCGTCCTGATAACACGGTAATGCAAACCGTTACGGTGAGCTGCCCCGTGTCGGCGGCCCAAAAGATAGCCGGGGAGGGCCGAAGGCTCCGGGTGGGCTGGGTATCCGCGCAGGTTAAACTGCTGGAACCCAGACCTCTGAGGTGCTTCCGCTGCCGGGTGGGTAACCACGTGGGAGCATGTTGCACCTCGGAGGTGGACCGCAGCGATCACTGTTTCCGCTGTGGTCAGCCCGGTCACAAGGCTTGCTCTTGCAATGCCACGCCGCACTGTTTTGCATGTGCGGCGGCTGGCAAGCCGGCCGATCACCGGGCTGGGGGCAAGGCCTGCGCTCCCCCCCCCAAACCCAGGGGCAGAGGCAAGCCCTCCGCCACCGCCGTCACCGCTGCAGCCGCCACTATCGCCGCCGCCGTTGCCGCCACCACCGTCGTCGCTGCCGCCGCTACCACCGCGGCAGGGCCTTCACAGGGGGCCCAGGAGGGGGCTGAAATGGAGTGCCAATAAATGGCCCCATTACGCCTCCTCCAGGCGAACATCAACCACTGCGCCGCCGCTCAGGATCTCTTGCTCCAGAGCATGGCGCAGTGGTCGATTAACATCGCCGTGGTCGCTGAGCCGTACTTTGTCCCGCCCAGGGACTGGGTGGAGGATCTGAGCGGCTCAGTGACCATTATTTCGTCGGCCGCCGCCGGTACCCCGTCCCTTGAGGCCGTCAAGAGGGGAGGGGGTTGCGTGGCAGCACGGTTCGGGGAGATTGTCGTGGTGGGAGTATACTTCTCCCCGAACCGAACTCTCGCCGAGTTCCACAACTCCCTTGGGGAGTTAAGAATCGTCGTCGTCGGGTACCATCCCCTCCCAGTGATCGTCCTCGGGGACTTCAATGCCAAGAACGTGGCTTGGGGTTCCCGGTATACGGACACACGGGGCAGGATGGTGGAGGACTGGGCTCTAGAGACAGGCCTGGTCGTCCTAAACCGGGGTTCTGTCCCCACGTGTGTGCGGATGCGGGGTGAATCAGTGGTGGACATCTCGTTCGCCAGCCCCGCTCTGTCACCGCGTGTCATCGACTGGCGCGTCATGGAGGGGGTGGAGACCTATTCCGATCACCGGTACATTCGGTTTGACGTCTCCGCCCAGACCTCGGGCGCGCCGGTCCGACAGACCCCGAGTGGTCCGCGGTGGGCGCTAAAGCAGCTGGACCGGGAGCTCCTCCTGGAAGCCACGATCGTGCAGGCCTGGGTGTCATCACCGAACAGGCCTGCCGACATCAATGACGAGGCGGAGTGGTTCCGGGAGGCCATGTCCGAAATATGTGACGTGGCAATGCCCCGGGTCCAGCCCGGACGTGCCCGGCGCCAGGTGTACTGGTGGTCGCGTGAGCTGACCGCTTTACGCGAGGCTTGCGTTGCTGCGCGCCACTGGTACTCCAGGCACCGCAGGCTCCGTATCCGCCCTCTGGATACGGAAGCCATTCAGGCGGAGCTATACGAGGGGTACAGAGCAGCGAAGACTGCCCTCCGAGCAGAGATCCAGCGGGCCAGAGGATTGGCCCGCGAGGAGACGCTGGAGACTCTCAACAGAGACCCGTGGGGACGCCCCTACAAATGGGTGCGAGATAAACTCCGCCCATGGGCTCCCCCGCTGACGCAGAGTCTCCGGCCCCAGCTCGTGGAGGACGTGGTGAGCGCTCTGTTCCCTTCGCGAGGGGAACTTACTCCCCCGCCCATGGCTCCGCCTCCTGCGGTGCCAGATGCGGACCACACCGACGACGACGATGCTCCAGAGGTGACCGAGGTAGATCTGAGAGTGGCGGTACGTAGGCTGAATGCCAAGAATACCGCCCCAGGACCCGATGGCTTGCCTGGAAAAGCCTGGGTTCTGGCTTTAGAGGCTCTCGGGCCTCGACTAAGGGGGCTCCTAAGCGCATGCTTGGAGAGGGGCCAGTTTCCACTTCATTGGAAGACGGGAAAACTGGTCCTCATAAAGAAACCAGGGCGCCCGGCGGACTCTCCGTCCGCTTACCGGCCCATCGTGCTGCTCGACGAGGTGAGCAAGCTCTTTGAAAGAGTAATTGCAGACCGCCTTGTCGGGCGGCTGGTGCGGGTGGGGCCGGATTTGGCGGAGAGCCAGTTTGGTTTCCGCAAGGGGCGCTCTACGGTGGATGCCATCATGCGCGTTCGAGCCCTCACGACGGGGGATGCTGTTGCCCGGGGTGGGGTTGTCTTGGCGGTGTCTCTTGACATCGCCAATGCCTTTAATACCCTGCCCTGGAGTTGCATTAGGGAGGCACTTCGGTATCACCGGATGCCGACCTACCTCTGTCGCGTGGTCGAGGCCTATTTGACGGACAGGGCCGTCATCTACCCCGGTCACCAAGGAGAGTGGAACCGGCGAGAGATGTCGTGCGGTGTCCCACAGGGATTGGTCCTGGGGCCGCATCTGTGGGACATCGGGTACGACTGGGTGCTGCGCGCCGACCTCCCTAGTGGCGTCAGCGTAGTCTGCTACGCTGACGACACGCTAGTCCTGGCACAAGGGAGTTCGCATCAGGCGGCGGCCGAACTGGCGGCACGTGGGGTTGCGACAATTGTCGATAGGATCCGGCAATTGGGACTCGAGGTGGCATTGCACAAGTCCGAGGCCATGTGTTTTTATGGTCCTCGGAACGCGCCACTGTCGGGTTCCCAGATAACGGCGGGAGGGGTTCACATCGGCGTCGAGTCGACGATGAAGTACCTGGGACTCGTCCTCGACAGCCGGTGGAACTTCGTCGAGCACTTCCGACGTTTGGCTCCCAGACTGGAGCGGGCCGGGGCTGCCTTGAAGCGGCTTCTGCCCAATCTGGGGGGTCCAAACGCCTCCTGCCGGAGGCTCTACGTGGGGATCGTGCGGTCCATGGCCCTTTACGGGGCACCGGTGTGGGCGCGTTCTCTGAGGCTGCGACCAGCGTAGCGGTTGAACGCGTCCCAATGGGTCATGGCCATCAGGATGGCACGGGGATACCGCACGGTCTCCCGTGAGGCGGCGAGCCTCCTTGCCGGACTGCCGCAATGGGATCTGGAGGCGAAAGTCCTCGCGCACATTTGGGTGTGGCGCGAAGAGGCGAAACTCCGGGGCATAACTCCGCTGCCGCAAGAAATCGCGGCACAGCGGACGGAGCTCCGGAGGGATCTCATGGCGACATGGAGAGTGCGATTGTCGCAACCCAGCGCTGGGCACGCCACAATTGTGGCGATAAGTCCCCTCTTTGAGGAGTGGCTAGAGAGGCGCCACGGCGTCCTCACCTTCCGCCTGACGCAGGTCCTCACCGGACATGGATGTTTCGGGAGGTTCCTGTTTAGGATTAAGCGGGAGGAAACGCCCGGGTGTCACCACTGTGTGGATCGCCCGGAGGACACGGTGGAGCATACGGTGGAGGTCTGCCCAGCTTGGGCGGAGCACCGCCGTGTCCTCACGGAGGCGATCGGCGGCGGCGATCTCTCGCGTCCGGCCCTGGTTCAGGCCATGGTTCGGAGCGAGAGTGCATGGGAGGCCGTCACCTCCTTCTGCGAAGCAGTTATGCTAGCGAAGGAGGAGGCGGAACGCGTGAGGGTGAGACAAGGTTCGCGCCCTCGCGCCCCTAGTCGCCGCAGGAGACGCCCCGGGCGTCGGGAGTCGCAAGCCGATTTCCGGCCACCGTAGGCGCGGGCCTGCGGACGGTGAGCGATGGGTAGCACGCCGTCCGATAAGGACCAGGCGGGTCGACGGCGCGTTGTGTTCCACGCGCGCCTTAAAGAGATGTCAGCACAAACTGACGGGGTCCGTTAGGATCAATGCCTGCCGGGGTTGCGAGTTTGTCCGAAAGGGATATCGTGGCCCTGGCACACAGGCAACGGAAGGAACACGGGTGGGTTTTAGTCAGTAAAAGTCTGACACGCCCTCCCGCTCCGCCCAGAGCGGGAGAAGTTATTTGATGATCTCCCACCCAAAAAAAAAAAAAAAAGCTAGGTTGGTAGAAGGTCAGCTACCCAGAGTCCTCTAGACATTCTCTCGGCTCCTATAGATACGGATAGTACCTACGTGTATATTTTACATAAAGGATTTATTGCAATATTTAACTTTATCTTGACAAAGTAATTCCAACATTATTAGCTTGTGAACAATTATGTTATCGGAAGACATAATATTTAGGTGAGCACAGAGTACGTAGGGGCCAGGGCCACGATATCCCTTTCGGACAAACTCGCAACCCTGGCAGGCATTGGCCCTATCGGACCCCGTCAGTTGGTGCTGACATCTCTTTGAGGCGCGCTTGGAACACAACACGCCGTCGAGCCGGGCCTGGTCCTTATCGGACGGCGAGCTACCCATCGCTCACCGGCCGCAAGCCCGCGCCTACGGTGGCCGGAAATCGGCTTGCGACTCCCGACGTCTGGGTCGTCTCCTGCGGTGACTACGGGCGCGAGGG